>OY740720.1:4995265-5645530 GCA_963513945.1 Hydrotaea diabolus
AAAATTATTTATTGTGTAATGGACTCTAAAGACGAGGGACTTTAAAGCGAGGGTGTCGAATTAAACATGTGACTTACAAAAATCTCATTGTGTAAAAGTAAATGTCGCATGCGGTGGGTATTTGATTTGTAGGTGAGTCTACCTAAACCCAACCTGCTATCTTGGTCCTAATGGACCTAATACTAATGTCACGTATTCATGACTTCTTCATAGTCATTGAAAGTGCATCTTGAGCCGGTTACTGTTCCAGCATTAATAGGAGCGAAAAGTAGGCTGGAATCGGGTAATGTCTTGATTATTGCGAAAATTGGGTGCCGTCAAAGCTGGTTTGGGTCTTCATCTAACATATTAAATCCCTGAGTTTCAGTACAAATTTGTCGGCTCATCGGTGTTTTTCCAATTCAATGGAAGTTAAAGCTGCAAGAGCCCAACTTCTGCAAATATAGAACAGATTCGTTGCCACAACCATATTTTGTTTGAAACCGAATGATTGAGGTTGCATGTAATATCATGTTTTTATTAGTGCAATCAAGTGAAAGTTAGTACAATGAAATGTTCCGTAAATCGAACTAAATATGTCGGTTTAAGAGACAGAGTGAATTTCAGTTTTAAATAAATAACGTTCTCAGGATTTGAAGCTTTAATTAACGTTTCTAAAGACCAATCAAAGACAAATTAGTCAAAGCATGATACAAATTATATTGTCCAATTTCGGGACACACTGATATTCTTTTTGGGTCCGCCGCTTGGCTATTTGGGGAAGATGTATCTTAATTTCAATGTCGACGATATGAGTTCCAGAGAAATCTTAAAGTTCGCCGTACTACCTTTTTCTAAAAATTGTTCTTATATTTTACAATTAAAATGTTTATAAGATGCTATTGTTTTTAGTTATAAATGCGAAATAACTTGTTGTCGTTGCCAATTGTTGCTCGAATCCTTTTATCCCTATGCCAATTCTAAACAACACTTAAATCGGTAACTAAAAATCTCTCGTATGAAATACAAAAGCGGAAACATACACCGAACTCAACGTTGTTTTAGGCTTCTACAATTAATAATGTGGATTTTATTTTATTTATAATATAAATTTATTTCAACAATTAAAAGTGATAATTGACACTTTAAAACCAATTTGTTTCCCATTGTCATCTAAAGAATTGATTTATAAGGATCTACGTATATTGTGATATGTTAAAAACGTTCTTTTGTCTCTCCTCGACTCTTAGTCATAAAAAAGTTGTATAACATTTTACAATTTTAAGCTTGTACATATTTTACATACACATTTCTTAAGTCAGCTGCCACTGAGCAGGTCCAAATGTCAATTTAATATCTGACTTCATTTTAGAGTTTTTTTTTGAATTTGTTTTAAATCGTACCATTTATAAAAAAAAGTTTACATAAATAGAAGACTTCTCTTCGTATCGGGAGCAAATTTTAGAGAAACCCTCCGAAAGACAAAGCTAACTTAAGTTTGTTGTTAATCGGTACAGTGGTTCTCGAATTTGAGGCGCTTGTACACCGAACATTAAAGTTGTATATATTACTCGTAAGATATAAATGTAGCTTCCTGATAAATTGGGTATATTTGTCAAATGCCACTTTTAACGTGACTGTTGGTGATACCTTCTGTTTTCGTAGGAAAGTAATTTACACTTACTTTAGGATTTTTTTTTCCAACTTTAGTAACTTCGTATGTGACTCCTTATTTTTAAAGCCATGTTACAAAATCGGATTTTCTAAAAGGACCATAAGCGAATTGAATATTTAGAGAGTCTATGTGAAAAAATGACTATATCATAAAAATTAATATTATATTGTAAAGACTGAACCAAAGATTTTATTAAAGATCACTAAAGAGACATCGTCGATCGATATTGACGATCATAATGGTCCGAGCTGTGGTTTGAACAAAATGAAGCTACATGCGAACCAACACTTGAAGAGTTAAAGAAAATAGTTGACAACTACGTCATCTCACGGCGAGCCACCATCAACTAGCGACGCGAACATGAGACTTGGCACGCCGTGATGGTATTGCGGGAACAACTTTGATTACTTTTGGACTGAGTCATCAATTTTTGTTGTTCACACACTTAATTGCGAAAAGTTCCTTAAAAGGATGTTGGGGAAAATATGTAGATACTTCATTTGGGTGCAGAATGAAAGTGATTGAAAACAAATCGCCGGTGGGAATTGCATTTTGTAGAGGAAAAGAATCATTTTCTTCAAAAAAAAACCACAAAATTTCTAGATTGAACAATACAATTTCAGGGGTTAAAAGTAGGGATGTGGAGTAACTCCGGGTCTCAAGACGACTCCAGACTCGAACTTCGGAATCTTGTAAATACGACGACTCCTATTTAATATAAACTATATCTTTGCTATGGAGTTAAAAATGGAATCCAAATCGGTCTCGCATGCTCTTTTTGAACGCGGAAAACTCAACAGTAAACTTAATTTTAAGGTCAACATTTTGACGGATCGAAAAAAAATATTTAATGGGTGATTAATCTAGAGGTATCCTTTTAATAGGATTTTTCACAGATTACGCGTGAGATTTGTTAAACTTTATATTTTTTCTTTTTAGTACTGTTTCCCTATTTACCTCGGACTTGTTGCTACCGGAAATTGAAGCCCGTAATCTTGACGACATTTGGTTATAACTGGATAATGCCACTTGCCATAAATGGATCTTTGATAGGTCATTTCTAAGAGCAGCAAATTTCATGTTTTGGACCAGTGAGTTGGCCGCTTCGATCGTGTGATATAACACCTTTACACTTTTTGCTGCATAAAGTCCAAAGTCTTTGCTGACAAACCAACAACGAAGGAGTCATCCAAAATTGGACCCTTAGAAGGGAGACCCTAAGGCGTAGTTGCGTCCAACTTTGAAGGAAATTATATTGAACAAATAAATGGCGTTAAATGATCTTTCGAATGAATAATAAAGATTCCATACATGATTGATTTTTCTTTTATTTTGAAAAAAAATGCCTCTAGATTGATTACCCGTTAGTCATGTGTCAAAAAAGGGGCTATCGTCAGATGGAATGCTCTTCGAAAGTTCACACAATAGGCGTTTTCTATTAGTACTCGATTATTAAACGAATAAGTGGTCACTTAGGCGATAGCTTTTACATTTTACGAGAAATAGTTTAAATGTTTTTTTGGATATAAGAACTGATTGGCTTAATGCATAGAAACTGTTTGATTTGAAAAATTTGTGGAAATATAGATAATCAAGAAATATTATAAGCGAGTAATACTGAGCCTGCTGAAGGTTATTCTGGAATATCTTTCTTCCCAAAAATGTTAATTATTCAAAACAAACGGGGTTTAGAATGGTGTAAAGTTATGGCGTATCAATGCAACAGAACGCTGAAATGTAACGTTACATGTGAGGTGTCCAAATATTATATGGAGGCAGGCCGCAACAGAAGATTGAAATATTTCAAGGGGTGGGGATTAATAAAAATATAGAAGCTACCTTATCATCGTAGTGCGGTTAAATAATAGCTCAGCTGGCTTCAAAAATTTGGATTTTGGCTTAACCAGATAGATATGATATGACCACGATTGGGTTCAAACGCTCTCAGATATCAATGTATACTTGGCAGCATTCATCAATAAAGAGCACTGTTTTATTAAAAGTCCTGCAATAAGAATTTAATTTGTTACAATTGACTATTTTACAAAACGTGAGGATGAAAAGGAATCTATAAAATACATTCTTTCAACATATCGTTCTTTAAAAAACAGACGTGAAGCTAGTTGACCTTGCGAATATCGGTATTGACCATCTTAGGAGCTTTCTAAACGCGCTTAAGACGGTTCCATGGCAAGAAAGTTGTCAAAAGGGACGGGATAAGTTTTGCTAGTTTTCGTGCTAGTTTTGTCAGTTTTAATGCCACAGCTGGTCATACCAATAAAAACCCAACTAATAACCGATAAATTAGTTGCGTATACAAAATGATGACAACATTTATTAATTTGTTCGAACCGAATATTTATTGCGATTATAAACAATTGGTTGTTGCAACGGAAATTCTTCTTTTGGAACGGAATTTTTGTAGTTCCAATTTACGAGTATTTTCTCTCTGCGTATGTGTGCATGAAATAGTATTTCTTCGTTCCACAGCCTTTTTTCGTTTAAGAAATTTTCACGTTGATCCCAGCGTAGCGATAATCGGCGACTGAAACTCCACAGTATTAAAAGTTGCTTCAAATTCGATATGACCCAAATGTATTTGAGTGAAGTCAATCAATTTAACAAGCAAATTTTCCAGACTCTAAAATTCTGCTGTCATAATGTCTAACTTCGTCACTGTAGTACAAGGTAACGTAACTATCGAACTGAATGTAAATGTACCTACTGGTGTACCTACACTAGTACTACAGACTTATCGAACAAATTGGCATTAGAATAATTTTGATTTAATTATGCACACACAGGCACACACAGATGTCGATTTGTAACAAATCAAACTGTTGCTGTTAATTGTCGCTGTTGCTTCTGTTCGCCGTTGTCGCTGTTGTTTTCTCGGTTCATTCTATTCGTGGCGATGATGAAGTTGTCGATAATACTTTTGTTGTTGCTGTGACTTTGTGGCCTCACAAAATGGCGTATGACCGACCGCAATAAATATTTTATGAACGTCCAAGTGTGTGTATGCATTACACTCTGCACGTATGTGTAGGTCCAACCAGCCCGGGAGTCTGTTAGCCGCAGTTGGCAAATGTGTTGTAGTCTGAAATGGAACTGAAAACCACAATTCGGCAATCGACAGGCAAACAAATGAAACGTTCGTCGCGACGACGATATGATTGCGGTGGCGGTGGGGTACTTGTTTTGGTGGCGTTCTCACTGAACGCCAGCATGCATGTAGTATCCCTTGCTAACGAGTACCCGTATGACGCACAGTGGGCTCTTAGGGAAACAATGTTAAACAAAACCAAAGAAATACCATTAGACTTCCAAGTGTGTCGGTCAATTTAAAATTTTAAATTTGAATCGTCTGTAAAAAAAAGTACTGATATTTTTTTTCAAATTTCTGGTTTTATTGGCAAGGTTGAACTTTGTCAATTAATACTGGAACACAATATCATTCATATGACTAACACAATTACTTTCTTACCGGGGTTTGCAGAAAACCAACATTTCAGGTTTTTTAAAACATGTTTCTAAAATAAAGACTGTCGGATTTCTTTTAAAGTAAAACACGGACATTAACCAACATTCTGGTTTAAGATTTTTGCCAAGGAATGGAAAATATTTCCCCAGTCAGAAGTGAAGTAATTGTCTCTATTTCTGGACTCTAGAATGAAATAAAATCACTTGCTGCAGTAATAGGTTTGTTTCTATTTAAAAATAAACTTGTAAAATAGCTTAAAAGTGCAATGGTCGACATTATTATATACTTAGTAGGGACATAAATACTGTTACAACATTGAACACACCCATTTCAATAGTAGAACTGAACATACCCCGTTAATGTCATATGGGTTTTGAAATCTAACCTCAATAGTGTTAGTCTGTAACGGGATTTTAAAATTGTTTCAACTTTCATCATGGAGTGGTCAGATAATGAGAACCGTATCGCTGTAATAGCGCTTTTCAAGTGTGAAATGAAAAAAAACCGATATTTTCAAAGCGCTCCGGCCACTAGGGATTAGCCGCGTGTTCGCCTACCGATGCATAAAACTGTTTGAGGAGACTGGAGATGTAAAAAACCGCCACCGGTCGGGCCGCCTACGCTTTGTTCGAACACCGCATGTCATCAAAACCATTTAATCAAGAATTCACAGAAATCCGCTCCGAAAACAGAAAATCATGAGTCGAATCATTAAAAAAGACTTGGGACTTGGGGCTTTTAAACGACGTACCGGAAACTTATTGACTGCAGCTTTAAAAAAATAGGATTGAAAAATGCAAACGTCTTTTGGTGAAGCACGCTGATAACATGCACAGAAAAATTTTGTTCACCGATGATAAACTTTTTACCGTTCAGGAAAAATTTACCAAGCCAAATGATAGAGTGTATGTGCGGTCATCTAAGGAAGCATCTGAACTGACCCCAAGGGTGGAAAACGGTCATCACCCAGCTTCAGTCATGGTTTGGTGGGGTGTCTCCTACGATGGGGTCACAGACCTGCATTTCTGCGAACAAGGAGTCAAAACATAGGCCAAAGTTTACCAAGAAACCGTTTTGGATGCTGTTGTGAAGCCTCTTAACAATTCCCTGTTTCAAAACAAGCCATGGACTTTCCAGCAGGATTCTGCGCCGGGCCATACGGCTAAAATGTTCCAGACCTGGCTTCGATGCAAATTCAGGCAGACCAGATTTGAATCCATTGGATTACAAATTGGGGACGGTTTGAGAGCACAAGGTTTGTCACAAAAGATACCCCAACATTGGATCTCTTAAGACTGCTTTGGTTCGAGCTGTGGCCAATTTTCCAATGGACGAGGTTCGTGCAGCTATTGACGATTGGCCAGTGCGACTTAAGGCGTTTGTAAAGGCAAAAGGCGGACATTTCGAATAATTAGATTCTTTTTGGATACAATGTACATCAATAAATATATTAAAAAATATTTGGTTCAAAAACATCCAGTACTTTTTATTTTACAGCATAAAACGTGTGTAACAGCATTTATGTCCCTACTAAGTAGTTCACTTCTGGTTGTGCAGAAACGCTAGTTTTTTGATTAATTTTGACTTAATTTACCCAGATTTAAAAAATGGACATGTTATTTTTTCGGGACTCAGAAAATTTATACGGACTATATCAAAAATTGAGCTGGAGCTATATCAAAACGTGGATCGGTAACACCCTTTTCTGTCTCAGATGATTACTGATCGATCGCAAAGAACAGTGCCATATTTTATAAAAACTGAATGTTCTATGTGGCTTCTAGACCTTAAGAAACAAAATTGGTTGAACATATGTGTGAAAGCTATATCTTAATTTAAACCGATGGCCAACAGCCTCTGTCCTTTATCCAAAAAACTTACTGCTGTCAAGTTTTATAAGGATTGAACATATGAGCAGGAGCTGTATTTTAATTAATCTAAACTAATTTTCTCCACTTTCAAAGGGCCCGTTCTTGACTCAAAAAACTTACGTATTTCAAATTTCTTCAAGATTGCATGTAATCGATGGTTATAAAGCTAAAAAACAAAAAAAAAATCGGCTGAACGTATGTGTTGAAGATATATCTAAATCTTTAACGATTTTCTTCAAATTTATTAGCATCCGTCCTTGGTCCAAAAACTTCCGTCTACTAAATTTTATCAAGATCGGGCAACTTTAGCGACTTAAAGTTTGATAACAAGCCTTAAATAGACCGAAGACAAGCGGAGGAAGGACAGTCATATACCGTTTAATCGCATCAAGTGGTGATTTTAAGCAGATCGATGGCCATAAAGTGGGGTCTAGCACAAATACTAGTTACGTAATTTGTAGATGAAATTATATATTTTTGTTTAGCTCGTTTGTTTTATTTGGTCTTTCGCTTTTACACATTTAACAGGGATTATCCGGCTCGAAACCTATTGCATCTATATTTTAATAGAAGACAAGTTTTTTACAAAATGGTAAAATGACATTGAATTTCGTGGCTGCACAATACTTTTATTGCGATCTCGGGTCCGTGACGACCTTCATCAAAAAACTTCGCAACAATTTTTTAAAGAAAAACTGAACTCCTTCACAGGTTCACACCAAACGTATGAGAATTACTGCTGTAAATCTCACTTTTCAAGTTTTCTTCACACAATTGTTGGTGGAACGCTTTATCGTTTTGAGCTTTCAAAGAATAAATCTGATTTTTAAAAAGTTTTGTGATGTTAAGTGCTGGTCACTCAAGGATGATCTTATCTTAAAGTTGCCCCTGGAAATCCCGCCGCTAAATACATTTTAGATACCTTCCCACTGTGCCACCAAAACCTTCATCGCAAAGCATTTGAAGGCGAGCTGATTGTTCTGAATATTCTGCGACATATGGATGGATGACATAGTTTTTGGCGGATTACACGTATGTTTATGGTTATGTGTCAGTGTAAGGTATCACATGAGTGGGAAACGTGAGAAAAATGAGCACGTGCTCATCTCTATTTCAAATGCGATGAAATCTAAAGGGTGGTTAAATTTTATGGGCCGATGTTAAATGTGAAGTTCTTTTTCTGCATTTCATTTGATATTTCTCAATTTCAGACTAACTCAATTTGAACCAATTTTCGAAGAAAATCATCTTCAGTGATGAGGCAGATTTTCACCTCAGTGGATTCGTCAATAAGTAGAATTGCTGCATTTGGGCGAATGATAATCCAAGAGTGATTGTCGAAAAAACAATGCACCCACAAAGAATGACTGTTTGGTGCGGTTTATGGGCTGGCGGCATCATTGGGCCGTATTTTTTCCAAAATGAGGCCGGTCAGGCAGTTACTGTGAATGGTTTTCGCTGTCAAGAGATGATAACGAACTTCTTATGACCCGAATTGGAAGATATGGATGTGGACGACATGTAGTTTCAACAGCACGGTGCCACTTGCCACACAGCTAACGAAACAATGGCTCTTTTGCGCGGCAAATTCAATGGCCGTGTTATCTCACGTCGTGGCGATGTTAATTGGCCGCCTCGATCATGTGATTTGACATCGTTGGACTTCTTTCTTTGAGTTGTTTAAAAGAAAAGATGTAAGTCGATAAGTCAGAAACAATTCAAGAGCTAAAGGGTGAGATAATTCGGCACATTAACGGCATAAAACCTCAATAATGCCTCAGCGTCATCGAAAATTTGGACCATCGGATGGAGTTGCGCAGCCGATGTTGCGGCGATCATTTGGCCTATATTTTGTTCTATACATAATTGAACCATACCAATATTATCATAGTAAAACGAAATGACAATAATTTCCTAAATAATTTGTGTTTTACTCAAAATCAACATGGGCCCTTTAATATTAACCACCATTTACCTGAGTCGACCTATGATGTTTTCCTTTGTTGGCACAGATATCGGGTGATCAATCTAAAGGTATTTTTCAAAATAAAAAGAATTCAAAAATCAAATAAAGTGTGGACAATTTTTGGTTCTTTTGAAAGGACATTTTATGGCTTTTTTTAATATAATTTCCTTTAAATATGGCCGCAACTACGCTGCATGGTGTCCATTCTGGGGGTCCAATTTTGGATGACTTGTTCGAGCATTTCGACCGGTATGGCTTTAATGACACGCGTAATGTTGGCTTCCAAAACCTGAATCGTA
This sequence comes from Hydrotaea diabolus, assembly GCA_963513945.1. Taxonomy (NCBI): domain Eukaryota; kingdom Metazoa; phylum Arthropoda; class Insecta; order Diptera; family Muscidae; genus Hydrotaea; species Hydrotaea diabolus. The sequence continues at coordinate 5,004,540 of OY740720.1, forward strand.
CACGTAGAAAAAAAGTATGGTTGGGATAACAATATTCGAAGAGCATCATACTATTGTTGGGTATATGGTTGTGGTACAAAAATATTATGATCTTCACAACAATAGTATGATTCAAATACAACCACACTATGATTCTCACAACAATAGTATGATTCACACATAGACATACAATGATCCCCACAACCATAGTATGATTCACACTCAACCATAAAATGATCTCCACTTTGGTTGTATGTTTTACATTTAACCATAGGATTATTCACAGGCAACCATGTTATGATCCCTACAACTATAGAAGGTACGATTTGAATTATGAAAACTATTTACAAATACAATAAATTCAAAATAATAGGAGTGATTTATTTAAAGTAGAAAAAAAGATTTTAAAAACCCGTGAGCATTTTTTTTTTTTAAATATTTCAGCTAAACAAAGCTAAAGCAGTTTGCTTGAAAACTTTATTATTCATATAAAAACTAATATTATTGAATTAGATTCTGTTCTAATAAGCATATTCAAATGAAGAAAAATTACAATCATACAGTATGATTGCCGTAATCATATTATTCTTGACATAAAACCCAAAAAACAATTCTTTTATTACACTAACCGTATAAATATTGTTGCTACATCCAAATTTTCATTTTTAAATTTGGCAATAATACTATTGTTACATTTCAACAATACTAATATTGCGGCAAGCACACTATTGTCAAAATAAGGTTTAGAAAACAATACTATGGTTGCGACGAACATACTTTAATTGCGGAAAACATATTATTATCGCCGTGACCTTATAGTAACCATATTTTTCTCTGCGTGTAGCTGGTTTGTCAGCATTGAATTTGGACTTTGCGTAGCCTCAAATAAAGTCTATAGCTGTGATATTACACGATCTAGGCGCCCAAATCCCCGGCCCAAAATTTGAAATTGGAAGCTCTTCGTAATAACCTCTTAATAGATCCATGGCTTGAGCAGCTGTATGGCAAGTGGAGCCGCCCTGTTAAATCCAAATGTCGTCAAGATACGGGCTTCAATTTCAGGAAGCAAAAAGTCCGATATTAAGGCGCGACAGCGAGCTACATTCACGGTTACGTTCCGACCATCATCATTTTTGAAAAAATATGAACCGATTATTCCACCAGACCCTAAACCGCACCAGACCGTGGTTTTCTCTGGGTATAATGACACCTCTTGAACCTCTGATGGTTGCTACTCCGCCAAAATGCGCCAGTTATGTTTATTGACGTTGTCGTTGAGCCAGAAATGTGCCTCATCACTGAACAAAATTGTGGTCGAAAACAGTTTCTCACCGAACGTTGTTTCGGTGTCTTTCCACGATGAAATGGCAAACAATACAAAAAAGAAAAAAAATATAAAGTTGAACACAACTGACGCGAAAAAAGGACCTCAAGATGGATCACCTGTTATAATCTACAATCAGACTTTAACTTAAAGGGACTCACGAAGGCATTAAAAATACCAAATCCAAGAAGACCTAAGGAATTTGAAGCATGCTAAAGGGTGTGGAATTCGATGTTAACGGTTAAGGTTGTGATAAGCCTCATCAATAAGTACTCGTAGCCAAAGAATATAAGATGTGTTAGTTCCATGCTAAATAAAATAAGCCTTATAAGAACCAACCAAATTCGCGGCATTTACATATATAGGGTGTTTTTTTAGCCAGATAGAAAATGCAATAGAAATTTTATTTTAATGAAAAAAGTTTTTTTTTTATCCGAAAGATCAATGCAAGGCATAAACATTTGATTTTGTCAGACGAAAGATAATGTGACACGATGCCGTATATAATTTGCGCAAATCCATTATTAATTTCTTAAGTAAATTTGTATAATTTGGTAGCGTTGTTCAAGCGGGAATCTACTCTTGATGATTTGTCAGAGACTCTGTTGGCTTATATTTTTTTGTGTTTATTTAGCTTAGGAAAATTAACAAATTCATGGTTCGGCTTAGATTGCGTTAGCCTTTGAAGCCCTGGCCAGGGTATACGAGTATTAATTACAATTGTCACAAATTGAGGGCAGTATGATAGTTCGTTTGACCGCTAACCTTTTTGTAAGTTTTTTCCAAACACCCTCTACAACATCAAGTAGGGTACCTCCAGTAGCCGGCCTTCTCAATTCGGGTAACAAACAATACCGCTAAAATATGTGATAGTAGTTGTTCCTTTTATATAATAGGAGCAGGGCGATGACAATGATGGTATTGTTATGCCTTCAACTTCAACAACTACTACCAATACCAATAATCAACCGTTCATCCATCCTTCCTTCCGTCTGTTTGCCTTTGTGCACGTTCGTCCGTCCAGCTATCCTCCCAAACGGCTGTCTTTTGTTGGCTGGTGTGTATAGGCCTCCCGTTCGATGCGTTCATTCGTTCGTTGGCTCACTTATGTTGAACAAGAATTATACTTTATAAACGTACAAACCGACAAACAGACAGACAGACATACGTATATTCGGTTGTTGTATGTGGCCCCAACCAGAACACCAGATGAACCGAAGAAAAAGATAAACAAAACAAACAACAAGAGTAACCCGAAGATGCACACACCCGCAATCTTTTTAAATGTCCTCTGACACACACTCACATAGCGAAACACACACACACACACACCTTTGGAAAAAGATACACCCGCATCTAAAGTGTCCAATCTGAGCATCATCATTTTGTGGGGACAGACGGACATAAGCGAACGATTTGTTTTGGCCCAAAACAAAAGGAAAACAACGAAGACAAGCACAAATGAAGCACCCACCATTAACGGCCTAAAGCCACAGCGACCGACCTGGAAACAACAGGTACCACCAGCCAGCCAGCCAGCAGCAGCACATCCTCTTAAACTCCGGCACACATCATCTGCATCTGCTTGGCTGGACCACACCACCTCGCACTACCATAAACACAAATCAGCGTGTACGTGTGTGTGTGTGTGTTGTTGCTGATCTTCGATGGCCTATGGGTGTCATTATGAAACAAACAACATGACCGACCGACCACATTCAAAATTTCATGAAATGAATTTCAAAAACTTAAATGTGGGTGGGTCTTTGAATACGATTTTGCTAAAATTAAAAAAAAAGGCCAAAAAATAAAAGAAAGACTCTCGCAGTCGGTAGGATTCGAACCTACGCTCCCAGAGGGAATCTGATTTCTAGTCAGACGCCTTAACCGCTCGGCCACGACTGCCACATGATGGAAGTTAGCCAGCCGAGCCACTTGAAGTGGGGGCCATACCCACAAAGCCCCGTGTGTACACAACAAGTGAGCAAGTAATGAAGCGACGATAATAGCCACCGCCGCCGCCACCGAAACAAGTTGTCAATAACAGCGAAGATGAAAGAAGAAAACACAGCTAAAGAAACTAAAAATACTTTTAAAAGTATTCTTTTTTTGTGCTTTTGGTATTCGCTTTGCTAAATTTTCACGCCGTGCCGCGTTGCTGTGGCGTTGGCTGGTATTGCTTTCAATCAGACCAGACCAAACCAGGCCGTAGACCGTGTACGAATTGGGGTCCAACAGCAGCAACAACAACATCAGCGCCAGACACTGTGTCTCATTAATTCTCATTTATTTGTGTTATGCGCGTACAACAACATGTTGTTATTGTTTAACAACGGCGGCGGCAGCAGCACCACCAACAACAACCACCACATCAACAACAACACCATCATCAATAACAACAAAATAATACATATTAATAAAATTAACAAAAAAAAACAATAAAAAAATATTTCAACAAAAAAAAACCTGTCCCACTGATAAGATATACAAACAGCAAAAAAGGCAACAACAGCCAGCCAGCCACCAACAGCAACAACATGGCACGAGTAAAAGTTGCCTCATAAAAATATTTTCATATTCATTTATATGTAAAATCAAAATACAAGCGCTCGACAACAACACGCCACGCAAAGCCACCAGCGCATACTCGAATAAAGGAAAGCAAAAAAAAAACACTTTCGGCATTTCATACGTGTGCGAGTTGAAAATGTAAAAATTGAAAAAATTACCCAAAAAAATACAGAAGATATTCAAGTGAATTTAATTCACTTGAACATGTTCACCCTTTGCCCAATTCCCTCCCCCCTCCAGCACAACACAAGCATTCAGTCAGCTTCGAAATCTGCCCAGAAATAAATGAAATTAATTAATTTTGAGGCAATCATGTAAAAAAGGGCATTCCACTAAAATCCCATATGTAAATATTCCATTTCACAAAAAGACTTTTAGTTGCAACCACCAAATGTCAGTCATCCTAATGGAAATTCGAGAATAGTACCATAGGATGATAGCTATAATAATTTAATGGTACTGACAACAAACTCTTCGGTTTTATTAATAGAAGTATGTTCTAATTATTGGTTGTCAGAGCCGCCTGTTGTGGAAACTAAAACGTTATAAAGGATTGTCTCTTGGTACCAACAACAAATAATGTCGTTTTCTTAACCAAAAAAACGGATACTTTAGCGTCACATCTAGGGTTGCCATTTTAATTTACAAATAAATAAGACGTCAATCGCTAAAAAGATGAAAATTTACTCCCAAAAAGAGGACAATTTTTTTTAATAATTTAATTTTAAATCAACGCCATAAAATAAAATAAATTGTTTAGCTCGTTTGTTTTATTTCGGTCTGTTGGTTCTACACATTGAACAGGGACTAAACCGGCTCAAGACCTCTTGCTTCTATATTTAAATAAAAGACAAGTTTTTAACAAAATGGCAATGTGACATTGATTGTGTGAAGAAAACTTGAAAAGTAATTTTCACAACAGTAGTTCTCATTCATTTGGGGAGAGCCTGGCCTTATAGAGTTCGGTTTGACTTTCAACAATTGCAGCAAGGCTTTCTGAAGAGGGTTGTCACGGACCCGAAATCATGATAAAAGTAGTGTGCAGCCACGAAAATCAATGTCACCTTGCCATTTTGTTAAAAACGTGTCTTCTATTTAAATAAAGAAGCAAGAGGTCTTGAGCCGGTTTAATACCAGTTCAATGAATAAAATGAATTTTTATAAAGATGGAACTTAACTGGCTATAGCCAACAAACTTAACGAAAAAAGAAAAAAAACCCTAGCTTACAAATAATAATTTTTTTCCTGGTCCAGAGTTCTAAATACTTTTCCCCCATAGATTTTGGCCTCCTAAACCCGAAAATAAATTTTAAAAAATTTTCGTTTAATACATTTCAACAGAAGAATTTTTGGAATTTTTTTTATCATTTTTTATGCGTCACAGCTTTTGGACCATAAATCCCAAACGCCTCTAACTTCTGCTAGATTTTCAGCATTTTAATTACTTTTTTGCTAACCTTAGTTTTACCGTAGAGCAGTAGCTCGTTTCTGTAACTCGTACCGATCGCAGTTACCGACTGAAATTACCGATTTGGCGTCACTCTGACGTCATTCTCACCTTCACTGTTTCTGTGAAAAAATTGACGATTCTTATTCCATTCACTCATTTCAAATCGGTAATATGACATTGTTTCTATTCTACTCCAATAGGAATCGCTTAAAAAAGTGTTTCTGTAAGAAAATCGACTCTACTTGAAATCGGTAACTTTCTTACTGACCTTAAGCCAAGTGAGAACTCTGCCGATTGCTACAGTGTTGTTGCAATTATGAAAAAGCAAGTAACCAAATACAACTTTTTACACCAAATACAATTTAATTTATGTTATTTCAGACAAATAAATATTTTATTAAAAAAATATGTTTTAATTGTGTTGCCGCGGTTTAATTGTGTTTGAAAATAGGCACCAAAATATAAACATTCAAGATGGCCGTGTGTTGAATTTACGAAAATTTATGAACCGGTTTCAACGAAATCGGTATGGTAATGCAAAATAACCGAGTGCAAATGTTTGTTTACTTGCAATGTACATCACCAACTGCCAGCTTATTTAATTCCTTGTTTTTGTATACTTTAAACAAAATAAGTGATAGGGTAAGTAATAGTTATGTCGTTTAAATATATAAGTTATAATAAAATAGCAGAGTTTTAATACAAAATATTTGTACATGAAATCAAATGCAAATAAAAAGCTGCTGGTCAGCTGTTTCAATTCCTACAGTTTCTTTCCGATTTGTGGTTCTTTCCATCACAGATCAAATTTTTACCGATTGTAACGTACAGAAACAGCAGTTTAACGAAATCGGTAACTTTCAATCTGGTCGGTGCCGTCACATAAATCGGCAATTTACCGATTTATTTACAGAAACGAGGGATGCCTACGGCCGATTATTTTTTGTAAAGCACCCGGCATAGTCATGTTTAATCGAAAAAATTACCAGAAAGTGTAACTCTATCATTTGTTGTCCAATTTTTATAAACGATAGCTTGGTTTGCTCGAGAAAGTCCAAACTTTATGCTTAATTTATTTATATAGTTTTATATTATTGTTTGTATATGTCTTTTTATTTTATAATCGAGATTTTTGCACAAAAAATTAAATTTTTTAAATGTATCTAACGTCAAACCTATTTTACTGATTTTATTTCCTTGTAAGGAAAAGTTTTAGAAAAGCATTTGAGCCCACTTGAGCTATAATATATACACATATATTCTCTATAAACGCGACTTCAAAATATTGAAAAAAAATATATATGTGACGCGCAAAGTTGAAATGGACCTAAGGGTAAAAACCAGTTTTGTTCAGGAGAGCCATTTTAAAGATTTAAATACGGGTATCTTTGGTATACCATCACTTTCATAAAACGCGCATATCTCTGGGAGGGAACACTTTTGGGGCATGGGATCGGTCTCAGGAGAGCCATTTTAAAGATTTAAATACGGGTATCTTTGGTATACCATCACTTTCATAAAACGCGCATATCTCTGGGAGGGAACACTTTTGGGGCATGGGATCGGTCTCATTCGATGCTCAGATGTTGTCCACATCAAAAAAAATGTGAAAATTAATTTTTTTTACCCTAAGGTCCCTTTCTCTATGCGATGTCACATGTACTAACAGCGCCAAGGGATTATAATATTGGTTTAATTTAAAGTTAAAAGCGCTTGGGAGTAATGGTCCAAAACATCTTATAAAAAAATCGTAAGAAAATTCCAAAAATTCTTTCTTTATTCAAATGAATTTTTTTAAAATTCATTTTCGTGTTTAGTAGGCTAAAATCTAAGGAAAAAATATATAGAAATCTGGGCGAAAACGGCTGCAAACTAGTAAAAACAATCTGATCTTAAACTTACATAAGTAAACAAAATAATATTAATTGCACACATTTCCGGGAATGTACATTTCTATAAATTCTTGGTACAAATTGTAAAGACTTTCAGAAATATTTTTTAACATTTCCAACACTCTGGATGTACTCAACTTATTTAATAGACAAATACAGTTTAAAATGAAGATGGAACGGGACGCAAAATTACCATATTTAGATTCAATAGTTTGTCGACAAGGTCAGCTACTAAAATTAGACTTTTGCCAAAAACCTACAGCTTCTGGCAGATATTAACTTTATTTTAAAGCATACTAGACGAGTAATTATTAACACAGCGACTAACTTCATCAATAGAATTTTAGAAAATTAGATATCAGAGTTTCATAAACATAATTTAGTAAAAATTAAAACTTTTTTAAGGCAAAAAGTCTTCTCACGCAAAACTATCGCAGACCTACTAAACAAATGAAAATAAAAATCCAATTCCTCAGCTGTCATCGCAGAACCTGTAACAAAAATGTATAACCCAACAACATACTTAAATATACCGGGTTTTTCAGAAGGCTTAGCCATTCCAACATATTTAAAAAGACAAATATCAACTTGCATTAAAGACACACAGTACAGTAAACAGTTTATTTAGCACGACAAAATCTCCAATAAACAACGAAGGTAAATCTGACGTTGTATACCAATTAAAGTGCAATAGTGACAAGTCCGACATATTCTAAAAGGTCGGCACTATAAGTACTAAACTACTCAGTAGGGACATAAATACTGTTACAATATTTAACACACACCCATTTCAATAGTAGAACTCAACATACCCCGTTAATATCATATGGGTTTTGAAAGCTAATCTCAATAGCGTTAGTCTGTAACGGGATTTTAAAATTGTTTCAACTTTCATCATGGAGTGGTCAGATAATGAGAACCGATTCGCTGTAATAGCGCTTTTCAAGTGTGAAATGAAAAAAAGCGATATTTTCAAAACGCTCCGGCCACTAGGGATTAGCCGCATGTTCGTCTACCGATGCATAAAACTGTTTAAGGAGACTGGAGATGTAAAATACCGCCATCGGTCGCGCCGCCCACGCTCTGTTCAAACACCGCATGTCATCAAAGCCGTTAAATCAAGAATTCACAGAAATCCGCTCTGAAAACAAAATATCATGGCCCGTGAAATGAATATCACGCAAAACTCCATGAGTCGAATTATTAAAAAAGACTTGGGACTTTCAAACGACGTACCGGACACCGATGAAAAATTTTTTACCGTTTAAGAAAAATTTAACAAGCAAAATGATAGAGTGTATGCACGGTCATCTAAGGAAGCATCTGAACTGATCCCAAGGGTGGAAAAGGGTCATCACCCAGCTTCAGCCATGGTTTGGTGCAGGTCAGTGACCCCATCTCTTACGATGGGGTCACTGACCTGCATTTCTGCGAACAAGGAGTCAAAACATCGGCCAGAGTTTACCAAGAAACCGTTTTGGAAGCTGTTGTGAAGCCTCTTAACAATTTCCTGTTCCAAAACCAGCCATGGACTTTCCGGGAGGATTCTGCGCCGGCCCATAAGGCTAAAACGTCCCAGGCCTGGCTTCGAAACAATTTGCCAGCGTTCAATTCCTCTGAAGAATGGCCCTCAGGCAGTCCAGATTTGAACCCATTGGTTTACAAATTGTGGACGGTTTTAGAGGACAAGGTTTGTCACAAAAGATACCCCAACATTGGATCTCTTAAGACTGCTTTGGTTCGAGCTGTGGCCAATTTTCCAATGGACGAGGTTCGTGCAGCTATTGACGATTGGCCAGTGCGACCGTGTGTAAAGGCAAAAAGCGGACATTTCGAATAAGTAGATTCTTTTTGGATACAATGCTCGTATACATCAGTTTAGCTTTCAGAACCCATATGACATTAAGGGGGTATATTCATTTCTACTGTTGAAATGGGTGTGTTCAATGTTGTAACAGTATTTATGTCCCTACTAAGTAGATGAATTTGTCCACTTTTTCGAGCTTACAACGGTTGGTCTCAACAGACATAGATAAGGTGGATGTAATCATTATTTTGAGGCACACTTAACTAATAAATCGGTTAGTACAACAGATTAATCCGTGGTGGTGAATATTTAAATGAAATTGCTCCTACATCTATTGATGATCTAGACTGTCGCATATTTTCTAAAAAGGATCAAAATTGCAAGAAAATCTCATAAGGATACTTTTACAATTTTTATCCGTAATGAAAAAAACAATATGGGCTTTAAATAGATGGGAGAATCGTCGGATTCGTTTAACTTCTCGTAAGTCTTGCCGAAAATGGGTGGAGTGAAGGATTCTTCTCTTGTCGATGTATGCGGTCTCACTCACAAGATGCATAAATTAAAAGTTGTGGTTCAACAATTTTGTACACTTCAATCGCATCACAAAAGAAGAAAGCATAAAGAAAAAGAGCCAGAGCGCTATAGTGAATATAACGAGAGTGAAGGTTTTATTTGAATGTAAGGCAATGCATCGCAATCAGGCTAAGTTTAAAGAATGTTTGGATGAAACTTTTCTACCCACTAGACAAGTAACAAAATACTGATCTGAGTAGTTTGCAGTTAATAATGATAATAATGACCAAAAAAAATCAATAAAAAAATTAAAACCACAAAAGAAAGTTTAAAAATTTCTACATTTGGCAAAATATTTTCTTTCAAAGTTTTGTTTGCGGCTTGGCTCAAACCCCTTTCTCGAGGGAAAACCATGAATATATTTAGGCGATTTCCCTTTGTTGGCATCATCATTCATTGATTCCTTCTATTTTTCCTCAAGAGAAAAATGGTTTCTCTTCACTTTCGTTTGCTTCTTATAGCTTGAATTTTTCCAATTCATTTTGTTCTTAGCCTTCTTCATCAACGAAAACAAAGGGATAGACAAGCTGTCAAGGCCGCACGCATCACAAGGCAAGACATAAACTAAAATCCTCTAGCGCCGTACGGCGAGGCAAAATTAAATTGCCATTTGACAAAGACATCAAGTGGTTTCGGCAAAAAGGAAGGGACATAAATCTCTCTCCATCGAGCATAAGCAGCACGCACACATGCGAGAAGATGGAACAATAAAAAGAAGTATCACATGAAACATCTGAAAATCCTGAACATCTTGTTTTACTTTTGTCCTCCGCCACGCACTCCCTCACACAGGCACTTCTGCAATCCTATGGGGGACCATTAGGGAGCTTGTCTGGCTGTGAATGTCTATGAGCGTGTGTATGCAGTTCGAGTGTGATAAATCGCTCCTTGAGCTGTTGTGTCGACCTAATCCTTGATTCTTTGATGTTTTTACTGTTTCTTTGGCGAAATTTACGTAGTCGCAAGAGGAGAGAAGTTTTATTTAAACAAGTCCACTGGAAGTCCGGAAATAGAAGGAAATAATGTTTATTCTTTTTTCGATTCTTTGTAAGACTTGTTTGCGCTTTGTTTAGGTGGCTTTGAAAATGGGGACAAGACCAAATTTATGCTGGCACCTGCTAGAGAGTGTGGACGAATTAAAACCGAGATCGTTTCGGTTGACAGTTGCGATGTCGAGGTAGATGACGAATTTTATGCCTCGGGTCCACCATAAACCAAAAAACTATGTCAGAATTAAAATACAACGAAGGATTGTGTTGGCAAATAGGTGCTATTTTGGGCTGGGTAAGCACTTTAAGAACAGAGCCCTCTCTCGAGAGACGAAAATTGCACTGTAAAATATACAAGCTTTAAGCAACCAGCATAGCAACTTCGATAAAAAAAAATCTTCGTAAAACCTACGACCTAAGCTGCGTGGGTGGGGAGTACTGTTGTCAAACGAGCAGTGAGCCCGATATGACTGTAGTTAAGCGGATCAACGATTTTACATGTCGAATGGAAACAAGCGCTTCAGTCAGAAAATCGTTAGACTTCCTTGCACAGGCAGGGAAGGCTGAGACTCTGGAAGAGATCTTAAGCGGAGGACTATTTGAAAATTCTTGATATTTGAAACTGGAGGAAACACGCCCCAGACAAAAGTGCTTATAAATCATTTAATAAGCAGGCCCGGACCAACTTCTTCTTTATTTCCGCTTAACTTCCTATAGAGCATTGGACCTATAGAGGTTTCTAAAATACTGTCTTAACATGAATTGCTCCTATCCCTCCAAGACATGCGGATCTTGCCGTCGAAACGGGAGGATTTGACGAATGTCCGTGACCTCCTGGGAGATGTCCATTCTGTTCTTGTGTTGTACTCATGTTAATTTTGTCGGGTTTTGACAGGATTTCTCCAATGTTTGTATAGACAAAGGAGAGCTTAGTGGAACCTGACACTCCTTCGTCGACTAAGCATGGGCGTATGCTTCTTGTAAGCTTATGGGTGCTACTGTTGACTTTGAAAGGTTCATTTGCTACCATCCCTATTGCATAAACCTGCCATAACTATTCATTAATCCATCTGACCCTATTCCTCCAATATGTCGAGTTGGACCAGTGACAGATATTGCGAATGTAAGCCTAGTTGAGTGGGCGGCATCGAGTCGCCCTGAAGGTTATGTGTTACGTATCTATGGAATTTATTTCCAGTTCCTGCTACAGCGTGCAGCGCGATAATTTGCTTTTTTGCACTGCAGGCTGTGGCGGCACTGTTGGTCGAAGAGAGTGTGGGTGGCTTATAGTGGCTGGCGGGTTAATTGTATTCGTCTGCTTTTCAATTGCCATCATGCATGGGACACGTGAGGTGAGGTCATTTTGTATTCGATCATTGCAGTGCAGCGTGCTTTTCGTTTACGATTCGCTGATCCTCCACGCCGCCGTATTCCTGGACGGCAATCAATTGTAAATTGGGTAACTTCATTGAGAACGGCAGGGAATGTGTCACGTGTACGAAAGGGACCTGAGAGAAGGATTGCAACACCACAAAACATCAAGAGAGTTAGAGCAGCAGTACTACAATCTCCGAAACGCTCTGCTCGGAATTAATCACTTGCTCTTGGAATTTCCAAACGTTCTCTCCACCGGATTCGTCATGATGAACTGAATTTTTACCCGTATAAAATGTGCGTGGTCCAACATTTTAACAGGATGGTGCCACTGCACACAGCGAGGGTTACCATGAATTGTTTGAGGCAAATGTTTCCTGGACGGCTTATCTCTTTGAGGGGGGGTGTGAACTGGCCGGCACGCCCACCAATCTTAGCCCCATGCGATTTTTTCCTTTGGAATTACCTGAAGTCGAAGGTAAGGGATATCAACCGTTCCAACGCCTTGGAAGACCTAATTAACAATTTGAGGCTGAAATTGGCAGAATACCAGTCGACATGCTTGTTAGAGTACATGAAAACTTCAGAAAACGTATACAGGCAGCAGTTTGTGGATAGCGAAGGTCGACATTTGCCAGTTACACTATTTAAAACGATGTAATTTAAAACATTTCTTACTGTTCAATATAATTAAAATATAAAATAAATTTTTCTAAGGCTCACAATTTGTTTATTTTAACCTTCCATATCCATCACCAGCTGCTTGTTCGTGGCGGCTTATTCAGTATATTCACAGCTGACCTTAACTTGGGGCTGTGCACTATCCACAACTCAGCTTCCGCAGCTCAGCTTCCGCGGGTGTCTCACTTCCGCGGACTGGACCCGGACCAAGAAGAGTTTGTACTCGTAAAGCCCACCTAAGTTAGTAAGTATATCCCAAATTATTGCAATTTCTAATGTACGCAGATCTTTAAAATTACACCCAAAGCATTTTGTTGCGTTAGGAGTAAAGGGCCGCTGGGTTTACAAAGGTAGCATACAATCATTTTATTAATTATTCTGACACTTCTCAAATTGCAATTCCCTGAATATCTCAGGCGTTTAAAGAAAGCAAGAGAACATAAAAATATACATTCTTTTGAATTCAAAATTGCCATATCTAATGAGCCTTGACCTTAAACGAGTTTTATTGCTAAGTTACACCAATCTTAGCTTAGCCGTAGTCAAATGTAGCATCTATTGATAGCAACTAAAAGCTATACTAAACTTATTCTAAATGTTCAAACTGTTGTCAGGCCAGAGCTTGTGCTAAATGGTCATCATTAAAAAGTAAAATAAAAAGAAACGAGTTCATTTGAAAAGATTCGTTAAGCAAAGCATTTTGCTTTTAAATTAGGCCAAAATCATTGATAAATATTTCAACATTTTATAGTTTTGATTAAAATGAAAATTGGTAGAATGTGTTTTGCATCGTCTATACAAATGTGCTTCTTGACAAAAAAATATTAAAAAATATATTTACTTCCGACAAAGTCAACAACATTTCTCTACTATAAAATAAAAGCAGTGTGCAGCTAAGAAAATCAATGTCACTTTGCCATTTTTTTAAAAACTTGTCTTCTATTTAAATATATTAACAAGAGGACTTCAGCCGGTTTATCCCTGTTCAATGTGTAAAAGCGAAAGACCAAAAAAAAACATACGAGCTAAACAAAAAAATATGCTTAATTTTAACTACGATAGTCCGTTCTCAAAGGAATATTTTTCATGTCAAAAAGAGCAGAGTTTGAAATGGATATAACTCAGTTCTTTTCAACGTCTATTTTGATATGAACATTTTTTGCAAACCTTTTCTAATGGAAATAGTCAGCCCATGCTGTACTATAAAAATTGACCAACCCAAGTTTCTCTAAAAGAATTAAAAATTACAAAAAAAAACTTTTTTTTATTTTTTTTTTTGTTAAAAAGCAGACTTTTTATGAACATGCCGACTTTTAACAATCCCGATCAATAAATGTTAAAATTATATCGTATACAGCGCCCAAATTTGATGGAAGAGTTACCTTTAGTTCTTAGTGAAATATCGATCTGGTCAATTATTTAATTTTTCTACATTCGATTTCCTTAATTAACTTTTTTAGTAAATACTTAAAAATTCTGCCTGAACACAGTCCTCCGAAAACAGAAAATCATGGCCCGTGAGATGAATATCACGCAAAAGTCCATGAGTCGAATCAATAAAAAAGACTTGGGACTTGGGGCTTTCAAACGACGTACCGGACTTTACTTGACTGTAGGATTGAAAACTGCAAACGTCTTTTGGTAAAGCACGCTGATAACTTGCACAGAAAATATTTGTTCACCGATGAAAAAAATTTTACCGTTCAGGAAAAATTTAACAAGCAAAATGATAGAGTGTATGCGCGGTCATCTAAGGAAGCATCTGAACTGATCCCAAGTGTGGAAAAGGGTCATCACCCAGCTTCAGTCATGGTTTGGTGGGGTGTTTCTTACGATGGACTCACTGACCTGCATTTCTGCGAACAAGTCAAAAGTCAAAACATCGGCCAAAGTTGACCAAGAAGCCGTTTTGGAAGCTATTGTAAAGCCTCTTAACAATTCCCTGTTCCAAAACCAGCCATGGACTTTCCAGCAGGATTCTGCGCCGGCCCATAAGGCTAAAACGTCCCAGGCCTGGCTTCGAAACAATTCGCCAGCGTTTATTTTCTCTGAAGACTGGCCCTCAGGCAGTCCAGATTTGAACCCATTGGTTTACAAATTGTGGACGGTTTTAGAGGACAAGGTTTGTTACAAAAGATACCCCAACATTGGATCTCTTAAGACTGCTTTGGTTCAAGCTGTGGCCAAATTTCCAATGGACGAGGTTTGTGCAGCTATTGACGATTGGCCAGTACGACTTAAGGCGTGTGTAAAGGCATAAGGCGGGCATTTCGCATAAGTAGATTCTTTTTGGATACAATATACATCAATAAATATATTAAAATAAATAGTTGGTCCAAAAACATTCAGTACTTTTTGTTTTACAGCAAAAAACGTGTGTAACAGTATTTATGTCCCTTCTAAGTAATATTGTTCAGAAAAGTCAATTTCTTTTTTCTAAATTCGTTTTTCTTTATCAACTGTTTTAGTAAATACTAAAAATTCTTCCTGAAAGTTAAACTTCAATATTTAAATTTATTAAACAATAATTGCTGCTACCTATAAAGTAGTTTAAATATTTTCGACAGTTTGGATTAAACGTGAAAGTTTTGATTCTTTGAATTAATTTTTAACATTATTTTTTATTGACATTTTTCATTTATTTTCAGTACTTTCAGTATTTTCAGTAAAAAAAACATTTTTATTAGGGAAATTTAAAGTGAAACCTTTTGTTTAATTTTATAAATGTATTCCTATGTCTTTGCACTTAAAGCACCCACAGTTTTGTAATTTTTTGACAAAACAATAAACTTTAAAAAAATCAATTTTTCTTTTTTTAATGTGGACAACATCTGAGCATCGAATAAGACCGATCGCATGAGCCAAAAGAGTTCCCTCGCAGAGTTATGGGCGTTTTATGAAAGTGAATTCGACGATTCTAAGCGAAAATAGAAAGGGGCCTAATCTTTAAAATGGCTCTCCTGAACAAAACTGGTTTTTAACCTTAGGTCCCTTTCTATTTTGCGCGTCACATATATTAAAGATTCTCGAAAAAAAAGTTTTACTCAAAAAATCTTTTACTCATAGTAATATCTTTCAGAACAAAATAGAATACCCACGCCTGAAAGTAATCGCATTCACCGCTCATTAAAAGATAACAAGTGTGGGCTACAATATTTACCTAACATGCCTCTTCAAACTCCCCTCCTTAATCCCCCGGGTACGACTGGTGTGTACACGGGTAGGAAAGGAATCAACAATCACCAACGAGAACCACGCCGGAGCACAACGGACGGGAGTTGCAAAAGTTGCCTGTAAAATGAAATGCATGCGTTGTAAGTACTTACAACAAACTGTAATCCCATAGTCGCAGTCTGGCGTGCAGGAAGGAGTTGCAAAGGGGAAGAAACTCCAATCGTTGTCGGCGTTGCCGTTGCTGTTGTTGTTACATATGCCCATGGTTGGTAATGGCATGACATGCCAAATAAATGGCATGCCGGGCAGTCATCCAAATAAACCCCCAACTAAACAGGAACAGAAAGAGAACAGCAACAGCGATTCAAACCAAGTTGTGTGTTGAGTGCGGCAATGTTGATTTCAATGTAGCCAACCCATTTTCATGAATCCGACATCAAACCGACATCAAATATAAAATTGCAAAATTATTAAAAACATCGTTAAAATGTTACCTATAAAATATAGGTGCTCCGAGGTGGTTGGTAATGCTCCCTTTCTTTTAAAGTACATAGACAAAAAATAAAAATTTCCCGGCTCAATTAAAACATTCATATATTCAAACAAACAATTAATTAGGAATCTTGTGATAAAAAATGTCACATACGAGTATTCGCATAAATATTCAAACAATGTTAACCGAAAATATTTCCGATTTCAAGCGATAATCAAATTCGTATAATTACAAAAAAAAAATGGTATGCCGGTTATCAAAAATGTTTTCGTTATGGGGTGATGAAAAACTCACAATTTTACACAAACAGTTGTATGCCATTTATCGATAATAATTTCCTATCAGGCCATGTAAAACTTCACATACTCGTATTAACAAAAAAAAAAGTTGTAAGCCTTTTATTGAAAATATTTTCGTTATTGGCTCTATAAAGTTTACAATATTTCTGTTTAAATTCAAAGCTACGAGGACATGAAATATGACATCTGATGTGACATCGTTGAAGATTCCCACTAAGTCCAGAATGGCAGCCACTGTAAATTGAAAAAGAATGAAAGGATTTACATCTAGGCACGTTTGCTACTGGCTTGAGCATAAAAGAGGACTAGCTTATTGGTCATAAGCCTTGTAATGGCTTAGCTGTGGGGTCCTTTCTGTTGTTACCCTCTAGTTAAACACAAACAACTAACCATCTAAGTGGTCTTACAAACTTTCTACGATAATTTTTTAAACAATGATAAGGACCAGCGTTTTAAATGTATGACTAAAGTGGCCATTTGACCCATTTTTTGAAGCTATGCCTTTTTTGCAGCCTCGTTACCAGAAATTGCCTTTTTTGCCACTTTTTGAAATTTGTTCTACTTTTCACAACTCAAAAAGCTATTCAGCCATTTTATAGTTTTGGCTCTAGAAGTCACGTATCTCATCTAATAATGATGACATTTGGCACAGTTCATAACGATCGATCAGATACAGATGGGTAATATCGGTCCACGTAATGAAAAAGCTCCAATAAAAAGGTCCTTCCCGATTTTAGACACAACCGCTCTTGCTTTGGGGGCCCAAGAAACGGATTCCAAGATACATGGACATATGGGTATCAACTAGCAATACAGTTTTCTCTCGAGGCCAAACATAAAATTATTTTGGAAATTTGGATAAATTTAAGGTGATGGACACCAATCAGTAGGGCCGGCCCTTCAGCCGAAAATCCGACCTTTTCAAACATGGAGAAAGGGACCTAAGGGTAAAAAATAAATTTTCATTTTTTTCTTTTTTTGATGTGGACAGTATCTGAGCATCGAATGAGACAGATCCCATGCCCCAAAAGTATTCCCTCTTAGAGATATGCTCGTTTTATGAAAGTGAAGTCGACGATTCTAAGCGCAAATAGAAAGGGACCTAATCTTTAAAATAGCTCTCCTGAACAAAACTTTTCATCAACTTTTCACTTTTTTTTGATGTGGACAACATCTGAGCATCGAATGTGACCGATTCCATGCCCCAAAAGTATTCCCTCCCAGAGATATGCGCGTTTTATGAAAGTGAAGTCGACGATTCTAAGCGCAAATAGAAAGGGAACTAATCTTTAAAATGGCTCTCCTGAACAAAACTTTTCATCAACTTTTCACTTTTTTTTGATGTGGACAGTATCTGAGCATCGAATGTGACCGATTCCATGCCCCAAAAGTGTTCTCTCCCAGAGATATGCGCGTTTTATGAAAGTGAAGTCGACGATTCTAAGCGCAAAAAAGGGACCTAATCTTTAAAATGGCTCTCCTGAACAAAACTGGTTTTTACCTTAGATCCCTTTCTATTTTGCGCGTCACATATGCATACCCGAAATAATGAAACATTCCCACAAAGCCAGCAAATCCATATAAAATTATTTTTAAAATCTGGGTAAATTTGGAACCCGGCTTATGAATTCAAGGAGTCCAAAACCTAGTTCTTGTTGGGTTTTCTGCATATCCATTAAAGCAGGGTATAATATTTATAAATGTTTTGTTTAAATGAAAGAAATTATGAAAAGTTTTCGCCTTTTTTTTTAAAAAATATCCTTTCTGTTTCACTTTTTACAACAAAACTTCTATTTTAGTGCCACTTTTTGAAATTTCTTAACGCTAACGCTGATGATGATTTTCATTCAACTTTTCGGAGTATGATTGAGAATAAGGCTGGCCGTGTGTAATTAAGATTTACCCTAGAGCCAGGCAATTTAAGTGGAGAGTTGGATTTACTTGTTGGTGTTTACTAATCCATTCAACCAGAGAAGTTTTATCATAGCGAAAATTACCATAAAAAAGCTCTGGTTGTTGCTGTTGCAGCGACACACGTACTGCCGGGACGACAGCCCTTGTTCGAAGATTGCTGCTTCGGGTCAATTCGGTACATAGCACCGGCTGTAGTTGGTAAAAAGCTATGATGTTATGACGTGGCGTTTCAAGGCAAAACTTTATTTTTCTTCACGCAGAAAAAGTATGGTTGGGGTAACAATATTCGAAGAGCATTATACTATTGTTGGTTATATGGTTGTGGCACAACAATATTATGATCATCACAACAATAGTATGGTTCACACACAACCATACTATGATTTCCATAACAATATTATGGTCCTCACAACAATAGAATTATCACACACAACCATACTATGATCCCCACAACCATAGTATGATTCACCCTCAAACATACTATGATCTCCATAACCATATTATGATCCTCACAACCATAGTATGTTGCACATACAACCATAGTATGATCCTTAAAACCATAGTATGACTTACACACAACCATGCTTTGATCCCCAATTTTTGTTTAAAGATTGGGTTAATTTGTTATTCAACAATATAGATTTTTATTAAATAAGTTATGTAAAAATACATAAAACTCTTTATAAAGGGAGTGATTTATTTAACAGTAGAAACAATTCATTTATTAAAAATATTTCAGTTATACTAACCCGTAGTTTGTTTTGAAATAATTTAATTTATATATAGAAACTACTATTATTGCGTAAGATTCGTAAAAATAAAATTTTCAAATTAAGCGATTTTGCCTGTAGGATTGCCGTAATCATGTTATTGTTAACATAAACCCCATGAAACAATACTCTTGTCCCACCAACCATATTTATATTGTTGCTACAACCATATTTTCATTTTTTAATTTAGCAACAACACTTTTGTAACATTTCAACAATATAAATATTGCCGCAATCATACTATTGTCGAAATTAAATTCAAAAAAACAATACTAAGGTTGCGACAACCATACTTTTATTGCAGAGAACATACTATTGTTGCCGTGACCATATAGTAACCATATTTTTTCTCTGCGTGTTGTAGCGAGACAATATTTTTGCCTTCATACGCCACACCGTAACACCAGAGCTTTTTCATGGTACTTTTTGTTATGATATAAGTTCTCCATTTGAACCAACTTTCTTCGCACCGCTGCAGCATGGTGCTCCGTGTTTACTACGTCTTAACTGTCAATTTGTATACCCTGCAACGATGAGTGTATTAAATTTGTTATTCTGATTGCAACACTACGGAATATTGATCGGAGACCTAAAAATTATTTATTCGAGTATTATTGAGCGTCGTGAAAGTCAAAGAGGAAATAGCCATGTTGAAAGCACGGCAGATGGCAAACAAATCAACCTAGTAGATGAAATTATGCATGTTGATTGCTTATGGTCATAAGTGGTTTGGGATTGTACATGGGGGAAATAGGCCCAGGGTGAAAAAGCTCCCTTCTAAGCGATTAAAGGCACCAAAAAGGGTACTGTTATTGGGACACTAAATACCTCAAAGAAGGGAATAGTTGCAAAACTTTTTGACTCATGAGGCTTAAAAAAACGTCCCGCATGGTCAAAGCGGGCCATCAATAGGCAGTATAAACACACGGGTACTTATTTTAAATTTTGGCATTGAGAGTAAGAAAACGCCACCACCGGCCGCAGGAAATTGGCAACACTGTTTACTTGTACAGGTCTTGTAGGTCTTCTCCAGCTAAATTTTAACACAAGCCTTCATTCGTTCGTTCCTACGCCAGCTTTGGTATTGGAATAAATGGGGTTTTGTTTTTGTTTCTGTTTCGGTTCTGTTTGTGTAACTGCTTCTGCTGCTGGCTCAAGCTTCACCATGTTGCCCATGATGAGATTGGAGAAGTATTCGTCGTTGCCGACGTCGTACGTGTTTATATGCTAAATTGTGCACAATTTCAATTGCTGCCTCCGTCGCCGCTGTGCTCCCGTCCTTGCCTTGCTACATACACGCGTCCAAACGTCCGTCTGTCCGTACCTGTGTGTTGCGTGTCTGGTTCGAATATTGCAAGATTCATTTGTGTTGCCCCGTTCCCCCAGAGTCGCTGCTGTTTCTGTGTTGTTTGTTGGCCGTAATGACGACGTGGTTGTAGGTTGTCGTCGGCAGTACCTCTTGACTGCTCCCCATCCCACCCTCCAATACACACACACACGCTCACTCAACATGTCCGTGCCACAACTCCATAACTCGGGCAGAAGAGACGATTTAAGGGTCCCCTCTTGTGTGGTGTTGGCTGGGTTCTTTCTGTATGTTCGAAAAAGTTCTTTTTTCCTTCTTGTAGCTGCTGCTGTTGTTGTTGTTGTTTTTGTTTGTTTTGTTATTGGCTTATTAAAGTGCAGATGGACGGGAACGATCTGTGGGCGGAACTCAAAAAATAAAAGTTAAAATTGCCGCTAGAGGGGCCAAACGGAGTCATTGCGAAGTGGCTGCTTAATCGATGTGAACACCATGGGCCACCGAGACGAGCGACGACGAGTTCTTTTTGCTCTGTTGCATGCAGCAGGGACAGCACTCCACCACCACAGACCAGGACAAGCCATGCCACGCCACACAATCGAATCGTCGTCGGTCGGTGGCGCGGCCTCTTTGCCAATTGGTGTGTGTACAACGATGACGTTGCTGTTGTTGTTGCTTTCTGTTGCCTTCTTTTTTCTGTTTTTCGATACCTCTCGACATTTTGCATAGCGCGAGAGAAGAAACACGGAACACTGCACCATGCATGACTGTGTGGTTGTGCTGCTGCTGCGGCGGCGGCCTCCAGTGGATGTGGCATTTATGGATAATGCAACATTTCCTTATTAAAAATTCCACAGCATTTAAGGGATTAAATGTCTCAATGAGCGATGATGATGATGACGAAGGCAAAGTCTTCCATCGCCCATCCCCATCGCCGTCGTAGTCATCATCGTCATTTGACTGTCATGCTGCGCTGTCTGGCTACACTTACTTTTAACTCCGGCGATTATGCATGAACACCAACACAAAAAAAGTAATGGGAACTCGCTTCACTCCCTCAAATGGGCAAATGTACGGAAAACCTTGAACGTATATCCGTTAACGCCTTTTCGATAACACCAACGACTCGTGGTTCTGCAATCACTCGACAAGGGAAGGAAAGGAAAGGAAAGAAATTCAGTAAATTTCAATTCATTTCATGCCGTTCCATTCCATTTCTCCTTGACGCCCAGTCTTATCGTTGTCCAGATACGTCGTGGATAGACACAAACACCAATGACCTTCGGCTTTCCTTCATACTTTGGCTGGCATCGAGATACTTAAGCGCAAGGTTAATGTCCTCTTGGCATGAGGAAAAACGGTGCACTCATGCCCGTCATCGTGACGACACAAAAAAAAATCTTTTAAAGGTTTATGGTGGAAATTCAAAAAAAGTCAAACGATTTGAAGCGAAACAAAAACGTCACTCAATGTTAATGCCGGTAACCACAGAGAGAGAAATACGTCCTAGCTCTTTAAATGCTGGTGAAAATATTTACTGACAAAGGGTTCTATTTCTTCGAAGCTGCTACTAGCCAATGTAGAGATTTCATTAAAACCGATATGACTCTTTTCGTAAGTCCTAAATTCTCTCAAATTTTCAACTTCACAATTCGAATACTAAATCTAGAGATTTGAGTTGGTAGCCATGTCTGTAGTTAGTGGCAATGAAGTTATATTATAGAGGTAAGTCAAAAGCATCAGTGGGGTTTCTATTAAAAATATAAAACTTTTGTCTTCAAACACCACGTCATTAGACCATTAGTCGTATCCGCGCTCTCCGAGTCGACGAGGCACCACCACAATTTACCGTTGGCGAAGTTGCTCATGCCATCCGCAGCGCAAAGTCATCAAAGGCGCTAGGTCCGGACGGAATCTCAATGCTGATGTTGAAGCACTTGGATACCCCGGGATACCCCAAAGTGCTCAATCTGGATACCCCAAAGTGCTCAATCTGTCGCTAGCCACTCACGAAGTTCCCGATGCCTGGAAAATGGGCAGAGTGGTCCCGCTATTGAAGCCAGGCAAAGACGCAAGTAAAGGAGATTCGTACAGGCCGATCTCCTTGCTTTCTCCAGTAGCAAAGACGCTTGAAGCACTGCTCCTCCCCAGCCTGATCGAACACTTTCCTAGTGCTGATCATCAGCATGGATTCCGCAAGCAGGACAGCACAACAACTGCTTTACACGCCATCACGGCCTTAACCAGAACAAGCTTAACGACAGGACGGTCCTCGTGGCTCTTGACCTTACAAAAGCCTTCGACACGGACAATCATGCCACTCTGTTCGAGGACATTGAAAAAACGTCCCTTCCGCCCAGTTTGAAACGTTGTGTCGTAAACTATATGTGTGTGCGCAAGTCATATGTAGAATTTAGAGACAGAAAGTCGAAGCCCCGTAGAGTTCAACAAGGAGTTCCCCAGGGTGGAGTTTTATCCCCGGCTCTGTTTAACCTCTACCTCTCTAAAATTCCTGCACCACCAGACGGCGTTGAAATTGTGTCGTACGCTGACGATTGCACAATTCTGGCGTGAGGACCTAAAGTGGATGACATTTGCGAGAAAATCAACTGTTACCTCACTGACTGACAGCACGTTTCTTCACTGCGAGGAATATGAAAATATCCGCCTCCAAATCATCAGCCACACTGTTTACTGCTTGGACCGCAGAGGTGCGGTTGTCACTCAATGTGAAAGTCGATGACGTCAACATCCCGACCACCAACTACCCCAAAATCCTTGGGGTCACATTGGACAGCCTTTTTAGATCCTCTGCACATGCTACAGCTATCTGCGATAAACTCAAAAGTAGGAACAAGGTCCTCAAGTCACTTGCCGGCAGTACTTGAGGAGCCGACAAAGAACCTTGTTGACCTCTTACAAAGCGATAGGTCGGTCTGTAGCAAACTACGCAGCACCTGTATGGTCGGCGAACGTGAGTACGACGCAGTGCAAAAAAATTCAGACTTGCCAGAATGCCGCCCTTAGAACATCAACAGGGTGTCTTCTTATGTGTTCTGAGGACCATCTACATGAGTAGACGAAGGTCCTTACCGTGCGCAGACCCAATTTCCTGTTGTCTAAGCAATACCTGCTAGGGTGTTTTCGCAGCAGTCATCCTAACCACCAGCTCTTGAACAGGATGCCTCCACCCAGGCAGATCAGGTACGATCTTCATGATCTAGAGAGATAGGTCCAGCGGTATAAGAGAGAACCTTTAGACCATCGAAACTATCAGGCAGGTTTGAACAACATTCACGCCGATGATGTCGCAGCAGCAGTATTCAGCTACCGTGTGAATGTAGTGCTAGGGGAACATCCCCTGGAGATTTCACCTGAGGAGAAGGCACTACCTCGGCAGACGCGCGTGGTTCTGGCGCAGCTGAGATCTGGATGGTGCAGCCGCCTCAATTCTTACTGGGCACGAATTGATGCTAACGTTCCGGACATCTGTCCCGCCTGCCATCAGGGACCACATGATGTACTGCACCTCTTCAATTGTCCGGCCAAGCCCACTCAGCTGACCCACAGGTCTCTGAGGACGCATCCAGTTCAAATGGCGCGTTTCCTTCACCTGGATATTGAAGCAGATCCCCCATAGACGAACAAGACTTCAAAATAAATATATTGTTGTTACAACAACAACCAGAACTTTTAAAAGGTACTTCTCCCTATGATGTAACTTCTCTGGTACTGGTACACGGAGACAAATATATGTTTGCATGCAAACATTTATATGTTTAGAACATGCAACAAACATATACGTATGTTTGGGAACATTGCAGCAAACTTATTAATCTTTGGGAACATTTCAGCAAACATATTAAAGTTTGTGTGCAAACAAATATATGTTTGCACAATAGCATTAAAATGTTTGTGATCATTGCTACAAACATGATCACATCTTTTCTGCATATGTTATAAGGGAAGTTTTTTCCTCCGTGTACTTACCTCTTTGTTTGTTTTCACAAGCAAGTTAATATTTTTTCAATTTCTCTGCAACCCAGGGCTTAAGATTTTATCCAGCTCTCGACAAAGAGTCCACACGGCGAAAAAAATATTATAGGAATATTTTTGCATGCAAACGTACATGTTTAGAACATGCCACAACCATTTAAATGTTTGTATTTCAGCATAATAGGTCAATGACTTGATGCGGCCCCATAAAAAAAATCCAATGGCATTAACGCGGTGGCCATTCGACCGAATCATTTCTCGAGATAACACGTTCACTGGATGCGCCTTTCAGTAAATCGATTGTAACTCGTGCTGTGTGGCTAGTGTTGTTAAGCACATATGTCAAGCTCATCCAATTCTAAACTAAAATTATTTTATAACATGGCACTATAGCGCTCTCTATTGACGGTAACATGACGATTGTTTTCATCGACGAAAAAGTATGGACCAATCACACCTCCGGCATGAAAACCACACCACACAGTAATTTTTGCGGATGCTATTGTGTCTCTTGAAGCACATGTGGGTTTGCTGAATATGATTTTTCGATAAAATTCTGAAATCTCGTGAAACTTAGCCAGATCTCGGAGGGATCGGAAAAGTTTTGGCGTTTCAAATGATAATGTGGCTTTAGTTCTTAAGCCAGTTTGATCTTATAAGGATAAAGGCTATGATCTTTTCGCAAAATACGCCACAGTGTGGTTTGAGAGATGCCCAATTTCTGCGATATTTTCGTCGCTTCGAGCAGTACAGCGTCTCTTTGGCGCCGCACCATCCAAACGTGAAAATTTTGATCCAAATTTATCCACTAAAGCACTCGGAGCCAGTAGGGTGGGACGACTATTACGGCCGAAAATTAGAGTAAGCGCTCTTAAAGTGGCGACCACCGACTCAAAATTTCGGTGGTAATTTTAATGAATTTCAAACGTTGCTCGTAAGTAAACTTTACCAAGATGAAAATGTCGACTTCGATTAACGTTTTGACCTTGCAAGGTCATTAAAGATGTTTGAGGGTATGTTAACATATGTGACGCGCAAAATAGAAAGGGACCTAAGGGTAAAAACCAGCTTTGTTCAGGAGAGCCATTTTAAAGATTTAAATACGTGTATCTTTGGTGTACCATCACTTTCATAAAACGCGCATATCTCTGGGAGGGAACACTTTTGGGGCATGGGATCGGTCTCATTCGATGCTCAGATGTTGTCCACATCAAAAAAAAACGTGAAAAGTTGATGAAAAGTTTTGTTCAGGAGAGCCATTTTAAAGATTAGTTCCCTTTATATTTGCGCTTAGAATCGTCGACTTCACTTTCATAAAACGCGCATATCTCTGGGGGAGAACACTTTCGGGGCATGAGATCGGTCTCATTCGTTGGGGCATGAGATCGGTCTCATTGTCCACATCAAAAAAAGAAAAAAAAACGATTTTTTTACCCTTAGTTCTTCTCTATGCGCTGTCACATATAGATACGAAATTGCTATGTCCCTGTTAGAAAACACTATGTATATAAAAAATATGTATATCTCCTATCCATTAAGTTTCTAAAAATTTCAATTCTAAAATCCTAAAAATTCTTTTTCCATGCCAACTAAAAGAATTTTTTTTGTGAAAAATTGGAAAAGTTTCGAAAAAAAGACATTTATTGAAACATGTTATAAGTTCTTTACTAAAAATATTTAATTGTTAATACAGGAAAACATTTGTTGTATTGATTAAAATATTAATTAACCAAAAACCTGACATTGACAATCGAACATAACTAAAGAAGATCATGTGAAAATAACCGGAAAGCACGCTGCCAGCGTAATTTATGTTCAAGCGAAGTTACGCACCCGATTACTTTTTTCCGCTACAACAACCTAAATTAATAGAGACCATATGTTTTTACCTATCCATCAAAAATGCTACGTAAAAACTCTTCCGCATTTTTTCATCTTAGTGTCGACAGCAGCCAACAAAAAAATACATTACCGAACATTAATCATACGTTAGCCATGAGTACAGAAGCAACGAATACTGCCCATAACACAACGATACAGGATGCAGCAACAGGGGCTGCATGGTAGAGATATCAGAGGGTTCGTAAGGAGAAGCGCCTTTTCAGGCAAATGAAACGAGAAATGGAATTGGTAGAGTGTGAGGTGAAATTGGAACACAAAGTCAGACAACAGACAGAGTGGCCCAACAATGTATGAACTGCTGTAGACATGCACACAGAGATCAATTTCGTGGCCACAACCGAATTTATTGCCAACCGAATGATTGTGGTTTCGTCAACACCAAGTATTCTATCAGGGCATCCGAATGTTAGTTCGTGTGCTGGAATTTTCGCCTTATACACCGTCAGTTATTACATACATTTTCTTAAACTAGCCTGGAGTTTACTTAAGGCAAAATCAAGTTATTTTGTGATTAAATCATTTTTTTATTCGTCCAATTTCAGCATTTGGTCTACTTTTTCGGACTTGACATGTAGAGGAAGATGCTTTCCTTAAGAATGGAAATTCTGCTCCGATTAAATTTTTTGTTTTTGGTTTTCATGTGGTCGTCAATACTAAATGGCTATAAAAACGAAACTATTTGTTGGCAATACAAATTGTCGGTTTTAAGTAACAACTGTACTCGTATACAAAACTATTAGTTGCCATAACAGGCTGTTCTGGGAAGCGATTATTTACGCTTCATTCCATTAGTACAACCGACTAATTGTTAATATGTACCATACTATTAACACAGCCATCATCTTATGTTACATCGATCCGATCGACTGTTAACAGAACTTTTGTAGTCTGAACCGATTGTAAACTGGGTTTTTTCTCTGAGGAAGAAAAGGGATATGGTGACGAATGCGGTAAGTGTACTGAGTATGTGGAGGGACCTTTTCGACTCATTGACGCCTGAAGATTCTGCTGGAGAAGATGACACCCAGTCTAGAAGAAGAAAGTGCTGCAATGGCGCAGTAAATAATACTGCAAGTGACGATGGCTGTAGGAGATAATTTGGTTTTAAGCATGCACCTGATCTTATCTGCACAATTTGGTTTTAAAAAAAGCATATCTGACGTATAGAATCTCAGTGTACTCGTACTGCGCTCTGATTAAGTTTACATAAAGTTTAGTTCAATTTTAAACATGGCCCTCTCGAAGGTATTATGTTGACGAGTTTAGCATCAGGTCATCATGATTAACCCGAATCAGTGGTACAATAGGGGCCTGGTAGATCTACAACTTATCGGTTCTGTATACTGCGCACTACTTAGTAGGGACATAAATACTGTTACACACGTTTTATGCTGTAAAACAAAAAGTGCTGAATGTTTTGGACCAAATATTTTTTAATATATTTATTGATGTAAATTGTATCCAAAAAGAATCTACTTATGCGAAATGCCCGCCTTATGCCTTTACACACGCCTTAAGTCGCACTGGCCAATCGTCAATAGATGCACAAACCTTGTCCATTGGAAAATTGGCCACAGCTCGAACCAAAGCAGTCTTAAGAGATCCACTGTTGGGGTATCTTTTGTGACAAACCTTGTCCTCTAAAACCGTCCACAATTTGTAATCCAATGCGTTCAAATCTGGACTGCCTGAGGGCCATTCTTCAGAGGAAATGAACGCTGGCAAATTGTTTCGAAGCCAAGCCTGGGACGTTTTAGCCTCATGGGCCGGCGCAGAATCCTGGCTGGTTTTGGAACAGGGAGTTCTTAAGAGGCTTCACAACAGCTTCCAAAACTGTTTCTTGGTAAACTTTGGCCGATGTTTTGACTCCTTGTTCGCTGAAATGCAGGTCAGTGATCCCATCGTAAGAGACAACCCACCAAACCATGACTGAAGTTGGGTGATGACCCTTTTTCACCCTTGGGATTAGTTCAGATGCTTCCTTAGATGGCCGCGTATATAATCTATCATTTTGCTTGTTAAATTTTTCCTGAACGGTAAAAAATTTTTTCATCGGAGTGCTTCACCAAAAGACGTTTGCATTTTTCAATCCTATTTTTTTTTAAAGCTGCAGTCAATAAATTTCCGGTACGTCGTTTGAAAGCCCCAAGTCCCAAGTCTTTTTCAATGATTCGACTCATGGACTTTTGCGTGATATTCATCTCACGGGCCATGATTTTCTGTTTTCGGAGCGGATTTCTGTGAATTCTTGATTTAACGGCTTTGATGACATGCGGTGTTCGAACAGAGCGTGGGCGGCCCGACCGGTGGCGGTCTTTAACATCTCCAGTCTTCTCAAACAGTTTTATGCATCGGTAGACGAACATGCGGCTAATCCCTAGGGGCCGGAGCGTTTTGAAAATATCGTTTTTTGTCATTTCACACTTGAAAAGCGCTATTACAGCGAATTTTATTATCTCTCATTATCTGACCACTCCCTGATGAAAGTTGAAACAATTTTAAAATCCCGTAACAGACTAACACTATTGAGGTTAGATTTCAAAACCCATATGACATTAACGGGGTATGTTCAGTTCTACTATTGAAATGGGTGTGTTCAATGTTGTAACAGTATTTATGTTCCTACAAAGTATTCTGGAAAAATACCAAGATAAGCAAATGGACCCATATTATCTATTGGTTGATTACAAAACCGCCTTCAACATCCCAACAATATCTGTTGAAAACAATGTCTGACTTTCGGATGAACTCAAGACTAAATAACCTTGAGACAAAATCTACGGGTAAAATAGGAAAGGACCCTTCGATACAAAAGGGGGTCTCAAACAAGGCGATAATCTGTAGTGCAAGTTGTTCAAAATATTGCTGCAAATATTTGAAGCACAATAATTGCATACCAGCATGTTAGTCGGCATGTTAGTTGGCTCCCCTTGCTAGTATTGGAAAGAAGTCTGAAAAATGTGGATTGGTGCTGAACGAACCCAAGACAAAGCTGCTGATTACATCAACTAAAATGATAACGAGACAACATCCCTTGGCCAGAGTAAGTGCTGGCCGCAATTGCAATAATAACCTTTATTGTAAGCCTTGTAATAAGACGAATTAGCCAACTGCTGTTACTGTGGGCTATACAAACGCCTTCGACCTCGTGGTTCAATATTATAGGAGCCATGTAGAACTGCTACGCAGTTGGGAACCTTGGGAGTAAAAAAACATATACATAATTATTATCTTCTATAGCTTAAAGCCCTTTTGTGAGTTTTCCAGAACAAGGTTCTTCGTAAAACTTATGGACTTATTTGCTGCAGGAATTCTATCCCCATATCCGCGAAGTCGAGCACATGGACAAGGATTATGCTAACTCCGGCACTTAACATATTCGACGGCGACCATGTGGGCTCACACAGCCGAGTCCAAGAAGACCTAAGGTAACTTGGTATGACCCACTGGAGCTCGTGCACAACATCAAAGCGTGAGGAATTCCGGTATTCTCCAGGTTAAAGACCTGCCAAGGTTGTAAATAGCCACACAGGTAGGAATCAAAGGGGGACCTACTTTTTCGTAAACTCTCGTAAGTGAGATTTGGCGATTCGTTATTAAACAGATATCTTTGCCTTTTATTGCAACTGGCCAGCACACAAAGCATCAAATTTAAATGTTACATTTTAAAGTGATTTTTATGGAAATGCCCCCTTTTCTGCCATTGCTGTGGCAAATATTCGCATTTCTTTACACAATGGAGCGTCTAACGACCCTCATCAAAAATAATAAAGTATGAAAATGGCCATTTAGGAATTGAATTGAAGCATTGCGTCTCTTGCCACAAATTGCTTTGGCAAACAGTCGTCGTTCGCTGTAAAGTCGTTTCGGATTTCGCATCGGTTTAATTGAACAGTTTTCATGGCACTTGGACAAAGTCAATAATTTATTTGCCATGCCCGAAATAGTAGCGGAGTGGAGGGGGAGGAAACCTTGAAAGTGACCCTCACAGGAAAAGAGTGTGCCGGAGTGTGTGTGTGTGTGTGTCAGTTTGTGCGTGCCAAGATTTTATCCTTTCCTCTCGCTTTCTCAAACGCTCTGTGTTGTTCACACTTTCTCTCTCTCTATCTCTGTTCCAACTAATCACGAGAGTGGTGCTGCTAAAACTTCAACATCACCATGATTTGCCGTCGCCCGTGCGTTGTGGACGATTAGCAACTATTGTCGAAAATCTCGATTGTTATTGTCCGTATTTAGCACCCAATTTGAGAGGAAGTCAGTCCGTCCGCCCGTCTCTACAAGAAGCGAGAAAACGCATGGATGCGACACAACAGCGCCCAGCTAAACGGATACAATGAAACAAAAGTCGAATCAAGAACGTTTGTTCGTCCGTCCGTCCGTCCGTTGGCTTGTTCGACTGTGTGCCTGCTCCTCGCTCGAGAGAAGGCCATAAACAGCAACACCACCACCTTCTCCGTACTCCATGCCATGATTTACGGATGCTAATGCTGAAATATGGCTCGTGTCGAGGTTTTCTTCTTCTTCTTCGCTTCGCAGCGTTTCTTTGATTTTATATTTTTGCCTTTTTTCTTCTTTTGTTTTGTCTTAGAGTGTAGCGTATGTATGGATAAATTTGTATGTACGCCTGTATATAGCGTACAGCAATAGCTTCACAACAAACATTCTCGAAGTGAGGCGTAAACTCATTTGTATGACGATGATAGCAATGGATGAATGAACGAACGCACAGATTGTAAACGAGAGCGGGTGTAATTTGATATGAGCGTTGTTGAGGCAGAGCTGGAAGTGAGACGTTGTCCCTGTTATCAATACCACGGGTTTATGACATCCACCATAGGATGGCGGGAGGCGGCATACTAAGTTCGTTATTCTGTTCGCACTGAGATTTTCTTTTCACAATTTTCCCGGAAAATTGGCCAAGGGGTAAAAAGTTCAGTGTATGTGACTTAAAGAAGTGCTTTATCTACAGTATGGGTTTAGGTTGTCCCCATCACTTTTGGACAAGCAATGGCTTAACGTGGCATCGTTGTAGAAGCCCCACCTAAGGCCTCTATGGTGGGCATGGTTATTTTTATTGAAGGTGCCACGAAACCCAAAACGATTTTATGGTACCTTATACCTTAAAAAAGCGACATAGTTGCTAGACGTTTTGGATCATGTGACCCGAATTGAAGCTGAGCATGGACCTATTTACTAAGGGATCCCAAAAAACGGTCTTAATTATATAAAAGCAAAACCGATCGTAAATATATTATCAACATGGGAACTGTATCTAAAGAAAATCATATTGCAAGATTAAATAAAGATTTTAACAAACTCTTTATTTTTTTTATTTTTATGCAAGCTTAAGGTCAGTTTCTTTTATTTTTATTTTATTGTTTCGATGTTTCACTATCCTTCGGATAGCATCTTCAGCAAATAGGAGTAACAATTGCACTGTGCAATATTAGATATTGATTTAATGTGACGTTTGGTTATTGTAACTCCTATTTCCTGAAGATGATATCCAAAGGATAGCGAAATATCGAAACAAATAAATAAAAATAATAGAAACTGACCTTAAGCTTGCATAAAAATAAAGAGTTTGTTAAATACTGGTCGAATACACCAACACAAGATAAAGATTTTATTCTAATGAGGTCTTGAACCAATGGAACGTAAAGGTCCAGATGTCAACGCTTTCTGTCAAAACAAACGTCTAATTGTATGACTGGGGTTTTAAAAGAAAATTCATGAAAAAAGGGGAATCGTTCTATAAAATTCTGATATACAGCTTTGGTAAGATTGAGGACCTCTACATAAGTGGCCCGAACATGAACGAAACTGAAGACGGTTTTTATATAAATGTCCTCCAGATGCGCGAGTCGACGTTATGTCAGCTTTAGACAATCAGAGGCTGATATTATTATTCACAAATTCCTTCAGGAACATAGGCTGTCTACGTAGAATCTCCATGTCTGGCTGTCTGCTGCAATATCTCTCAGTTCGTTAAACGATTTGCCAGTCTCGTTAAAAATTGTGCGCCTCCAAGTTGTGCTTGGTCTACCTCGTTTCCTCGAGCCTTGGGAGTTCCACTCAAGTGTTTCGTGGCAAAATTCGTTGTGTGTGAGGTGTGCCCGAGCCATTTATATTTTCTTCTCTTTATCTGTGTGTTGAAGTTGTCTTCATAGACGATTTGAAGTAGTTCCTTGTTTAGAATAACTCCAGGCCACTAGATTTTAAGAATGTTTAGAGGCTGAGCATTCTAAGTTATCATACTTTAATTTCAACAACATTAATTTCAAAGAAGATAGTCAGGCAGCTTTGAAGGTTTTTAATGGTAATGAGTTGTAAAAACAAGATGTGGGGTTTATGGACTAAACGAAGAAGCAGATGATCTCATACGGCTTGACTTATGTAGTGAAGCTGCAGGTGGGGACAATTAAAAAAACCACCCTATATGAGCTCTTTTCGGGGGTCTAGAAACATAAAAATAAGTACTATATTATAATAACCGCCAAATATGAGTTACGAGAAACATGGATCGTCAGCAATCAGTTTGAAATGTTTACCCAGCAAACCAAACGTTCAGAATTCGGTCAGAATTCTGTACGACAATCGGCAAAATGTTCCGATTTCGGCTCAGAGTTCTTAACGAGTTCGTAACGATAAACATATGAGAAAGTTGACACAAATTCTGAACTTCTTCTCTGAAAAAAAAATCTTCAGACAAACCGAACAGAATTCGTAACAATTTCGGTAAGAATTCTCGATAGAGTTCAGATATTGTTCAGAATTGTCTTATATCAGACATTGTCGGCAAATTTGGTTTACTGGGTACGTAGAAGGAATTAAAGAAGAAAGAAATAGAAACAAATCGCAAAAAACTAGCAAGGGTGAAATAAGGGTTCTGACGAAACAAGAAGAAATTAAGAGATCGGAATAGTTGGGGACTGCTCCTTCAATGTAGTTAACCAATCAGTGTGGAACTGTTCGTCTTTCCAGGAAAGACGCCGTAGTGAAGTAGGTTAGGTTAGGAAGGGTGGTGCAAAAATGATTTTGTTCAATAGATGAAAGATTAAAGCAATTACAATATAAGGAAATATCTGTAAGAAATAAAGGCATAACCTTTCTTTTAGTCATAGTAAAGTTATCTGCTTACAAAATTGTAAAACTGTTCTGGAAACGGTCTGCTGTGGCCCACGGACGGAATCCTAAGGAACTTGTAGTGTTAGTTATCAAGGGATATGTTACTGAACTATAGGCGAACATTCTTTTTGAGAGTGAAAATTTGGAAAAAGATTCAATTAGTAAAAGTAGCTATCATTCTAATTTTGCCTATATTACAAAAACACCCTTTATGTCACCGATGCGTTAGACCTGTTTGTATACAACTGGGTCTTCCATTAAGTTTCATTGCCTGAAAAAATTCCACAAATTAGACCATAAAGTGGAAATTCCCAAGTCCCATGCCTGCCTCATAGACAACACATAAATGATATTTCAATACGCACACAATCACCCATACACTGTCGACTCCGTATTTACCCTAAATCAGAGTGTGAATGGCCACGCTGACATTTGTAACGAACAACACAACACGCCGCTCATATTCACAGATACCGCCCGCCCGTCCGTCCGTCCGACCGAATGAAATTCGAAAATGTTTAAACAGCATTAAAAGTGTAAATGAATATGACAGAAAAACCGAAAGAGATCATTGGAGCGATAACATCACGGGCAATATGAACGACTGCCTGAATGTCTTCATTTGAATCTGAAGCCGAAACGAAAGGGCACAACTGTGTGCGTGGCCGTTGATCACCCTCCAAAAGGGGTTCAACGCTGGCCGACGAGCGCCCAAGCTTTGGAAATATACTTTACGAGATTTTATCCAAATGTTGTCTGTGAAGTTTAAAATGTAATTAAGACGCAATTAGACGGCATTAAATGTAATACAGGCGAAACGAATAAATTTTAAAATTAAATGCAGGAATAAATGAGTAAAATGAGGATGGCGGCATTAAAACATAAATATTGTTAGTTTAAACTTCAAAATTGCCAGGTGTTTGAACTGTGTTTCAAGCTGTTCCCAGCAAAATTCAACTTCTTAAAGGTAATAATCCACGTATACAAGCTTGCCCTCAAGGTCCTGCATTCCAGCATAATAAACTCCACAAGCAATTTAAAATGTATAGAATCCCTCACCGGAATCAATCTACTTGCAAGATCAGACTAAACTGGACTCGGTTATAGCGGCATAACAGGAAACAAGATTGCTCCACATAAAAGGAGCTCTAAGTCGTAACGTAAACCGAAAATCCTTCAATGAATAATTTAATTATTATTAATTGTTTCAAATTTGTTTTGGAAAAAATAACATTAATGCAGAGTTTAGTTTTTTAACCCATTACAGGCAATTCAAGGCTTGAGAAAAGTTCAATGCACTGCCAATTGGAATAAAGAAACTTAAACCACAGGAGGGCATAATAAATTTTCATGCCATTTGCAATATCTTGAAATATTTATTGGAGATCCTAAAATGTATATTTATATTATTGAACGTCGTAAAATTTTGATGAAATCACGCGTTCAAACGAAAAAAGCTAGGACCTGGAAATTTTGAACGATGATGATTTACAGTCGAAAGCTGTTTTGGCAAAATCGACCCAGACTGGAAAATTGTTCCTTTAAAACCTGGTACTAATTTCAACCATGTGAAATACATTCAACGCCTTAAAAAAAGTGACTCATAAGCGCCAAGGTTGTTTTATAGTGTAGAATAGTCAATTTCCCAGAGAAACCCAAAAACAAATCTACAATTGTGTGCAGAGTGCTTCTAGGGTTCAATGATGTTAGTACTCGTATGCACCAGAAACGTAACATAGTTTTTTTTTTTATTTTGTACTTTCCGTTCTGTTAAAATGTTCTTTTTCTACCCCGACGGTATAAAAACCAAAAAAGAAACATATTTAGTTTTCAAAATCAATTTATTTAAAATAAAAAAAGTAAAAAAAATTAAGTCAGACGGAGCGGAGAATAATAAACCCTACGCTACTCGCGCTATTCGGAAGATTAGCGTTTCTGTCCGAAGTTTAAGCAAAGTCGGCCTTCATAACTTTAGTGCGGGTGGGACATAATTCGTGGGGAACAGAAAACATATACCGATATGTTCCATTTTTACAAGGTATAGCTATAGGATCCACTAAGCGCCCTATGCTTTATTTGCGCTGGATTAAAATTAAAATGTTTTCTATTTAGCGGCAGGACACCAAATTGAAAAGGTAATTTAAATGGGTGCCTTATAAATATAAAAACCGATATGGTCAATAGTCGGTACGATTGGGTTTAAATTAACTTTTAGAGCGGCTGAATTCCATCTCAGGAGGGCTGGTATTCAGAACATCGGATGATTCTAGAGCTAAAGATCCTCAAATCGGTTCACATTTTAGCCTCAATACAGTGGACCATTTTCAATATAGTTCGTCCATGACCCAAGCCTCAACAATATACCAAGTTCCGTAAAAGTTTGTTCATAATTGCGACATTGCATTGATTACAACGATAGATGGTCAAACAGACATCGCACAATTGAATCAGATCTATATTACTTAAACGTGTTTCAAGCATCACTACTAAGTCATAATATCCTGTACTATATTGTGGTGTAGTGTGCAAAAAAAAACAACGGATCGGAACATTTGTAAAATGTATCAAATATGCCTCAAATGAGCTGCGGTATTATCAAGGTAATCTCGATGTCAACAATGTATCAAATAAGTACAATTGTATCAACTTTTGCATTCTTGGTGTAAACGGCAGTTAAAACCTATATCGAACACCGGGTAAGAACGTTTGACAAATTTGCGGTGGCCGGTTAGGTTAAGGATATTGAGCGAATTAAGTAAGAATGCTTCAAACATACATTCACTTATTAAAATATGATCATGCTAAAATAAACATTTTTTTTATTTTTTTCTAAACATTCATGATTAGTTTAAACTTCGGTTTCGGACGCATGGACACCAAAAGAAACGCTATTTTTGTTAAAACAAGCGACCAATTTTGAATATGTGTAAAATAAGCAAATATTATTGTGAATCCAAATATGGAACTATTTTTGATTTTGAAGAGATTTGGGCTTAAACTCATAAACTCTTTGGTTTTAAAAAACGG
The DNA here is from genome assembly GCA_963513945.1 of Hydrotaea diabolus. Classification (NCBI taxonomy): domain Eukaryota; kingdom Metazoa; phylum Arthropoda; class Insecta; order Diptera; family Muscidae; genus Hydrotaea; species Hydrotaea diabolus. The sequence continues at coordinate 5,041,189 of OY740720.1, forward strand.
CGGTTTTAGTCATAGGAACCATAAATAGGATAATTGTTAGTTTCTCATTTTAATATCGATTCAGTGGTGGTCGGTAGTGGCATGTCGTAATGTCTGTGGACAGTATGGCACAGAGAACGTGTCATCACATTTTACAGCAATACGAGTACATAAAACCACACTGACCAAGGTTGCTGTGCTATTTATCAAAGAATTTGCACAGTGTAAATGTCCAACTATTTTACGGATAGGAGTATTAGCTAACGCAAAAGTTATCTTTGTCGAATGTAAGGCCCAGATATATATATATCGACCAAAAATTACATTAGTTCCTGTTAGATAGACCAGGTCGATGTTGACCATGTTTATCCCAATGAAAACACCTTTTGACGCGACCGGGCGTAATTGCTTTGCAGGCCAAATCTAGAGACGTCAGCCAGCCCCTTCTACCCGAGAGAACGAAATTCCACAAATCAATAAAAACCCCTAAAACGGCTATGGCAGTTTACTTGAAGGTTTGTAGTGTCCATGGAGGTTGGAACACTTTTGTTAGTGATACTCGGATTAAGACTATGACCCATCTGACACATTTTGTGACATTAGCGGTATTTAATATCAAAGCAATTTGGATATCAAAGCAACAATAGTTGTCGCTTCCATACCAAAAACAAGTGTCAATTTTCATCAAACTGTCCTGCTGTATTAGATTCGTGACTGTACTTTAGTAGAGAAATAATTTGTTGGAGCTGTTTTAGTACTAAGCCTGAATTAGAGTTTTCCGGTCATTTTTTTCTCGGCTTCCCAAAAATTCATTTGGGATTCACAGAAATTAATTTTTTTGTATTACCTCAGTCATAACACTACCAAGTGGAATTTGTTGGTGCCGGTGCTAGTAAAGTTTTTACGTTTAAAAAACTCTGAAAAAACCTTTATTGATTTAGAACAAATTAAGGTCTACTAAATATTTTAAAACCAATCAAAATAGCTTTACCGATAAAACAATGAATTTATTAGCCAACAAATTTCTCACATTAGTACACCTTTGGGTAAAAAAACAAATTGTTAAAGGTTAAAGAAGAGACAAGCGAATTCTTTCTTAACTGAAGTATCACAAAGATCCAACAATATTAAAACAAAATGATGACATTTTATTCCAAGATGCTTTCAAACAAAATGTGCTGGTGCACGCGGAACATATATAAGGTGATCCACTTAGAGGTATTTTTTCAGAACAAAAAACATATAAAAATTCAAATCAAGTGTGGAATCTTTATTGGTAATTTGAAAGGACATGTTATGGCATTTATTGTTGGAAAATAATTACCTTCAAATGTTGGCAACTGTATTATGGAAATGAGCTTTCGGTGAGAAATGGGAAGATCCGCTGTTTTCGACCAAAATTTTGTTCAGTGATGAGGCCCATTTCTGGCTCAATGCCAAAGTCAATATACAAAATTGCCGCATTTGGGCTGAAGAGCAACAAGTAAAGGTTCAAGAGGCGCCAATATACCCAGAGAAAACCACAGTTTGGTGCGGTTTATAAGCTGGTGGAATCATCGGTGCATATTTTTTCAAAAATGATAATGGCCGGAACGTAACAGTGAATGGTGCTTGCTATCGCGCCATGATATCGATATTTATGCTACCTGTAATTGAAGCCCGTAATCTTGACGACACTTGGTTTCAACAGGGCGGTGCCACTTGCCATACAGCTGCTGAATCTATTGATAGATCATTTCGAAATGCAGCTAATTTCAGGTTTTGGACAGGTGAGTTGGCCGCCTAGATCGAGTGATATCACACCGTTAGACATTTTTCTTTGGGGTTACATAAAGTTCAAAGGCTATGGTGACAAACCAGCTACGATTCAGGTTTTGGAAGCCAACATTAGGCGTGTCATTAAAGCCATACCCGTCGAAATGCTCGAACGAGTCATTCAAAATTGGACCATCAGAATGGAAACCCTGAGGCGTAGTTGCAGCCAACATTTGAAGGAAATTATATTCAAAAAATAAATGCCATAAAATGTCCTATCAAATTTCCAATAAAGTGTGGAATCACACTTGATTTGAATTTTTATATTTTTTGTTCTGAAAAAATACCTCTAGATGGATCACCCTTTATAACAAATATAATATATATTTGTATAATAATATATTATATTGATTTTATGCTTCTCATAGTATTTTAACATCTTTAAAATTATGGCTAGTATACAACTTTTATTTTACTCACTGCATGTACGGCGAGGCTGACTCTTTTTTCAAAGTATGATCTACAGGAGCAAATGTTTCTACGACATCTCTTTTGAATTAGGATGGGTATTCACCTAAAACGAGATTTTCGCTCCTATTAGAAATACATATAGCAAAAAATACGAAATTTGAGATTGGTAAATTCCGTTTAGCTATTTTCGTTTGGTGGTACTCAGCTAAAACGAAAAGGTGGCGGGATTTACAACTGCTACTGCAATGTTTATAAAGGTAGTGTAGATTTTATTCGTCATCTGGTAACGAAAATTAATATTCTGATAACTGTTTAGTCCAGGAATTTTTGACATTTGCAAAAAAAAAAACAAAGTGGTAAAGTTATTTTCGAGGGTATTTAAAGGAAAAACTCCTAAGCGAAAATTTCGTTTTAGGTAAATAACAGGGTTAAGAGTATACCTAGTATGCAATCGAGCCATGGTTAGTCGAGTTAGTGGTTTGGATGCCAGGGATTTGCAAAGCAAATTCCACTCAATAACCAAACATAAACAATGTCTATTAATTTCTTTAATTTTTCCAAAATTGTAAATGTATTTTTATGGCCACCAAAGAAATACAAAATAACAGGGTATCCCCGGAGGCAACACAACATTACGATTACACCATGGCGGCTCTCAGCCCATGTAGGACACTTTACTAATGTATATAAAAATAAAAAAGGACAAACTATTTCAATTTAACGTGTATCGCGCCAAATGAATTCCGCCTGTTACAAGACGTCTTTGACTATTCCGATTTCAAATTCTACGTTAACCACAATAATTCCTGTAAGCCCAAAAAAACGTACACATACATACATACATGAACCTCCAGAGAAGTGTGTCTTTGCGTAGTTTACCTCACCAATTGTACCTTAACTATTTTTACGAGTGTTTACACTAACAATGAAAAAGGTAAATAAAATAAAGTATTCCACAAACACGACGACGACGATGCGCCATTTATTTTAAACTATAACAACAACAACTATACACAGGCAGGCACACAACTGAGAACCGAAAACAAACGAAAAAAAAACACCAAAACATGCCAAGCGGCAAGAACAACAAACAGCGAACAGACGGACGCACGAATGGACCCCCATTCAATCGAACGCACACCGACAGCCAACAGAGTTCGCTTTGCCGTTTACTTCGCTTTCATGAAAATTAATTGAAAACAAAAACACTTACTTGTTTGTTGAGTTTTCCTCATTCCTTCATTTTCCTCTGGCTCCACACTTTTGTACTTTTCGCTTCAAAGTAATTTTTCTACTGTTTTCCACGAGAATTTTTATTTTTAATTAAATTTTCTTAATTTCACAACTGTGCACTAATGCGTGCCCGGTAGCAGCGGAGTTTCCAAAGTAAATGTCAAATTAATTACAACGTGGAGCTGACGTTGATGGTGAGGAGAAACAGACAGAAAGAGAGACAGAGTGCGAAGACTGAGAACAGAGTTACCTCATAGCCCTGTGTGTTTGCGTGGGTGGATTAGGGGATCTCAGTAAATTGTGCAAAATAATTGGTTCAACGTGGGAAGATGCCTTGGCACGCAGTATTTTTTTCGTATAAAAAAAAAACCTCATTAAAATCTTTAAATTTAAGCAAATTGAAGCCGATTTAAATCTAAATTTGTTTATCAGTTTTTAAACGTTTTAGAAACCAAACATACATACTTTGTCAAACATTTCAGACTGCAAACATCTTTCGGCCTTGGGATGCAAACCATTTTGATATTCGAGTTGGTTCGGTTCAGTGGTTCAGAGTACGTCCGAATAAAAGGTTCGGCTTAAAAAGTGGTTTTTAGGTATGTTTGAACCGTGGTTCTTTCTGGTTCGTTTCGATTGTTCAAAAATCGTAGAAAAAATAAAACAATTTTTGATGTAGTTCATTTTTATTTAGAGACCAGGTGTGGTAAAAACATCAAATAACATTATTCTGGTTATTGTTTTTTGATGCATTTCCGAGTAGCTTCCGCATTGCATGTCCCCTTCAACAGTTCTCGACAAAACTGCTTAGTGAGCACACCGAGCCACCATCAGTGAGACTACGGCTGTCGGAGATTTTACATATAGACGATGTATTTACAAGAATTGGCTGGTGCACTTGCCATAAATGTAAACCATATTTGTGGCTTTAACACGTAGTGCCGTATTGCAGCAGCTGTTTACCTGAAGAAATTTTAAGTTCGTGAGATCTATATTTTTTGTTTGGAAGGATATCAATTTTTGTTTATTTTGTAAAAGGTTTGAATGACACGAAAACGTTATTTCCTTGTATAAATATTTTATTTGTTTCTTAATTGTAAAAAATGTTTATTATTAATGCTCTAACGAAACCATTTTGTGAATTTAGTAACACTTTTCGCATCACCATTGGCGGGTTAAGTTCAGTCAGGCCGAATATTTTGCTTATTCTCTTCACACCGCGTTCTCTGTTTAAATATCTCTTTGTTGGAATCGTTGTGAAATTTGATTAAATGTGAGTATCCATATTCGCATCTTTAGCAGAAATAGCTTCTTTTGACCATAAGGGCCATGGCTCCTTATCTAACCAAAACTTCAAAATAAATCCATTTTTCATTTAAGTAGAGTGCCCATATGTCCAAATTGACTACTGATCTTTCGATTTGGCCAAAAGAGTCGTTTTTCAGCCATAAGAGTCGAAACATTCAGCAACATTTTTTGTATTGGTACCTCTCAACTAACAGTCCCCAAATGGTCCTTTCACAAATAACACTGTGGAACATTTTTGGGGTTATTGTCTGGGGGGTGAGAAATTCCAAGTCAGGGTGATGGTACTAGGTCAGTATATTAAAACCCTCAAAGGGTTTTGCGTTCGTATGTGTTTTTTTTTTTGACCTTTTACATTTTTTCCTTATCTTGATGTTTTTTCGCTTAGTTGTAAAATGTTGGCAAAAACGTAGTTTGACATAACTCGAGAACGACTAGTTCGATTTTGCTGAAATAAATTGAGAAAAATTAATAATTACATTTTCTTTAATCCATTAATATACTGTTTCTCCTCCAAATCAACATTTTTGCAATTAGAAATAAATTTATGAAGAAAATTTTGCCAAAAAAAAATTGTTTTTTTTAAATATATAAATCCCAAACGGAAAAACGTGTAGAGTCTTATAACTTTCACGTAAAGTCACATAACCTATAAACAAAATGCGACATAGATCATAGAAATCGATTAACGCGTTCTGCTTTTATTTACAATTAAGTGAAGTTACTGGCACTTACGAACGCAAAACCCTTTGAGGGTTTTAATATACTGACCTAGTACCATCACCCTGACTTGGAATTTCTCACCCCCCCAGATTGGCTGTTGTACTGTGTAATTATAGCATGTTAAGCTAATACACCATAAAGTGTAAATTTTGCGAGGTACCTTCAGGTGTTTATTGTTAATATTTAGAGAAATTTCGAGACGAGGCGTTGATGCTGCTTTCTTGCTACAAAGCCAGAAAGGACGAATTCGAATGTCGCCAGCGAAAAATAAATGCCTGCCAAAAAACATGTTTTAGAAGCCATAGTTTGTCAATAAAATGTTAACAAAACAAGAAACGAAATAAAAAAATTCGTTTTCCACAATTTGCTTTGCCTCTTTTTGTTTGTAAACAAACTTTTATTGAGCTTACGCTGCCATCTGATTCAAAATGTTGTTGAATGTTGCCGGTATACCATACTGCTAACTAACTAGTTAACTAAGCTAGTTACCTGAAAAGAACACGTCTATTGTTTTTATACTTATAGACTATGCTAAAACAAATTATGGAAATAATTTTGTATTTCAGCAAGATAAGGAAACCCCAACAAAACAGATTGGCAACCTCAAAGTTCAGACTTAAATGCAGTTTATAAAAATGGCCGAACTTTTTATTCCTTAAAAGAACTTCTTGATTCTATTGACGAAGAGTGGGTCAAAATTGACAAAAATTATTATCATAAATTAAATTATTCACTGCCAATTCGTATAAATGAAGTTATACAAAATCGTGGAGGTCATACATATTATTAATTTAAACAAATAATTGGGTATACCTTATCTAAATATTATATTTTTGTTCCATATTAATATTTCACTATGAAGTTGTTTGTTTTTTTTACTAATAATTAGTTAGAACAAATGAATTAAATAACGTTATGATCTGTTCTTTTATTTTTTTACACAAGGAGCTTATACAGCATGTAATATGAGATTCAACATAGTTTCTTAGAAAAAACTATCAAAAAAAATACCTTGCCATATAAATATTTCCTTATCGGTATATTTATATAATGTTTTTTTAAGAAGGATGCGAGCTTTAAATAATATACTTATATATTATTTTATTTAACAAAAGGAAAAGGCGGCCGTTACGGTGAATTGCGAGCGCTATCGATGCCAACGGAATTTTTGTTTCCACAGCTAATCATCAACGGGATATGGTTCAAACGAAGCGGCGCAACTTCCTATACTGTAATAGATGTGTAATAGATTTTTTGCAAAATGAATTTGGTGACAACTTTATTTCCAGAAATGGTCCTGTTCACTGTCCCTCTTGTTCGTACGATTTAAGACCTTCGGGGTACTTTCTATGGGGCTAAGCTACGTCAATAAAGCAGTATGCATATAAACCATCAACTCTTGAAGAAGTGGAAGCCAATTTGCAAGATATGACTGACACCATATTTACTGAAAAAGTTGTCAAAAATTGGACAGATCGAATGGACCATGTAATTCGTAGCGGTGGCGGACATATGCTGGAAATTATATATTTAAAAAAATAAATGCCAAGGTATTATCCACCAGATGGCACACAAAAAAAAATTCATTTAGCAAAATTAATGATCTCAAACGAAATACCCATTACTTACCTACTTCCCTCAACATCTCATTAAGGGAAAACCGGGGAACTTACTTAAAATTCTCAATTTTATAGATAGATGAGTTTTTTACATGGCGTTAAGATCAACTCAAGGTATTGGATCTTCGCGAGAAATTCAATCGCCTTGCTATCTTAAGTCGTGGCGATGTTAATTGGCCGCCACGATCCTGTGATTGGACAACGTTGGACTTCTTTGGGGATATTTAAAAGAAAAAGTGAACGTCAATGAGCTAGGAACAACTCAGGAGCTAGAAGATGAGATAATTCGGCACATTAGCGACATTCAACCTCCATCATGTCTTAGAGTCATTGAGAATATGGACCATCGGATAGCGGCATGTCACCGAAGCCGTGGCGAGCATTTGCCCTATTTTGTTTCACACATACGGGTAATTGTCATAGAACCTTCTATCAAACAAAATACTCGTATTAAGATAATTCTATGAAAACTTGTTGTTTTCTTTACAATTAACATAGTGCGTTTAAGTTGGACCACCCTTTATTATTATTTCAATATATCAAGTTGTAAAAAAAACTTACCTACTTCCATCAACATCTCATTAAGGGAAATCGGAGAACTTCTCTAAAATTACTCATTTTATAGATACGATACGTAAATGAGTTTTTCACAACAATTAGTTAGGATATAGAAATTGTATATTATTTCGTTTCTAATTTGAAGGGGTTCTATATAAAACAGGAAGGGAAATCAAAAGTAGACTGGCATCGACTATATGATGCCCTCATACTTTCTGAATTGTTATAAGGAATATGTATGCACATTAGGGTGATGACTTTTATACAATCTTGTTTCCCTGTATCATATTTTGGTGAGTTTTTATTTAAGATTAGAAAAAATCTTACTTATAAGGTGATTTGATAAAAAAAAAACCTCACGCAGAAAATGATTTTAAAATTTTTAATTATCAGCATTTTCGGCAGTTTTTTCCAGTCACGAAAAGCAATTCAGCATTAATTTATATTTATGAGCAATTATATACTTATAAATGAAATAACCTTTTGTTTCTGACTATTTATTTTAATTCTGAAAGTCAAAAAACTAAGTCGTCGTTTTTTCCAAAGAGAAACATTCGATTCAAAATGAGATACCTTCACTTAATTGTAAATAAAAGCGGGACGCGTTCATCGATTTCTATGATCTATGCCTACTTTTGCTCATAGGCTTTTCGTGAAAGTTATAAGACTTGACACTTTTTCCTCATTTGGATTTATATGATTTAAAAAAAGAACAAATTTAAATTTTGACAAAAATATAATTTCAAAGTGGTTTGAGCGTGACCTTTTTTTAGTTAAATGGAATAAACGTTATTTTAGTCATTAATAGGCAAAAGTTCATTCATTCGTGCACCTGGAAATTATTTTTGGTAAAAAAAAAATCAAAAAGTCATCACCCTAACGTACATAAATATATCACCAACACTTTCAAAATTGTATCTCGGATTTATTAGCTTCCTTTATTTTGAAAAACTAATCGAATCGTATTATCTGTGAAGATATTTCACTCGTTTAGACCAAACACGTTACAAATGAAAACTGCTGCATATTAAATTGAATTCAAATCTGATGATAGTTTCCGCTCCTAGATCGGTACAATCTAAATCCTATAAAGCACAGGTGTTATTTTTTCAGTGGCATTTTTATATCAGCACATGGACCAATTTCGGCCGAAACTCAAATAATGTGCAACGTTTCACCGCAATCGCTTTATATTTGTCTGCACTATGTATACAGAATAAGAGGATGACTATATGAATGTAGAGTCGAAATTTCTTCTAAGTGTCACTAACAAGAAATCAGAATGATTGTAGCCCTGCCCCACAGTTATTAGCTAATAAAACTCATCAAATCAAGGAGTATTATTTCTTTTATTTTTAGTCTTGCCTCAAGATGTATACCTGTTAAGAGTATATGTGAGTTCTTTCTTTCAATTTCCAGATACTTACCCTTTCCTATTAAAGCTAACATATGTATGTATTTCGCAATACACTGGACCATTTTCAAACTGTGATTTCAGCTTTAGAACAAGCTTCTTTGCAGCGCCTTACTTTACCATTCATTCGATTTGAACCCCGTATTCTCCAATAAAATACTTCAGTTTTATGTTATATATTTTGTTGTATTTGTTTATTGTGTTAAATATTTTGATAACTTTATGGAAAAGAATAACATTATTTATTATTAATGATTACCATACGAGAGAGGGTACATTTGTTTAAGTTAAACATCTAAAGTGTTTGTTCTTCCTGTTCGCGTGGAGTTTTATGGGTCTAAAAGATTTACTAAATGGGCGATTTTTTTTATTTTTGGATAATTTTTTACGAGTTTTTTTTGTAGTTTCAGTTTTAATAGTTATTTTGGTTTTAGTATTGTGCTTAAAAAGTTTTAAAACTATCGTTTGTTATTCATGGTTTTTGTTTTGTATTTTACTGAAATAGCCCTGTGCTGGATTAGTGTTAATATATTATTATCATATTAATTATTTCATCTGATGTTATTATAAATATATGCAGTATATGTTGGTATATAGGTATGTATAGACGAGGAGACTTATGACTATTATTATTATTATTTATTACACTGTGTTCTATACTAAGCTAAACGTACACATTTATATTCATAAATTCATTTACTGGGGCGAAAATGATTTCAAAAATGTTATATTACAAAAGAATTGAACTTATCAATAGGTACTTTTAAACAAAAACTTTCGGTTAGTTTTGAGTTGTAACAGAAAAGAATTTTATAATACAAAGGATTTTCAAAATTAAACTCTAACTTTGTTGAGGAAAGTTTAAAAGTAATTTAAAAAAATTGCAACGTTCCAGGTTTGGGTTATTATTTGAAATAAATATCTTGAAGATTGTTTTACTCTCTTTTTTAAAATAATTATATGTTTTCAGTTTGGTTTTTAAATATTTACAGAGTGTGTGTGTTTTTTATGATAAAACTAAAAATCAACGTAGTTTTTATTGCAAATACATAATCTCTGAATGAAATTCAATTTCATTGGAGTGGATTTTGTTTTCTTTACATTTTCCGTAGTTTTCATCATTTATTTTCTCTCTCTCTCTCGCGCTTTTCCCCTCTCACTTACAAACTACACAGTTTTTCCTCTTCTACTTTTCTTTACAAATAAATAAACTCTTAAAGTCATAACAAACAAAATAAAAAAACCAACGACGACGAAACAAATGAAAAGAAACGTAATAATACAAAACACCGACATGAGAGAGAAAAAAACAAAAACAACCTCAAAACGGGTGGAAACCACGTCACGCACATCACGAAACGTCACGTCATTTACGAGTATTTCTTTTTATTTACTTTGTTCTTCTTTTCTTTCATACCCAACTTCACTCGCATACATACCTCTGCGCCCTCTTCCCCCTTTGGCAACAGTGGCAAAGTGAAGGTATCATCGCATGAAAACAAACACAAAACAGTTGGCCAGTGTTGCCGGTCTTACCCAGTTTAGGAGGTTGCCATGGCGTCCAGGGGCAAATTTATATGCAAATTCCCGTGTAATCATGTGAGGCGGGGCTTTTGTAGCTCGAGTTGTAATTTTCAAGTTAAAATATGACGATGCAACAGGAGAAGTTTAAATTACCGCCTTACCGGCTTCATTGAGTGTGTCACACTATTGCAGGAATTTTTTAAATCCCCGACACGTTGAAATGCAACCGTGAATCTGGCAACACCTGTAACGATAGGAATAAGAAAAAAATGTATCTTTAGTATCTGCACTACAAGTGGCTGCGACGACAGCTTTTAGATATCAAATATTGCTGATGGTGGCGGTGCACAGTGGCTCACACGATTGTTTTTTTTTAAATTCTTTACAATATGAGGGATTGTATTCTTAGTTTACTCGTATCATATTGTTTGAATTATCTCAAAATATTAAATAAGCCTATAAACTACTCCATTTCCTATTGAAATTGAGAAATACAAACTAAATTGAAAATATGCTAACTTAAACTTGAAAAATACAAAGTAAAATTCAGAAAAGTAAAATAAAATTGAGAAAAATTAAATAAAATTGAGAAAAAAACATTTGAAATTTAGAAACGATAATTAAAATTGGGAAAATTGAATTTGATAAATACGAATTAAAATGCAGAAATGAAAATTAAAAAAAAAATAATAAAAAATTAAGAAAATACAAATTGATATAAGATGTAAATAGACATGGAAAAATTATTATAGTTTGTCAATTTCAATTTGCATTCTCTTAATTTTAATTTGTATTTTTTTAGTTTCAATTTGAATTGTCTCAAATTTAATTTCCACTTGCCCGTTTTAAACTTTTATTCCTCAATTTTAAATTTTTTTCTTTCAATTTCAATGTGCGTTTTGCAATTTCAATCGGAAATGGTGTGGCTTTATATTTTATATTTATAATATTATTTTTAAAATTCAGTATTTAAATCATTGCAAATCTGGTTATAATTTTCTGTAATTCTAAAGCTGGGGTAATAAGAATTACAAGCCTAGTAAATGTGAACCACACCTAAACGTCAAGTTTTTTCTGAATTTAATTTGATATTTCTCAATTTCGGACTAACTCAATTTGAACCAAGAAAAGATACACAAGCGATCAAAGCGTTACAGTTATTCAGGCTTATTATGAAAATGGGTATTAACGTCAAAATGCATATGTGACGCGCAAAATAGAAAGGGACCTAAGGTTAAAACCCAGTTTTGTTCAGGAAAGCCATTTTAAAGATTAGGTCCCTTTCTATTTGCGCTTAGAATCTTCGATTTCACTTTCATAAAACGCGCATATCTCTGGGAGAAAACACTTTTGGGGCATGGGATCGGTCTCATTCGATGCTCAGATGTTGTCCACATCAAAAAAAAAACGTGAAAAGTTGATGAAAAGTTTTGTTCAGGAGAGCCATTTTAAAGATTAGGCCCCTTTCTATTTGCGCTTAGAATCGTCGACTTCACTTTCATAAAACGCGCATATCTCTGGGAGGAAACACTTTTGGGGCATGGGATTCGATGCTCAGATGTTGTCCACATCAAAAAAAAAGAAAAAAAAATGAAAATTGATTTTTTTTACCCTTAGGTCCCTTTCTCTATGCGCTGTCACATATCGTGCTCTTCTTGATTTTTTCGGTCAATTTAATCGTCCAAATGTGCGTACAGTCGGAAAAACCGTGCAAAAATTTGAGCAAACCGGGTCTGTAGGAGATGTGAAAACTCCAGTGCATGGTCGTACAGCTCGTACTGCAGAAAATATTGCTACTATCGCGAGATAGTGTGGCGGAAGAGCCGTCCACCTCAACTCGTCGTCGTGCCCAACAATTGCACCTCTCACGCTCGTCGTTGATGGACATTGCAAGACTAGCATTTACACGCTTACAAGGTGCAATTGACTCAAGTACTATGCCTCTTGACCATTCCAAACGTCGTTAATGGTCAGAATTGTGGCAAGAAATGGCAACAGTGAATGATCGGCCCTTAAAATTTAACCACCCAATCATTGCCTTATCTTTGGTGGATGCAGAACTTCTGAGAAGATCTGGTGTATCTGCTTCTAACTGAAAATTAAGCCTCCTTCAAAATTCCTCCGAAAAACAAATAAGGTTGAATGCTTTTGCCGCAGTGGATAATAGTGATGGTAAGCACTGCCAGGTTTTTACCAGGCTACTTGGGTGTCTTCAGGATATACAACGAATCATGTTGTAACACGCAACCAAAAAGGTTACATGCAGCGAAAGACGTCCACTACAATGCACAAAGAACTCAGCGTAAAAATTAGCAAGGCCTTCTCTTGAAATGAAGGCCTTCTTTGCAGATCCAATACACATTCGTTAATGCCATCAAAAAAAAGGCATTCCAGAAGGTATTATTTACACATGAAAAACGATCCCGCACACATTCTCATTTCGCTTCTTAAAGAAGGCCTTATGTAATCAAATCTTTACTCATCCGCTACTACATTCTTTGAGAAGACCATTATTTTATCTATGACGTGGTTATAATAAATATTCCTGACTTCCTTTTTGTGGAAGGCATTCCACCATATCTTGTGAGAGAAGGCAGCAAGGAAGGTGTTCGTCGCAGCGATTAGCAGTGAAGCTAAATGAGCCGTTAGACGTTAACACGTAGCATACTCGTAATGGAGTAGCAACCAGAAAATCCCAAATTTAAATTTGAGCGGAGCCTAATAAAAAAAGTGGAAAAATTAAGTTCCACCGAAGCTTACACCACTTCCATCATGAATTACGGTCCAATAGGAAAATGTTGGCATCATCATATGTGACAGCGCATAGAGAAAGGGAACTAAGGGTAAAAAAAATCAATTTTCATTTTTTTTTTCTTTTTTTGATGTGGACAACATTTGAGCATCGAATACGATCGATCCCATGCCCCAAAAGTGTTCCCTCGCAGAGATATGCGCGTTTTATGAAAGTGAAGTCGACGATTCTAAGCGCAAATAGAAAGGGACCTAATCTTTAAAATGGCTCTCCTGAACAAAACTGGTTTTTAACCTTAGGTCCCTTTTTATTTTGCTCGTCACATATATCTAATAGCTCTCTAGGGTTGTGTGGGCGGTGCCACGATCTTGTCCAACTTACCATTACACAAATTAAAATAATTTTCTAGTCATAGAATTCATTCATTTTGGTCAAATTTTATAGCAATTGGTCCATTACATTGGCCACGAATACGATTTTTTTTAGAGGTCGTGGCACCGTCCACGTGCCATCATCATACCCATTACCATCCAAATATCATCGTCATATATCTAAAAGCTTATGAGAAAATGTCTTTTGAAGTTCAGGTTTTGGTGATTTTTCCAGTCTTGACTCAGTCTAATTGCAGAGAAAATTGCATCCCGACACTAACCGTTCAGTCCATCAGCAAATATTTCTGCACAATTTTAGCCACCAAGCTTCAATTATGCGATCTTTAGTTGGCTTAGTTGGGGTGATGGCAGAGTGCGCGCTCAAAGCCGAGCCGAACCGAACTCATTTCATGCTTGAAGGAAATTTGGGGATGGCAGAGTGAATGCTAAATTCGGCGCTGTTTTAGCTGTGTGTTTTGTGTTAGTACTCGTATTTATGAAAGTTTATTTTGTAGTCTTATTAATCTTTTGTGTTTATAAAATATATAGAATAAACACAAAAGAACATGGTAATCGATTAGTCAAAATTTGGGTCTGTTAATTAATTAATCTAAAAATCGAAATGTCTGATTCATCAGCACTATGGCTAATCCGATAATTATAAATATGATTAATAAAATTTGAATAATTTTGTTCAATATTATTTCAACAGTTTAATCTTTACACATGCCTATACAATCAAATATCAGCCACAATTAACTTGAAAAAACACTTTAAACTCGAGGTATTGCAAAGGGAATGTTATAATGGAGGCTGTAAAAAAACATGTTAAAAGAAAAAAAGTTATTTTTCATTTTTTTCTCATTTAGGAAAGACAGGCTTTATTTTTTTATAGGCATTCCCGATGTTAATTACTGCAGGTCTTCTAATAGAAGACTTTTTTCCGATAAGGATTTGAAAGGCAGTTTTTCTATTAAAGGCAGACAGACTGACTTTAAATTTCACTAAACATTCGGATATTGCGAATGCCTTTACAAAAAAAACTATTTCTGCCAAATCAAACAATAGCTAAAATAGTTTTCTACTATTAGCGATCAGATCAAAAACAAATGTTTAGCCAACATTTATTTTCAAATATTTCAAAAGGCCAACTTTTCATCAAATGTAGGGAACTCCCCTATTCCAAAGACTGTGTATCCCAATGTTTTTCTAACAGTCTGAAAAGTAGATTAATGTTATTATGTTTGATGCGTCGCCAATGTTTTATTTTAAAAAAAAACCTAGACGCACTTGCTCCTCCATGTATAGAACCACTTAGAAACCCACCCAACTTAGAAACCTACCCAATATTTTAATTTGTATAAACTTGTCTACGTGTACCACCAACATTCCAAGTGAAGACATTCAGGACCACTGTGCGATGATGGCTTCGGTTTGCTTTTGATGGAAACGCCAACAAGAGGAATAGCAAATGTTGCTGACAGTGGTATTGGTGGCGTTATGAGCAGATGCTTCTGCTTCAGTTGTTGTTGCCAGCCGATGATTACGCTCGCTCACTGTCGTCGTCGTCGTTGTTTCTGTTGTTGCCGTTAATAAAAAATGATATTTGATGTGATGATGTCGGCGATGCGATTATATGACGGAGTTGCTCCAAGATTAGTATAAAGAGATAAAATTGTTTAATTTTTTTGTTGGTGTAGTAGCCAGCATCGGCATCATCTTCTTCATCAATGGATGGATAGATGGATGGACGGATACGAGCGAGAGCCAGTGAGCGTGTGCGTGTGTTGTTGTCGTTTCACGAACGCAATTTGGAAATCGTTATTGTAAACAAATCAATCCCATAAATATTTATGTTAATCAAATCTTCATACAAAAAAAAGAAAAAAAAAATGCTAAAGTCAAAAACTAAATATTCATTTGTACATTAGGGTGGGATAATCAAAACAAACCGATCGCCTTCGAAAAAAAGTTGTTATGTTTGTCTTCTACAAATTTCAGTTTGGTAAATTGTCTTAAATAGGGTGATTTTAAAAGCCAATAGAAAATAAAATTATGAAAAATTTTACAAAAATTAAATTTTAATCAAAAAAACGTATAAAGGGTGGTTAAATTTTAAGGGCCGATGTTGATTTGTCGCGCTATGTGGCAAGTGGCACCGTCCTGTTGAAACCACTTATCGTCCACATCCATATTTTCCAATTCGGGCCATAAAAAGTTACGATAGCGAACACCATTCACAGTAACTGCCTGACCGACCTCATTTTGGAAAAAAATACGGCCCGATGATGCCGCCAGCCCATAAACCGCACCCAACCGCCACTCTTTGTGGGTGAATTGTTTTTTTGACAATCAGTCTTATATTATCATTCGCCCAAATGCGGCAATTCTACTTATTGACGAATCTACTGAGGTGCAAATGTGCCTCATCACTGAAGTTGATTTTCTTCGAAAATTGATTTTTCGTTATCACAATAAGCCTGAATAACTTTAACGCGTTGCTCGCTGGTGTATCTATATGAAATGCAGAAAAAAACTTGACGTTAAGGTGTGGTTCACATTCAACATCGGCCCTTAAAATTTAACCACCCTATATTATTTAATATTACGATTTTAAAACGACTTCGGGCATATGGACGATTTTGAACGTCATTAAAGTCACGACGACGTCTATGTTGCGCGAATCGATGACTGATTTTTAAAGTCAATTGGCATAACTTGTAAGCGTTCTTCAAGCGTAAATCTATTCATGATGATTTGCCAGAGTATACTGATCATAGATGTCCTTTGACAGATAACCCAGACACAAACTAACCTTAGTAAATCACAATATTTTGACTACTAATTGTGGTTTTTAGGATCTTTCATACAAATAGCACACTTCAGCCTTGTAATTTGTTCGAGATATGTGCTGCACAAGCTTTAAAATTTATTCGTCTATAGACAAGATTTTTTAAAGGGAGTTTTTTTTATTATTTAATCTCTAATACAGATAAATTACTTCTAAAGCTTGTCTGGCACATATCTCGAGCAATTTACAAGGTAGAAGTGAGTCATTTGTATAACACATCCAAGAATCCACATATATTAGTCGAAACATTGTGATTTGCTAAGGTTAGCTAAGCTTTCGAATAAAAGTATTGAGGTACCAGAACAACCATAGAAATTCAAACAGCTAAATTTCAGTTAGATTGTAGAAGCGTTTGGATGTAACCCCGAAAAGTCTGAGCTTAATGCGAAACATCACGAACCGCAACCCACTCTATTGTACTTTTGCTCAACCAGAAAGACAGAGAGTGTACATAAATTTGTTTATGTATATACTCGTATACACTTCCAAGCCAAATACGGACAGACTTTTCCACAATGGGCAAAAATGCCGGTGGATGTGAAGAGAATAATGATGAGCTCGTCTTTTGGATGATAATTTAACGTATTTTTTTATTTCTTTCATAAATATCATAAATTATTATTTCATACATACAAACATACATACATTGATCGACTGAATCAAAGTGTTGGAATCGAAGCCAATTTTTTTTTCACACAATAACAAGTGAATGGGTTTGGAAAAAAAATAAAAAATTAAAAATAAATGCAGCATAATTTAAAAAAAAAATCTGAAAACAGTCTTTGGTTGGGTTTTCTTAAAAATACAAGAAGAAAAATCTAATCAACAATTTGACAAAGATAATCATTAAATCTTTGCTGTGTTGTTTTGTATTCGACCTCTCTGTCATAATAGTCATTTAATCTTAAATAACATTTTATGGAAAGTTCGTTTTCGATAAATAAAAAGCGTCTCTGTCTATGCAAAATATTTTGAAATATTTTCATGTGCTGGGATTTTATAAGACGGTGACGGAACTAATTGTTAGTTCTGGGCGAAAGGAAAATCCCTTTCAAAAGATACATAAAGAAGTTATTGACTACATTTTAATACATTCTCAAATATGGTCGTAGCGAATATTAAAACAAAAATCTAACGGCCCGAATGCTGAATGAAAACAAACGTCACACTTTTTATTTGTACTTAAAACAGAGCATCGCACACATGCAAATTTTCAAATTTAGTGTCAAAAAGTAGGCCGAAACGACCCAAAAAACAGACCTTTTTATGCTTATGTTGCACAAGAGCGGCCTAGCAAAACTTTACGACGTTTTCACTTGTTTGTTCTAAGTTTTTATTGAACGCCATACAAAATACCTTATCGAAATGACACTTTTGGCTTTATGACGGACTTGAACGCCATGGGCGCTTTGTATCTGTGCTCCCTAGAAAAAACGACTTACAATTGCCCTTCTCTTAAGGAGACCATGTTAATGTTATTTTGTGTAAAAACTATAAAGTTTGTGATAAAGCTGACTTGCTTTGTTAGAGCTTTCTTAAGTAAGGGATGTATTACTTAATTATGTTTTATGGTATAAGCCGACAATTCAGTTGTAGAGTTAAAAGTAAACAAATTTTTAAAGATTTCCTTTTTGTCATAATAACTTTAAATTTCTTTTTCGGGAAAGATGCCTATTAAAGGGACTTGCTTTTTTTAGCTTAATTTTTTTTCAGTTCCTTTACAGTTTAAAACATCTTTCTCGGCAACCTGGGGTAGGTTATATAGGAGGTATTTTTTCAAAATAAATATAAATACCAAAATTCAAATCAAGTGTGGACTTTTTTTTATTTATTCGAAGGAAATTTTTTGACATTTATTTTTTGAATATAATTTCCTTCAAATGTTGGCCGCAACAACGCCTCAGGGTGTCCATTCTGAGGTTGAAATTTTGGGTTACTCATTCGAGCATTTCGACCGGTATGGCGTGAATGACAAGCGTAATGTTGGCTACCAAGACCTTAATCATAGCTGGTTTGTCAGCACAGACTTTGGATTTTCCGTAGTTCCAAAAAAAAAAAGTCTAAAGGTGTGATATCACACGATCTAGACGGTCAATTTACCGGTGAAATTAGCTGCTCTTCGAAATTACCTCTCACTAGTTCCATTGTTTGATCAGCTGCATGGCAAGTGGCACCGTCCTGTTGAAGCAAAATGTCGTCAAGAATAAATGAAAAACAATATGGACCGATAATTCCACCAGCCCATAAACCGCACCAAACCGTGGTTTTCTCTAGATATAATGTCACCTCTTGAACCTCCTCTTCAGCCCAATGCGGCAATTTTGTTTATTGACGTTGCCATTGCGCCAGAAATGGGCCTCATCACTGAACACAATTTTAGTCGAAAACAGCGGATCTTCTAGTTTTTCACCAAACGCTCATTTCCATATTATAGTTGCCAACATTTGAAGGATATTATATTCAAAAAATAAATGGCATAAAATGTTCTTTCGTATGAACAATAAAGATTCCACACTTGATTTGAACTTTAGTATTTTTTAATTTTGAAAAAATACCTCTAGATGGATCACTCTATATTAAAGCAGCGATGCCATGTTTTTTCCACTGTGATTTTTGATCGCCAAAAAATTGGTCTCTTAAAAAAAATCGCTACTGTGGCAGTTTTATCTACTTTCTCACAGCTCTTGTAGTGATTTTCTCTTAAGAAACTATTTTTCGTGACATCAACTGTCCTAGGGATTTTTGAGGTAGTCACTAGTCCCATTAAAAATTATTTGACAAAATTGTTGATGCAGAAAAACATCAGGATTAACATTCATTGCACTCGGTTTCCAAAAGACTGAAACATTTGTTGTGGTATTTTAATTTTCACTCGAAGCTTAATTAGTTTTGCAATAGCAGTGTTTCAGGTAAAGCTTTGAAAACAAAGACTAGATAGCAAAATCGTAAAAGTTAAGTCATTTGTTCGGAAAACGTGTCAATTTTGACCATGTCTGCCATAAAAGAACTGCTGCATTTGATTTATAAAAAAATGTTTAGTCTTATACTAGATAGTTATCCAGGCATGGTGCTAAAATGGCTACAAAAATTAACATTTACTTTTCTAATTTCTATTTTTAAGATTCTTGTACTTCTGGGATTATTCTTTAGACTCAAACAAAACATCACTTTTTGTCAACAAAATTATTATTGTAAAGATTTTTATTGTCAACTTAATTATTGCGATTTTGCTATCCAGTTATCAAGAATTAAAAAGAAAATAGTGTTCCCCAATAAAAATAATCTTACTCTCTATGTTCTCCAAGTCATACAAAATAATCGAAATCTTGCACACATGGAAATGTATTTATACAAATATATATTTTTTTAAAAATCGATTGACATTGATAGATATTTTTATTTTTTATTTTTTTTTATTTCTTCCGCAGCGTTAGTGTTATTTTTTTAAGTTCTGTAGCGATTTGTAGTGGTTCTTTGCGCATTTCATACGTAGCGATTTTAGCTTCGAAACAGTTAGCGATATTGTATTAAAGTCTCCTCGTTTTTGCGGTGTTCTTTTACCTTGTTCTTCCTAAAAATCAACACTCAATAAAAATATTTGCACGTTAATACTAATAGCTTCCTTTGATATTCCCGAAAACATTACTTTTCGATAGTTTTTGAGTTGTCCATTTTGAATTTATTACAAGATTTGTCGCAGTCTTCTATACTTCTATGATTGCTCCCTCTTAATGTTCGTTATACCACAGCCTTGTATAAAGCAACGAAGCACACTTCATTCATGTGTACATCGTCCTTTACATTCACTGAGCCGTACACCATCGACTCCAAGTCACTCTCATGCGGTCGGGTGGGTGGCTGGTGGCTTGTGTGCACTTTCGTTGATATCCAAATGAACTTCGTGTCTCATATTTAACGAACTGTTTAATAACAACAACAACAGCTCATCACCGACAGCAGCAGCAGCATCAACAACAGCTTAAATAACACCACAAACAATTGAAACGGCAACAACTGCAACATATTTGTGAGAGGTGTAGTGCTGGTGGGAACGGGAGAGTTGCAGGCATGGAGAGTGGGGCATGGCGTAATACTATTCATTTGTGCCCATGTCGCCTGTCTGTTATGTATAAGTATACATTGCACAGTACTCCTCTAGAAAATGACTGTGAGAGGGAGAGTGTAAGTACACTTGTAGATGTGTACGTATGTATGTCGGTCTTTACATAAGTACGTCTGTAATTATGTATTAAAATGCAAAATGCTGGGTGTTTGCCTGCATGTCGAGATGTCTGGCTGTATGTGTACACTTTGTACATTAAACACAATTGTGCCTGACATTACCGACTTGTTTGTATGTTAATTGTGCAAAGTGAATAAAATATGTGTGCGCGAGTGTGTACGAGTATATATGCAGAGTATGCCGGTCATACACCGCATCGCATACGACACAATCAGCACAAATAATATTTAATAAGAGCGCATACAGGCACACATACTCTCGATATCCGATACATATTGTGCACATACATATGTACGTGTGTATAAGTACAAAGTAAATGCGTATAATGCGAGCAGAGTAATAAAATGATAATAATAATTGCAATGCTTATCTCTCCATTATTTTGCATTGCTACTCATTTTATTCACTTTTGTCGGAGTCGTCTGGTCTGAGTTGCTGTTGTTTTCATTGATTAACTGCAGCTTAAAAATGCACTCTCACTGTTACACAGGACTGCATGTGATTTGGTTTCGATGAATAGTTTATGTTTACAACTATAAAAATGTGTTGGAAAATTCATCATGTTTAATTTGATAAGTATGCATGTAAATTTGCCAGCATTTTAAAAATATATTTTTTAACTCTCTTATTCATAAAAACTAACCAAAGGTTGAAATTTAAACCATCTTTAATTTTTTATACAAGGTCATATCAATAATTCCGTGAATAAGTAAAGAAAACACAGTTTTTTTTTCGAAAAAAAACAAAAAAATTTCAACGTTATCTCCTTTTAGCTCAATACACTAAGTCGAACGTTTATCCAATTTTTGTATCTCTTTTAAAAAAATAGGATTTTTTGAGATCCATAAAATATGCATTTGTTTAATCAATAAGTTCATCATTGGGGCTGAATCTCTTTCTAACGATCCATTTCATTAGGTTTGGAAATAGGAAATAGTCACTAGGGGCTAAACCCGGAGAATATGGCGGATGAGGTACCAATTCGTAACCCAATTCATGGAATTTTGCTATTGAGACTGCACACTTGATGAAAAAGAATCTTGATGAAATAGAACTTTTTTCTTGGCCATTTTTTAAATCCTCGTTAAATCGGTCCAATAAGTTGGCAAAATAATCGCCGTTTATTGTTTTTTCCCTTTTAAAGGTAATCGATGTAGATTTTCCTGTGTATGATGCACACTAAACCATACTATGATCTCCACAACAATATTATGATCCTCACAACCATAGTATGTTTCACACACAACTATAGTATGAACCTCACAACCATAGTATGCTTCACACGTAACCATGTTATGATCCCTACAACCATAGTATGATCACACACAAATATACTATGATCCCCAATATTATTTATTAGATTTGGGTTAAGTTTTCAACAATAGATTTGAATTATGAAAATTATTTAAAAATACATTATATTCAAAATAATAGAAGTGATTTATTTATCAGTAGAAAAATCAATTTTAAAAAACGAAAGCTTTTATTTTTAAAATTTTCAGTTAAACAAAGCCAAAGCATTTTATTTAAAAAAATTTAATTTTCTTATAAAAAGTACTATTATTGCATTCGATCCGTTACAATAACATTGTTCTAAAAAGCATATTCAAATGAAAAAGAATTACAATCATACAGTATGATTGCCATAATCAAAAAACACAATTCTTTTATTACACTAACCATATTTATATTGTTACTACAACCATAGTTTCATTTTTAAATTTGACAGTAATACTATTGTTACATTTCAACAATATTAATATTGCGGCAATCATACTATTGTCAATATAAATTCAGTAAACAATACTATGGTTGCGACAAACATACTTTTATTGCGGAGAACATATTATTATTATTGCCGTGACCATATAGTAACCATGTTTTTTCTCTGCGTGTATATGACGGACATCTCTCAAAATTTGACAGCAGTCTCTTGACAGATGGTACTTCATGGGATAAGTGTTGCATCTCATATAACTAAGAGGGAATTTGGAATTATTGATATGCCCCCGTGTTTATAGCCTCAAATGTATTCATTAGTGAAGTCTTTTAGATAGATATGTATAGATGCTTTTCTTGGTTGATATATTTATTCTCATGGAACCTAGTAGTTTTTCCGGTCGAAATAACTTTTTTTTATTTATATTTAAATATAAAACAAGCTTTGAAATATACTTTACATTAAACGAAAATAGTGGTGCCCAATAAAAAAAATCTCCTTTAATATTCCTCTATGTTTTCCAAGCCATAAAAAAAGAGAAATCTTGCACTCCAGTGTCTTGCTGTTATGATATGATAAATATATGTATTTATGGGAATGTATTTATAAAAATATATATATTTTTTAAAAAAAAAATCGATTGCATTGTTTGTGTGTTTGTTGGTTTCTAGGTGTATGCATTGATGATTGCACATATTTATGCCGGTATGTGTTTCTATGTTTAATTATAAAATTCATTAAATACAAACAATTGGTTTGACATGAAAAGCGTATTCACTTTTGCCCCATGCTATAAATAACGTGCCGCCCCGGCTGCCTGCCGATCGGTTTGTGTGTTGGTTGCACCAGCAGAAATGTTTAGTAATGATTTGTTAATAAATAAAACCGGAAGCTAAATGTAATAACACATTTCTCTTGTTGTTGTTGATACATATTTTTCTGTTTACTGTTTTCCATTAACACAGGCGAGATGTGTAAATTGAAAGCTGTTAATTAAGTTGAGACTGTAAACAATTCGAATTGTTTGTAAGGTCACAAAATACTAGCTCGGGATTAGATTGAGCGGTATAATTTATCTGTCAGATTAACAGAAACATTTGTCATTTTAAAAAACTTCGATTTAGAATTTTGGAGCACCAAAAAATATTGTAATACTCATATTTTTTTATTTATTATTCAGTTTTTTTTCGTTCTACATATGAGCTGACACCAACCACAAAAAAATAGTTTTGGATAAAAAAATTTAAGTTTTTAGCTTTGATAGTGTACAATGTAAAACGATTTCCCATCCAAAATAAAATAAATTTTGTCAATTTCATAATATCGTCAAGGGAAACACTTTGCAGTATCCGGTTTAAACTGAAGAATCTGGATTGTCTTTGTCAAACTGAGGGATTTTAATTTCAAATCTTTACTATTTTTATCTTTGCTTAATCGGGGATTTCAATTTCAAATCTTTACTATTTTTATCTTTGCTTAATGAGGGATTTTAATTTCAAATCTTTACTATTTTTATCTTTGCTTAATTTAAAAACAAAATTTAAATTTTTTTAACAATTTAAATTTTTTTTGCTAAACTTACTGTGTAGCGTTTTAATATATTTTGTGTGTTTTTATTTTTAAATTAAACAAAAAATTAAAAAGTTTCAAAATTTTCAAAAAAAATGCTTTTGACGGTACTCTTTTCTTCACATGTATCCCACACCTGCTTCGTTTTTAGTTCCCCACAACTCGCGCTTACGTACAAATTCCTTTCAGTATAACCAGCCTTGGGTGATATTTTGGAAGCTATGGAAAGGTTCTATATAATAGAACTTTTATTTAAGTCTTTCTGACATTTATTAGTGCACTCTGTGTTTTTTTTCACCCATAAGGAATTCATTAAACTCGAGGTAATCTCAAAATTTTGTAGATTTCGTGTGTTCTTTTATAATAGTCTTACATCTTGGGGGAATATAATCAATATCGTTTTCGAATTTTAATACAATCAATAACAACGCGATCCACATAACACGCTTCGTCGTTTAAACAGAACTTGATATAATTTTAAATATTCATAACTCAATCTAATCAAATAAACGGTGGCATTTAATTTAATCACAATTTACGACATGCAATAAATTTGTTTCAAAAATAAATACATAAAATGCGGCAATAAAATTCATGGGGAACTTAACAATGGTTTTGTTTTGTAAACAAGAGAAACTTTTACTTTACTTTGAAATAATTCCACCGTTTTCTTATCTGTTGTCAGAGTATAAAATACGTTAAAGTGCATAAAACACGCCACTAAAATGAAAATAATTTTGAAATAAGCGGCAACTTTATTAAAGTACCGTTTTTTATAATGGAAATCTGTATGTAAACATTGTTTATCTAAAGCGTGTTTCATATTTAAACACCAGAAAGGGTTGCTTAGGGTTCATCTTTAAGAGGTTGACTGTTTGACAGAAGTAATATTTAAAATAAAATATATTTGAAAAGGCAGATCTACTAGCAAACATGTTCGTACATTTTATAACCCCATTTATCGAACTCCTCTGTTTCATTATCAACAAAAGTAATAAAAAAAAAAATCACAAATTTGTTCAATGAACTATGATAGGGGAATCCTGCTTTAATACTTATTAATTAGTCTTCGAAATGTCTTCACCAGCTCTTCCAAGTGGATAATTTTAGCTATCACAACACAATTTGACGAAATGTTGATCAAAACTATTTTTTAAATGCATCAACCGCATAGGTCAAATATTTGCGTGGTATGAATTTTATTTTAACTCTTCTGATGGTTTAGGGTACTTTTTCAATGGAACTCAATTCTCTTTTGCAAAATTTTCTTTTCAAAAGCACTGCTCCAAAAATTAATGTTAATGAAAAATCGAAATTTTTACCAATATTTGGCAGTGTTTTTATTAACGATCGATATGTTATCGAAGGTACGAGAGAACGACGTTGCACAGTGGAAGAATTGAGAGAAAAGAGGATTTTTTGTAATTTATCAGAAATTAAAACCAGCATTTTCATGCATTGACAATTCGTAAATTAGAACCAAAAGTTCTAATTACATGTTACGGAAAAACTAGCTTTGATAAGATACACTACCACCGCATTTCAGCTGTTGAATAATAACATTTTCCTTTACTTCAAGGAATTATTTTAAGTTTGAAACATTTATGTGATATAATTTGACTGAAATATTATTTAAGTTTTCGTTTTTCTTAATAAAACACTCAAAATTGGATAAAAATAGTGTATTCGCCTTGTTAAAATAAAAACACGTCCAGAAATTAGAACTTTTCGGAAATTAGAACCACCCGAAAAACAAAGTGGTTATAATTTGTGAGCGTCTACTGGCATTAGGCTTTTACATTTGCTCAATTGTAGGATAGCATAATAATGGTTTTTTAAAGTTTCTAGTTTTGTTTACCTCTGTACGCAGAATGCTCTTAATGTAATGAAGACCCCTTATAATGTATGTAGGAATATAATACTGCACTGTTTGCCTAACTTAGTCAATGACAATGTAGCGTTAACGTCCGCTGCCAGAGCCCAGAACCTTTGCTGGGATAGGGTACACTAAGATTAGAAATTTGAGAAATTAGCAATGATTTCTACACCAAACAAACGAACCTGCATTTATGAGAGCAAAACTATTAAACCTATTTTTAAAAGTAAGATTCATTCATAAGATGAATGTGGTGCTGATCGAACTACAATAGGGTAAAAAGTTTCATAATGAAAATTGTATAAAAAAATTGCTAAAACTTACTTAATGGGATAAAAAGATAAATTTAAAACAATTAAATCTAATTCTAAAAAACAGAAATGAGAAAAACATTAAAAAATGATAAAAAGGTAAAAGGTAAAAAAAGACTGATAAATTAAAGCAAATCAGCCCAACCAAAGGAATATTCAAATAATGTCCCAAAAAACGCTAGGTAACATCTAGGACGAAGTTAGAGGGAAGATAAATCGGGACAAAACGTACCGTTACGGAATAAAAAGTCCCTCCAAGGTGGAATAACAGAAAACATTTAAATATATTTTAAATAAACTGAAATGAGAAAAAATAGTGGAAGAAAACCGAAATGGGTGAAAAGTAGAACAAGCAAGGAAAATTTGTAGAATGAAAAAACAAAATTATTTAATCATTTAAAATAGAAAGGGGGTAAGACTGAAACAACTTTAAACTAAAGCGAAACATATTTTTCCTCGAGACCGAGTGGAAATAAAACAAAATCTTATTTTGACGGGTTAAAAAGTTGTTGCAAGAGGGATTAATAGACAAAATTAATGTGAATTCTTAATTATAGGAAACGAGTAAATACTAGAAACGGGGGAAAACAGATACAAAAAAACAAAAAAGCGAAAATTTTAAAACAATAAGAAAGAAAACAGATAAATGCCCAGCCAAAGAAGAAATAAAGTAAAACAAAAGAATAGTCAACAGTAAAAAATATTTAAAAATTCTGCTACTTAAACGGTTATCAAAATCGAAAAGATCGAACACGTGCCCTCATTAATGGCAATGACAAAATATAATATTACAAGAACGAAATAAATACTGAGAAGAGCAAAAACTTTACCAGCTTTAAAAGAAAGGCATATATTTCTTAGAACCAGAGGCTTCAAAAACAGAAAAAGTGCGAAAAATTGCGGAAATTAAAGGTAAAACAGATTTTCGAATTTATTTCAGACAAATAGTTGCAAAAATCAATACGACCTGACCTTAAAACCTGAACACAAAGGTTAAACTATATTGCCAAATACTTCGTAGAACTAACCAGAGGCTTAAGAAACAGAAAAAAGGGGGCAGAGAAAATAATGGGTAAACAGATTCTGGAAATTATTCTTGGAAAAAAAATTGCGAATATCAGAACGACCTCAACTAAAACGCGAACACAAAAGGTAAACATATTTTGTTTCGTATCGTTGGTTTATAAAAACTGTTAAGCATAGTTCATAGTTAGATTTAAAATCATGTTTCGATTAAACATTTCATTAAAAAAAAGTTATACAAAAGGCAGATTAAACGATTTATAGCTGCAAGCAGGGGTGACCGCACCTACACTTGACCATCCTTACATCCCAAGCAACGACTATCAACGGCTAAACACTTAAGAGTAGGCAGATTTCAACAAACGAGAACCTGCCGCCAGTAGAGTTATCCTGCGAACAAAGTAAACAATTAAAATTCAGAGCGTAAAAATTCAATAAAAACAGTCAAAATATTTATACTCGTAAAGACGAACATAATCTAACACGGGAAAATCATAAAAATTGGGAAAGATAATGTTGCGTTTTACTAAGAGTATTGGATCAACTGCTATTGTGAGCTAAAATAGGAGAAAGTATACGAAAATTTTCAACAGCAACGAATGGATTGAGAAATAAAAAGTTTTGTAATCACAAGGTTTATTATAAACAAAGCTAGAAAAATTATGTAATGAAAAAAAATATGAGAGAGGCTAGTGGCAACTACACGAGGGGCAAAAACGCAACTCGTTCTTACATATGCAGAAAACAATAAAATGTTTGTAGCAATGTTCATAAACATATATAAGCTTCTGTGCAAACATATATTTGTTTGCTCCCAAACAATAATATGTTCGCGGCAATAATGACAAACATTAATATGTTTGCGGCATTGATTCGAAACATTTAAATGTTTGCGGCAATGATCGCAAACATTCATACTTTTGGTTGTAGCATGTTCAAAACATATTAATGTTTGCATGCAAACGTATTTTTTCTTCGTGTAGACATTCAAACACATTCACAACACAAAATACTCTACATTAACATCTGAAATTAATGGAAACTATACAAGGCCTACAAATACGAGGGTTGCTATATATATTTCGGGTCCTGACAATACCAGTGTTCCCAGATGCAAACTGGAACGTCCATTGGAAACTTTGACATTTTTTAGCAAAACTTTACTCAGAACGTGATGTTATTTGCGGGCGAATTGTTTTGTTTACAGTGTCTTGAAAAAACAAAACAGCAATCGACCGTATGGGTCTTTCAAGAAGAGCCAAATCCAACAAAAGTTGTTCGTGGAAGAAGTAGATCGAAGCAAATGATTGCGTTTTTTTCTCGGTATAACCGGCCATGTTGCCACAGTGCCTTTAGTGGAACGTAGAACGGCCAATTCTGAGTGGTATACAACTATCTGTTTGCCGACAGTGTTCGAAGAAAGAAGGAAAGATAATAAGAGAAGACGCATCATTTGCATCACGACAATGCGAGCTCTCACACATCAGCTGAAACGATGAGCTATTTGACCACTCAAGATGTCGAATTAATGGCCATCCACCGTACAGCCCTGATTTGGCACCCAATGACATCTTCTTATTCCCTAGCATTAAGAAAAAACGTGTGGTCAACGATTTTCATCGCCCGAAGCAGCTGTTGGTTTTAGCGTTCAAAAATCATGTTTTGGTGGTGTGTCAATTGGAGTGGAAAAAGTGCATCGAAAATTAGTTTGTGCGCATGCAAAAGTATATTTATCTTTAAGGAGAATATTTTGAAAAACAATAAAACCATTTCCAATGATAAATTATTGTGTTTTTATTGCCGGACCCGAAATATAAATAGCAACCCTCGTAAGTAAAAAACATTAAAAAAATGACTTTTTATTAAGAAGGATTTGAATGGCTCAGAAATTCTTTTTTTACTCATAGGTAGAAACCGCTGAGATGTTCCTACACGGCTGTAAGCTTAAGTCGCTTGTGTGATAGAGCGCACACTGTTGAAATTTGGCTGCAGAAAAATCCTAAGATTAAAATATTTCGTTTGTCATAATTTTCGACTAACGACGACAGATTTTAAACTTTTCCATCGCTTCACCTAAACTACACTTCAGTCTTTCTCTGGCTTACCTTTTCTAACGAAACCGATCAAACTCTGCAGTTAATACACGTGTTTAATATTTAAAAGATTTTGAAAAATGGTTACGATAGCCTCAAAAATTGGTTTTGACGATTTTCGAACCTTTAATTCAGCGAGTGATAATTGGCGCTACTGCGTTCAGTTGTCCTTGTTTTCTATTTTATTATTGGATAATCATTTTCTATTGCTTACCTGTAGATTCCTGTCGTTCGCCCGCTTTTACTCCAACAACGGTTTCAATCCAACTTCCGTTTAGCTCGCTCCACTTGTTGTCTCCTATTTCGACGCCGTTTTGCAATGAACGAAAATTGCGCGCTCAACCTCAATTTCAGCACGTTCCAATTTCTCGCTTTCATTTATAGGGCGGGGGGGGCTTATTATGGAACTTTTGTCAGCGCGACGAGTGTGTGTTCGGTGTTTGTTGCCGCTGTTGGATGTCGTTTCGCTTTTTGTTTTGCTACGATGACGTTTGGTGTTTTGTTTTTTTATAATTCTTTTATGCCTTTGTTTTGCTTTGCTCTTTTGCGTTTGTGTGTTGTTGTCGCCGTCGTTGTGGTGTTTATTTGCATATCGCATGATGTCAATACGTCTGCGATGGAATTCGCTTGGAATTGAAATCAGTTTTTCTGTTTCTTTCTTGTGGTTCGCTCTCTTCGTTTTTTAATGTTCAGTGCACTTCTACATGGGATAGAGAGTGTGAGTGTGTGTGGTTGTGAGTCTACGAGAGAGTTTCGGTGCGAGAGGAAAGGATACAATCTACATTCGTTCTACTTGTCTAGGGCTCTACATTATGATGAGGGGTTTTTGGTGGTTGGGGGTTGCCTAACAACATCCATTGATTGCATTGCATTGATTTTTCAGATACAAAAACAAAAACTGCTTTAACATCCAGAGCTGGGCCGAGGGAATTAAAGCCTGAAATAAGATCGGAAATAAAGAAAGGAAAAGAAATTGTAGAATGCATCCATCAATTAGTTTTGCGAGTCTAAAAGGACAGTGTTAAAAAAACTTTAAATAAAAAATTAAGAATAATAGGCGTGTTTTAGTGGTACTCTCTTATTAAATAAGTAAGTGGGCGCTAAGGCGATAAATTTACACTTTACGAGATTTTTTTTCAAATTTCTTTGTATACACGATCTGGTTAGCTCTAAGCATCATATGTAAGCTCTAAGCATCATTAGAGAGTAAGAATAGAGCTCGCTAAAAACCCGCTTAAGGTTTTTCTTGAACAACTTTTTTCCCAAACATTTAAAATATTTTAAACAAACTCGTTTTAAGGCAAATTGTGTAGTTATCTGTAAAGAAAATCATTTTTATATTTTTGTACGGTGGTGTGAAGATATCGCGTAAGCGACCTTCTTAGGGAGTTCACTTTAGAAGACGTCCAATAGATATGTGTAATGAAATCAAACCGCCGAATTAGGCTGGTAGGTACTATTTGTACAAGGAAAGCAACAACGTTTGCAAATAAGGCACTTCACATCTTCTGATGCTTGACTAAGTGCCTAAAGTTTTTTTCGGTTCTGCCAGCTTAAACTGAGATAAAAACACGCATGTCACTGCTCAAACATCTAAAATTGAGTTGTTTTGTTTGTGATGTCTCTCTAAAGCCTGGTACACGCAGAGAAAATATATGGTTACTGAATGGTCACGGCAACAACAATATGTTCTCGCCAATAAAAGTATGTTTGTCGCAACCATAGCATTGCGTTTTGAATTTTATTTTGGCAGTAATATTAATATTTTTGAAATATATCAAAAGAATTGTAGCCTATTTTGAAAAAGGAAACAATATAAATATGGTTAGTGCGATAAAAGTATTTTTTTCGGGTTTATGTTAACAACAATATAATTGCGGCAATCAGAACGTATGATTGTAATTTTTATATTTTTTTTTTTAATTTATTTTTATTATTTTAAGAAATGTTTACAATGGTAAGTGGCCTCAGCGCCCTTAAGGCATTATAGAGGCTAGTCGACAACAATATGGCAAAAATAAATTAATATCCAAAAAAAAAAATAAATAAATTCAAGAAAGTTATAATGATAATAATTCAAAAAATATTATTAAAACGTTATTTAAAATTAGTTATACGAAATTAATGTCAGATAAGAAGCATTTCAATATTTTGCAATAAATATTCTTTAAGTTTACTTTTAAAAATCGATATTGCATTTATTTCCTTTAAAATCTGTGGCAAGTTGTTATATTCGACGCTACCTATGTGTTCTATTCTCTGTTTGGTTGTCTCTAAACGACATCTTGATACAACTAAATTTTGATGATTTCTGGTGTTAAAATTTCTGGTGTTTAGGGCGCAAATTTGAATATGTTCCAAAACAATAGGAAATGCCCTTGATGCAACATTAGCCTATCTTGCTTAGGCTTACTAGCATAGTAAGTCAGTAAATTTGCAATATGATATGATATGATCTAACAAAATTAGGCAAATTTGTGAACATTATGGCAACAATAAACAAAATGACAGGCAAAAGAAGAAAATCAAGACCAAACAATTTTTTTAATTATTTTCTTTTTTTAAATAAACAACTTTTAACCTGAGCTCCGTACAGAAACCAGTAAGAACAGCAACTATTACAAACGAGTTAAGTGTAAAATGTTTCTTTTGTTGATTTCTCTGTCTGGCAACATCTTATCCGTTCCATAGCGCACTAAGGTCACCTCGTATGTACAGAGTAGCACCAGTGAAAATGTTAGCTATGTAATCTGTCCAAACCGATTGTAGAATAAATGATAATATTTTTTAATGTTAAAATATTACGATATTTTAAGGTCGGCAAAATGAACAACCAGTCTATTTTTGTGAGTTCAAAAACAGGAAACAGTCACTGCCATGCTTAAAATTCTAAACACTCTAAATTGTGTTCTGGGTCCGGAACATTTTAACAATAGAAATTGATTATGCATCGTTTCATGTCTGTCACCTTTGTAAAATTAAAATTTTTTATCCAAACTCCGACCTATTTTTGAACACGCAACGTGAATTTTCATCGTAGTTCGTCATCAGAGCGGGGTAATTAAACGCGCCAAGAATAAAATTGAGCGTAAATATATTCTTTGGAACCTTAAGCCTCCAACCAGATACAGATTGGTGCGAATTAAGAAAACTTATAGTCGACGCAAAGGTCTTTAGCAAATAAGTCCAAGAAATGTCGTTACAGCACCGATCAACTAAATTAAGATGCATAGGACTTATTTTAGCTTAGATTTGGTACTATATCCATTTAATATTCTTCTGATGCAAGAGTTTTAAGACGGTAGATTATAGGCAGCGTTGAGAGTTGGCAAATAAGCAGCTAGAAATGTTGGCCGGACTTTTGTACTCGGCCATCAAATGGTCTTCTTGATAGAGACCCATTTTCGATTAAGCGTGTCGGTCAAGAAGGCAAATAACATTTATTAAAATCTGACGTTTTTCTACTTTCACCAACTTTGGTTTTGTCAAATTATGATTTCATCTCAAGAAAAATCATTTTGTACTTAATTAAGATATATTTTTTTGTAGCCGAAAACTCTTCCACACCCCCTACCGACACTAGAGGCAAACCCATCCCACAAATGCCACGTTAAGTTTCCATTTAAACTCAAAGGAAAAATATTTCTTAATGTTAATTAAATTAAAAGAAAAACACATATTTTTGTTCTTCGCTTACCTTTTTTGTTGTTGTTGTTGTATTCACATTCAAAAGCCGGCACTGCTTGCGGTCAACAGAGTGGATGTGGGTGTCGAAACATTAATCACTGACGTCACAAGATTCTCAACCTTCGACGTTGTCGCTGACGGCACTGCAGCCATTGCCACCACCGGCAATGCGGAGATAGTCTTAACGTCGCGCTGCTCGTCGACCAGCAACGATGACGACGACATGGACGACTCATTGAATCTATCTTCAGGTTCTTTTTTAATTTCCACAACGACCTCCGAGGACGTTGCTGCCGCATGCATGGTCGACGATGGTCGCGCGCATTCGACGCTGTGTGCTGTTGCTGCCGTTGTTTGTTCCACAGTTTCCTGTTTGATTTGCTTTAGTTTACTTCCTCCGCCGCTGATTTCCGCCAGCGTGGATGTGGATGTTACGATTGCCGTCTCGTCCAATTGTTTCAGATTGGCCTTGGCCGAAGCTTCGGCCGCCGCGGCTGCCGATGCGCGTATATTCAAACTGGCGGCCACTTGGTCAATGGAGGGGTGCCTTTTCGACGACAGCGAGTTGGTCGTAGTTGTACGTGAAGGGGACGTCGAGGAGGTAGAATAGTTGGGGCTCTGTGGTTTGGCGTTGAGAGGCGAATGGGGCGATGAAGTCTGTCTGGAGAGCAGCGGCAGCTTGTCAGCATCGTTGGTGAGGCTGGCCACCAGTGGTGCCGCTATGGTCACCATGGGTATGTTGTTGGTGGGCTGGTGATTGCGGAAAGCCAAAGCCGAAGGATTCGGTATGCTGCGTACCGAGGCATTTTGCTGTCGCACCATGGAGTTTTGATTGATCTTCGGCTTCTCGTACGCGGATGACGTCGAAGCCGATGCGGTCGTCGCATTGATGGCGATTTTCTCACGGGCTGTAGCCGACTCGGAGAGCAGATGTAAATTTTGCAGATCGTCCGAGTTGGGCTTCAAGTCCAACGCGCTCGGTTTGCTCTCCTGCTGGCAGACACTGTTCGTTATGTTTTGTTTGATTTTGGTAAGAGCCAACTCCAATGACGAACCAGCCGTCGAAGTGGGGGAGGCGGGAATGGTAACCGTTGTTGTGCTGTTTTTCTCTGTCGCTTGCAAGCCATTCACGGACTTGGGGGCAGCCGACAAATCTAAAATATCCTGCCCTGATTCTCGGGAGGGTAACCGAAATTGCCGCAGGCTACTTTTAGGCTTCTCGGCTGGTTGCGTTCCGTTTGAAGTCTTGACATTGGATGCCGTCATTTCGGTTTTCTTATCTGTTACCGTTGGGTTGGGCGTTGGGTTTGTTTGGGTCAAAAGTGCTCTGGAGTTTGCCGTGGCCGTTGGTGAATATGAGGCCGCAGCCTTAGTATGAGGCTTAGACGACTGCAGTGTTACGACAGAACCTAGTGGTGGTGACTTCACCGTCGTAGGTACTACCGAGTTCAATTTGGCTATTGGTAAAGGTGGGCCCATTGGGGGTGATGTCTTGGACATCACGTTTGTCGGGAGAATGCTGGCGCCCAACGTTGTCTGTTTCGCCAACTCCTTGTCGGATTTTTTGACAACCGTACTACTGGTGGTAAACATTTGTGATTTGCTAGCGGACGACGATGGGCCTCCCGCGTTGAGCGACATCGGTAGAGGCACCTTGGCTGTTTTTGCAACAGAGGTGGATGAGCCGACAATGAACGAACATTTGGGATTGTAGGAGGCCGAAAGGGGGGAATACAGAGGTATCTCATATGTCGCTTTGGCTGTAGACGACGTGGGTGTGGCGGGTATTTCAACTTTGGTCACTTGCAGATTGCTGCCGTACGCACTGACGGTGATCTGATGGGGCTTCTCCACTTTGGGATGTTTCGCCACCGAGCCCGTTTTTGCTTCGTCCAAGGAAATGGAGCGTTTTAGCAAATTTCCCATTTGCTTGCTGGCTGCACTGGCTATGGATGTGGGCGTGGATGAGAGGAACTTTGAGGAGTTTGACGCCATCAATCGGGGAAGGTTAGGAACTGCAAACTGTGGTGGTTTCATCGGAGCTGGTAAATGTTTGACCGGCATCGGTTTAGGAGCCAGAGGCTTCATTTTTGTAGATTGAACTTGCTTGTCCCTTGCAAGTTTGGGAGGAATTGTCGCCGGCTTCGGCTTGGCCACTGTAATGACATTCGGCGTAAAAGTCGAAAATGTCAGAGGTGTGGTCTTGAAGAGACTCGGCGGCAAGGGGGGAGAATGTGGCAATTGGGATTCCTTTAAATTCGTCAGAGGTTTGCTGAAGGTTGCTGACATCGTGGTAGTATCGGGTATGACAATGTCGTCATCGTCCTCGAATTCCTTCGAAGTAGTCTTAATTGCCAACGGCTTTAGTTTAAGCGCCTCTTTAAGCTTCTTCTCAGACGACGACGGTTTAGATTTTTCCTTTTCCACATCCCTGGGTTTAATTGATGGCGTCATCGGCTTCTCGAATGTAATTTTCGTTTTTGTTTCTGCGTGTTTCGACTTCTCGAAGCACAACGGATCCAGTGGTTTTTCGATCAAGGGTGACTTTTTACTTTCAAACTTTGAAGGCTTGATGTTCAAAGGAGCCGTCAGTTTGACCTTCATTTTCAGACTCTCCTCATCGGTGTGCGAAGAGATCTCCGCATGCAACTTCTTTCTCTTGGAATCGCGGGGTTCTTTGGAATGTTTCTTCTTTCGTTTCTTGTGCGACGAAGAGGATGTCGAGATTTCCCCCGACAAGTGGAGATAACCATTCGAAGAAGACGTGGTTGAAGAGGAACATGAAGATCTGGGCGAGGCATTTGGGGTAAATTTTTCCGGCAACTCCGTTTCTGCGGCACCATTTGTCTGCACCTCTATGGGCTTTAGGCCAATATTCTTAACGTACGTCTCTAAGTCCACTTTGTCATTCGCCAGCTGAGGTTCATCCAAGGAGAATTTTCGAGGCTTGTGATGTTTTATTACCAAAGAGTCCAGTCTAATGTCGGCCGATTTCGGCTTCTCTATAAGTTTCGTCTTCAAGCTGTTCAATTCGATCTTGAGTTTTGGGACATTCTTTACTTTTTTGGCACTTCCCGTCGAAGTTGTATCTACGACGTTTGTCGAAGAGGTGATAGAGCCCGTCGGTGGATTCGGAGATTTCTTACTCGCCGTCTTCAGCTGTGACAAGGGTTTCGACTCCCACTCCTCTTGCATTTGATTGTGCGGTATGCTCACCACAATGTCACATTTCGCCGGTCTCTCCTCCTTTGGCGTCGAAAGTTTCACCTTCGTTTTAGTATTCGACACAGTGGAAGCTGTTGCTGTTGCTGTTGGCGGGGCGGTAGTGGAGGCAGTCACGGCGTAGTGACTGTAGCGTATGTCATTACTTCGTAGTGATTTAAAATCGTTGGTGGTGGGCAAAACAAAGTCTTCCAACGCGGAAGATCTTTTTGAAACCGATTTCTTTGATTCTGCAGGTCTTGAAGTGATTGTCATTTTTACAGATGGCGTCGAGGACGACGACTGTACGTGCTTTGAGGCGGATGATTTGCTAGATTTCAATTTGGTAGTTAGCGGAAGAGGAGGAAGGAACGGAGATGTTGGCGCCACTGTTGTTGTGGCTTCGCCATTCACAGAAACTGCAGACTTTTCTTGCGATTTATTTGATACTGGCGAATTTTCAGCCTGTCCCAGGTATGTTGCGGAGGATTTATCTGAAACCTTGTCCACCGGAACATTAGCATTCGCCTGTTTAGTGATTTCTTCATCGCTGTATATAATAATCCTATAGAGAAACTTTAAGGGAGCATGCTAAAGAGAACAAGACAAAAATTGGGAGGACAGAGATGACATGTTAACACCTTAAATTGACTCGAGTCGCTTGAATGGTTAAGTAAATTTGGGATTTTTCGAAACCAACTTACCCTCTTCCACTGGTAACAATAACCCACATCCATTAAAGAAAAATCACTGGGCAAGACTTCATCTTCGTAGATGATTTCTATGCCCACTCGTCTGTTGCAGGGGTCTATGTCAAACTTCGAGCAAAGGAAACGCTTCAAGTGTTGAATCTTAACACTAGCCGGGCACTGGAGGTACCTCACCGGAGGTACAGCCGACTCGGGACATTGACTGGCCAAATGCGGATGGTATTCCAGGGACAAACTAATGGGATCCGTGGGCGAGAAAAGGTCGTCGTCACACTCCAGCACCTCATCCTTGGCTTCCGGTGCCGTCGACGTGGCAGAGGCGCCCGCGAACTGGCCCTCGTTTTTGGTATTATTGACAAATTGCACCATGCGCTCACGTTCATTTTGATATAAACCAGGTACCAATTTGTAGATGATCGAACGAAGAACATCGTCAGATCTTCAAGGGGGGAGCGTACAAACAAGAAGAAGCAGAATATAACGTTAGTGAGGATTGAGGGAGGGGAAACTCAGAGGACCTACTTTAGATTTGAGATTGTTAAAGCTTTGCCACCATTCCCTTTGCACTGGGGACAATAGCAATCGGCCGCCAGATGTCTCGCTATGCAACTACGACAATCTATGGATCGAAAAGAGCACACACACAGGTTTTCGTTATATGGCGTCTCAATAGTAGTTCAACCCTTCTACTCATCAATTATTATGAGATTATTTAATAAATTGTAGCAATACTTACATGTGTGCATGCATGCATCAATCGTTGTCGGATTGATCATGTACCCCTGACACAGGTGGCACTTGAACAACTCGTTGAATGCATTGATTTTTGGCTTCGGCGGATAGAACTTTTCCATGTTGCCCGCGGCTTGAGGTGGCGCATGCGCATTTGTTGATCCGCTTGGCGGCCTAATTGTCACTGTCGTTTTTGCCGTCGCTTCTGTTAAAAGTTGCATGCTTTGTTTCTTTTAGATTTTGGAATATTTCCTAGAGCCTCTTTTTTATTGCACGAGCCACTTTGAGCTATTTTGTATGAGTTTGGTGGGTGTATTTTTTCAGGGGATTTCTTTTCCTAAAAAAGCAAACCGGTAGAGCGAAATGTTAGAATGGTTAGGCGAGGTAAGAAAGGAAACATTAACTCGGACCAACAAATGGAATGATGGCGCGCAGAAGTTTTCAGTCAATTTTTATATAAGTTTGCTTCCATTGATACTTTACTGAGGAAGAACCTACGGTTTCTGTAGAAAGGGACGACTTTTTTCCTTCCCAAATTTCAGCTAAAACTGAAAAATTTGATTTAATTTGAGTACACATATGTCTATATTGAAATTTAATCTCCCGTTTCGACCATTCGGTCGGAGCACGTGGGACTTACTCTGGATGTATGTATTACAGCTATAACGACTAACCGAACTTTATAATCTTTTCACAGATTGACGTTAAAATACGAATCAAGCGGATAGTATGTCCCTTAACCCCTCACCAAATGGGAGAAATCTGCGAGCGCTGAATACCTTGAATTGATATCCGCCAAGAAAGCCTTGGATTGAGGGCCAACTGGCGTGTAGTCACTTTAAAAAGCAACATCGTTGCCGACGCAATACTCCAAGACCTTCAAGACCTTGTTTCAGCATCAATGATTTATGACATTTTACAAAAAGAAAGGTAATAAGGATGCTGTTTTATGGATCATACGCCTCACAGATATTAGAGATCGGTGCCAAGAACCGTTAAAGATAGTACTAAAACTCTGATCTCTAAAGTGTTCACCGAAATATGGGACTAAGAAACCAGCACTTCAAAATCCAAACTAGAACTTCAAACTCTCTGTGGATGCAATGGCTTTCCGGACAGATTTTGCCAATCTTAGCTGGGACAATCGACTAGGACACAAATAAAGTGGGCGGTACAATAACAAGTTTTAACCACTAACCAAAGTGATTATCGTATTCGCCATCTCTCTTACTCACATAATAAAGTAGGTAAGAACCTATTGTCTATACGACTATCGCAAGTTCAGTGACACAAAATCGTGTCACACTGTAGAGTCCTTAAGTTTGAAAACAAGACGAAGTATCGCTAATCGACAAGTTTGTCCCAGTAATAATTTTTAAACATTAACATATGGACCTGATATCACAGTTGGTTCAGACTTTTTGTCTGAATATTGTACATCTGCGACAGTCTATGCCATTCCCTGGGTCATGTTGGAGACAGAAAGGAAATGATCTAAGCAAAGTCCTCATAGTCAAACCATAGTCAGAGTACACTTTGATGCAGAGGCTGATATGGAACCCCTAGACCTACTGATTAGGAGCAATCTTTTGTCAATGTCCTTTCTGAAAGATGCATGATGACTGCGATTAATTTCTTAAACCACAGGTTATATAATCTATACAGAGATTAAGTAAGGCCCTCGGTAGAGGAAAGGATACACCTAATGAATCTCACGACAGTCGGTTGTATGGATCGGATTGACTCGAAGCAGCAATTCTTCGGCAAAGGATTGCCACCCGGAATAGCGCAAAGCAGTATCCCGAATTCAGGTGTTCGCTGATTACACCTCGAAGCTGTAACTCTGCTTAAATTCACATATTGTTTTATTTGCCATCCACCACCTGCAATACAAGCGACGAGAAAAAGTACATCTTTCGTTCGTTTACTTCTGCCGACTAATGGGATCGGGGGGTTAAGGCAAATTTTCTTTCTCACACAAACAGTTTCAAAGAAACACATACACACACGCAGAAAAACGGCCAACTAACTTTCTTACCAAGAAACATGGCACAGAAGACGCACAGACGCAAACGAAGAAGCGGTGTAAGACAGAGCACTAAAGGAGAAGAAAAAGAAGCTCAAACAAATTAACAAAAGTCATAATTAAGTTGTAAACTGACGCAAACGAAGAAAAATGATGTCAAAAGTCATTATTTTACCATCAGCATTGAAGTCTACAAGCGTCTACGACGACGACAACACTTGAAAGTTTCCGAAGCAAACGCTGAGAACTGAGCAGTGCGAAGGAAAATGTTGAAAACTTTAAACTGTTAACTCACGAATAATGCTTTAGCGGAATCATAAATACATAAAACGAAGTGAAATGGAATCGCAGCGAAAACAATGCGAACGCCGAAAACTGAAACAAACCAAAATTTCATCTAACATTTCCAGAAATTGAATACGAAACCACGGCGTTGGTGTGTGTTTGTGTGATTGTCGTTGAGGAATTATTTTGCATTTCAGCTCAGCACAGTCCAGAGTTAGTTAAGCAGTAGTTAAACCCTAACTTTAACTACTCTTTTCATGCTCCATAAACGAAATGTATGAATGCATCACTCATTAATGCCGGCAACAACGACAGCAGCAACAGTCGAAATGTCGATTAAAGAACAGGGTTGCCAGAACATGGTAACGAAAAAATGCTAATTTCTTCAACAACAAAAAAGCTAAAAACCCGCTAAAAAACTAAAGGAAAAAAACTATAAAATCCCATATTTTGATAGAAATTAATAATTGTTTGTAATATTTTTTCCATGAATTGACAAAATTACAATTTAACTTTAGAAAAAAAATTAAAAACATTTAACAATCTCAAACGGAAGGACTTGCTCAAGTAAAGGATATTGACTTGAAATTTTAAAAAAAATTCTTTAAAAGGATAAAGGATATTATTAAGGATAAACGATATTAACTTGAAGTTTAAAAATTTTCTTTTTATGAAGAAAACGCACTTAGATCGTCTCTACCAACGAAAAAAAATTGCATCGGTTTGCCCATTTTCTAAAGTAAACCTTATTGAATAAATAATTAAAGGACTATTTATAACTGTCTAAGCAAACAGTTTTTCCTCTTTTAATCTTTAAGTTTATACACACAGAGAAAACATTTGTTGGAAATCGGTTGGAATAACAATGATTCATTTGCAAAATAAGAATTTCGGTTGCAATCACCAAATGTTTGTAATCGTAATGGATATTCAGTTGGAGATACCGAATCATGATAAATATTATCAGTGTACTGTACTCACAAATTATTGATCGGTCACACCAATGAAACGCGAAAAACTTATTCAGTTGCCACAACTGGTGGTTGTGGCAGCCAATAGTTCGGCAAACATTTTGTTGTAGTAACCAATTGGTCGTGATAACAACTAAAACTTTATCAAAACCAAAAACGGGTTTTTTTAATGGTACTCGTATTTTTTTAAAAATCTAATAATTCGATTATTACTGACTTTAGGCCAATCCATTAACCAAATGTTCTCACCCGTTATCTTTCCTACTTTTTCCTCGTCATCACCCTCCCTTTCACTACTTCAATGGTGTAAGCAAACAGTTTTTTGACTTTTAATTTTTTGCGTAAAACATGTGTGGTATGTGGATTTCTAGATCCAAAAATGTTCTTCTGGAGGTTCGGGTACTTGATATGTTGCACCGATAATACTGTCCCAATAACTGAAAATTACAAAGCGCCAACTAACATTAGGTAGTACTGATCGAATACTCTGGGTGCATTTAACCTCAATCATTTGGTTGGCCAAAAAAATTGGTTGCTGCAACGAATCTGTTCTCTGTGTGTACACATAAAGAAAAAATAATTAGGAAATCAGTTGAAACTACTAAACATCTGTTGCAAAAAAAATCGGTTGCAGTCACTAAATACTTATAAGCGTAACTGATATACGGTTCGACACACCACAAGATGATAAACATGATCATCGTATTGAAGACGCAACTATTTGATCAGGCATACCAATGAAACGCTTTAAATATAGTAAGTTGAAACAACTGATGGTTGTGGCAACCACTAGTTTTGCCAACATTTTGTTGTCGTTACTGAATATTGGCGATGATGTCTA
The DNA here is from genome assembly GCA_963513945.1 of Hydrotaea diabolus. Classification (NCBI taxonomy): domain Eukaryota; kingdom Metazoa; phylum Arthropoda; class Insecta; order Diptera; family Muscidae; genus Hydrotaea; species Hydrotaea diabolus. The sequence goes on from OY740720.1 coordinate 5,083,029, forward strand.
ACTTTCATCATAACCAAAAGCAAAAAAAAAATCCTATAATTACTAATTTATTCAGTTAAAATCTTCCATCATCTTTTTCTATTTTTCCTCGACATGATTCTTCTTATGTTTAGGAGTACTTCAAGTATAAAAAGAAATAGTTTTTTGCCTCTACCGAAAATTTAAAATTTTTAAGTTGAATTATTTTCTAAAGGTTCGGTTACTTCGTCTTTTCTATCGATACTTCAGTGACAATTACTGAACATTATAGACTAACAATCGGTTGTACGGATGGAATAGTCGAGGTGCACGCAACCTCAATCATCCAGTTGGAAACAAATTTGGCTGTGGCAACGAATCTGTTCTCTGTTTGTACTTTTTGTTGTATAGTTTGATATACAGCCACGTTCTAAATACTTCCCGGGAGAATGCCGCATTTGGGCAAATGAGACCCCCAGTGATTGTTGATAAGCCGATGCATTCACAAAGAGTGACTGTTTGGTGCGGTCATTGGGCCGGTTAAGCAGTTACCGCGAATGGTGTACGCTATCGCGAGATGATAACGTACATCATGTGGCCAGAAATTGAGGATATGGACCTAGACGATATGTGTTTCCAGCAGGGCGATGCCACACATCTAACGAAACAATGGATATGTTAATTTTCCGCCACGATCATATGATTGTCACCGTTAGACTTCTTTCTTTGTAGATATTTAAACGAAAAAGTGCGTTACTGACGCCTAGAACATTGCAAGAGCTAAAGAATGTCTCTGAGTCATTAAAAATATAGACCGTCGGATGCCACTTGCCATACAGCGGACAACACAATGACAATGTTCGATCGTGTAATAAAGCACCGTTGGACTTCTTTCTTAACATTTAAAGAAATATATAAATATGAATATTTAAAAGAAAAAGTGTGAGCCATTAAGCCAAGAACAATTCAAGAGCTAAAGTATGAGATAGAGAATGTCTCGAAGTCATTGCAAATATAGACCATCGGATAGAGGTATGCCACCGAAGCTGCGGCGATTTGGCCGATATTTTGTTTTCAGATAATTGTCACATCCTTTTATAATAATAAAAAATATAAAGATAGATCTCTAAAAACTTTTTGTTTTATTTGCAAATAACATCATGCGTTTTAGTTGTTGAACGAAAAAAAAATTTTAAATACTTACATACGAGTACTTTGGCACAACTCCCTTGCAATTTTTTGGCGGAATTTTTCCCAAAATTTGTGCCTCATTCTCCCTTTTTTTGATATCATAATACCTAATTTTTTTCCCGGGGAACTTTTTCCCTTTTTCAAAGTTCGTTTAGAATAAAGGAAAAGTGAAAAAAAACTCTTGGGGAGATTTTATTAAAAATAGGGAATAAGGAAAAATTCCCAGAGAATAGTCATTTAGAATCGGGCTGATAGTCTCTACCCCCAGACAGACCGACAAGTTAAAGTTAAAAGTACTTAAACCTTTTAAGCCTCATTGCAAAAAACTTTTATTTTTCGTACAATTTGTTAGAAGTGTGGACTGAAAACGAAGCTAATCGGTGGCTTGATAAATCGTAAGCCAGGGGAAATAAATCTTACCGCTTTTTGAACTTTTAAGTACATATAACATGGGAAGTGTTACCGTTAATATTTAAATTGTGACGAAATTGCAATCAAACAACGTAGCTCGTACTTTTATTTATAATCTTTGAATTTTAAACCTTCGAAAAATAATTAAGAATTTACTTTAGGCACTGTCTGAAACGGTAATAATTTTAAAGTAAGTCTTAATGCCGTCCTGATAAGTTAAAAATATATAAATCCAAATACATATGTGTGACAGCGCATAGAGAAAGGGACCTAACGGTAAAAAAATTTTCAATTTTCATTTTTTTTCTTTTTTGATGTGGACAACATCTGAGCATCGAATGAGACCGATCCCATGCCCAAGAGATATGCGCGTTTTATGAAAGTGAAGTCGACGATTCTAAGCGCAAATAGGAAGGGACCTAATCCTTAAAATAACTCTCCTGAATAAAACTTTTCATCAACTTTTCACATTTTTTTTGATGTGGACAACATCTGAGCATCGAATGAGACCGATCCCATGCCCAAAAGTGTTCCCTCTCAGAGATGTGCGCGTTTTATGAAAGTGAAGTCGTTGATTCTAAGAGCAAATAGGAAGGGACCTTATCTTTAAAATAACTCTCCTGAACAAAACTGGTTTTTAACCTAAGGTCGCTTTCTATTTTGCGAGTCACATTTAAGTTTTTAAAGATGAGCAAAGAAAATATTTGCAAAAATGCATGTAGCGAATTTAAATTCGGTTATTAAAGCGACAAACTGATGTTTTGAGTTTCAAACTTTTTCGTTCGTTCTTGGGGAAAATATCTTGTATATCACTACGTGACCATAATTTTCCGTCCTCTGATCATCAGTGCAATATAAACGACCTGATATATGATTGTATATCCTACATCTGACTCTTTATTTGTTAATTCGGGTGAATTAAAAATATTTATTCATATTATCTTTTAATAAAAAAAGCCAGAAAAAACTAAAGAATTTCATAAAAAAGCTGGAAAAACAATACGAAATCTTTTCGCTAAACCAAATTAATTGGCAACGCTGTCAAAGAACAACAACAAAAACACACGTGAGTAAAGCATTGCTTGCACACGTGAAAGGAAGATGGGAGTGGGCCAAGCCAGAGTGAGAGAGAGCAAATGTTTTGGGGCATTAAAAAGCTGAAACGTGAGCTAAACAGTATCTATATTTATCATGTTATCGCTGGTCGTCTTTGATTCTATCACTTCCACTTTTATTATTCCTCTTTATCGGGTTTTCAGCGTTAGCTTCTTCTAATAACTTTTGGCATTGCCCCCACCCTAAAAACTCAAAACCTGTGAAGTTTACGACCACTTCGTCGTTAACTTTAAGGAGAGTTTCAGCCGAGTGTCAAAGAGTGTGTGTGAAAAGTGATGAAGAACCAAAACTAAAGCAAGTCTAAGTACGACAAGTCCATAACCACACTCACACGTATGGATTTGGCTTGAGGAAAAAGGTACGCTACGAATGGTAAGCGCCGACAGAAAGATGTACGAAACACCTATAAGATTTTCGGAACTTTCAAATTTATTTTCCAGAATTATTAAATTTTCAAAACAATTTTATTAAAATGCTCTCCGCTGTACTAGCTGTGTTCCTTTGGGTCTACTAGCCATGTTACCTAGTTAGTTTTTAATAAGGTAATCTGGCAACATTAAACAAAAATGAGAATAATAGGGCAATGTTGCTTCTCTCTTTTTACATTAAAGAGAGTTGAGCAGCAAGAGGTTTTATTAGAATACGTCAACAACAGGCAATAACTATAAAAAAAACACAGATAAAACTATTAACTGTAATAAAACAATCAAATAAATATATTAAAGGCTCAGGTTGAAGCTTTTTTCCTTACGCTGTGTATTTTTTAACTTCTGGCATTCTAAAAATCATTGAAATAAACGTCTAAAGCCCTTAAAAAAATTGATGCAAGGGTTTTCCCATGCCGCCAATGCAATATTATTATTAACTTATGTTTAATTTTCCACATACTCGTATATTTCAGAGTTTTCTACACAACCGGAAGTTAAGAAAAACATAGCATAACAACAACAAAAAGCTTCAGTGTGCACGGGCCTTAAATCAAAACATTGCATATCTTTTGATTTGTGAACATGCATTTTAAAATGTATATAAGTTATCGATTTGGATTGATTTCAATATTCACTTAACCCATTACGTGCACATACACCCGACTTGCATTCGCCGATAAGACCTCTTTCTGTTTGACTCTTTTCAGTTTACATAACAAAAAACATACAAATGTTTTTATATAGAAGATGGGGTCATGAAAGTTGTTGAAAGTAGTTGGAAAAATAAGTCTGGCGTCTCTTACTCGTTTCTTTAGCAACTCGAACACAACTCGCTTACTAACCGAATAAGTTCTAAATGGTAGTTTGGTAACCGCAAACGAGCAAAAATACTTTCTACAGGACTCGTTTCTTGGAATACAATTTCAAATGACTCTGCTGCAAAAATCAGCCTGAATCTCATCCAAAGTTGAAATAATGTTCCATACCTTTCTAAATTGACAGGCTCCATTCCAAAATGCATTTAATGGACCCCACCATCCAGTTTCTCCTTACGAATCAACTTCATTGGAAAAGTTATACATTAAATTGAAACAAATTTTGTAACTAAGAAAATGATTTCCAAATTAATTAAAATGCTGTTCGAATTTATTAAGTAGAAGAGCCATACTATTTTAGTTTAAAAACATAAAAATACTGCTTATCTCGTCAACAGTTGTCCTTTTTGTGGTCTTGGCGATTTTCCCCTCATTGATACAACTGGAAGTTCATGTCCACCAAGGTTAGGTTCTGTTGAATGATTAAACCGCCCGTAATCTTTGAGGTTTCTTAAGAGGTAATAAGCGCACATTAGCTTATTGAGTTTTAGATCAGCTTGAAAGGGATTCGACGACTTCACTTCATTGATGAAGCAAGTTTTTGATTAAACGATTAAAATTTTCAGATCATAAGTTAATACGAATATCACACAGGAAGCCCATATTTCAAGCGTAGTATCGTAGTAGCCATGTAAGGGATTCTTAAAAGAAATCTTGGTTTTTATTCAACCGGATGTAAAGAACCAGCGTAAAGAAAACATAGCTTTAGTTCGGGCTTTGAACTGAAAGCTTAAAACTTGCACTTTCCTAAAAAAAAGTCAAATTTTAAAACCAAACCTTCCTTCATCGAAAAATGGACATGATCGGCTTTAGTTCTTAGTTTACTTGAATATAATGGGTGATCCAAGTAGAGATACTTTTTTCAATAGCCTTTTTTGACAGATCACATGTGAGTCGTGTCATGCTGTCATGTCATTTTTGTTTAGTATTGTTTGGCATTTTATCATGGAAAGACTTACGTCTGAACAACGTTTACAAATCGTTCAACTTTATAACGAAAATTCACGTTCTGTGAGGAATGTGTTTCGGGCACTTCGTTCAACTTATGGTCAACATAATCAGCCTACTGAGCGTACTATTCCCAACACCATCACCCATCTTGAGACCCAGCATTCATTATTGGATAATATTCGACCGAATATACCACGTCCAGCACGCAGTGAAGAAAATGTAGCGGCCGTAGCTGAGAGTGTACACCAAGACCGTGACGAGTCGATTCGGCGCCGTTCGCAGCAACTCGGACTGACGTATGGAACGACTTGGCGCAATTTACGTGGAGATATTAAATTAAAAGCGCACAAAAAAAAGCTTGTGCAAGAACTGAAGCCGCCCGACGTTCCCAAGTGACATCGCTTCGCTCTATGGGCTCTTGAAAAGTTCCAAGAAGATCCGACTTTTCGGGCCAAATTTTGTTCAGCGATGAAGCCCACTTCTGGCTCAATAGGACGAAGAGCAACCAAAAGAGGTTCAAGAGCTGCCACTTCATCCAGAAAAAGAAACGATTTGGTGTGGTTTGTGGGCCGGTGGAATCTTCGGTCCATATTTCTTCAAAAATGATGCCGGTGAGAACGTAACCGTCAATGGCGACCGTTATCGTGCCATGATAGCCGACTATTTGATGCCTGAAATTGAAGCTAGTGATCTCGGGGACATTTGGTTTCAACAAGACGGCGCCACTTCCCACATATCGCATCAATCAATGGATTTATTGAGAGAACACTTCGGTGAAATGATAATTTCACGTTTTGGGCCGGTCGATTGGCCACCAAGATCGTGTGATATCACACAGTCAGACTTTTTCCTGTGGGAATATGTAAAGTCTGAAGTTTGTGCAGTCAAAGCCGCTTCGACTGAGGCCTTGGAGCAAAACATCACCCGTGTCATTGTCAATGCTCGAACGAGTCATCGAAAATTGGACTCAACGGATGGACCATCTGAGACGTAGCCGCGGCCAACATTTGATAGACATAATCTTCAAAAATAAATGCCAAAGAATGTTCCTTTAAATGATAATAAGCATTCCCTATTCAACTTGAATTTTCTGTGTTTTTTCATTAAAAAAAGTAGGGAACCTCGAAATGGATCACGCGTTATAAGTAGATAGTTCTTTTGACTTATTTCAGGTTCCGAAACTTTGTCACATCTACTGATACGTTCATGGAAACTTGATATTTATAGGTTGGCCAAAAAATTCGATTGTGGCAACGAATCTGCTCTGTCTGCATTCTGGTATCGCACTCTTACAGTACGGGTGTACAGAGTAACTACCAGACTGTGTGCTTTTACCCTACCTGCAATCTAACTCTTACCAGCATCATATCAGAGCTAGAAAGGTCAACTTGCAGAATGTTCCATTTTGCAAACCTTCTCCTTAAAGCAGTAGAGGAAAAAATCGCTTCAGAATATGATAGGTAAACATGAAGCCAAACTGAAGGTATAAGCTGATGTATTATAGAAGCTGCAGAAACAGGAAGAACGACAAACGCGATGTCCTGAGAAATATGAAGTTTTGGGGATCATTGTCCATATACGACCACTCAGATAATCAGGGGATATGCACATACGTATATAATCTAAGTGCTCTGAGCAGAACAGGTTGAGTTTTTATTGATCAATCAAATGGACTTAAACATGTTGACCTTCTGGACGAACGGGCTGACGAGGACAGGTACATAGGCGCATCGTTCGCGTTACCTCTTGGACTGATTCAAATGGAAGCGATTTCTAACGGGCCAAGGTGTGTACATAGGCGCAACGTTCGCGTTACCTCTTGGACTGATTCAAATAATGGAAGCTTTTTCTAACTAGGGCTAATGAAGCCAAGGGTGTCCAAATGCACATAATTCCCGTTACCTCTTGGACTAATTGAAGCCATTTCTTCTAACCGACCTTGCCTCAGGTTCCATTTCCAAAATCAAAATATATTGCAAAGCGTTCGAAACATATGCCGCATACATGTCATCTGTCAAATGCATACAGCGATATTTTAACCGCCCATCATAAACCTGTTACAAAACCCTCCACTAAATTCATGTTATTAACGTTCGCAAAGGTAGCGCCCTTACGGGCGTCGTTGTTGTTGTTGTTGTTCTTTATGGATGGCGCTGCAGCTCAAAGCAATTGCGATAAATTCCGACTTATAAAAACGTCAATTAAGTGTTGGGCTATTGTTTGGGTGAGCGATACAATTATTTTCAGTTTTGTTGTTATTCCCATTTTGTGTTTTCCACGCCACTCCACACACTCACTCGCTCACTAACTGGCGGGCGATCGAGAATGTGTTTGCAAGACCGAAAGAAAAACAAAACGTGTACGTGCGAATGGTGGGACAGACAGACGGACGGGCGGCTCAACGAACAACGTGTTCAATGCCGCACGGCCGTGTAAGGTACTGGGTACTCTTGCCACTCGGACGGACGGCCGGGCTCTTCGGTTGAGCGGCCGGACGGACGCGTTGTTCGGGCAGACGCTGGTTACGTTAAGCACATGAAGTTTGAACGGACGGACAGGCGATGGTAGTGTGTGTTTGTTATTGTTTGCTGTTGTTGACTTTTTTGTTTTTGTTGGTGTTACACGCACATTCCCACCAATGCAGCACAAACATACGCACGTACACACACGCACACAAATTCATTGATACGCTGCACGATACGACACCGAAGCAATACCACGCTGATGATGGTATAGTTAGACATGCAGACGGACGGACGGACGTACGTATGGACAGACAGACAGACGTTTACACCGGCTTTTTGTGGCCACTTCGGTTTGGCTTCGTTTGGTTTCATTCCAGATACGCATACATTAAGTAGAAGTAGTAGTGCGAGTAAACAAGAGAAACCACCGACGAAGAAGCGAAGCAGGGCAGGCTGAGATGGAGGCAGCGGCGAACACACAAAACCGCGAATCAGTCAAAAACAGTGGCAAAGAAATTCACTTTGTTGAAATGCCGACCGACCGAACGAACGCGAAACAAGTGTATCTGTGGTGTGAGCGCGAGCGTGTATGTGCGTTCTTCCACTTTTTAGTTTGTTTTGTTTTTATCGTTACATTCTCAGTGCTGTGCTGGAGGCTGGTGTTACACATTTCGTTTTCATTTATTTTGATTTACATCATTTGCAGGCATCCATCCCTTTTTTCAGGTTTAACACCCACGAAAATCATCACCCACTGATGATGTGTATCCACCGGGAGAGTTTTTGCAATCATTTCCTCGGTCTCCCCCCTCCCTCCCCCCCTCTTCTTGTTGACGTTTTTGTCCTGAAACAGTTTCTCTTTTAAACAAACACACTTTACTTGGGTTGTACAATTTTGCATCGTTCCCGTCTACTCTCCGGATTTGAAGTCAATTCCCGTTACCGAGTTTATGTACACAGCCGATGAACCGAAGATGGTCCGTCCGCCACAGCAACCAGTCGGGCAGCCACCAAAAAATTCAACTGAATTGGACAAAACTTTGAGTTTGCCAAAAAAGCGATTTGTGTATAGTGAGCGGCACTCAGTTGGGGAAAAAGGGAAGGGAAAAAACATCATTACAGTCTCAGCCATTTTTGCTCGTTCACTTCAGTTCTTCGTCCATCCATTCATCCATTCATCCATCTCGTCTATCCATCCACCGAGCGCCAAACAGCCAGCAAGCAGCGTTCGTTAGTGCCTTATTGCTTGCTGTGTATCTATCTATTGTGGATATTTTTTTGTCTTCGTTTTGTATCTATCTGTGTATTTACTACGGTTTTTTTCTTCTTCTGCTTCTTCTACGAATGTAATGGCAAAAAAGCTAAACAATAACGCGCGCGATTTTTCTTTCCTCTAAAATCGTGTCGTTGTCGTCAGTGAGTACGAGTACTTGAAGTATTCAAAGGGAGAGCGACCGTGTGCGAGAGAGAGAGAGAGCGAGAGCGCTCATAGACTGAGAACTTGTATCGCAAAGATATGTGATGTGAAACTTTCTTCTCTCTTTAAAAGGTTCGACGCACGATGTACTAAATATGGACTGATTAAGGTGACCAGTTGCAGCGACCTAACTGGTGATTAGGTTACATCGAACCTAGGTTCAAATCCTAGGGTAGAACAACAAATATTTTTTGACTTATTACTAGAACGTTTCCATATGTCATATATCATATCACATATCAGTGTTCTAAAACTTCTCTACAAAAAACATTTAGCCGATCGGCTTTGAACCTTAGGTCATGCTCAGTAAATAAAAGAGTTTTATCGTACACATCGTTTATTTGAAAGAAGTTTATCCATTGATTAGGAAATTACGATGCTTTTAATGGTCCTTGGTATAAACTATCGCGGAACAGATCTCAACAACATCGATATCTTGAAACTGTGATTCGACAAAAATATCGTAAACGACGCAACGCCCGAAGTTGTAGAGAAATATTGTAGGACAGAGTAATTTTGCTGCAAGCGTTTATTAACTGATACCCTCCGATTGTTAAGTACGTCGACACTGCAGCCAGAACGGCACTTTTGGAGCTTTTTCTGGCACCATTTTTTTAAGTCGTTACTTTTTTTTTATAAAAAGGTGTCAGGTGCTTTCTGGCACTTTTGGGCTTTAAAATCACTTTTTCTGACACCTTTTCACAGTACATAATTTTTTTAAGACATATAACTTCTTACAGTGCTTAAAACGTTTAAACTATGCGGACAACGATAGGAAAGAGAATTTGCAAACTAACGCTTATTCTAAGCTGAATTATCGCATCGTATTTCAGCAAATTTTATTTTATTCCATCAATAAAAATAAATTTTATACTTTAAATGAGGTAAGTAATTAATTTTAAAATTCGTTAATAAAATTTTTAACTGTTTCTGTTAACAGATTTCATAAAGTTAAACCAAAAACAAGAGGCCAGCTAAGACAAATAGGTCTGAAAAGTTTTTTCTTAAAAAAATACTCCTAGCAATACCAATACATTTTTGTCTACATTCCAGACTGAATATGTAAATATGTATTTAAATTATTTCATATTTAGTAAATGTAAATGTAAAAGTAAATACAATTGCAAAAACTAAATATTTAAAATTTTGGCACCTTCTTTTTGAATTCAGCTCCTTTTTTGCTAAAAACTTATATATCTATGTAAAAACTTCCAAAAATTACAAAGAAATAAATTATAATAAATACAAAAAAATATGTATGTTTATTTTTTAAACTTTGCGCTTTTTTTCAATTTGGGACTTTTTTTGTTGGCTTATGGCAGCACTGTACGACAAGTCCATTGTCGACGCTAACAAGCTAATTACTTGGGGCGAGGTTGAACTTTTTAGATGCTATGTCAAGAAGAGCGCAACACATATTAGGACGAGAAATACAAAATTTGGCACCGCTTCAAAAACTGGCAGCGAAGCCGAAGCGACTATATAAATGGTGTAATATTCCATACAAAATTGCAGAAAACCAGAATCAATTTTATATCTAATATTGCGTTCTGATATTCGGACAAAATCGTATGAATTTCATTTCATCTTATATCTTATATCAGTTGCCAATTTCCATACCAACTGCAATAGATTTTGTCCTGAAATTCTCATGATGTGGATTTCAATTCTTACACTGTTTCTGTCTTTTCTATCGTCCTTAGCAGGTCATCCTTCATTTTGATTCGGGCCCAAAAAACCGGTGGTATACTAAAAACAATCAATTTTTATCAGAAATGTAAGTATGTCATTAATTTTACATATAAGCTGAATTGGGACTTCTTGACCTATGGCATCAAAGAATACACTTTCAAAATGCATATATCGCACTTTTTGAAACTCACTCAAATAAAAGCAAAAACAACTTGTTGCTAATGAATATCCCTCTATTTGGCAAAGAAAAGGGGAAAAAGTTGTCTGTACTACCCTTTTGTTGACAAGTGCGACATGGATACTTCGACAAGGAAAACTTGTTTTGTTTTTTAAATTATTTTTCAGATGATATTTACTCTTGAAATTGCCGATATCGTTCATTTGGCAATGTGCCAATTGCAATACTTTGTATCATCTTCATCTTCTCAGACATGTATAGTATCCAATCTCTTTTAAAAGCCGGTAGTTCTAGCACACTAAGTCAAAAATAGTAAACAAACGCACATCTGGTAACCCTAAACCTCTATTAAAGTTAAAATTCCAATACGACACAAGCTACACCGCTCACCCGCTACACCACCGAAAAGAAAAAATAGTCAAACACAAGTATACATCCATGAGATACACAGGGCCAAAGAAAGAGAGCTAGAGAGCAAGAGCGAGCACCGTACACAAACACAACTGTCACGTGTCCCTGTGTAATAACAACACACAACATTTCGTCTAATACAACTCGCAACTCTCACTGGCAAGCAGAAGCACAAGAGGAAGGAAAACAGCAACAACCACCCCAAAACCTCCGCACCTTAAGCACTGGTATACACAAACACACACACACACAGCGACACCGCGGCAAACTTACACACATTTAGAGAAATTTTGTAAGGCGAAAACACACTTTGTGCTCTTTGAATAGAAACAAAGTGAAATTTTTACGACGGCCGCGTCGCCGTTAGAGCACAAACTCTCCCTTCGCCGTTGTCACTATTGCTGTCGTTGTTGTTGTTGTTGTGTTATTTTTCTTTTCATTTCAACAAAATAAACCACAAACAAAAATAAACGAATATGAGAAGAAGACGAAAAAAAGACTTTTTTTCTGACAATATAAAATTTTTCCAATTAACACGATAACTTCAATGCGCCACCATTTAATGAAACATTTCATAAAATTGTTGGACTTCTTTTCCAAGTGCCGGTATTTGTGGTGTCACCGAGAGTACTTCGATGTCAATACTAACTTTTATTATTTTGTAGTGATTTATTGATTTTTAACAAAATTCCATTTTAATTGTTGTTGTTTTTTTGCTTCACTGATAATTCGTTGACTTCAACGTTTTTACTCTTTTTTCGCACTCTTTATTTCATTTTGATAAAATTGTGTAAGTACGCAAAAAATCGATCGGAGATTTGTGCTGTTGTAGTTGTTTTCTTTTTTAGAAAAAAATCGAATCGCATGAAGAAAAACAACAAAACTGTGAGATGATTTCTTCTGTCAAGTGTCACGCGAAACGACGTACGTTCAATTTCCGCCGACCGTCTAACCGAACTTCAGCAGCACTATCCAAAGACTAACGGGCAATTGGGATTTTTCGCCAGCAATCAAAGCGGCAGCAGCAGCAGCGTAATATTTGCCTCAATTCCTATTAGACTCTTTGCTGTGCGCTGTGAATGCGCCCTGCGAGTGTGTGCGTGTTTTTGTTGTTTCACTTCAATTGCTTGCTCCCAGCCAACGTGAAAATAATACTCTCCCACTCTCGCTCATGCAAAGTGGGTGCTCGAAGAGAGCAAATACGACTCACACACTCAGCCGCACGCACGCCGTAGTGTTGCGAAGAAAAGTAAGTGGTGCCACCCGCCATATCTTAAGCTACTAAGCCTACCCCTTGTTTGGCTAACTCGCCTCTGATTGGCTGACGGCCGTTATGCTGTGTGCCATCGTCTCGTGAACGAACGCCGACGAGTCGACACGAGTCAACTTCATTTTGTTGTTGTTGCTGTGGTGTGTTTCAACGAAAGAGAGGAGGTGTGGTGTAGTTGTCGTTCGTTCATTAGACGTGCGTTGTCCATCATTAAAAAGAGTTCGGCCGTTCGTTCGTTGTTAACAGCCCCTTTTGGGTAAGACAAGCCGTCGTAACTGAGAGTTCTGCTCCACTCTTTACACTTGGTGTGCGCGCCTATCTGCTCTCTCGCGGGCTGGCTGTGTGTGTCTCTTGTAGTTCAGAAATATTTTGTGTGTGTATACGTTTTAAAATTCATCGGACGCCCGTTTGCTTTGCCCATCGACAAACAGGGAGCATTGTTTTTGTTTTCTTTTTGAATTTGCATTTTGTATAACGCAAATGTTAATGTCTGTCGCCCATACGCAGTTGTGTTCGCTCAAATAGCAGCTGTGGAGGCGAGTGGTAAATGCAAGTGTATACGCATTGAAAGGCTCGCTTAGTATTATATATACAATTGAAGTCAACAAAAAGTACAATAGATGCTGGGGAATCAAACATTTTACCCTTACCATAAGAGATTAAAGAAATCGTAATTTGTGTAAAAAAGCAACACAGGAGATGTTCTCAAACAGTCGTAAGATGTACATATGTGACGCGCAAAATAGAAAGGGACCTAAGGTTAAAAACCAGATATGTTCAGGAGTGCCATTTTGAAGATTAGGGCTCTTTCTATTTGCGCTTAGAATCGTCGACTTCAGTTTCATAAAACGCGCATATCTCTGGGAGGGAACACTTTTGGGACGTGGGGTCGGTCTCATTCGATGCTCAGATGTTGTCCACATCAAAAAAAAAGTGAAAAGTTGATGAAAAGTTTTGTTCAGGAGAGCCATTTTAAAGATTGGGCCCCTTTCTATTTGCGCTTAGAATCGTCGATTTCACTTTCATAAAACGTGCATATCTCTGGGAGGAAACACTTTTGGGTCATGGGATGGGTGTTATTCGATGCTCAGAATTTGTCCACATCAAAACAAGAAAAAAAAATAAAATTTATTTTTTTACCCTTAGGTCCCTTTCTCTATGCGCTGTCACATATATCTTATTTGACCAATCTCCGTAGTTCGAATATTCGTGTTGAGGGCAAGATCCGATTTTATTAAATGGGTTTTTATGATATTTTGTCTCAAGGACATAAATAAAGTTTTACAGCTTGCAATAAAATTTTTCGTAGAACAAATCCCAAAATTAACCATGCTACATTCAAACAAAAATAACATTATTTCCCTAAAAATAGGCTGCCCTAGCAACTGATAATCTTTTAGTTTTCTGTACATTTATAAAGTCTAACTCGCGCATTAACTAAACGCTGCTGATTATCTGTACAGCGTCAAATGGATCAGACTGGCAATCCCCTAAAAATACTCCAAAATTCTTCACGTATCTCATACTGATGTAAGCCGAATTTATTTCTCATTATATTGAACTGTAGAGGTAGAAACGTTTTTTTGAGCGACTTTTCTATAAACGATATCACACAAAACAAAATCTTTTCGTTTAGGTATACGATAAAATTTGACTGAAGTGTATTTAGAAACAATCGAAAATTGTACATGATTATATGCGTACGCCAAAGTTATTACGACAGATAAATGAAGCTGTATAATATGTTCCGTTATTTCGGTGCAGGGTAAAAATGAAGCGGACTAAACCATTTAACAGCCTGCTTTGTTGTATAACCTAGCTCCACTCTTATTTTGTAATCTTGTAGCATTGCCATAAACTGTTATCTCTTCTCGCATCGCACCGCCTTTAGTGCGCACTCTAACATCAGCCTAAAACATTAGGAGTGTAAATACAGTTTTATAACGAAAATGTAAGTTTTGTTGAAAAAATTACAACCTAAACAATTTCAATATACTCGTAAAAACTCTTTTGTGGAAAAATTTTGGTGTTTTTTTGGCAAAACTTATTTAAGATGTCTAAAAAAAATCCAATTTGACTCAAGACCTTTTCAGCCTGACAAACTTATAGTTCGCGGTTTCCACAAGATCGACTTTTTATGAGAAAAAGTGTCATTTTATCGTTGGAAAAATTTCACGTGTCCTTTGTTTACTTAAAAAGTTTTTGACAAAAAAAAACCTATTTGACGTGAACGAACTTTTAAAAAATTAGAGTTACCAGTATATTTTCGGATTTGTATGGAAAAACGACCTGAAAAATTACTTGTTTTAGTTAGTCTGAATAGGCCCTAAGCATTTGTAGCTAGAACGATTTGCTAAGTGCCGAAAAACTAAACAATATCTTATGCTAGATTTAATCGCAAAACATACTCAACTGGAGACCAGAACATTTACTAAATTTAAGAATTTTTTACCTAAAATGTGTAAAATATACTCAAGTTAAATAATTCGTACTAGATTTGGGTAAAACCGAAAATATTACATATTTAAAAGGAGTTTGTCGAATTCTTTGTATTTGTTTTGACCTGACTACAGTTTTATTGAGAATCGGAATGAGCGCTCTACATTTAATATTAAAAATATTCAATTTAAGAAATACAGCACCAAATACGTTACAAGCAAGTGAACAAAATTAAGTCCACATTATACATAAATTTAATTTAAATTGTAAAATAGAGTTCTATACTAACAGAAAATAACAATAAACACGGAATCATGGTACAATAAAAAAGGTATAGTTATATCGTTATATTATTTAAAAATCCCTGAAAATGATAGTATCTTTAGATGCATTACGTCGAGCAGCATAGCCAGGGCTACAGGGAATGATTCGAAAGTAACTCAAAAGTGAGTGTAATGAAATTTAAGCGATTTAAAGTACTTTAAAAAGGTTACATACTAAAAGTTTTCTTGAAAATATTTGCAGATATTAAGCGAAAAAGAGCATGCATGGTTAAGGAGAACAACGCAAGAGTCGACAGTAACATTAAGGCAACTAACAAGTATTAGGTATTGAGTACATCTATGCATATTAATTATGGCAATACTTTCAGATATTTGGCAAATCGAAGCGGGGTCAGGGCATCATCAGGCTACCATCAATTGTTCAAGAATAAATCTTAGGTAAGTGTAACGATTTTTTAGTGAATATAAATTTAATAGAGATTGTGGGTGTTGTATTTGCATTGGGGTCAATCGATGTATTAGTCTGGGTGTCTGTCTATCTGTCTGTCTGTCCTAACATTAGATTTTACTATTACTTCCGTTAATGGGTCAGCCAAAATACAAAATTTTTCATTCCGTTTGCAACACAACGAACTATTGATCGGAGATCCGACTTATATATCTTTTTGACCTTCGTAAAATTCAAAGACGATCGAACCGTCCGTGGGTGCGTCTGTTGAAAGCACGATAGCAGTGAAACGAATTCCTAAACTAATTCCTCCTAATATTGTACATTATGTAATGTAATTACAACTCAGTATAGATCTAAAGTAAATAAAGCTTTAATTAAAAAAATGTAATGTCTTAGCTCCGGTTTATTAATGCTGTCTATTCTTTATATTGTAAAATTAGCTATAATGCTCGGAAGATAAGATTCGGTCGTTGAATTTGAGGTATAAAAGTGGCATGGAAATGTGTTCACTAAAATATAACAATATTGAAAAAGATATAATTTAGCACATGCGGTGCGCGGGACAGAGACCCATTTGCCTCCTTAGGTGCCCGTACATTATAAGAATTCAACGTTCCAAAAATTACATACTCGTGTGTAAATGATCCCCGACGATACATTTCAGATGTAGGGTCACCTGCGTGCGTCTTATAATTTTTTATTAGAGGTGATATTTTCGAGTTATTGGCTTTGTTTTTACTGTAGATCTTACTCAAAATAGGCCTGAAAGGTAATCGGAGGATGGACCTTTTAAATAAATAAATTATGATTTAATGCACATACACTGAGAAGAAAAATATCTTTATATAAGGTTAACTTAACCATAAATAAACATGATTTGGAGTCTACGTTATATAAGGTTAATTTGAACATTTTATTGTTGACTGGTATTTATCAATAATAATAGTTAATTTTACTATTCTATGGTTACATTTTTGAACCATGAAAATTGTTAATTTTAAATTAATTTTTGTTGTTTTAACAATGAATTGTTGAATTTTTAACCAATAACATTTTTATTATTAAAATAATTATTGTTGTTTTACAAATGCATTGTTTTTAATCATGAAAATTGTTAAAATTAAAAATTCATAGTTAATTTATAAAAACAACACATGTTCAATTTTACAATGGAATTGTTATTATTATTAACTATGAAGATCGTTATAGAAATCATTTTTATTGTCAATTTAACTAATTATTGGTTACCTCTTTTAACCTAAAATATAGTTACTGTTATAATTTTTAATATTAAATTAACCTACTAATTATGTTTTCGTTTTGTTAACATTTATTCGGTTTTTTTAAAAAAATGCTAGTCAGTCGAGTTTCGGTCCTTTTCCGTTTTTTTTTGCAAAATATTCCCAAAATCTGTTTTTGTTTTCTTTACATTTATTCGGTCTTACATCATTATTATGACTTGAAGACTTTTTATTTTGGTTCGAGACCTTTTCGTTGTTTCTTTTTCAGAATCAACTAAAAAATTGGTGAAATGTATTGGTTACAGTTGCCAGGCAGACTGTACAGCTGTTTCTAAACCCGCCAAGGGTTTTCTTCAGCAGTCTTTGGCAACGATTACTTCGGCTACAAATCAAATGACTTATACGGGAGTCCCATTACGATTAATGAGAATTACCTTTTGCGTATAGTCTTCGAACTGTGTGACAACTAATTTTAATAGCGCAATATCATTGCGCTATGAAAAGCAGCGGAGGAAGAATACAAAAAGAGTGGGGGGTAGACAGTCGCAATCGTTGCAACTTCGTGTAAATTAATGCTGAACTTCGTATAACACAAAGCAGATCAAAAACTTCGATGCCACAGAGCCGAATGATTTTTAAATTTTTGTTTATGTCGCACAATTTTCCGCCTCTCTCTTGAAAAAACCAACTAATGTTTAATCAACTATTTTATATGAACACTTGACCTTACATAACGTTAGTTTGTTTTCGTTATCAAACATTTACCATGAAAAGTTGAGCCAGACATATGGTTAAACAAATCATTGTGTACTCATCGCTAATGTTACCGAAGTGCCAGCCAGAATGAAGCCTGTTCAATTAAAATCCTTCAAATTATTACATCCTGTATTATAAGTTGAAACCGCTAAATAGAAACGAACACGAAGAACACATTCAACATAGCAACTTTTGAGTTAACAAATTAATATTAAATAATTAACTATTCGACGCCTTCTAATCCATTATTGAAAGAGTGTCTTAGGTGCATTTAAATTTTAGACCAAATTCACAATATTTGATGAAAAACGTACTCATTTTAAGTATATTATCCTATAATACTCGTATTGTACTAAAAACAGTACCATTTGTACTTATTTTACGACTACATTTTATATATCCGATGAAAAACTTACTCGATTAAAAAAGTCTTGATTTTAGTACAATACATTATTTTATCAAAACGAGACATTTACGTATACTTTTATCTAAACCAAATACCAAACTCCTTTCTAGGAAAAAGCTGAACTAAAATTGAGTAAAGAGAGGTACAGGCTGACATATGAGAACTGAATTTTCCTAAATTTTAGCTCACTTTTACTTGAATTTAGTACATTTTATTTTGAGTGCAGGCCAGTAGTGCTATTTTCTTGCCCAGCGCTGTGCCTTCGTTTGTATGGCTATTGAGACCTGTCCGTCTGTCGGCCTGTCAATGTGTATGCGTGTAAGTGTGTTTGGGTATTCGTTCGTTCGTCAGTCTGGTATTGGCCTTGGCGTTAATTAAAAATATCAATTTTTTATTGCTGTTTAGTTGAGCTTTTTTTTTCGCCCGTTTGCGTTGTTGTTGCTGTGGCCCGTTGTATGCCTAAATGATTGACGACTGGCCAGTTTTGGATGTTGTTGAAGCGTTGGCCGCTGCTGTTGTTGGGTTATGGCTTTTCATATTTAGCTCGTGCCAACGCGAGTTCTAAGCGTACAACGCATTTGGTATCGTTCCGTCCGTCCGTCTGTTTGTATGTATGAATCTATCTATCAGTCCGCCAGTCAGTCCATTTATTAATGTGTTGTTATTAGCGTTATTGCTGCTGCTCGCGTTTTTGATGTTGTTCTTGTTGTCTTGCGTTTGATTAATTGACGAATGAATGGGTGGTGGTTGAATGGCTGGCTGGCTGGCCGCTGGCCCTGGCAAGAGGGATGGTCGGGCGCTGGCTTAAATGGGCAGTGGTGCAAGTGCGTCGCACGGACGGACGACCGGACTGGCACGCTCGCTCTTCATTCGCCTGGCACGGCCTGGCTTGCGCGTCGCATGGCTCGTCGTCGACGTCTTATAAATCAAACTCGTTTTATTGGAGACATTCAGACAGACGGACAGTTGTTCGATTCAATTCGAATCGAATCATTCGGTGCAGTGCACAATGCAAAGCAATTCATAGGTGCGGTTGTTTTGTTTGCGGTTTGTCTCTCTGGCTGGCTGGCTGGCTGGCTCGCTGCCCGCCTGCCAGTTTTTGTTTGTTTGCCATAGTTTTATTTACATTTGAACCTGATGCCTGATGCCATTATAAATGGTTCTGCTGCACTGCACGGCACGGCAAGAGTGGGAAACGGGCAATGAACAAAAACGACACTAATTGTGCTGGCTCTTTTTGTTTTTTTGTGTGTTTCTGCGGTTTGCATGTTTAATTACAATATGTCTATTTTTATTGCTTCCCTTTTGCATACAAACGACACAAACAACAAATGTGGAAAACTCTTGTGCGAAGTGGCAATGAGTTTTTTTTATGGTCCCCAAACCACACTTTGTGTGTGACTCAATATTTGTCGACATTTACCCCCGGGGCCATGTTGGTGTGACCTGTGCAAAGCCAGCTCGTACTCCTTCAAATGTCTGCAAGTGCAATATCGGAAATACACATTGTATGGTACAAGTAATGATTGAGGATCACAATCAATCAAGATTTTAAGAGAGTTTGAACTCGAGTTTAACGCAATTTTATATTTCTCCCGTAATTATCCAGAAAATTCTTGGACTAAAAAGGGCGCTCATGCACCACAACAAGGGTGGGGCACGAAGTGGTTTATTTTTCAACCATATGTTATTTTGACACTAAAAAGAGTTTCCCTTTCAAAATATTGACAAGAATGTGTGACGCGCAAAATAGAAAGGGACCTGAGGGTAAAAATCAGTTTTGTTCCGGAGAGCCATTTTAAAGATTTAAATACGTGTATCTTTGGTGTACCATCACTTTCATAAAACGCGCATATCTCTGGGAGGGAACACTTTTGGGGCATGGGATCGGTCTCATTCGATGCTCAGATGTTGTCCACATCAAAAAAGTGAAAATTGATTTTTTTTACCCTTGGGTCCCTTTCTCTATGCGCTGGCACATATAATGTTTTTTTTAAAGCATTCGACATCAGTTTGGCAGTAGCTAGTGTATTTTCGTGGAATTATCTGCATTTACTTCGTAAAGGTGGCAGCCATGTACACACAGAACTGTCCACATATCAAACCCCAGACATAATCATGTTAAAAACTTGAAGCTTTGGGAAAGCTACACTGAACAAATTATGTTGGTACTATTTACGAAACATTTTTCTTACTATCTCCTTCGTACATTCTTCATAACATTTTCGTATAAATTTCGTAATTTTTTACAAAATGTATTTATTTTGTATGAAATGCGCTTATGAAAAAACTATTCGTCATTTGAAAAAACATTTTCCTATAGATTTCATCATAATTTTTACAAAATAGAGTAGCTCAAACTTTGAAACTATCGGTTGATCAACCTAGAGGTATTTTTTTCAAATAAAACCATATAAAAAAATTCAAATCAAGTGTGGCATCTTTACTGTTCATTCGAAAGAACATTTTATGCCAATTATTTTTTGAATATAATTTCCTTCAAAGAGAGTGTCTATTTTGAGGGTCCAATTTTGGATGACTCGTTCCAGCATTTTCACCGGTATAGCGTTAATGACACGCGTAATAATGGCTTCCAGAACCTGAATCGTAGCTGGTTTGTCCGCTTAGACTTTGGACTATACGTAGTCCCCAAGAAAAAAGTCTAAAGGTATCACACGTTCTAGGCGGCCAACTCACCGGTCCAAAATGTGAAATTAGCTGCTCTTCGAAATGACCTCTCAATAGATCCATTGTTTGAACAGCTGTTTGGCATCGTCTAGCTGAAACAGAAGGTCGTCAAGATTACGGGCTTTAATTTTAGGTAATATATTCCGATATTAGGGCTACGTTCCGGCCATTATCATTTTTGAAAAAATATGCACCGATGATTCCACCAGCCCAAAAACCTGGGTATAATGGCACCTCTTAAACCTCATCTGGTTGCTCTTCAGCCCGAATGCCGCAATTTTCTTATTGACGTTGAGTCCGAAATGTGTCTCATGACTGAACAAAATTTTGGTTAAGAACAGAGGATCTTCTCATTCCCATTTTTATAATACAGGTGCACAATGTGAAGACGTTGTTGCGATGTAAGTCTTTTCATGAAGAAATGACAAACAATACTGAAAAACAAAAAAAAAATAAAGTTTCACAAAACTCACGCGTAATCTGTGAAAAAAACAATTGAAATAATTGCCTCTAGATGGATCACCCGTTATGTACAAACGGATGAATACATGTGTAATCAAAAATACGCACACTTTGTGCTTTGCATCTGTGGTGAAATGGTATTGTGCTTTGTAGACTGATCTACGCAGAGTTCAAAGAATATACGTAAAAGAGTAATTCTCATTAATTTGAATAAATAATAGTTGTCAAAGACTGCTCAAGAAACCCCTTTGGCGGTTTTTGATAAGCCTTTTTTACGTTGATTCTAAAAAGAAATAGCAATTTCATCAAAGCCATAATTATGGTAAAAGTCCGAATAAATACACAAAACGAAAAAACTAGTTCATGAAAAGGTTTCATATTTTTAGGGAACATTTTTCATATAAATTATAAAGAAATTCTTTAGTTTATGTTAAATATTGTCATATAAGTTATGAAAAAGTGTCATGAAAAATATAAAACATATCCATGATTTTTTTTTTAAATATTCTTTATTTGCGATCTATTTATACTATACAAATAATAAGCAAATTTTATGATATTTAAAATAAACTTCACATACTTATTGAAATCCAGTGAGATCAATCATTTAAAGATAATTATAAATATAATTAATTAGATTAAATATGTATATTTAAAAATATATATGCCATGAAAAATAAGTAACATTTCATATTAAATGGGAAACTACTTCATAAGACGTATGAAACATTTTCTTAAAAAATATGAAAGAAATTCTAAAAACATAAAAAACTCTTTCATTAAGTTCTTAAAAAATCACAAATTTTTAGCATCAAACTGATAAAACTTTTATGATTTTGTTTTTTTCATATTTCTTATGAAAATTTTATTTGGCTAAAACAAAAAAACACATTCCGTTTTTTATATGAAATATTTCGTGATTTTACGAACATAATTTTGTCAGTGTAGCAACCTGTTTTTATTAAACGAATTCGTCTAAGACGAAACGAGCTCTTAGTAGACGAATGAAAATTGTTTGGGTTTTTGTAAATTACATGAATTTGTTCGTCCACACATTTAAACTTACCGTACAAAAATGTTCAATTAGAATTAAGAAAGTTTCATTCGTGTTGCAAAAACACAAACTGGAAATAATGAATTTTCGTTCGTTGTTTGAATCAAACGAGCGACGAGACGTTAGAGAGAGGCTGTGTGTGAAATGAAAACGTTTAACTACCTAGAATAAAATTTTGAAGTATGTGTGTGGTAAACTGCTAAGGGAAACAAGAACTGAAAATATTAAAAAAATACAAATACTAGAATTGCTTTGCCGTTCTCAACAATAAATATGATTTTATTTTTCATAATTTGTTCTGGATGTTGCTCAACCATTTGACAAAGTCTCACATTTTGGTTTGATCAGCGATTACGCATTAAAGCCCTAAGTCTTTAAAAAAAACCGCAGTTTCAGAGTCATATGTGGACAACATATCACCCACGACCTTTAAATACTAGTGGGTGTCTTACAGGGTAGTGTCCTAGGTTTTACTCTTTATCTTCTGTTCACCGCAGATAAATCTACAAGCTCAAACGTACTAACGTCCACATTATAGCCGACGATACTGCTGAAGTGTGCTTTCACCAAAAGCACAATATATCTTCCACGAACCAAGGTGTTCATCAACGAATAGACAACTTAAGGTCAACGAGCCTTAATGCAAGCAGGTAATTTTCACACTGAATTTCGGTAATGTCCTACATTGAAGTTAAACAATATCCCTTTTTTCTCAAGCCGATAACGTTACATACCTGGGGATCCACCAGTATCGACGACTAACCTGGAGAAGTCGTACACGCAGAGAAAAAATATGTTAACTATATGGTCACGGCAACCAAAGCACAACGATGGTACTGCTTTGAATTTCAGGTTGACAATAGATTGATTGCGGCAATATGAGTATTGTTAAAATGTAACAACAGTATTATTATTGCCAATTTAAAAATGAAAATATGGTTGTAGCAAGAATATTTATGTGGTTGGTGCGACAAAATTATAGTTTTTGGTTTTCATGTTAACAATAATATGTTTACGGCAATTACACTATATGATTGTAATTTTTCATTACTTGAATATGCTTTTCAAGAAAAATGTTATTGTTACGGATCTAACGCAATAATAGTACTTTTTATATGGAAATTAAAATTGCTCAAACTATCTGCTTTGGATTCGTTCAATTGACAAATCAAACGCTTATGTTTTTAAACTGTTTTTCTTCTTCTATTTTTAAATAAATCTCTCCTATTTTTAAATTTAATGTATTTTTAAATTATTTACCTTATAAAAATCTCTATTGTTGACAACATAACCAAATCCGTATAAATAATTTTGAGGATCATAGTATGATTAAGTGGAATCATACTATTATTGAGTATGAGAATGAGTCATGCTTGTTAGGATCATACTATGGTTGTGTGTCAAATATACTATTGTTGTGAGGATCATAATATTGATGTGGCGATCATAGTATGGTTGAGTGTGAATCATACTATAATTGTGGGGATCATAGTATGGTTGAGTGTGAATCATACTATGATTGTGGGGATCATAGTATGGTTACGTGTGAATCATACTATGATTGTGGGGATCATAGTATGGTTGAGTATGAATCATACTTTTGTTGTGAGGGTCATAGTATTGTTGTGCCACAACCATATTCCTAACAATAGTATGTTGCTCTTCGAATATTGTCACCCCCAACCATACTTTTTGTCTGCGTGTAGCCAAGAAGACTCAGCTGAAGCTTAAGGTGTGCCAACTTCACTGCGCTTCACTGGCGTAAGGACGCGAACTCATAACTTAGTCTCGAACACAAGGTTTTGCTATTTAATAGTGCCACCAAACCTATCTGGCTATACGGTGCCCAGTAGGGCGTACCTCAAAAAAAAAGTTCGCCGTACACCTTCGAATATGAAGTATTATTGAAAGGTAGTTTCAAAAAAATTTTTTTTATTTTTTTTGCCGAACGTAGGGGTCGCGCTTTTACATTTTTCTATATAACTTCTGCATTTATAAACGGATTTTAAAGTGTGATACATCGGTGTTTTTGTCTCGACGAGGCCGATTTTTGAAGTCATTGAGCTCAAGCACCCCGCGCGAGCTTTAATTTTCTGATATTAGAGTGGTACATTAGGGTAGTAGCAACTGAGATATGATGGGTAAGTACCAGAAGGGGGTGCTTGAGCTCAATGACTTCAAAGACAAAAAAATCGGCCTCGTCGAGACAAAAATATCGATGTATCACACTTTAAAATCCGTTTATAAATGCAGAAGTTATATAGAAAAATGTAAAAGCGCGACCCCTACGTTCGGCATAAAAAAATAAAAAAAGATTTTTTGAAACTACCTTTCAATAATACTTCATATTCGAAGGTGTACGGCGAACTTTTTTTTTTACTTGTAACCTGGTACGCTCTAGTGCCCAGTCATGGGACAAAGCAAGTCCAATCGTAAAGATTTCATGTAATTTCTTTATTGACATGTAATTCGAAGCCCATTGGGAGCTTAATTACAATATGCATCAAAATGTTAAATAGAACATCATGAACTACTAGAAAAAATTCAGTATAAAATCAAATAAATAATATAAATTAAAATAGTCCTAATATTTCCTAATAAAAGAGAAAAAAAACCTGATGAAAGCATATAAGTGATAATCAAGAAACCGAAGAAAAAAACATATAAATAAAAGCATTACTCTGTACTTGAACGAAAATGTGCCATTAAATGTTTACGAAATGTCATGGAAGACAAATTAAACGTTTTTAAGCAGCTTGGCAAAATGTTAAATAGTCGGGCTACTCTCCCTTGGTCATTGGCGCCCATTGGTGCATGTGGAATGAAAACACCGAAATTTGTTTAAAATTCTTAACTATTGGAACACCTTAAGGACCGCAACTCACAAACCGCAAACACACGCTCTCGAATGAAATCCATGTCAGGATTTATTATTGAATTTTACCTTTATATTCGTTAACTTATTGTAAGGCTCCTATAGAGCAGATCCAAAAATACTAAAAATAATTTGTTGCAGCTCCTGAGCTAGGAAAAATTATAGCAGAAATACTAACCACGCCTAAAACTTCAAAAATATTTCCATTTCACACACAACTTAAATAAATAAATAGGAAAAATGGTCCCTTTCGGCCATTCGGACCAATTTACCACTCACCCTTCGTTGGTGGGTATAAATAGTGTCCTTTTTTCCGAGGTACCTTTAGTCAGATAAAGGGAAACTATTTACCGCCAGGCCGATTTCGCCCACTTCTAGTCCCTTATGACTTTAAGCCACCATCATGCTGAATTTCAAGATCCTACGCTTACGTTTTTGACTCATCGGCTGTAACAGTAACATACTGTATGACCGGATTAGAACCAAGATAATATAAAATATTTCAGCGTAATTTACTTTCTGGATTCTTTCTATCATAATCAGAATGCTTAAGAAATTTTTACTATAACAACAGCCTTGCGTCCCAATAAAAACACGCATATAAGCCTGACTTACTACTTTTCTTAAAACGTTAAATTTTCAAAAAAGCGGCATACTCGGATAACGTAGATTGTTGATAGATTTCTGCGAACAGAAACATTTTTATTTTTATTTTTGAGCAATAGAGTTAAGTTATCGTTTTAGCGACCTCTTAAGCGAGGTGGCAATCAAATACGGCCAGTGTTAAGCCTACATAGTATTCCGCTTAATTTCCGCTTAATGTAGAAAAGCAAATGAAATTTCCGTTTAAAAAATACAGTGCAGGAATTTTCGTTTGGTGGGTAGCCGCAGAAACGAAAAAATGGCAGATTTTTCAACTGTTACGGGGTTGTTTATCACAAGCAATGTAGACTTCTTTTCACCATCTGAAAATTAATGTTCAGATAATTGTTTGCTCAATGAATTCTTTACATTTGCAAACAAATAAAAAATATTAAAAAGACATTTTCAAGGGTATATTAATAAATATGATTAAAATAATTCATTTGAAAATCAATCAAGCTGCTCTACAAGACAATTTTTTTGGGTAGACGGACAACATTGTTTTGTTAATTAATTATTTTTCAAATATTGTGCTAATGTTTTGTTTATTAAATGTAATCATGTTTTGTATTTTGTCAGCGACAACGCCTGAAGATGATTGACGAAGTCAATCGAAATATTGGGATAAATAAAAATTAAACAACACATAGAACAACAAGTTTAAAGAAATGACCTCAAGCCGAAAAATAATTCTATAAAAAAAGTGTAGATAAATGTAAATTTAAACTTGATTATTAGGCTTTATGGTGGACCAGCAGCAACCTTTCACACCCGATAAGCAACCTATCACACCCGATAAGTAACCTATCACACCTCGATAAAATTCCAGATTATATTTCACAAACTGTAATGGCTTATAAAGAATGTTTTATCACAAAGACAAAATATCAAGCCGTTTAAAATGTTTCCCTTAGACTCCAACTGAGTTCTTTCAATTGTATATTAAAAATTACATAATGAAAATCATATTTTTGAGAGTAATGGGCATAATTTAATTCGTCCTTTAGTCAGGATTACAGAATTTCCCCCTAAATGAACAATCTAAAAAAGTTGTGAATGCTACAAAAAGTGCGGGAGGAAGGGGATACAGAAGGAATAGAGAAGAAATGCGATTCTTTTGTCTAGAAAACTCTTTTGTCTTGCGTATTTTCTTTTGTGCGTTTTCCCAACTTTGAGGCAACAAAGTTATAGTAACATCCGCTGTCAAATAGAAATTCATCACACACACATACATTCACCTCAACCACCGCCACCACCACCCCCTCAACAACACCCCCACATTTACTAGCATCCGTTGCGGTGCGGCAACAAAGAAAAAGTTTCGAAAACAAAAAAGCCAAAACACATTTTGCAGTCAGCTCAACTCGTTCGTTTAAATGCGAAATACTTTTTAATTTACACCAAATGTTGGAAAAAGCGAAATAATTTTTCACCAAAAAGATGAAAAACGAAAAGAAAAGTATTCATGGGTTTCCCTTTCCCCTGGCAGCGGCAAATATTTATGGCAAAATATGCCAAACAAAACTTTTGGCAACGATATTGAGCTAAGTATTTTTTTGACAACTTTACTGTCGGAGGAAGGCCCCGCACGGAGACGCGTGTAGTCACCTGATTTCAAGAGCTTTACAATAGATCTCGAATAATCCTATTCATCCTCTATGTTTGTAGGTAAACATAGAGAAAATTCTTTTTTAGACATTAAAGCTACCGGTCAGAGCGTGCCGGGCTCAAACTGGAAGTAGGCATGTGCTTCGAGTTCGGACCAGACACTCAAATCTGGTGCCGCAAGAGGTCGGGCGCCCCCAGATCTGTTGTTCTAAGCTGACCTGTTTAAGAACGGCGTAGAGTGCATGTCAACTGGGTGCGATGACCCAAAGACTAACAGAGGTTTTAGATAGACCTCAACGCCTCACCAAGAGGCGAGGACATTAATCGGCCAAAATAAGGCCACAGTAAAATGTTTTAGTCATAAGTGGTCATCTGTCGTTGTCAATTTTATTTTTTTTTTCTAAAATCAAAGGTGCTTCTTTCTTTAGAAAAAGCTGGTATTGAAGTTTGCCTTTGTACTTAAACACCATTATTTAACTATAAAAAACGTTTATGGAAATAGAAACTCGCGTATGTCGTCTGAAATGTTAGGTATTTCTCGTGAGATTTAAAATAAGGTTGCTTGTGTGAAAGTCGTGCACTCTAGTTTTCACAAACCAGCCGAAAAGAGTTTAGTTTCCAACGTATCGACTGCAATCGTTGATGACTCAAGAAAACCACATCCTTATTCATGCATGAGACTCTAGTGGATAAAAATTCCCTCAGACCCGATTCCTACAAAGAGCAGTCGATAAAGTCGAATGAAGGAAAGATGTAAAGCCTTAAGGATAGCGACGCATAAAATGCAACAACCTTGAGAGTGGGTCAACCAATAGCATGATTAGCACCCATGGTCTCTTAAGGGTATTGAAACGATGTAACGCACTTTCAGATAAATGTTAAGGGACCCATGCAGACAAATTTTAGAAATATTTTTGGACGCGGTATGTTTGACAAAATGTAGCTTTATCTTGACTTAACTTACCTAAGTCCCACAACATCCCATTAACCCATTCCTGCATAATGGGTATTTAAATACCCAAGAAAGTGTTGATACAAAAATAATTTAAGCGTGGTCCAGGTGAGCGATGTCGCGTTAATTTTATTTTATAGAAAAGAGGAAAGATTAGGCTCAATTAAAGCATTTAACAGGAATTTTTTTTTAAATCAAAAATCGAAGATTTTTTTCTGTCGGAAAATGCTCTGGAAAAGTGCTGTCAAACGTAGGAAAATGTTACAAATTAAAAAAATCTAATTTTACCGAATAGCTGAAGTTGTCTACTATGTTTTGATAAAAATCAGGCGTCAACACACCAGTCCATCAGATCCGGTCAAATGCAAATGGGTAATTTTATTAAGAAAACATGGTTCTTAAAAGAAATAAATCACTTAGCCTTAGCAGTTTTCTTCTGATCTGGTGCAACACCCTTGTGATAATCTAGGATGCAAGTAGCGGAATGCAAATTCACCTTGCACTTCAAACAAACACCTTGCACGCGTAATTAAATACGAACGTCATATCTCATGTCAAAATTAAGGCTTTTGCTTTCAACTTCTATGGTCTTTGGGACATAAATTTCCAAATTTCATAAAAATCGTACGCGCCGATCTATGGGCGGGTTAAGAAACAAAAGGGAAATTTCTCTAAAAAATTGTAAGCTTTGCAAATACCAATTATTTTACTCACTGACCGGAAACTACTGTTTAACGGCGTCTCCGAACGACTGAGGTATTTTTCGCTGGCATTTGCAAGGTGGAAAGCCGCCGCTGACAAATTGTTAGATGCTCTCACATGGAATTGAACTTGAGTTTACTGACATGATAGTTGTACTCGTACACTTACCATCACTCCACGGCGGTCGACATGATTTGCACATGCCTAATCTAAACACTCGAAGATTTTTCATCGCTTATGATTTAAAATTCTTAAGAAACTATGTAATAAGTTTATGTTAAGGCACTGGATTTTTCTTGAGACCAACATTTTCATATTAAGGGACCCCCGATCCAAATTGCTCCCAACCACTTTTTTTTTCGAAATTCTGTTTCCATTGCGACGATTATGGCATATAATTATTAGTTCTTTCCGTCACACCCTCTTTCCGAAATTTGCCTTTTTATGCTGGAAACAAATAAAATGGTTGTTAACAAAACGTGTCTTGTGCAAATCAATGCAGTGAGCGAGAACAGAGGCCCGAACTTTTCGCCCGATGATCGGACATAACGACCAATTTTTATTTGCATCTCATGACCATTGTTCTTCGTACATTTTTCATACCACTCGTATTGACAATGTCTTAACCCATTAATGACGACTGTTACCATATGGCAACGCTGACAGCGTGCCGCGTTATTCACAATTTTAAAAACATTTGAAAGAATATCATCAACTATTTTTCAGTTTTCTACAAAGCAAGCTTTGATCTATTTTTAGCCATATACAGTTACACAAACGTGTGTCTGTAGTGAACTTGGCAGACAAGTGGAAACAAGTGTTTTTTACAAGGGCGAAAAAAAAGTGAAATGGAGAGACCTTTCAAGTAAGAACATTAATAAGTGCTAGAAAAAGTTGTGCAGTATGGTTTTTTGGGTTTTTTTATTTAGGTATACTATCAAAGTATCATAAAAACATACATACAAATTATTTTATAACTTTGGTGATATTTTCGGTCTAGTTGAATTTAACTGTTACCATATGGGCACAGTCGTCACAACGTATTACGGGCGTCATGGTTGTAAGCAGTTTATACGAGGAAAGCCAATTCGGTTTGGATTTAAAGTTTGGTGTTTGAATACGCCAAAAGGTTATCTAGTAAACTTTGAAATATATCAAGGTAAAAATCCACAAATAAGTCCAGTTCTGGAACAAAAGTTTGGAAAATGTGTGGCTCCATTATTGGAAATGATTCACGCTTTGCCACCAGAAGTAAAAGCACATCCGTACTGCTTTTTTTGACAATCTGTTTACTGGAATCCCCGTGCTGTTTTACATGAACCATTTGGGGTATCACGCTACTGGAACAATAAGGGAACGTAGAATACCACGAAATTGTCCATTGCCAACAAATGACGTCATAAAGAAGAAACCAAGGGGTACCCACTATTCAAAAACTATTTCCAATTCGGCTATCACAGTTACAAAGTGGAGGGACAATTCTGTAGTATGTGCAGCATCCACTGTATTTGGAGCAGGTCCTGTAGAAGTAGCGAAGAGATACTCGCGCGAATCTTCGACATACATAAACATCCCAAGGCCTAACGTATTCAAAGAATACAATAAAGCTATGGGTGGAACAGATCGCATGGACCAAAATATATCATACTATCGTATAGCTACGCGGAAACAGAAATGGTGGTGGTCAATATTTACATACTTTATTGATCTAGCTATGCAAAATGCATGGATTTTACATACTAATGCTGGCGGATCACTTTCTCATAAAGAATTTCGGCGAGTCGTCGCAACGCACTACTGCACGAAATATGCCAATTTATCGCAAATTCAGAAGGGAAGAAAGAAATACAATATTTCGGAAACTGATCCACGATTTGATGGACTGTGTCATTATGTTGGGCCTACAAACTCACGACGCAGATGTGCATACCAGTTTTGCAAATCTACTACGCGGCTTATATGCAAAAAATGTGATGTTGGCCTATGCCCTGCTTGCTTCGAAATATATCATACTCCATCAGAAAATAAATAAAAATATGTAAATTTTATTTATAAGACACAATAAAAAGTTTTTTTGTTGATAAATACTATAGTTTTTTGCTTTATAGCGCTTTTAGTAATTATTCTAAGGTCATGACGACTGTTACCATATGGTAACGGACAGTGGTGGGCAAACGGTGGGCGGGCCAAAAAATTAAATGCCAGAAATTTGTTTCTTACGTCAAACAAAGGTATTCCTGAAAAATTTTCGAAAATATTCCTATTATTTCGCTCTCGTCATTAAAGGGTTAAGTACATTTCGTGTACTCGAAATTTGTGAAGCCGTTTTTGCTAAAAAAGATTCTTAAACCTTTCGTTAAATGTTCTTCATACTCGTATGTTTTATGAAAAGTTTCTTTTTTGTCTGAAAAGTCATCGTAAAAATTGTATTCATACTTTTTAGGAACAATTTCGAAATTTTCGTACAAATTTCGTAATTTTTGCTTCATATGTTCTTATTTTGTATGACATTTCTTAAGAAAAAGATTTACCATTTTTAAAAAACCTATATTGCGCTTGTATAAGTACTTTACATATGATAATTCTCGTTCTTTTGAATTGGACTTCGTATATTGAAATCTTCAGAAATTAGAGAAGTCAAATATGTATTCTTCTTTCGGATTTTGATGACAAGAAGGTATTTTTCGTTCTTCATAATTTTACGTGTTCATAACAAATCCTTTTTCATTCTTTTATAAATTGTAATTTTTATCATGATGGAGAATAACCATTTAAAAGTCCTTCCTACCATCAATCATATCAATCGGCTAAACTTTCCTGTTTCTCTTCTAGCACAAGGCCTTTTAGGACATTGTTTTCTTACAAGACAGAGGCAATTAACATACCTGATTCACTGCAATTGCGGATATTTAGGGACCGAGAGTGGTGCCTTTTAAAGGAATAGGTTGTATTGAGTTGATGTCTCGTGTTACGAGTCTGCATTGAGTTTTTCTCGTGTCTCTTTTGCTGTGCCCAAATAGCCTTACGCGAGACTACTGCCTCATCCCATAAGCTTTGCTGGGCTCAACAAAGCTAATAAAACTTTGCATAGACTTTTGCTTACATGAATTTAAAAATTTATAGCGAAAAACATCAACGTCATCACCATTGCCATACTCTCGTACCCAAAAACAATTCAAACATCCATCTATTCATCCATCCATTCATCCACCTATCCATCCCATCTCTCAAACCCAATATGCACTTGCAAAGAAACGTTCACACACACATGCACACCTCCATGGAAACCTCAAAAACCGCAAAAACACAAAAATTGTGCAACAAGAAGAGCTGTTAAAGAAAAATCTAATTAGTTTCGAAAAGGCGAAAAACTTTGCCGAGAATGAAATAAATCTTGAGGGGGGAGGACCACACACAAAAAACAGACACTTGTACTCGCTCGAGTACTTGCAATGCTACGCCCGACCCGGGCCGGCCCAGCGCAAGTGCTGCCATAAAAATAGCAACGGAGCAACAGTCAAACCTCGCATAAATTTTAATCAAAATTTAAGTGTTGAAGTGTTTTGTTGTCTCATTAATGGCACTCATCTCGTCCGCAGTGCGAACGCGTACGACTGGATTACCAAAAGCGAACCGAGTAGAGCAGGCACAGAACTTTTAGATCTTTTTTTTCTTTCCACGAGCAATGCTACAAATTAAGGGATAATTGCATAATGAAGTAGAGCGTTTTCATTTTGACGCCATTCTCTTTGAAAGCAAAGCAAAAAAAAAAAACAAAAAACGACATGCAAACAAGGATGACGGAAGGCAGAGAAGAATCGGCTGAAAGAAACACACCAACGACAGCAGCAGCAGCAACAACCGCCACAGCTCACAACTCACCCTCATTAGCAAATGAATGCATGAACACAAGTTTCCGTGTTTTGTCATCGTCGTCGTCGTCTCTGTTGTTGTTCTTTTTCATGTTGTCTTGGCACTCGTTGAACGTTCGTTTCTGTCGGAGGGAGGGGACGCTTTGGGACCCCCGATACCCCGATGCTGCTGTTACATGCTAATGAACTTGTGTGCCTGCTCTACGAGTGATGGCCTAATTGGCAATGGGCGAATTTGGTGAGCGAAAATCTGATTCATGCCTTAAATTGTGGAAAAAAATGTCAATGGACATTTTTGAAATTTGCGGCAATTATGATTTGAACTAGAATTTGCTAGGTGCATGAAAACCAGTTTTATTAGAACTTTCGCTGCTAAACATTCTGGTGAAGTACAACCCTTTACTAGAGTAATCACGAAAGCAAACCCTTTTTTGTATAGGGGCTGGCCAAAAAGAAAAATTAGTTTTTTTCAATTTAAATAATTTAGAAGCCATAGTAACTAAAGCAGTTCAAATATTCTGTAGGCGTATAGACTGACAAAATCCAGTAGCTTTCTAGGTTATTTGACCATACAAATTCGACAAATGTTTTTTTTACATGAAAAAAGAGCACGAAAACTTCTAGTTTGCCAGTCCGAAGAGGCTGTAAGTCCCAATTCACAATAGGCAATTGTACTTGCCGCAACTCTCAGTTTGTTGGAGAGAGGGGTAAGTGGAATAGATTAAAAGAGCCACTGTTCTCGGCTCGTACTGTCAATTTCTTTTGTGTTTTTTGGTAGTTTGAAGTTGGCTGAAAATTATTTTGACGTTTTATTTTTATAATTTTTATTATAACGGGTGCTTTTTAAATAGACCTTGCAACATTTTCACAACTGGCAGCAATTTTGTCAGCTGTCAAGTGATTTATGTTTAGTTTGGCATATTAACATGAATAGACTGACGCTTGAAAACGCTTACAAATTGTGCAAATTAATTTTAAAAATCATGGTTTTGTTCGAAATACTTATCGCGCACTGCATCCATTTTACGGTCAACACAATCGTCCATCAAAGGAATTAATTTGATTATTTTTGGAATGTTTTTGCACCACGTTTACGCATCCACGGATACGTCGTACAGTCCGTACAGAAGTAGTCATTGCCGCTGTAGAGCGTAGTGTAGAGGACGACCCGAATCAGTCTCTCCGCCAACGTACACAGGATTTGGATATGTGTCCATCCACTTTATGTAGGATTTTGAGAAAAGGTCGTGCTTAAAAAATCCAACTCGTGCAACAATTGAGACCACACGATAACCTAGAAACCTAGCGGACTTTGTTAAGCGATGAGGCTCACTTTTGTTTGGAACCTCAAAAAACTGAAAAACACAAAAATTGTGCAACCAGAAAAGCTGTTAAAGAAAAATCTAATTAGTTTCGAAAAGGCGAAAAACTTCGCCGAGAATGAAATAAATCTTAAGGGGAACCACACACAAAAAGACAGACTGCTCTAGCAACCTAGCGGACTTTGATAAGCGATAAAGCTCACTTTTGTTTGAATGGATACGCCAATAAACAAAGCTGCCGTATTTGGAGTAATGGTAATCATCAAGTGTATGTTGAGACACCAGAAAAACTGAATGTTTGGTGGAATTATTGGTCCGTACTTCTTTAAAAACCATGCTGGCCGGAACGTTACAGTCAATGGTGACCGCTATAGAACCATCGAAACTGACTTTGTCGTTCATCAATATTTTTCGTTCATCGCTTAGTTTTACGTTTCGGACCCTTGAATTGGCCTCCAAGATCGTGAGACTATTTTCGCTGGGTATACGAAAAGTCGCTAGTCTATGCTGATAAGCCCGAAATGATTGTCCACTTGGAGAACAACTACAAATGTTGGGAGAAGTCATCAAAAATTGGACCTCCAGGTTAGACTACGTCTAAGCCATACGAGTATTTAAATTAAAATGCCAGAAGATTATCTTACGAATAAATTAAATTCCAAGTCAATTTAAAAAAAATCATCTTTGATTAGTTCCATACCTCTATAAAAACACACCCTTTTATTAAAAATTATAATTAATTGAATAAACAACCTATTCATGTTCCCTTATATTTTCACACAAAAATCAGAACGAATAAATCACAAAATATCAGAATAGGCAATATTGAAAACAAAAATTGCCGAAACCTAATTTCCTTTTGTGAACTCAAAAAGCCAGTTCAAAATCATTAAAATTGTCGCAAGTAAAATTACCTAGTGTGAATAGGAACTAAGGTTTTCTATTCACGCCTACAGAACGTCTGGATATAATTAAACAATTCCGCCATAGCTAAATATACATTACATAAAATTCGTCAAAAGAAAGTTCGCACCGCGGATAAATTTAATCGTAACTCACGACTACGGTCGAATTCGGTTAAGCAGAAATAAAAAAATAAAGATTTTTTTTTACATATGCACGATTTTTAATAAAATAAAGTAAAACTTTTATCGTTCAAACGAACTAAATACTTTTAAAATTGATTTATAAAACGAAAATAGAAACTTATGGAACAACTAATAAAATATGTACTAGTATAATTTCAATTCAGTTTAATTTATTTAATTGATAACAAAAAAACTTATTTTTTTTTCACCGCCCATTTAAAAAGTTTATGTTTATGTTTTCTCTTTGCTTCTACTGTTAAAGTCAACCTGGCTTTGATATAAAGTTAACATGCAAATGTTTGACTTTTCCTCAATTGTTTAGAATTAAGCGAGATTTATATTTCTTCCCAATTTCTTAAATAAACAATCGAAAGTTATAAAATATTACAATGAATTGATAAAAAATAATGCAACTTTTTTCAAATTATGATTTGAACAGTTTTAATTTTGGTTTGAGACCTTTTTGGTCTTTTTTCAAAATCAACTACAAAAATGGGTAAATGTATTGGCTATGGTTGCCAGGCAGACTTTATATTGATGTACAACGTGCAGGATGGATGTCAACTAATACTTTAACTAAATGAACCCAGAAAAACAAATAGAAACTTAATACATTAAATTGAGGAATTTCGTGTTCACCGAATCAATGAATTTTTTCATGAATTTGATGTAGAACTAATAATTTTTTTCATTGATTTGATTACTTGTAGTAGACCGACCTATCAAAAATGCTACCAATTACCTTAAAAGACACCAGACAGTCATTTATACTTATAAAGGGTGTTTTTTATTGAGGTATAGAACTTCGAATTGAAATAAAACACAAGAAAATCGTTTTAATGTCCATCAATTTGGCTTTATTGGAAGGATAATTTTATGCCATTAATGTTTAAATATGATTTCGGGCATGTGGCCGCCGCGGCTGTATCGAATAAAGTCAATTCTACAGGTCCAATTTTCAACCACTTTTTCGAGCATATGGGGTCGTATGTTGGCAATAACGCCACGAATGTTGGCTTCCAAGTCCCCTAACGTTTCTGGTTTGTTGGCGTAGACGAGCGACTTCACATATCCCCAAAGAAAATAATCCAATGGTGTCAAATCACACGATCTTGGTGGCCAATTGACAGGTCCGTTCCGCGAAATTGTGCGCTCATCGAATGTTTCCTTCAATAATTCGATTGTGACGTGCGCTGTGTGGCATGTAGCGCCGTCTTGTTGGAACCACAACTCATCCACATTCATGCCATCCAATTCGGGAACAAAATAGTCGGTTATCATGGCTCTATACCGGTCTCCATTAACGGTAACTGACTCTCCAGCATTATTTCGGAAGAAGTATGGCCCAATGACTCCACCAGCCCATAGAGCACACCAAACAGTCAGTTTTTGTGGATGTAATGGCGTCTCAAAGGTCTAATGTGGATTCTCTTCACTCCAAATGCGGCAATTTTGCTTGTTGACGTAGCCATTCAACCAAAAATGAGCCTCATCACTGAACAAAATTTTGTGATGAAAATCAGCATCGAGATGAATCTCATTTTCGGCTCATAAGCAGTTTGATATGAAAGCTTGGATTGTAGGGAAAAAACATATTAAGAAATTCTATAATCCAAGCTCACTAAAGGTCATACTTGAATACTTTTTTTCTTAAAACTTAAAATTGAAAAAACAAACCGTTTATGACGCAAATTATAAATAGTTTTGGTGTGAAGTTATCGCATTAGCGACCTCTTACTCGCTCAATAACCAGCAACAAAAGAACACGCCCATTGTTGTATTTTCAACAATTGGCAACTCTATTTTTTATATGAAGAAATCGAGCGCTAATTTTGCTAGTTTCATAAGTCAAAAAAGGTCCTTTTTTAGACTGAAAAACTAGCAGTTTTCTTGCTAAATGAAATGACAACAATTTGACCAAAGTTTTCCAAAACTACAAGTGTTCTGCAAGCCAGCCTTTCAAACTTTGCGGTCGGGTAACACACTCAACTCTGTTTCTTCAAATTTTTTGACACTGAAATTCCTCACATTTTTAAGCTTAAAGTCATTTTGAGGCATATTGTCTTTCCAAGTTCTATGTCTAAAAGCAAATAAATGAAGTGCCATTTTCTCCCATCACTTTCCAAAGAACACAATTGTAAGCCGTTGCATTGAACAGACATAGCCTCTGCTAATTTTATTAAAGAACGCAGGTGGTGATTGCCATTTTCTAAAATTGCATTGATTGCATTCATGTCGGAGGACTGACTTTCTCCCTAACTCAACAAAATGATTAACTTAAAGTAAACAATTCGCTTAAACAAATAAATACAAATTTTGGCTAGTATCGAAATAAATGCCTCGCATACAAAATTTAAATACCGAAAACGGCCCGTCTGTGAGTAGACACACATACATACACACTCGTACCGAGATACTCGCATACCGACAGCGAAAGATTCATTAAAACAAATGTGCGAAAGCGACATTAAAGCAAAAATAAATAATTAAATGGCCGTGGGGCTGACCTTCGGGAATTTGACAGAAATGCTGGCCTTCCGGCTCACTTGAAACATGATTTATTATTTTCGATAAATTATAGGAATTCAGCTTCAAATATTCGAGATTTGGAAAATGTTATAGAAGAGCAGGCATTTATGGGCATTTTATTAGTGTTATTTATAAATATTAAAAGTTTTTAGCGGTAGAGGAAAAAAAAGATTTTGTAAAGTTTTTTTGGGTTTATTAACTCCGTAGAAGGAAGAAAACGTCTTAAATACTTAACCTAAGACCCACAACGTCTAATTAAAAAACAAGGGCTTACTTCTCTCAAATCAGTAAGCTGGGCATGATTCAATTCATATACTCCCAAATGGGGCATAATATTTAACGCCGGCTCCGAACAGTAAATGCAGTTTATAGAGAAGTTTTACAGGGCTTAGAGGTAAATTTCTTACTCCTAAAGTCCCGGGCTTTTACGAGGGGAAACCCGCCGCTAAAAAAAATTCTTACCCGGGGCTGAAATCAGGTTCACTAGAGTGACAGTCGTTTACACTTCCATCAAACTTCGGTGGCCTTTAACTTAGATACGTTTTTTAAAAGTCAAACCGAACATGCTTCACGAAGTTAAGTCGATAAAAAAAATGATGTTTTTCTAAATAAGACTAAATAGTAGGGTTTTTTTTTTTGTTGAAGCCGGGATAACTAAGACAGGATAGTTAAATCACAAAAGTGAAGTCATTTGTTTTCAAAAAGTGTGTCTGTGCCAACAGGAAAAGTCTAGCACCAGACTTTTCAAACAAAAAAACACAACTAAATTAGAAAAAATTTTAACCATTTTGGTACATGACCTGGATAACTATCGAGAAATAGTCTCAATCCAGGCTACTTTATGTACTAACAGGGCTATAACCAATTATTTTTTCTAAAATTTTAGGAATGTATTCGAGTTTTTAATTATCGAATACAGCAATATTTTCTTGCCCATTGCTGCTAATCTAGTGGTCGCCTGGTTGAGTACCATCAACAAGCGCAGTAACAAAACTCCCGGTAACCCCATTAACAAAACTTCCGGCTGGTGATTTTGAGGTTCTGATCTAGGATTGGATACAGTCTTCATTTTAAAAGAATAAGGGTCCCGTCACAACAATTCTTACACTACTTTACTTTTTATAAAAATACCACTTTTTAATAAATGTGTATGCAAAAGTAAAAATTTTTTTCAATTGGGCAAGTCGTCAAATTAAAATGTTTGATAACTTTCAGTGAACTTTCTTAGACGAATTGACGTAGGCATATACGAGTACAATATATGAAATACTATATTTTTCGAGACTGTCTGCGTTTGCGTTTTGATCACTTACCGTGTTTTATATAATGAGACGGTTAATTAACACGTCTTGTACGCATTCGATCAGGACCAAGGTAGAAGTACGTATGAGTAATAATTCTTTGCTCACGTGCATTACCCATCCCCCATACGTAGTTTGCTAAAGTAGAAATTAAATTACAGTATACTTATAATTAATCATGTCATAGCATTTCAGGTAATATAAGAATATGGGTAGAACTATAAGTAATTGAGAAATTCAAAAATCTAAACATTCACAGGTTAAACGAGCACATATTATGGTTAAGGGACGAAAAACTATTCACTTTAAGTATGCCTTTGATATAAACTAATGTTTCAAAAATGAAATACATGCAAAGCTAAGAACAAATTGGATCGTATGTTGTTATTGAAAGAGTGGCTGTTTTTGTGGAAGCAAATATCAAACGCATTGAACAGGGATTTACATTAAAATAAAAGACAAGTCTTGTCATGGATTCTCGTAGCTGCACACTGTTTTTATCTCCATTTCAGGTCCGTGAAGACCATAATCAGAAAGCGTTACAGCAATTGTTGGAAGGAAAACCGAAATCTTTAAAACCAAGTTCTCACTAAACGTATGAGAACTACTTTTATAAACTTCACTTTTCAAGTTGCATTCAAACAATTGCCTGCGAATATACAATTCACATTTATCAGCTCTACAGAGACTCCACATTCAGAGCCCTGAATAGATCCTCTTCTACTCAATGTTCAATGCGTTAAAGCAAAAGACCAACATAAACAAACGAGCTTAACATAAGAAAATGTCTAAACCTTGTTAGGTAAAAGCATTACACGGAGTAACACAATACACGATTTTTTCCAGTTTCTGAGATATCGTGTAAAAGAACTTACTGTCATTATAGGCTTTATGAAATGCATATTTTTACTAAACCTGCTTTAAAGATATAGTCATATTAATACTGTCGTATTAGTTGTGGACCATATT
This sequence comes from Hydrotaea diabolus, assembly GCA_963513945.1. NCBI lineage: Eukaryota > Metazoa > Arthropoda > Insecta > Diptera > Muscidae > Hydrotaea > Hydrotaea diabolus. Next base: position 5,123,093 of record OY740720.1, read on the forward strand.
TGAAAGCAGCATTTCAGAAATGTGTTAAATTTTAGGTTAAATTTACTTTAAAAAATATCATAAGGCGGAATTAGCTTATTAAACGAGTAATTGGTCGCTAAGCTGATAACCTTAATGCTTTATGAGAAATTTTGGAATTTTTTTTGTATACCGAACTGAAACTGAAACTTTGAAACGTTGTAATTTTTAGAAAAAAAATTATTATAAAAAAAATAAGCGAGCTCATTTCAACTTGCTAAAGATTATTTTTGAATCACTTTCTTTCCAAAAATTAATTATAATTATGTAAAACAAGCGGGATTTAACGCAATTTGTCTTCAGTTTTCTGTAACAAAACTATTTTTATATTCTTGTGCGTGGTGTGTGAAATTATCGTGTTGACAACCTCCGAAGAGAGTCGCATTTAAAACACGGCCATAGTAGAAAATTCCAAAAGTTTTTTTCGACTGTTTTCCGATTCGTTGATCTTAGATAGATAGTTTTAACCAACTGTTACAGAAAAAATGATCAAATTTATGGATTTATAACATTGAAATGACGCTAAATTCCGGCATAGAATATTTTATTTCATCATAGGTGCCATAACAATAGATTAAATTGTACAGGGCTATAAAATTGTATGTGGGTATTTTCAGGATCGCGAACGGGACACTTGTACGCTTTGAAGTTAATATATAAGTATAAAAACATAACAAAAATTAAGCTTTTATTATAGGCTTAATTTTAATTGCGTTTCTGTTGCACTACACTTGAGTGCAAAATGCAAATTGTATAACTTCAACGTGCTCCAAATACTTTAGATAAACGTTAGATCGATAATGTTTTTGAATTTTCACAATTTCTTTTTCATCTTTATTAACGATTATAAAAAAAAAATGCAAGTCATTTTCGCCAGTATGTTAAAAAAACTCAAAAATCAACTAATTTTCTCGCTTTATTTAGTAGCAAAATTTGTTTAACTAAAGGATGGTTAAATTTTAAGAGCCAATGTTGAATGTGAACCACACTCAAAACGTCAAGTTGTGTTTTGCATTTTATTTGATATTTCTCAATTCTAGACTAACTCAATTTGAACCATGGAAAGAAGCAAGCAACGCGTTAAAATTATTCAGGCTTAGAGCCGGGATGGTCAATTTTCAAAGAAAATCATCTTCAGTGATGAGGCACATTTTCACTTAGGTGGACTCGTCAATAAGCAGAATTGCCGCATTTGGGCGACTGAAAATCCAAGAGTGATTGTCGAAAAAACAATGCACCCACAAAGAGTTAATGGTCTGCCGGCATCAGCGGGCCGTATTTTTTCCAAAATAAGGCCGGCCAGGCAGTTACTGTGAATGGTGTTCGTTATCGTGAGATGATAACTTTTTATGGCCCAAATTGGAAGATATGGATGTAGACGATATGTGGTTTTAACAGAGAGTTGCCACTGTCACAGAGCTAACGAAACAATAGCTCTTTTGTGCGACAAATTCAATGGCCGTGTTATCTCACGCCGTGGCGATTTGCCGCAAATCATGTGATTTGCCACCGTTTGACTTCTTTCTTTGGGGTTATTTGAAAGAAAAGGTCTACGTCGATAAACCAGCAACAATTCAAGGGCTAAAGGATGAGATAAGTCGGCACATTAACGGCATAGCACCTCAATTACGCCTCAGCTTCATTGAAAATTTGGACCATGGGATGGAGGTGTGTCGGTGAGGTCGCGGCGGCCATTTGACCGTTATTTTGTTTCATACATAATTGAACCATACAAATATTATCATAATAAAATAAATTACAATAATTCCCTAAATAATTTGTGTTTTATTCAAAATCAACATTGGCCCTTTAAAATTTACCACCGTTTATAATAGACTTATTAATATACGAGAGCGACCGCAAAAATAACTAGCCTAACATAAAAAGAACCGTTTTTTTTGGAATTATTATTATTTATTTTTCAACATAATCTCCTTCCAACTCAATACACTTCATCAAACGTTTTTCAAGTTTTTTAATTCCATCCGAAAAATAAAATTTTTCAAGACCTTCAAAATATGCCTCAGTTTCAGCAATAACCTCGCTATTGGACGACAATTTTTTGCCACCGAAAATTTGGAAACAAGAAATAATCAGAAGGAGCTAAATCTGGACTATATGGAAGATGCGGAGCAATTTCAAATCGTAATTCGGCCAGTTTTTGTTGAGTTAAAAATGCAGTGTGTGAAGGAGCATTATCTTGATGAAAAAGGACTTTTTTTTCTAAATGCGGTCGTTTTTTCTTGCTTTCTTCACTCAACCGATCCAATAATGCACAATAATATTCACTATTTATAGTTTTTCCTTTCTCAAGATAATCAGTAAATATTAAACCCCTTGCATCCCAAAATACTGTAGCCATTTCTTTACCTGCTGACTTAACAGTTTTCGCCTTCTTGGGACCACTTTTACCAGCTTCTATCCATTGTTTTGACTGTTCTTTGCATTCTGGGATGTAGTGATGGATCCATGTTTCATCAACAGTTATGAATTGGCGCAAGAACTCTATTGGATTACGCTGATAAATCGCTAAAAGCTACTCGGAATTGGTCCAAAGGACGATTTTTGGGGGCAAAGTGAACAAACGTGGCACCCATCTTGCGGATAGCTTTTTCATGTGGAGTTCATCATGTAAAATACTCCAAACTTGTTTAAAGTGTATTTTAACAATATCAGCAAGTTTTCTGAGCTTTATTCGTCTATCTTTAGTCACTTCATTAAATATTTTTCTAATGTTTTCAATAGTAGTAGCAGTTTTCGGTCTTCCAGAGCGTTGTTCATCTTCCGTACTTGAACGACCCATTTTAAATTGTTGAACATAGGATTTTACGGTGGAGTATGACGGTGCATTATCACCATGAACAGAATCCAATTTATCTTTGATTAATTGTGGCGTTTAACCTTTCATATAAAAGTGTTTAATTACCGCACGAAACTCTTTATTTTCCATTTTTCAAAAATAATAAGACTTGTTTACTTCAATCACCTGTAACAAAGAAAATAATCATTAAATATTTCGGAAATTTTGACAGATGGCTTATAAAAGATTGCTTTTAACAACAAAACAAAAAAGTTGCTAGTAGAACAGAAAATGTGCCAGGCCAGTTAGTTTTGCGGTCGCCCTCGTAGCTTTCATAATGAAGTTATTTTCTGAAACATCTTCAATCCTTCCTATTTTAGAAGACGTTTGTAACTTTCACGCACGTTTGTTTTAAGTTTAAATATTTTATTACACATAAAAAACATTAACAAAAATTGTTGCTGTTTGATATTGTAAATGGCATAGTTGTTGTCATAACATGTCTCCGTATGTGGAAAAAAATCAAATAGAAATGATAAAAAAAAATCAAAATTCACGTTTTAAAGCATAATTTTAATTGTAGGCGATTTTCTAGTGACAAAAGCAAAGATGAGTATTTCATTGATTAATAAGCAGTAAGATCTTAATTATTGAACAATATTATTTTTTTAATATCGAAACAAACTATTTCTTAAGCACTTTTGATTTTTTTCGTCTAGGTGGACCTTCCGCTGGAAATGCCTATTATTAGCTTGGAACCTCTTGTAAAATTAACCAGCTAGAATGTGGTCTATTACCAAGCTTTATAAAAATTATTTCGAAATAACCTGTTGCGACATAGTCTTATTATGAATTTATTTTCTTTTTAGTTAAAAATGTTTGCCAAAAGCCCGTGGCAAGTTATTATGAATCTGGCAATTGCCTCATATTAGTAATCGCCATAAAAATAAATATTATATTGCAGAATATTATCTTCCAGTTGGCATTAAAACAACAGCTCAAAACAATGGAAAGATTTCGAAATTTCAAATTCCTTTCAACGAAATTACTCAAATTTCACAACATTTCAGCAAAATACAGAACTGATGATAAACTCTAAACTTTAGACAAAACAAAAAACGCAAACAAAAATAAGAAAAACAAAAACTATACCATACACTCGTACATACACACATAATAACTACATACGGTTGTATGCACGAATGTATGAGCGTATGTATGTATGCATGTACGAGTACGAATGTTGAATGTACAACGAACCATTAAAAAGTCAGAGTCAGCAAAAACAAGAGAACAACAACAGCAACTACAACAAATACGTAAATACAAGCCATACAATGTTGTTGTTGTTGTAACTTTGAAACTAAAGCTCCAATCCATAGCATGAGCAAAAACCTACTACACGGTCACACCGACAGACACACACACATGCACACACCCAGGAGGCACACACAGCTAGCCACACATTCATACATGCTCTGCAAACCAATCTGCTGCAGACGAGTACGAGTCGCAGACGGAGACTGACTGTGACATACAAAAAATGAAGGCAACGGAAGGTTGTCGAGACGGGGGCACACACAGGCAGGCAGGCTGGCACTCATGTCGGTCGCCTTGTCTTCTTGGCTGTTCCACTGCAACCATCCAACAACGCGTCTGTCTATCTGTCCGTCTGCCTCGGTGCTTCATTTTCTCTGTTGGGTTAAGTGCGAACTCTGAGTGTGTGTGTGTTTGTGCCACTCTACAGTGTCTGTGTGAGCCAATGAATACATGTGCATGCGTGTGTGTGTGGGTGTTTTTTTGTTACGAAAATCGTATGAAATCTAACCACTGGCAAAACAACTATTCGTACATCATAGATAAAACGAAGAAACAGCACAAAGAAAGAAACAAAAAAGAAACGAAGCGAAAAATCCGGCACACAGAAGAGCGGTATGATAATTTTGGTCATATGTATGACTCTGTTCAGATGTTTTCGATAATAACTATAACTTATAATAGGTGTTCCATCTAGAGGTATTTTTTCAGAACAAAAAAAGATATAAAAATTCAAAACAAGTGTAGAAACTTTATTGGTAATTTGAAAGGACATGTTTAGCATTTATTTTTTGAAAATAATTACCTTCAAATGTTGGCAATTGTATTATGGAAATGAGCGTTCGGTGAGAAACGGGAAGATCTGCTGTTTCGGACCAAAATTTTGTTCAGTGATGAGGCCCATTTCTGGCGCAGCGCAAAGTCAATAAACAAAATTGCCGCATTTGGGCTGAAGAGCAACAAGAAGAGGTTCAAGAGGTGCCATTATACCCAGAGAAAACTACGGTTTGGTGCGGTTTATAAGCTGGTGGAATCATCGGTGCATCCTAAATTGGACAGTCATCCTAAATTGGACCCACAGAATGGATTTCGATTTGAATTTTTATATATTTTTTGTGTTCTTAAAAAATACCTCTAGATTGATTACTCTTTAAAACTTCAACGTAAGGCCCGATAAGTGAGCTGTAGGTCCGCCTTGCCCACCCCACTTTGCCTGTATTAACGTCATTCAATTGAGGCCATGAAGTGAAAATCAACATAGCCCGACACTATTCTCCATTAATAGACTTCGATGGGAAACTCTTCTTGCGGATGGTCTATGGCCCAGAGACCCTGTCTGACCAAAAATCCACACCATACTTAGGTGGGTTGCTTTACGTGCCGCACCATTTTAGGTCGTGCCACATTACTGAGAATACCAATCGTCTATTGCCCAGATTTTTTATCATAACCATTCCGTATAGTTAAGAAAACTACACGCAGAAAAAAAAGTATGGTTGTGGTGACAATATTCGAAGAGGATCATACTATTGTTGGGTATATGGTTGTGCCACAACAATAATATGATCCTCACAACAATAGTATTATTCACACACAACCATACTATGATCCTCACAACCATAGTATGATTCACACTCAACCATACTATTATCTCCACAACCATATTATGATCCTCAGAACCATAGTATTTTTCTCAAACAACCATAGTATGATCTTCACAACCATAGTATGATTCACACGCAACCATGCTATTATTCATAAAACCATAGTATGATTCACTCAACCATACTATGATCCCCAAAATTATTTATGAGGATTGGGTAATGTTGTTATTCAAAATAGAGATTTTAATCAAGCAAGTTATTTTAAATTTCATTACAATTAGTTTATAGCCAAATTTAAGGCCTTGCTTTTATTGAACATTTCATTCAAGAAACAAAAATATATATTCCAACGGCAGTCGAAAATACTTTAAGTTGCCAGCTGGGAAAAATGCTACTTCACCAACCGTAGACCCCAAGTAACGAATGTGATTCAACCATGATCAATGGCTATACACTTAAGTGCAGTCAGATTTTAAAAAAAACGAGAGCCAATCGGCAGCAGAGTATTTCACCAAACAAAATAAACACAATAAAAATCCCTCGAACGACCTTCCCATTGTTGTTTTTTAAAATGGACAACAACCATGCACTGTATCGTGTGCATGTGTTTCTTTTTTGGTATACCAAAAAAAAACATACGCACACACATATATGTGTGCTCCATAAAACCTGTTTTGTTATGTTTATAGTTGCAACCATACGGTATGATTGCCGTAATCATATTATTGTTAACGTAAATTTTAAACAAAAATACTTTTGTTACATCAACCATGTTTATGTGGTTGCTATTACCATATTTTCATTTCTTACATTTCAACAATATGAATATTGCGGCAATCATACCATTGTCAAAATTAAATTCAGAAGACAATACTATGGTTGCGACGAACATACTTTTATTGCGGAGAACATATTATTATTGCCGTGACCATATACTGACCATACTTTTTCTCTGCGTGTAAGAAAGAGGTATTTACTGGATAAGTCCGCCAGAATTCTATACCGCGTTGCGACGTCGGTAGGTCAAAGCAGGGCATTCTCAAAGGAAGTGTTTGACCGCCTCTTTCTTTTTACTGTTGTCACAGCTGCAACAATAATCTTTAAAAGATAAATGTTATCGCCGAGCGTTAAAACGGCTATCATGCTTAAAATGTCCTGTGGCTGATGGGAGATGTTGTCCTTTACTATCCTAGTCCAGTCAGTTTTGCTTAGATATCCCACATCATTCCAAAGCATTCATTCTCGAGACTGCAATTCGAAAATAATAGGCGAGTTCTAGTGGTATTTGCTTATTAAACAAGTAAGCTAAGGCGATAACTTCAAAACTTTACGAGAATTTTTTTTTTGCATGCAAGAACTGATTGGCTTTATGCATCACAAACAGCTTGATTTGAAAATTTAAAAAAAAATAATTTATAAAATTCTATAAGCTTGTAATAACCGAGCTCGCTTAAACTCACTAAAGGCTACTTTTTTCCCCCAAAAATGTTAATTAATTACAACAAATTATGTTTAAAGCAAATTATTTATGATTTTCTGTGAACAAAATTATTTTTATATTCTTGTAGAATAAAGAACACGGCCAGTGTCTTTAGGATATTGGTCCAAGGTTTATCCAGTTCTTGGTAGTTCATTCGCCTGTTCATTTCTATATAGGTTCCTTTGTCCAGGAATCCTTATGAAAGTCACTTCAGACGTAGTACACAATTTTGTGAGTTCTTATTTGCATCTTATCACTGGTAATGATGTGGTCGTACAGGATCTGAGAGCCTGGAACCCGTCCAAAAAATGGCTTTCGAATTCGCCAGAAAAGAAAATTTGCCACCGCAGTGGCCAGTATCGTAGAAAACGAATAAGTGTGATTTCGCCGTCGCTCTCCTCAATTGAAAGGTACCTATCTTATTATTCGGTCAACATCTATACAAGATCGTTATGACACAAGAATTGAATTCGGACAACCGTAGACAACTCCAGAAAAAAAATATAAATTTAACGGACAGTGCTCATTTTTGGAAAGAACACAATGCACAATTGTTAATAAGTATTAATGCATGGTCAAAAATTTGATTAGACACTCCTCGATTATATTCTCTAGGACTATGTCCATAGTTAAGAATTGCATAAGCTCATAGTCAACTTTGCAATGTCTTCGGTTTATCCACGGTTTGAAGTGTGTCCTTTGTCCTTTAGGCAAGTTTTCCATGTTTGCTTAGATTTATGACTCTCAATTTGTCGCATAACTCTTTTTGAAGGCCTCCGGGTTTCAGTTGTATACTTTCGAGCATAATCTTGCCACAGGCATGCTGCGGTATCCATTCTATACTCTTAGATCGTTACTTCTAAAAATAGATGCCATGTGTTGCAGGTATAATTTCTTGACCTATTTCTCCATAGCTGTTGATCTAGAGTCAAATTAAGTCTGTCACACATGAAAGCCTAACCTTAACTGACCCAAACCATACTGAACTTTTTAATTCCCTGGTACAAATTGAGTCCCTGACCATTCTCATTTCGAACAGATTATTCAGCAAACAATTATTACTCGTAGCTGTCGATCAAGACACATCTAGCAAAGTTGTCGAAAAGAACACCTGTTTGTGTCACCCAAATTCATATGAGCTTGCTGTTGCTTAGAAATTTAAAAAAAATTGACATTTTTATTTCTAAATACAAAAAATCTCTGTGTTTATTGTATTTGTTGTACTTCTGAGATTACTGTGTAACAATGTCTTGCTGTGCTGCAACGTTTTCTCCTTCCCTAAATTATCATAAGGGCCTCGTAAAACAGCGGAGCAAACCAACCGAATTGAGTACACATAAAATAAACAACACAACGTCCCACTTGGCAAAATTCAAAGGGAAAACTGCAAATGTTCCTCAACGATGTTAAACGGGAATCATTGCAATTTTCCACACGTTGAAATTTTCTATTGGGCTGTTTCTTTGGACTCAATGTTCACCGCCCGTTTTCCTCTCCCCCCGCCATTTACCATTAAAAGCTTGTAGCTGTAAAAAAAAGAGAAGTTCTTGTTTTTGCTTTATTTCTCTGGCTACAAACCAACGAACGAACAGAAAACAGAGCCACTGAGCTGAGCCACAACATTTGGCATGGTACGACTTCGCCGAGTTAAGACTAGAAAAACCTCCACTTCAACACTTCATTCGGGCAGACGGCCACTCCAAAGTGGCCGTTCAGTAGGGGGGACCTTAACCAATCCATTCAACCAACCAACCTTTGCAACAAGTAATCCTGCTTAATATAAAAACGAAATCACAGGCGATGTTGTTTATTTCCCTGGAATGATTCAAACGAGGACGAGGGCGGAGGCAAAGAGGGCAACAGTAGCTGAGGCTTTCGTGCGGGAAACGCATTTCGGGTAAGCATTTTTAGCCCGATTTTACAATGGCCCTACACCGAGCCGAGCGAACGAGTGTGAGAGAAAGAACGAAATTTTCATTTTATTTTTACATTAAAATTCCGTTTTTAGTTTAACGTGGCCGCTGTGGCTATTTTTCTACATTCTACATGAGCTACGAGCATTTGTTGCATAAATATTTGTTTGTTTGTTTGTCAGTTTGTACTTTTATATATTTCTGGCTGAAACCGCCAGACGGACCGCACGTTTATATGTGCAAGCAAGGAAACGGGAACAAATGCCGGCCGCCAGCAGCGAGAAGATATGGAAACGCTTCGCTGGTGCGTGGGCCAGAATTTTAAAATTTTGTTGCAGCTTAACTTGCAAACGGTGTCTGTATATTTTCATAAATTTAATCTAAACACAAATGCAAATCTCAAATGATAATTTTAATGCCTTACACAGGCACAATGCCAATTTAATATTTTCTACAAAGACATTTCTCATATTTCAAGCAGATAAATCAGTCGGTCCCTTAATGTCCTTCATGGGAATGACGCAAGTTATTGTTCTGTCGGGCGGTATTGAATTATGTTTCAAATGGCTTAGAAATGAAGGCAAACCTGGGATACTTTAAGATGACTGCTTTGTTCTTGGACCTTGTTTAAGCAGAAAGTAAAGTTAAAACCGACGCGACAGAAAAAAAGCTAGAGCTGCGACAGTCCTGCTTTCATTCAATGCTCTCTTGTTGTTCTCCTCACTCTTCAGTAAAAATATTGTAAATAATATGAATTAGTAATTATTTTCTTTTATTTTGCTTCTTAATTAAAAAAAGAGACTAAAATAAAGTAATTTGAAAATACTTTATATGTTTTTATTTATTTGAGTACACAAAAAAGGGGCGAAAAAAGCGAATAAGCTTCAAGCACAAACAATTTTACCAAAAGTGATTTTGCCGGCAACTGAAGATGAATGTATAATTTGACCAATGGCAATATACCCTACGTTTTAAAATTCTATCATTTTTAATCATAGCTAATCTATCTGTAATACAATCGGTCAAGTGTATATACGAGGGCGACCGCAAGAGTAACTGGCCTAACATTAAAAGAACCGTTTTTTTGGAATTATTATTATTTATTTTTCAACATAATCTCCTTCCAACTCAATACACCTTATCAAACGTTTTTCAAGTTTTTTAATTCCATCCGAAAAATAAGATTTTCAAGACCTTCAAAATATGCCTCAGTTTCAGCAATAACCTCGCTATTGGACGACAATTTTTTGCCACCTAGAATTTTTTTTAAATTTGGAAACAAGAAATAATCAGAAGGAGCTAAATCTGGACTATATGGTGGATGCGGAGCAATTTCAAATCGTAATTCGGCCAGTTTTTGTTGAGTTAAAAATGCAGTGTGTGAAAGAGCATTATCTTGATGAAAAAGAACTTTTTTTTTCTAAATGCGGGCGTTTTATCTTGATTTCTTCACTCAACCGATCCAATAATGCACAATAATATTCACTATTTATAGTTTTTCCTTTCTCAAGATAATCAGTAAATATTAAACCCCTTGCATTCCAAATACTGTTGCCATTACTTTTCCTGCTGACTTAACAGTTTTCGCTTTCTTGGGACCACTTTTACCAGCTTCTATCCATTGTTTTGACTATTCTTTGCATTCTGGGATGTAGTGATGGATCCATGTTTTATCAACAGTTATGAATCGGCGCAAGAACTCTATTGAATTACGCTGATAAATCGCTAAAAGCCCCTCGGAATTGGTCCAACGGACGATTTTTTGGGGCAAAGTCAACAAACACGGCACCGTTCTTGCGGATAGCTTTTTCATGTGGAGTTCATCATGTTAAATACTCCAAACTTGTTTTTCGTGTATTTTAACAATATCAGCAAGTTCTCTGAGCTTTATTCGTCTATCTTTAGTCATTTCATTAAATATTTTTCTAATGTTTTCAATAGTAGTAGCAGTTTTCGGTCTTCCAGAGCGTTGTTCATCTTCCGTACTTGAACGACCCATTTCAAATTGTTGAACATAAGATTTTACGGTGGAGTATGATGGTGCATTATCACCATGAACAGAAATCAATTCATCTTTGATTAATTGTGGCGTATAACCTTTCATATAAAAGTGTTTAATTACCGCACGAAACTCTTTATTTTCCATTTTTCAAAAATTATAAAACTTGTTTACTTCAATCACCTGTAACAAAGAAAATAATCATTAAATATTTCAGATGGCTTATAAAAGATTGCTTTTAAAAAACAAAACAAAAAAAGTTGCTAGTAAAACAGAAAATGTGCCAGGCCAGTTAGTTTTGCGGTCGCCCTCGTAAGTATTAATGTTTTAATTTTGGAAGCTTAATCGGTATTTGATATACGAGTATAATGAGTTTTCCAATAGGAACATAACAATTTCGTATCTTTATGTCAACGCACCCTCAAACACTTTTACTGATCTTTCAGTGACAAAACGTTATTCGAAGTCAACATTTTTGTTCACTTATGAGTAACGTTTGAAAATCATTTAAAATTACCACCGAAATTCTGAGTCGGTGGTCGCAACTTTAAAAGCGCTTACTCCAATTTTCGGCCGTAATAGTCGTCTCTCCCGACAGGCTGTGCGTGCTAAAGTGGATAAATTTTGATTCAAACTTTCACTTTTAGATGTTCCAGCTCTGAATAAACGCTTTACTGCTCGAGGCGTCGAAAATATCGCAGGCGTAAGTGTATCCGTTCAAAATGAGCCAAACCAGTCGATTTCACGTTGTTCATAAGAATTGGGCATCTCTTAAACCACACTGAGGCGTATTTTGCGAAAAGTTCTCTGCCTTCATCCTTACATGATCAAACTGACTCAAGAACTAAAACCACTAGATCATTTGAAACGCCAAAACTTCTCCGATCTATCCAAGCTCTGGCAAACTATCACGAAAATCCAGAACTTCATCAAAAAATCATCTTCAGCGGATTGCTGGCTTTGTCAGTAAACGATATTCAGTTGCAATATTTTAAACAGCAAGACTCGTTATATTAATTAAACCTGCGATATTTTATATTATTTTATTATTTTTATTATTATTTTATTGTGTCGTGTTAAGTAATTGAAACGAAATGTAAACTAATCGAAAGTTTTATGTTATAAACACGAGATAATATAGGGTGATCCATCTAGAGGTATTTTTCAGAACAAAAAAATACTTATATAAAAATTCAAATCAAGTGTGGAATCTTTATAGGTAATTTGAAAGGACATGTTATGGCATTTATTTTTTGAAAATAATTACCTTCAACTGTTGGCAACTGTATTATGCAAATGAGCGTTCGGTGAGAAACGGGAAGATCCGTTGTTCTCGATCAAAATGTTGTTTAGTGATGAGGCCCATTTCTGGCTCAACGGCAAAGTCAATAAACAAAATTACTGCCTTTGGGCTGAAGAGCAACACGAAAAGGTTCAAGAGGTGCCATTATACGCAGAGAAAACCACGGTTTGGTGAGGTTTATAAGCTGGTGAAGTCATCGGTGCATATTTTTTCAAAAATGATGATGGCCGGAACATAACCGTCAATGCTACCTGAAATTGACGCCTATAATCTTGAAGACGCTTGGTTTCAACAGGCCGGCTCCACTTGCCATACAGCTGCTCAAACATTGGATCTATTGAGAGGTGATTTCGAAAAGCAGCTAATTTCACGGTTTGGACAGGTGAGTTGGCCGCCTAGATCGAGTGATATCACACCTTTAGACATTTTTCTTTAGGGTTACGTAAAGTCCAAAGTCTATGCTGACAAACCAGCTACGATTCAGGTTTTGGAAGCCAACGTCAAGCGTGTTATTAAAGCCATACCGGTCAAAATGATCGAACAAGTCGTCCAAAATTGGACCCTCAGAATGTAAACCTGAGGCGTAGTTACGGCCAATATTTGGAGGAAATTATATTCAAAAAATAAATGCCATAAAATGTCCTTTCAAATTACCAATAAAGACTCCACACTTGATTTGAATTTTTATATATTTTTTTTTGTTCTGAAAAAATACCTCTAGACGGATTGCCCATTATATTAATTAAAATTTTTCTGTCAAAACCAGGTGTTAATCAAAAAATAAATTCTCCTGAGGATGTCGGAAAAAAGCCCACAAAACGTCGAGAAAAAAATTAAATTAAAAATTAGTTTTATTTATAATATTGACCTTAATCTGACCTTTAAAAAAAGTAAAATATGTGTTATTTGACAGCAACAAACCCGCATGTGCTTCACAGACACAATTGCACCCGCCAAAAATTTCTGTGTGGTGTGGTTTTTATGCCGAAGGTGTGATTGGGACGTATTTTTTGTCGATGAAAACAATCGTCAAGTTACCGTCAATGATAAAAAAATTATTTTTGGCCAGAAAAAAATTATTTTTGGCCAGAATTGGTTGAGCTTGACATCGCCGACATGTGGTTTCAACAAGACGGTGCCACTTGGCACACAGTACGCGTTACAATCGATTTACTGAAAGGCAAATTCGATGAACGCGTCTCGAGAAATGGTCCGGCCGAATGGCCACCTCGTTAAGGCGATATAACGCCATTGATTTTCTTTTTATGGGTCATTGGTCTATGCCACCAAGCCAACAACTTTAGACGAGCTCAGAGACAACATCCCACGCGAAATTGCCAACGTTCCGGTCAAATGTGTGCAAGAGTGGTGGAAAGTTGGGTCCAAAGAGTAGACCGTGGTGGTTATATGACCGAAATCGAATTTTACTTTATAAATGTAACATTTGCACTACACCTGGAATGAATTTGAACTCTCTATATCAAATATTCTATGTTTTATAAATATAAAAAATTGTTATATCCTTAATGGAAAAACCTGTAAAAAACGGTCACAAAGAAAAAAAAAACTTTCGGTTCGATTAAAAATTCAAATAACAAAAAATTAATTAGGAATAATTTGAATCAAAATTCAAATAACAAAAATTAATTAGGAATCCTAAAAAAAAAAATTTCAAGCGATAAACAAATTCACATATTTACAAACAAAAACTATATTCTGTTTATCGAAAATATTTTCATTATCAGGTGATGAAAAAATTCAGATATTTAAAAAATAATCAATTTTTTTTTAAAAAGCAGTCGGAAAGACTTTTAGTTTCAACCAGGGATGACTGCAGTTTTGGTGCGAGCCACTTCACTATCATAAGACCCCAATCAATGAATGTGCTATACTTATTGAACCTATGTCTAGAGGCTTTAGACTTATTGACAGACAGTTTCGCATTTAACGAGAACTGCAGGCATTAGAGTTTTCCACGGAACACATTAAAAACCCGTCGCACTGCATGCATACGAAAACACATACACACACACACACACACGATACAGTGTATGAATTTTGTTGTTGTTTCCATTCAGAAAATACATTTCAATGTCTTATAAATAGTTTAGCTGGTTTACGCTGGTTTAATTGGGAGGTGATAATTCACATACGAGTTTGTTGGTTAATATTATAGGGTTTTCTTTTTTTTCTGTGTAGTACTGAGGAAAATCCGAGCACAATTGTTGTAATTTTTTGAATGCATCTAAGACAAGCATTTATTGGCTTAAATCAGGCAGTCGCTTGAGCCACTTCTGCTATGATTAAAGCGCATAGTTTATATCGTTGCCACACCCTTATTTGTTGCACTCTATATTTGTGAGTACCAAAAGTAGTCCAAAACCTAGTTCCGATACTTCAGTTACACTTACTGAAAAATACAGATGCCCAAATTACATTCGGTAGTACTGATGGAATACTCGAGCTGCATGCAACCTTAATCATTCCGTTGAAAAAATCCGCTTGTGGCAACGAATCTGTTCGCAACAGGTATAGAATGATGATACATCGCAAATATGTAGAAGGCTGTTTCCGCAGTTCGAGGCAAAACCTTATCCAAGTTTTTAGCCCGCACTTTACACTACAGATCAAATTCGTTTTTCGCTCGTATGTAAAATCGACTTCCGGCAAATGTATTTCCCACTAACTGCGACATCCAGAAGTTCAAGACAAGTGTAAATAAACATTACTCCCTTTTTCCCACCTCCGAGCCATTACTTTTCACTCACCAACGCAATGCACGACATGTATAGGGGGCATACCCTGAGAGGTGGTTAATAAAAAAAAGAAATTGCAACGGAATCTTTGTAGTTCTAACCGACTCCCAACTAACGTTTTTTCTGTGTGTATCTTAGCCTAGGACTAAGCCATGATTACATGCACTAATTGAAGCATCACCCTGTGTTACCTTGAAGCTTCTGCGGGTGGTCTAGACCCACCTTTTTTTAAATTCAAAAAAATATAAGTGAATTCTTGAATCTTGAATCACAACAACAACTATCTTAGTAATGACCAATTTTTTTCAGCAGATTATTGGGTTCTTCCATAAAGCAAACATTCCCATTATTATTTATGGAACAGGTTGTTATTCGTGTAACTACCTCGGCATGCTTCGGAGTAGGCGTGAATTTAGTTGCTGGATAAAGCATCATTTTCAAAGGCAAATGAGCCAATGGTGCCATCTCTCTAAAAAAGTCGCTCTTTAAGGATGCATTGTCTTTTCGACGTTCACGTGCATGTATTCCGATCCTTGAGCTTGTTAGCATAGCTGCCGAAATGAAAATGCACTTCGTCAGAAAAGATGATTTTTTAACAAAATTGCTATGTCTATTTAGTTGCTGGACAAAGCGGACCTTATAAGCGAATATTGTTAGGTTTCTTGTAGAAATTCGCGTCAGGTTGTTCCAGGACAGAGTAATACTCGGCTACGGCTATAGTGTGCACAATACCGCGACGAGGATCGTGGGTGTTGTTTAAGAGAACAATTGCCAGTCAGTATGTATATAATAGTGACTTTGGATGACCTTTAAAAAGGCACTCGGTAAATATGTATTAGAGTTGTACAATATTTTGTAAAATGTGAACAAAAACATTAACAAAAAAATCAAATCCACAATTTAATGAAAAGACCTTTAATACTCGTATTTAATAAACTTTTTTAGAACTCTAATTATGTGGTAATAAATTTAAAAATCACTAAAAACTTAGCTCACGAACGGCGATTGCCAAAGCCCTTGTTTAGAAACACCATCAGATAAAACAAAACTCGATTTTTCACTTTCAGTGGTTGGGCACAAAAAATGAGTTCGTCGCTCGTACGTCGAAATGCCTTAAATAAGATTTTGTTTATGAAATGTTTTATAATTCCTCAGTAAGACTTATTTGCGTTGATGTTCACTAGATAACGGATATCCTATTTGTGATTTAAATGCATGAATTCAATTAAAATTGTAATCAATATCAAAGTAAACAGAATTGATTTTAATTAAGTTTGTTTGTATCTAACATGGGTTTCTACATTAGGGTGTACCGAAAGCTGTTTTTTAGGAGGCATAAAGGGTGTGATTAGAGGAGTAAGGCCAGAAAATTCAAGCATATATTTTGCGAGTGTAGATTTGAAGTTTCATCGCTGTACTATGGGAGAAACGAAGAAGAGGTGCCACTTGGAAAATAGTTAATGACTTTGGAGGCAAACAGAAAACTATCATAACAAATATTTGGTAAAATAATATGTTTTCTACGCCTACGCTATGTAAAATCAGGTCTGTAGAAATCATCGGCTGTCCGAAGCCGGTAGATCAGTGGGCGTAAAATTACATTGGGAGAGAAACGTTTTCCGTTCGTAACATAATGAATGTTAAAAAAAGTAAAGGCAGAACGATAAGCATGATCATTCTAATGGTATACCGCATTCTTAACGAAATAAAATACATATTGTCGGAACATAAATTTAAAGATTTTTTTCCGAACGAGAAGTGGGCCCGAAAATGCTACCTTAGTCCGGAAAACAAACAATGTCAAAACTTTTTAAGAAGAATTTATTTTTTAGGCTTTTATTTCTAACTGAAATTTCATGTATTGAAAACTCCTAGTACACGAACTAACATTCGGTTGTACTGATGAAATACTTGAAGTACCCGCAATCACAATTTTTCGTTTTGCAGCTAACCTGCTAACTTAACCAATGAAAGTTGGCAACCTTATTACGCCCGTTCTAAACCATTCATGTAAATTGTTGCATTGCTAATTGAATTTATCTCACCGGTTGATTTGATGGACAACCCTTCCGTACAATTTGAAATAAACACGAAGGATCTGAGGTGTTTACTTGTTTATAGCTTTGACAATTTCGCCGTAAAGAATCTAATCTAATATTTAACAAGTGAATGCGTCGTTAAAATCGACCGGACCTACCGAAACTAAGCTATTGAAGTATACACATTATGTACAGGGTGTCCGCCGGGAAGGTATATAACTTTATTTGTTTATAATTTTATGATTAAATGAAGGAGATCGGATCTTATATTGATAAATGTTTTCTCTAATGTCGGCAATTATGTATGGAATACAATATCAAATAAATGTCCGCCTCTGTTAGCCTCACAAATGCGAGCCCTTTTGAGCACATTTTTCATCACATTCAGCACGGCATCGAATTAAGGTGAATGGATTGCTTTGAACATTTTCTTGAGCAGCATTAATGTTTTCAGCTGATCTTGCGGAACGTTGTGGTCCATGCTTGGGCCTATCAGCTACAGACCATCTCTATTCGAATGTTTCTCCCAAAAATTCTCGTAACTTTCTCATCGTCACAGTAATCGATGATTGATTTTGATAAAATGTTTAACAATTTATAGTTTTTTCGTTTTTTTGTTATTTATTCGGTCTTTTATCATTATTATGACTTGAGCAGTTTTTTATTCTGGTTCGAGACCTTTATGTTGTTTCTTTTTCAGAATCAACTTAAAAAGAAGAAATTGGTGAAATGTATTTGCTACGGTTGCCAGGCAGACTGTACAGCTGTTTCTAAACCCGCCAAGGTTTTTCTTCAGCAGTCTTTGGCAACGATTACTTCGGCTACAAATCAAATGACTTATACGGGAGACTCATTTTTATTAATGAGAATTACCCTTTGTGTATAGTCTTCGAACTGTGCGTAGAGCAATCTTCAACGCGCAATATCATTTCCACCAATATCATTTGTGGTTTTCAACGAAGACCCATGCGAAACGGAATTGGTGGAAATGATATTGCGCGTTGAAGATTGCTCTACGCACAGTTCGAAGACTATACACAAAGGGTAATTCTCATTAATAAAAATGAGTCTCCCGTATAAGTCATTTGATTTGTAGCCGAAGTAATCGTTGCCAAAGACTGCTGAAGAAAAACCTTGGCGGGTTTAGAAACAGCTGTACAGTCTGCCTGGCAACCGTAGCAAATACATTTCACCAATTTCTTCTTTTTAAGTTGATTCTGAAAAAGAAACAACATAAAGGTCTCGAACCAGAATAAAAAACTGCTCAAGTCATAATAATGATAAAAGACCGAATAAATAACAAAAAAACGAAAAAACTATTAAAAAGGATTGGTACGCCCTAATGTGCAACGCATGTATGAGTATATGTACGCACAAAAAACATGCACACTTTGATTGTGCTTTTTGCATTTGTGGTTTTCAACGAAGACCCATGCGAAACGGAATTGGTGGAAATGATATTGCGCGTTGAAGATTGCTCTACGCACAGTTCGAAGACTATACACAAAGGGTAATTCTCATTAATAAAAATGAGTCTCCCGTATAAGTCATTTGATTTGTAGCCGAAGTAATCGTTGCCAAAGACTGCTGAAGAAAAACCTTGGCGGGTTTAGAAACAGCTGTACAGTCTGCCTGGCAACCGTAGCAAATACATTTCACCAATTTCTTCTTTTTAAGTTGATTCTGAAAAAGAAACAACATAAAGGTCTCGAACCAGAATAAAAAACTGCTCAAGTCATAATAATGATAAAAGACCGAATAAATAACAAAAAAACGAAAAAACTATTAAAAAGGATTGGTACGCCCTAATGTGCAACGCATGTATGAGTATATGTACGCACAAAAAACATGCACACTTTGATTGTGCTTTTTGCATTTGTGGTTTTCAACGAAGACCCATGCGAAACGGAATTGGTGGAAATGATATTGCGCGTTGAAGATTGCTCTACGCACAGTTCGAAGACTATACACAAAGGGTAATTCTCATTAATAAAAATGAGTCTCCCGTATAAGTCATTTGATTTGTAGCCGAAGTAATCGTTGCCAAAGACTGCTGAAGAAAAACCTTGGCGGGTTTAGAAACAGCTGTACAGTCTGCCTGGCAACCGTAGCAAATACATTTCACCAATTTCTTCTTTTTAAGTTGATTCTGAAAAAGAAACAACATAAAGGTCTCGAACCAGAATAAAAAACTGCTCAAGTCATAATAATGATAAAAGACCGAATAAATAACAAAAAAACGAAAAAACTATTAAAAAGGATTGGTACGCCCTAATGTGCAACGCATGTATGAGTATATGTACGCACAAAAAACATGCACACTTTGATTGTGCTTTTTGCATTTGTGGTTTTCAACGAAGACCCATGCGAAACGGAATTGGTGGAAATGATATTGCGCGTTGAAGATTGCTCTACGCACAGTTCGAAGACTATACACAAAGGGTAATTCTCATTAATAAAAATGAGTCTCCCGTATAAGTCATTTGATTTGTAGCCGAAGTAATCGTTGCCAAAGACTGCTGAAGAAAAACCTTGGCGGGTTTAGAAACAGCTGTACAGTCTGCCTGGCAACCGTAGCAAATACATTTCACCAATTTCTTCTTTTTAAGTTGATTCTGAAAAAGAAACAACATAAAGGTCTCGAACCAGAATAAAAAACTGCTCAAGTCATAATAATGATAAAAGACCGAATAAATAACAAAAAAACGAAAAAACTATTAAAAAGGATTGGTACGCCCTAATGTGCAACGCATGTATGAGTATATGTACGCACAAAAAACATGCACACTTTGATTGTGCTTTTTGCATTTGTGGTTTTCAACGAAGACCCATGCGAAACGGAATTGGTGGAAATGATATTGCGCGTTGAAGATTGCTCTACGCACAGTTCGAAGACTATACACAAAGGGTAATTCTCATTAATAAAAATGAGTCTCCCGTATAAGTCACTTGATTTGTAGCCGAAGTAATCGTTGCCAAAGACTGCTGAAGAAAAACCTTGGCGGGTTTAGAAACAGCTGTACAGTCTGCCTGGCAACCGTAGCAAATACATTTCACCAATTTCTTCTTTTTAACAATTTATTTTAAAAAAAAACTGCTCAAGTCATAAAAAAAACTGCTGAAGTCATGATTTATCGAATATTTTTCGATAATAAAGTTGCCACGTCTCTTATTTACGACTGCCAAATATGAACTGTTAAGACTAATGATAACCAAAATGGCGGCAAAACAAAGTAGTACAAAGTATCCCTTCCCGGCGAACACCCTGTACAGCCCAACTATCTGTACCCAATTTAACCATTTTCGTTCACAAAAAATTAAATAAAAAAGTGAACAATCATGGATTACGGTCCAGTATGAACCTTTTGTGAAGGAGGCGTGGCACCGGCCTTTTTTATCAGTGTGTGTTTTTTCTATACCAGCATCATATATAACAACTTCTAGCGTCATATCAATATTAGTTTATGAGATATAGCCTTTCAAAGTTCAGGGTTGTATGGGCGGGACCAAGTATTCTAATCATTGATTCCATTCTGTTAAAACATTATAGCTATCGGTTTATTACTTTGGTCATAAATACGATTTTTAAAGTGGGCGTGGCACCGCCCTCTTTTCCTCCAGGTTGTGTTTCGATCCTTGCCAACATTATATGTTTAAAATATATTTGTCATATCTCTATTAGCTCATAAGATATTGCCTTTTTAAGATCAGGGTTGTGTGGGTCGTTGCCATGTCCTTGCCCAATTCTTCCACAACAAAGTCGATAACAATTCCCAAGTCATTGATTTCATTCTGATAAAGTTTAATAAGGATCGGCCGATTAGTTTGCACATTAATGGATTTTTTAGGGGGTAGTGGCACTGTCCACTTTTCCTCCAGCATATGTTTCGATCGATGTCAACATCATATCTTCTAATTATAATAGTCATACTTCTATAAGTTCATGAGATAGTGTGTTTTTTATGTTCAGGGTTGTGTGGGCGATGCCACGCCCTCTTATCCACTTTTACAAAAACATAGCCTAAAATAATTTCCTACTCATTGATTTCATTATGTTGACATCGATCGATTACTTTGGTCATTAATGCGATTTTTTAAAGGGTACCACGCCCCCTTTAAAAAATCGCCCACTTTTTCTACAGGATGTGTGCATGACAACATCATGTGTTCCAAGTATAATCGTTATATCTCTAATATCACAAGATGTAACTTTTTTAATTTAAGATTGTTGATTATGCCAAGGTTGACGCAGTCCTTGTCCGGGAAAAATTTTACCACTTGACCGATCTGGCCCATTTGAAAGACCAACCGTTTTAGTCTATCAGCACATGCTTTTGCAAAATTTCAGCCATCTAGCTTCGATGGTGCGACCTGTAGTTTGCTTGACACAGACAGACGGGCATGACTAGATCATGTTAGAATTTTATACGACGATTTAGAATATATATACTTTATACATACTCAGGTCGGTTAGCCCAGACCAGTATTTCGAGGTGTTGCAAATGGAATGACAAAGTGAATATACCCTCTATACTTTGATTTAGAGTATTCAAATTAAGGAAATACACAAAAAGGGTATTTTTTCCAAGGTATCTTTAGTTCCTATAAGGGAAAACTGTTTTCTTTTAACAGCTATCGTGCTTTTAGCAGACTCTCGGACAGACGGACATTGTTGGATAGCCTTATAATTTTAATACAACTCGGATTTTTCGGAATTTTTTAAATATTTGGCCAACGTCACACATCGATAGATTATTATTCCAAAAAAAAACCCAGTTGTTCAGTACACCCTAATAAACATATCCAAGGATGTATGTACAAATGTGTGTCCATATGTCCCTTTGCTCATTTTTATTTCATGACTGACATGCAACGCAGAGCAAAAGGCTCCTTGGAATGAACGAGCGAACAAACGAATGAAATGAAAAAGCTTTATGGGGTGTTTCCTCCGGACATAAAAACCAACACACACACAACCGTACTTACAAATTGAATAACACATGCAACTACACCACGCACGCACAGACACACACCCACACATGCAAGCATACATTTGTCCAATAAAAATGGCATTAACGCGGTTTAAGTTACAATCGAATGCCAAACAAAATTTAAGAATGGACTTGTTTTGTGGTGGTGTTGGTGGCGGTGGTGTTTGTGTTGCTGCTGTTGTTGCCGCTAATAAAACCCTCGAATACACACCAGAAACAGCAACAAAATCTTCGGATGACAGACACACAAGTGTATGTGTATTCGAGTGCGTGTGTGTATTTGTGTGGACAAGCATTCATTCAGCAATTCACTCGCAGCAGTGCGATTAAGGGATTTGGAGGCATTGCAGCATGCCTTCCCTTCCATTGCAGCCACCACTTTGTAATGCTTTCTATGCTTGTACTCGTATTGTGCTGTACCCGCTCATTTTTATTTTATCGCCAACATCAACAGCAGCTACAGCACAAACAATAACAACAACAACACTGTTGCTGTCGTTATCATCAGATAAATATCATTGGAGTTCTTTATCATTTTGTATGGCACAGTGGGTGGCAATGATTGTGAAAGGTTTAGTGTGTGCGAACGATGCATATAAACTGAGCGTGTTATTGTCTCAATTCTACCAACCCCCAGTCTTGGAATTTCCAACCGCCGATAGAATAGGGGTAGGGTAAATTAAGTTGGCCTCTCAGTATGTAACAGTGATGAAAATAAACTTTTTGCTTTAATTGATTTTTAATAATTTTCTTTTTAAATAGAAGTCGATGGAATAAGACAGAAAACTACCCAGCTAGCAAAGAAAAATCATTCAAATTCTCAAGGCAGTATTCAATACCTTCAATGATAAATTGAAGTAGAATGATGGCTGCAAGTCGACACACTTAGTCCATTGCAGACCCTTGTGATACTCTTGTGTCAATTGATCCAACATCTTCTGATACTGCACCGGCTACAGTACGCCGGTCTGAAGGCCCAAGCAGATAGAAAGCCTCGGACGTCTAAAGACATTACAAAGTTCGATTATTACCGGATAAATATATGAAGTGGAATCGGAGGGATAAAAGTACCAGGTCCGCCGAAGGGTAACACAATCTCATTTATTCCAATCGAATGATTTAGGTAACTTGCGCCTCAAGTATTCTATCAGTACAACGGAATGCTAGTTGGTGCTCTGTAAATTTCAGTTATTAAAACTGTAGTATCGGTGCAACGTACCATGTATCTGAACCTACAGAAGAGAGTTTTTGGATCTAAAAATTCACATTACCACACTTGATCAATCCTAGCTGATAAAAATTTTAGTCAGAGGCAAAAAAACGGTTTGCCTGCACAATTGAAGTCCTGAGGTACTCATAAGGAATAAAAAATTTGGCTATTCGATTGGCTTAAAGTCGGTAAAAATCGAATTATTTTATTTTTCAAAAATTATATTAAAAAAACAACAAGTTTTTGGCTCTGATAAGGTTTTAGTTATCATCGCTAATAATTGGTTGTAACAACAAAATGTTTGCAAAACTATTGACTGCCACAACTACCATTACGATTTTAAACATTTGGTGATTGCAACCGAAATTTCTCCTTTGGGAATCATTAAAGTTCCAACCGATTTTCAACTTATTGTTTCTCTGTGTGTAAACGAGTATATGTAACGCGCAAAATAGAAAGGGACCTAAGGGTAAAAACCAGTTTTGTTTAGGAGGGCCATTTTAAAGATTTAAGTACTTGTATCTTTGGTGTACCATCACTTTCATAAAACGCGCATATCTCTGGGAGGGAACACTTTTGGGGCTTGGGATCGGTCTCATTCGATGCTCAGATGTTGTCCACATCAAAAAAAAAGGGAAAATTGATTTGTTTACACTTAGGTGCCTTTCTCTACGCGCTGTCACATATAGTCAGCTCTTCAGAGCAGTCATCAGTTACAAATTTGATCCCTCATTATCGGCAAGTATTTAGACACCGCTCTGTTTTCATAAGTTTGGAAAGAACACGCTCTAAATATAAGCGTGTTCGTATTAAGTTTGTCCAATCTAAAGTCTGTTTAGTGAATTCACCTGTCTAACACTAATGCAACATTCGAATAAATGATATTCTGTTCGATTATTAAAAGACAAAGTTCCAATAAAACAAGAAATTTGAAAAAATATCAGTACAGCCAATTAAAATTCAAAATGTTAAATGGCCCACCCTGTACAATGTGGTAGATAATATCATGGCATTTTTTTTTTAAATATAATTTCTGACATATAACCGCCGCGACTACGACTTACTTGGTCGATTCGATCAGTCGAATTTATTAGACCAAGCGAAGTTAGTCTCTCTTTATTTGTACTTTGTTAAAAAATCAATATTTTGTTTGTAATTATAAAAGAAGGGTACTTTCACGTCATCTCTGCCGTTCATATTTATTTAATTATGTTTGTCTTTTTGAATCTGTTACGTTGGTGTGATTCAAAACAAAAAGTAATTTTCTTTTTCGAGAGTTAGAGTCATTTTTCTTTTCAATGAATTGAAAGAAATGTTCCGATTCATACATCAGGAAAAAGTATTATTCAGGATAAAGTATTCAATTCGTCCTTGTAGTATAGAGCGAGTGTGAGAGCTATCCTGATGAGAAACTAATTAAAATCTAACATGACCAAACGACATGACAATTTCTCAAACAATAACAGTTCAAAGGACATTTTATGTCTGCGATAAAGTGTGTCTGCCATTATGCAAAGAAAATAAACAGAATATCTTTTGTTATTTCAATTTGTGCTAACAAAAGTTTTGTGAATATGAATAGTCCTTACGATGGTCTTTTTAAAAAGGAAAGTAAATGGCTCTCAAACCAATTGTTTTTTTATGAATTGGGAGAATTGCAAATATTTTTTAGTTCTATTCTATTAAAATGTTATTCGAAAAGCTTAGCTGTCAGGTTCTGTCAGGGCACCCCACATTCGGTTAATACACTCAAAGGTCAGCGAGGTGTATGATTCCTTCGGGAAATCAAATACTTAGGTGAAAATAGAAAAAAAACCTAAAAGACAGGGTCCGGGTCCGTGGAGGTCTCGGTTAGATTTTATAGAAGTTTTCATTTCACAGGGCAATACCGTATAAAATAAGTAAAAAATATGGTACACAAAAAAAAGGGCAACCCTTAAATTTCAAACGAAAAATTGGAAAAAAATGTATCACCACTCAATTAAACTTTTCGTAAATAAGCTAAGCTATTAATCAGATATTGCAGCGATATTTAATAAATTAAAACAACAACAAAATGCATGCATCCAGTGCAAGGGATTTTTAGTGTGTCCAGTGGAAAACTCTACTGCAGGAGTTCTCGTTAAATGCGAAACTGTCTGCCCTTAGGTGTATAGCCGCTAAACATGGCACTAAAAGTCTTTCCTCATAACAAAAATATTTTTTCAATAATCGACATACTCGTAAATCTTATTTTGTAAATTTATGATTTTTTTTTCATTACCTCATAACGAAATGTTTTCGATAAACGGCATACAATTTTTTTTGTTAATGTGTGAGAATTTATTTTATAACAGGAATCCTAATTAATTTTTTGTTTAAATATTTAAATGAATGGGTATATATTCCTTTATTTTAGAGAATTTTTGTGATGAGATGTCTTTACTGTAATGATATGGTGATTATGTTCGTAGAACTTTTTGACATTCTATCTCTTCTATTCCTTCCAGTCCTTTTTTCGGCAAAAGTAAAAAAGACTTGTCAACAAGAATTTAGAGTATTTCATGTCCTACGAAAATGTTGCTTAGCTTATTTTAGTAGTGCCAACGATGACGAAAAATCAATACTTCTAATACTTTTGGTCCACCTTTTCAAGAAATTAAGAAAATATGGGTGAAAATAGTAATTTATGGTTACAAATGTACTGCCTTTATCCTTTGACTATAAGTCCTCTTAAAATAAAGCAAGATATCGTCATATCGTCAAAAGTAAGTCCTTTTTTATATATATGCTATAGAATCTCTTATACAATGAAGGCGTTTGAGGTCATGCGAAATTCCCCTAAATATTGAATTTTGCGTGTTCTCGAAAATGTTCAACTGTCGATGAGATTTTCGGCAACCGCAAACGAAAAAACATATTCACTTTATTTGTCATTCCGTTTTCCTGCAAATAGCGATCGAAGGTCCTGTAAAGTACATTTGGCTCACAGAGTAGAGCAAAAAATGGTAAATATTTACAGTGGCTCGGAGTGGTTACTGGGTATTGTTGCGATATATTCTGGCTCGTTGTAAAGACGCCGTGTATGTTGAAAGCTGATAGCGGTTAAACGAAATGGGCTATAAGCTGATCGCGATTGTAAATGGAAGAAATCAGCTATAGGAGAAAACTAATTTCCGATAAGAGTCCTGGTTTGCAGTCACAACTAACAGGTCCAACTCTGGGTAGGAATATTATGTTTTCTCCAGGGCTAGCTTTTACAGCTCGAAAACCTCGGCGCTTTTATGATATTAATCTGCCCTCAAAAAACCTTCTAAAATTGTTCAGAGATAGCTTTATACAGTATCTTCCGGTCAGTGTGGAAAATCATATCGTGCACAGACCACTCGTTATAGAGAAGTTTCGTGTCTGTTCCTTTTGGCTCTATGTGGATTATCTGCGTGAAAGGAGAGTATTAGACGAACTTGGAAGGGTTGCCAATTAATATGTGGCGTTTACGCTAGAGTGGGGAGTTGTGGGACACATATAGGATTAAACAGTAATAGTAGATTTTCCAGTTGATTTTTTATAGTTAAGGTTGTCAATACCATCAAACTATCAAGATATTTCATAATACTGCATTTCAATACTGCAGTAAACTATAAAAAATATTCCGATTTTCTATGCATTTTATCGTGAGTAAAAATCAAGACAATACTTAGCACCGTAAAAAAGTTTTAGCGTGAAAACACTCATTCTGTCCTTAAGACACTAACTAGTGTAATTTCAAGAAATCATTGCCGCTGATGATCCATAAATGTAAATTTGTATCGTCTAGCTCAAGTGATCATCAACAGCATTTGGATTTGGGTTTATATCTTTTTATGATTGTGCTGAAGCTATTATTAAAGCAGGCCGACCAGAGACTAAATAAAACGAAATATCCCTTCCATTTCACAGGCAGTCCTACTGACTTTTACAGTACGAAATATTTGGATTCATACATGCAAAGAAAAAATATGGTTACTATATGGTCACGGCAACAATAATATGTTCTTTTTAATAATAGTATGCTTGTCGCAACCATAGTTTTGTTTTTTGAATTTCATGTTGACAATAGTATGATTGCGACAATATTAATATTCTTGAAATGTAACATTAGTATTATTGCCAAATTTAAAAATGAAACTATGGTTGTAGTAACAATATAAATATGGTTGGTGCGACAAAAGTATTGTTTTTTGGGTTTTATGTTAACAATAATATGATTACAGCTATCATACTGTATCATTGTAATTTTTCTTAATTTGAACATGGGTTTTACAACCATGTTATTGTTACGAATCTTATGAAATAATAATGGGAATTAAAAGTTTTCAAAAAACTGCTTTGGATTTTTTAACCTTAAATATTTTTAATAAAAAAGCTTGCGTTTTTTTAAATGATTTTTTTTTGCTGTTTAATAAACACTCCTATTATTTTAAATTTAATGTAGTTTTGATTTATTAACTTAATAAAAATCTCTATTGTTAACAACATAACCCAATCCTAATTAATAATTTTGAGGACCATTGTAAGGTTGAGTGGGATTCTACTATCGTTGAGTGTGAACCATACTATAACTGTTGGGATCATACTATGGTTGTATGTCAAACATACTATTGTTGTGAGGATCATAATATGGTTGTGGGGATCATAGTGTGGTTGAGTGTGAATCATACTATGGTTGTGAGGATCATAGTATGGTTGAGTGTGAATCATATTATGGTTGTGAGGATCATAGTATGGTTGTGTGTGAATCATACTATTGTTGTGAGGATCATAATATTGTTGTGCCACAACCATATAACCAACAACAGAATGATGCCCTTCGAATATTGTCACCCCAACAATACTTTTTTTCTGCGTGTATACAGGGTGTCCGTCGGGATTATATACTACTTTGTTTGTATATAATTTTTGATTAAATGAAATAAATAGATCTTATACTGATAAATGTTTTATTTAATGTCGGCAATTATGTATGAAATACAATATCAGATAAATGTCCGCCTCTGTTAGCCTCACAAATGCGATCCCTTTTGAGCACATTTTTCATTACATTCTCACACATTTCACGCGGTCTTTCATTAATTTCATCACGAATATTTTGTTTGAGTTGCTCAAAAGTTTCTGGTTTGTTTGCATAAACTTTGCTTTTCAGATATCACCACAAGAAGAGGTCCGGAGCAGTCAAATCAGGTGACAGTGGAGGCCAATCAACATCACCATTTCTTGAAATAACTTGTTGTGGAAAGAGGTCTCGCAGTAAATCCTTTGTAATCCTGGCTGTAGGCGATGTGGCACCGTCTTGTTGTTACGAGTACCACATGTAAATCAAGCCTAGAGCAAGCAGTTCTGGCGATAAAATGTTTTCAATCATATCACAATATCGCTCCGCATTGACAGTTACTGTTACGCCGTTTTCATTTTCAAAGAAGTAAGGTCCAATGATTCCTTCTGACCAAATTGCACACCAGACTGTCACTTTTAATGGACGCAAAGGTGACTGATGAATAATTGCCCAGAAACGACTATTCTGTTTACGTATTCACATATCCATTCAAATGAAAATGTGCCTCGTCACTCATTATGATTTTTTCATGAAATTTGGGGTTGTCATGGGCGAGCTGTAACATCCGATTGGCGGCGTAAATGGTCTTGTAAAAGAAGCTCTTGTGTCAACTGAATCTTAAATGGAAACAAATGTAAATCCTGGTGCAAAATTGTGGCCAAAGTTGTTCTCCTGAGCACGGCGTCGAATTGAGATTGATGGATTGTTTTGAACACTTTCTTGAGCAGCAGTAATGCTTTCTGCCGATCTGGCAGTACGTTGTGGTCCATGCTTGGGCCTATCAGCTACAGACCCTCTCTCTTCGAAATCATTCACTACACGATAAATAGTGCGTTCTGTTGGCACGTTGTTTCTCCCAACAATTTTACGTCACTTTTTCATCGTCACAGTAATCGATGATTGATTTTGATAAAATGTTTTAACGATTAAAACACTTTGGTTTATCGTATATTTTTCCATAATAAATTTCGAAATAAAGGCGCTCTGTGACATTCGACCGATAAGAGTTCTAGTGGGACGGCTTGGTAGAAATATACAGGTTCAACTCTGGGAAGGAACATCAAATATTCAGCGGCGAGTTTCCACCTCGTAAATGCCGGCTAACTGAAAAGTTAGAGCTTGATCTCTTAGCTATGTAAAGACATCTCTATAAAAATGTGCTAACTGTTCGGAGCCGGCATTAAAAAATAGGTCGCGGTCAGTTAGTATAAGATTTATGTAGTGTAGAGCTAACTGATTTTTAGATGTTTTGACCTGGTTCCTTAATGGGATGTTGACGGAAGTACGTACGTATATTCCTAATGCGTAATAAGTTTATTCGGTTCTACTCGTATGTATTATAACCTGTGGTGTTTTTTCAAAAAATTCTTGACGGTAGTAATTCTTTCTGACTTTAATTAAACAGTGACATCTTAAGAAACACCTCCTGGCCAGCAGGTGTTTAGCTGCGTTGAAAGATATTTCTCTTATTGGGCACGCATTTCTATCATGTGCAGCTCGAATAATAGGTTTTCTGAGTAGTCGCCCTTCGGTTAACAGCTGTCTCCTGTTCGCTATAGCCGTCCTAGAAGATTTTCTTCAACGGCTATTTGTGCCGCAGGATTGGAGATTCTCTCCGTTGGTATAACTAAAAATCAATAACCTTCACAACCACAATCTATAATAGATTTAGAATTATACATCTTTTTATTGGAGCAATAACAAATGAATTTTGATTCCAATTATCGCTGGATATTTTTTTCGACTTATGGAAACCATGTCGGCATTTTCCTTTAAAAATTGCACTAATGGATTTAATGACTTTAAAGCGAAGACAATTTTCGGAAATACTAAGTTGAAACATTTTTATCCCTGATTTGAATTCAGTCAGTTCATTTTTATAAAAACAAAATTTTACTAAAAAAATTTATACATCGAGCTCGAGGCCAAGGTTCTTATTTTTTATACTTTTCATTATTCAGTACTTCGTTCCTCCCTAAGAAACATCATTAGGAATAACAAAATTTAACAAAATAACTCCGTATCGTGTACCCCACTTTATATTTAGTACATTTCTTAACAACGGGCGTGTTCTAATGGTAACTCGCTTAGGAGGTCGCTTACGCGATAACTTAACACCATTGCACAAATATATAAAAATGATTTTGTTAACAACAAATTATAGACAATTTCCTATAAACCCCGTTTGTTTTAAATAATTAAAATTTTTGAAAAGAAATTTATTCAAGAATAACCTTAAGCGAGCTCGTTTATTACTCGCTAATAGTAATTCTTAAATAACTTTTTTCATACCAATTACAAAATTAAAATCAAACGCTTTAAAATGCATATAGCAAATCAGTTCTTGTACACAAAGAAATTTCAAAAATGTTCTCTTAAAGTTTTTAAGTTATCGGCTTAGAGACCACTTACTCGTTTAATAAAATATAAACAATAAAACACGCCTAACATGAACGTGAGATACTCGCTAAGGCTGATGGGCGAGTGCGCGCTCAAAGCGGATCCGAGCCGAGCGGAGCTGAAAGCTGATTGAAATTCTTAAAACTGTGTCCATGCAAATTAGTACAAATCGGCGTCGGGATGGCAGAATGCGCGTCGAGCCGAGATCAAAGCTGATTGAATGGAACAAAACTGTTTTGATTTGCAGATTCAGCGCCGATTTCAGCCTTCAACCTGCCATCCCCAAATTTCATATAAGCATGAAATAAGTTCGGCTCCGCTTTGAGCGCGCACTCTGCCATCAGCCTAAGGAGTTATTTTGTTTAATTTTGTTATTCCTGATGATGTTCTTCAGAAAATAAAGAAAAAATATAACAAAAATAATAACCT
This sequence comes from Hydrotaea diabolus, assembly GCA_963513945.1. NCBI lineage: Eukaryota > Metazoa > Arthropoda > Insecta > Diptera > Muscidae > Hydrotaea > Hydrotaea diabolus. The sequence goes on from OY740720.1 coordinate 5,154,423, forward strand.
TGGCCCCAATCTCCATGCGTCAATTATTTAGTTAAATTTAAAATAAAGTCCGAATAAAAACAATAAAATATTACTGCGTAAAAACAAAATTACAGAAACTGCAGAGTCGCACTTATTTTTACGGAATATGTTTAGACATTTTCATATCATGCTTTGACTATGAATTGTTGTTCAACTAGAAATGCTTCGAAATATAACTTTCGTCCAGTTATATTTCGAAGCATTTCTAAAAAAAACCTTGGTTATATTTGAGAACCCTAGACCAACCTGTTACCGACGATCGTATTATCTTCAACTCTTCTTTTAAAAGTCTTTTTTATCATTAATTATTTCTAAAATAGTTAGATCAAGAAACAATTTCCTTTAAATTGTAAAGCTTGGGTAAGTACAACAATTCTTAAATAAAAATCGTTTAACTTTAAATACAAATTTTTAGCTCTCCCTTTTTTTAAAAAAAAAAAAGTAATTCAAATCTTGTTTAATTAAAAAGAAAATGTGCTCAGCTCCTTTTTGGCACACGAAATTTCTCAACGCTACGCTTATCGCGAATGTAAGTTCCATCTATTATTTAAAACTACAATAGCTTGGGAAGATATGGATATTCGCCCCTCCATAGGCTCTTTAAATGCCTGCGAAAGGCATCCAATACGTACAACAAAACAATGCCACGGCAGTCTTCACGCTCAACTGAAATTGTATTCGCTTGCAACATTAATCTTCTTTCCATTAGAAAAATTGCTTTCTAGCCCAGAAGATAACAGACGACTTCCTCCTTCGAAAGTGGCAAAGTTCTGCTGCTGGCTGTTTTGGCGGCGACATCTTTTGTTCGTGTGCACTCAAATGTAACCTTTGATATGAGCATAAAAAGGAAAGCATGCATTACATAAAGCCTGCTATGTACTTGCATATTATGTAGATATAAGCGGTATATAACAGCCAACTGCGTACATGCTCGATGAGGGCCAAAAGGGAAAATGCAAAAATCGAAATGTCAGAGCTACGAGTCGAGAGAAACGAAAATAGCGAACGAGAGTTGTTTATGCTCAAAGGACTCAACACTCAGTGTGAGTTAAGTATCTCAGAGAGAGAGAGAGGGAATCTCTCCCACTCACAGCGTACACTGAGTTGCTATGGTTATGTGCCCGTAAACACAGAGCACATGTGTCGTGTCCTTTGTGCCAGTTCGCAAGGATAGTAGAATTGTATGTACATACATGCATATACAATGTAATGTCTGTATGCCCTTCTGCCCCTCTCTCTCTCTTTCACACAGTACGATGGTATGTGTGTGTGTGTGTTTAGACCTTTTTGTTATCAACATGTCCTCGATGTGTACGTTTTCGTTTCGTTTTTTCCAGTCGTTCCCTTGTTGTTTGTGTGCTTTGCTTTTTGTTTAAACAAATTCGATGTGTACGTAAGTGAGTAAGTAAGGGTCGGTCGGTTGGCTGTTATTTACTTTTGGCCTTAGTGGTCCTATGTTAGCGTATGTATGGGTGTGTGTTTGTGTGCGGGTTTGTGCACAAATGCCATTTAATGCGTAAACGTGTTTGCTACGTAGCCAAGTGAAGAGCACAAAGAAGGAAGAACAACAGAAACCAGATGAGTCTGAAAATTCTTGGAATTGTCAATATTATCCTGAAGTGTTATCAACTACACGTTTTATGCTCGCACTCGCACACAAACTCCTGCACAGAGAGTCCGACCGACATACAATCTCTGGATGTTTTACGTACTTTCAGTTGGTTGTTGTTGGCGTTTTTAGCAGAAACACGACAATCAGAAGAAGGTAAGAGTGGGATTTGCTGTTCATTATTTTTGCCATGTGAAGGGCACCACACACAGTGTTGTGAAAAGCATTTCATGCGATTTCAAATGTTTCCGAATATTTGTGTGAGCGGGCATATGGACGAAATTTGGGAACATGGATTTTTTTCTTCGTTTTAGGAAGGATATGTAGGTAGTTATAAAAAAAAACTTTATTCAGACCTAATGGTATTGTTCGGTTTCAATACAAAGAGAATGAAAGGAAACCCAATAAATATTCTTTAAAAGAAAAATTTCCCATTAAAAAAAGGTTTAATTTTTTTTTAAATTAAATTAAGTATAATGAATGATATTAAAAAAATGTTATTACTCCAATTAGTATAATAATTAGCTGCTTAGTCAGTCTTCAGCTGTTGTGTCAGTGTCGTCCAACGTGTGTGTATGACAACTACTGTGTATATAATTCTCGTTCGTTTAGCAGAACTTTTAACATTAACTATTGCAGTTTCGCTATCCAGCATAATCAAATCCCCGTTTTTCATCCTTTTTTTGCGGGAAACATACTATTAATAGTGAACTAGTTTCATAAATAATGTAAAATGTAAAATGGGCTGGCCTCAGGGCATTTAAACTTAAGTTAAGATACAAATTCTAGATAGATACTATGGTATGCTAGAAGCACGTAATAGACATAATTAGACTAATGTAACCTGTAAAAGTTAATGAGGAAATAAATAAATCTGCAATCTGCTATCCAGCATAAATACCACTACTGCCAGTTATGGTTTAAAAACATACAATTTTTTATCATGTCGCTTAAGTAAGTTATCGCCTTAATTGTCTTTAATTTTTTTTTTTTGATGTGCTAACCGGGCTTCCATAAATCGAGCGAATTCTTTATTTTTATAAGACGAATATTTATCGAAGGCATAATAAAGTATATGTGAAGCGCAAAATAGAAAGGGACCTAAGGTTAAAAACCAGTTTTGTTCAGGAGAGCCATTTTAAAGATTTTGCGCTTAGAATCGTCATCTTCACTTTCATAAAACGCGCATATCTCTGGGAGGGAACACTTTTGGGGCATGGGATGGGTCTCATTCAATGCTCAGATGTTGTCCACATCAAAAAAGAAAAAAATGAAAATTGATTTTTTTTACCCTTAGGTCCCTTTCTCTATGCCCTGTCACATATCTTAAGCTGTTTGGGTTAGTAAATAGGCGCGAGCGGAAAAGTTTACCATTAAGCGACTAAACTTTTATTTTGATTTTTTAGACACCCTGAAGTGTATATTTTACTAGGATTTGCAATAATTTCTCATATAATTAGTCAAAAGTCTGGAAAAAAGAAACTTTTGGCTCACTGTATCTCGGAAAAAAGTACAGTTTTTTGTGGACGAACAGTGGGCGGAATGGATAATGTTAGTTGGAACCCACTTAATAGCTCAAATGACATAGTTGTTGGACGTTTTGACTCATGTGGCCCAAAAACGGGCCTCATGATTGAATCGGGCGATTAATAGTCAAAATGTATAACGGCTACTCAAATAAAAGCACAATTTGCTTCGAATCGAAATAAGAAGTATCTCATACGACTATCAGGCGTATATAATGTCGACCCTAATGCTTTTACTTGCTTAAATCAGGGGTTTAAAATTGGTTTGTCATTTTTTTTTGCAATTCGGGCGATGAATAGTCAAAATTTATAATGGGAACTCAAATTAAAGCACAATTTGCTTCGATTCTAAATAGAGAGTAAATCCAAAAAGTTTTGGCTAAGATATGGGACAAAAAGTGGACCAAGAAGGGACCGAGAAGGGCGGGTGGTACATAAGGTCCAAATAAATGTTTTTACTTGCTTAAATCAGGGGTTTAAATTGGTTTGGCATTATTTTCTTGCACTTCTATTCGATACTGAATTTATCACCTATTTTGACTCAAATCGGGCGATGAATAGTCAATTTATAATGGGTACTCAAATTAAAGCAAATTTTTTTCCTTAGGTCCCTTTCTCTATGCGCTGTCACATATATAAATGGACTTATAATTTGTAAACCAAACTAACCTCTATTGGAAATAAAAAAGAATAATAAGAATCGATACCACCTCAAATAACAACTGCTGTTACTGGTAAAACTTATAAAGCCTAGCTTTATGTCTCGGAAAATAAATATGTGGTTCCCATCTGCTTATAGAGTAGACCTTTGTGCCAGAAATATTCCAGGACTTGAGAAATACAAATAAAAAGAGTGGAACAATATAAGCTGGAGACTTAATATTTGAAATAAAATATTTTCATTAATGATGCCTAGCTCTGACGCAGGTTCAGTTAGATGACTGTGAGTTCCAGCTGGAATTTGCATGCAATTATAAAGGGCTGTCATAGAAATCATGTCGGTTTAGCTAATTGTCGTTTTTGCAAACCAATGTTGGTTTCATTTGGTGTCATGAAACTAAGTTGGTTTTGTGCCTTTCGAATGTATATAAAACCAATGTTCGAATCAGCTGTTGCTGATAAAACCGATAGCATTTGTTTTCATGACACCAAAGCATTTTTTCTTATATCGTTTTCAAAACCAATAGTGACAACATTGGTTTCTATGACAGCCCTGATAATAATGTAATTTTGAATATTCGTAATTTAAGTATAAATCAATATGATGTTATTAGGCTAAAGAGGCAGTTAAAAATGCCTGTTGGTGTCGAATTTAATGAAAAAGAATTTTGAAAGAGCCTTAAAAGAACTAAAAGAATACAAAAACAGTTTTGTGCATTTTTTGCTTAATTTGTCGCCTGTCGTTTTTGAAAAATTGTATATACCGACCACTGGTTCAAAACGTAGCAACTTTTCCCTAGTACCTTCCGACCACCAATGCGAACATTTTCAAACCGCTGTCCCTTGCATTTTCGGGCGTGGTCGTAGATGGACAAATTATTATGAAATGATCCAAGAAACACGATGGTGAAACTTCTTCGGGCATGGTCGTAGATGGACAAATTTTTATGAAATGAACCAAGAAACACGACGGTGAAATTTGTCCAGTCGTTAATGAAACACTCGTATTGTTGCAAAAAGATGTCCAATATTCCAGGCATTTGCTTTTGCCGCCTAACATGCAGTGACCTTTAAGGAATTATTTTTTTTTCATTTTAAAGATATGCAAGGCTATCTATAAGTATGTATAAAGAAAAGAAAATGGAATTTTTATGTCAGCCTTTTTAACGCTTAGCCAGAATAGCTTTACTTCAACGCCTTCGTGCTTAGGTTAAAACGACTTAAAACCACTGTGATTTAATAGCCGTTTTTGTTGGCCTAGAAAATATAATGTATATGCATAAAAGGGGGGACATGGCTATGTACTCATTAAAAATAAAATTATCGAATCAAACTTGGGATCGGGTCTGAGCTTGGTAGTAGTTAGGTATGTACATATGTGCATTTGGACTATGTACAACATACCAATGATTTTCGCTGTTACGTTATAGTGTTGTTGTACCTATCCCTTCCTTCGCAGAGGGCTATCAATCCAAAGGTACATACTTATATAAACGTTATATACTATCATGGCTATGTACTTGCATATTTAAATATGGTTTTACATATGTATGTTTGTTACAGACGCACGTACGTAAATCCTCGTGCATATTCATGGAGTTATGCCTACGTCTGAGTAAAACTCAATTTCGCTTCCATTCTTTTGGTAGGTACAAAGTTTAGTCCACCACTCGCTTCGAGCACATACAATCAAAAAAGTAGTTTACAAATGGATTTTGGGCACATTGAGCACGGAGAGCCATAGGAAGAACCGCCTTGCCCCCGACCAAAGCAACTGCAAGGGCAGTGGCAGCGTAGACCGAAACAAAAAACCAACGTGAAGCCAATATTCGAACAAAAACGCTTGCAACTCTATAGGCGAGTTGTACATACAAGAGAGATATTGAGTTGTTTTCCTCTTGTCGTCTCTCATATGCCTTCACCATCATCCTATGTGCCATGTATGTATATAAATGTACTCGTATATAAGCCATCGCACATTTACTTCCCCTCGCGCAGCATAGCCGAGCATTTACCAAATTAGTGCTGGCTCTGGGCTTAGTACGCTACGCTATGCTGCACTACGTCGTACGTTCGTTCATACGACGTCGCTTTTGTGAGGCGTACATGGCATAGGCAGACGTGTTTTGTTACGTCGTTATGTACACACGTTTATTTGGTGCCCTAACGACTTTAATGCTTGTTCTTCTCATATCTTTCTGTGTGTTGTTGTGTTTGTTTTTTTTTTCTTTTTTGGGTTTAAATGTGTTTCGATGCTGATGAGCGGACGGAAGGAAAGATATGTATGTAGGAAGGCTTTGTTGTTGTTATTGCTGTTGTGTCACTGCCGTTGCCGCTTTCCAACCCAACCACCGCATATGGCTTCACGTTACTTGTCTTACGTATTTGGCATGTTGTTTGAATTTCAACCAGTTTGAAGAGTACCGAGCCGCTGAGGCAGCGACAAACGAACGGCGTTCGGTGTGAATGCAAGTGGTGGCCAACAATTAGGGGACGTATTGGTAAGAGTTTTAAACTTCGGTGCGTTTCCAGCAAAAAATCAGGACATTGTCTATCTCTGTGTAAATGTTAGCGTTAAATCAAAATTTCTAAGAAAGGACTTTGGTTTCTTCTTAATACCCCAATTTTGCAAAACACCTTTAAGGCCTGGGACTAAGATTGCCGTTTCATGTGAAAGTCACCCTAAGACTGGATAAAAATGTTTTCCTTGATCCCTGTTCCGCTTTTCTAAAAAATCTCCCCCGGATATTTCTCTATTTTTCCTTATTCTAAACGAAAACGGACATCTTTTCCCTTGGGAAAAACGGGGGTATAACGAATGTCCATTAAAGAAGAATGTAAAGACAAATTTTGGGACTAACTCCGCCACAAAACTGCAAGGGAGTTGTGCGAAAAATTTATGCATTTAAAAAAAAAAATTTAAAAAAAAAATTAAAAAATATCGATTAAAACAGCATAGCATTTGATATTAATAAAGATGTTTTGCAACACACAGATTTTTTTTTATATTTTTGCAGTCTAGCATCGATAATACACCTCCATTTTTGTCAAGGTGCCTTTAACCGAATTGAGGCACTTGTAAATGAATTTAATTTTATTGGAATCATCCTGTGGACATCTATAAGGTGTCAGAAGCCACGTTTTTGAGAATACCCTGCGTCTCCTAGTACAAAGTGCAGAACTTTGCTTAATAAACACTGGCCCACCCGCAGACTTTCTACTTATATATGTGACAGCGCATAGAGAAAGGGACCTAAGGGTAAAAAAATCAATTTTCATTTTTTTATTTTTCTGCCTGGACAACATCTGAGCATCGAATGAGACCGATCCCATGCCCCAAAAGAGTTCCCTCCCAGAGATATGCGCGTTTTATGAAAGTGAAGTCGACGATTCTAAACGCAAATAGAAAGGGACCTTATCTTTAAAATGGCTCTCCTGAACAAAACTTTTCATCACCTTATCACTTTTTTTTTGATGTGGACAACATCTGAGCATCGAATGAGACCGATCCCATGCCCCAAAAGTGTTCCCTCCCAGAGATATGCGCGTTTTATGAAAGTGAAGTCGACGATTCTAAGCGCAAATAGAAAGGGACCTAATCTTTAAAATGGCACTCCTGAACAAAAGTGGTTTTTAACCTTAGGTCCCTTTCTATTTTGCGCGTTACATATAGTCGTTTACCTTCCGAAATGAAACATAGTCCCGCACTTATTTCTCCACAGGGGACACTGCAAACGACTTGCGTTTTGGTAGAATTTACAAGACCAACAAGTATTTGAAGGCCGGTTTGTTTACCAATAGTCTCCAACCTTTGAAAAGTAAGTTTCTCATTAATAAAATACAACTATATTTTCTTCATGTTACAAAGTTTGAGGCAACTCATGTGGGTTGACTCAGTCATTTTCGCCTGCTGCAACACTTCCTAACAATGGCATCATAGGACTTTCTCCTTGCTATCCTTTGCACATTCATCTCCTGCTGCACTTCAGCGTTTTCTGCTTCAGTTATCGTCATAAACGAAAAACAAAACGTTTTTATATTTTTGTTTGTTTTTACGTTTGACGATTGAAATTTTTAAAAATGTTTTGCAAATTTTTAGTCACAACGCAACTGACTTCGAGCAGTCGAATTATTCTTTACCTCGTTTTTTCTTTCTACAACTGTTTACAATAGGCGGATTTTTTCCCGGAAAAAAAATAATTCCCTGGGAATATTTAGAGTTTGACTGAATGTGTTTTTATTAATTTCTGCCACTACCCACACAATTGTACACACTTTTTTGGTTTCTCTCGGAAATAATGGGCATGTCTACTATTTCACGAAAAATCGCAATTATTAGGCATTTTTCAGACAATTAATTGTTTAGACAAGAATAAAACCACTCTTTCGTCTTTTTATATATTGTTTCCCCATCTTCCATTGGGCACCTCGGTGGCGTGTTGGTTAGAGTACAGGCTCTTATCTGGGTAAAAACTGTGGTGGTTTTTTGAGTTCGTAAATGACGTGGACTTTACCATTAAAAATCTCTGGCTCTTGAAGTATATAAAATGCATTAGCATGCATTAAAAAATAGGGTCCAGTAAATGACTTGAACGATTATGTAAATGGTGCACATCTTAATGACTTGAGACAAGTTTATTATTTGGATGTGGAGGGAAAAAATTATGTTTCTTTTTACATTGTACCATATCTGCGGTGCCCCATCTCCTTAGACGTCTTTGACCTTCGTCGTGTAGCAACTTTCGGGCAAGTGCTATTGACATTTTAACTTGAATTATCTGTAATATTTCTTAATTTTTTCAGTTACGGCAGTACTCCTAATGTTGATATGCTCATGTATTATTGCACATTTTATTTTAAATTTTTATGGACAATTATTTAATTTTTTAATTCTAGGTTTTTATTTCTGATGGTTGATAAGTCAATGAACTTTTTAGTCTTTAGCTTGATTGGTAGACGAATATATGAATTCCAAGATATTTTAGGATTTAAAAGGAGTATTAATATTATTATTGTAGTTGTTAGATAAGCATCGCTAGTAAAACAAATTTGCCGACAGTGTTGAATATCAGACAATTCTAACCAATATCTAAATTTTGAAACTTCCTTTCGAATTTCCAGATACTACAGGTCAGAAATCGGTTCGAAATGTCGGCAAAAACATCAGAATTCCCTCAGAGAAGTAGTTCAGAATTCGTGTCAACCCTCTCATATATTTGTCGTTACGAACTAGGTAATGATTCTGATCCGAAATCGGAACATTTTGCCGATTGCCGTACAGGGTTCTGACCGAATTCTGAACGTTTGGTTAGCTGGGTCACCACTCAGTATAAAATTGAAATGTTTGCACTTTGTTGCATCTGCCTTTAGCCTATATTTATAAAACCAAGTTCTAACGTTAAGGCGTGTGACTGCAGTTGTTTGTGAGCATCTGTTGCACTTAAAGTTAAATTAATGAATTTGTATTATCTTTTAAATCGTGTTTTCGTCTTTGTTCTATCATGCTGGTTTTGCTTTCCTCAAAATCCGGTCTCTATCGATAAATAATCGGTTCTTAAAAAAAACGCTCCATTCGGGAAAGGCTTACATCAGATTTAAATTAAAATTTAAATTTTCGTCCGATTATAACTGGATAATAAATTAATTAGAAGTCGAAAACAAAAACTACAGATATAACAGAAGCTTTTTTAACAAATAAGGTAAGGGATCGCTTAAGTGACGCCGTTAAAAAGACACACTTATCATCTCAGGACTCTGCGCGGTTACAGCAAAACCGTGGGTAAAATGTGTGCGTAGCTATAACTCATTTGAGGGAGGGTGAGAAATGTGCGATGAAGTATATAGCAGCATAAGCGATGGCGGTATTTGTGCACAAATTAAAAAATAACATCCTTAAGAAATTGCCAGCTGAAAATTGGTCAGTTTTTTTTAAATAAAGTTGTAAGTACCTCTGACAAATGACAGATATTATTTTTATGTTCCCAACCTAGGTTTCTTGAGTGATAGTCTCACACACTACCAAAAATATAGCAAGACTGGGCACAAGATTTCTGATATCAGTTAAATATTCAAATTTCAAATAGAAACTCTACCATATCCTCGACTTTATGTTTGATTTATTGTATAAAAACTAACTGTGGTAACTTTTACTCGTTTCATTAGCGAGTTGAGGCCAAATCGCTTGCTACCCGTGTAGCTTCCATACAAAAGCTGGTTTAGTAACCTGGAAAGAACACTGCCAATGCCAATGCTGCCAAGGTTTGAACTCAGTGACGGCACAGAGAGAATATTTTACAATTAATTTTTCGAAGGGGACTCCCCATCAGCAACATAAACTCCGCGTCGACGCCCCTGACAACACACAGCATATATATGCATGCCTACAAACAGACATACATACAACGACACATAAATTGTAATTTCAATAAGTGCCCAACAAAAAAAAGTGTTTTTATGTGCTGACGACGATGACGAACAAACTCAGAAATAACGAATGAACGAACACAACCAACTGAACACTCACACACACACTCGCGCGCGCTAACAAAAAGGATGAGAGCCCAAATGAGAACATAGCCGGCACACATACGAATATATACATACACTAATGCACAGGGAAACAGAAAACGACGGCATAAATGAAAATCATAACTAGTGTTTGTACGTACAGGGTGTGTGCGAGTGTGTGTGTACAAAATGTTTAACATTTCAGCTCAGCTACGGCTAAAAGCATAAAAGACACGCTAAGCCCACGACGCTATTGCCAGCGTCTACATTGGCAACGGCAATGCCGGTAGTAGAGCTCATGCATTTACCAGCCCGTGTAAGGTTTTTAAGGTTGAATTCACCTCTTCTTCTTCATCCGCCCCTTCTGCGCGCACTACCATTGGGAGGCATACAATTCAATGATGATAAAACAGACTCACATAAAGAAAGCAGAGTTGCCAACTGCCCTTTGGGTGCAATGGCTTAGGTTTTGCCGTTTACGAGAACAGTACGCAACCAAGGGATATTGGCAACCCTCAAGCGGATGGTCCACATACACTCCATGAGAGTGTGTCAGTGTGTGCGTGCGTGTTTGTGTAGGAAGAGTGAACCGTGTTGTAGGAAATGAAAACATCTGCCGTCAACTTCATCACTTGAAACAACATTTGAGCAGCATATAAAACCTTTAATACGATCTGCTTATGGCACATTGTGCAGCACATTGTTGTTGTTTTTAGGTTCTAATTATAACGTTGGCGTTGTTGTTGTTTGCCATTAGTGACGTCACAAACAATTCTACAACAACAGCAATCCACCAAAATAGAAGCTGTTGCTTCTGAGCATTGACAGCAAATGCCGCGGAGTTCACAACAACAACAGCAGCAAAACAATTCATTCGTGAGGCATTAATAAACATCGGAGCGTGTGTGTGTGCACCGTGGCTGTCTTTGCTCACCGTGGCTGCCACTGCCATTCACTCCTCTATCACAGCATGTGGACAGTGGTTCGTTAGAATTCTTTTTTGCGTTTTTTTCGGTTTGTTGTTATTACTTATGAAAGAGTGAATTACTTCACAAGCTTATAAGATCAGGTTTGTTGTTGTTTGTCATAGAGCGAAAGAAAAGTAAGTCAGCGAAGTTGAAGCAAACACCCCAGTAAAAAATAAAGGGTGGCTAAATTTTAAGGGCCGATGTGGAATGTGAAGCACACCTAAACGTCAAGTTTTTTTCTGCATTTCATTTAATGTTTCTCAATTTCAGACTAACTCAATTTGAAGCATGGAGAGTTACACAAGCGAGAAACGCGTTAAAATTATTCAGGCTTATGAAAATAAAAATAAAATTCCGAAGAAAATCATCTTCAGTGATGAGGCACATTTTCACCTCAGTGGATTCGTCAATAAGCAGAATCGCCGCATTTGGGCGATTGATAATCCAAAAGTGATTGTCGAAAAGTGACTGTTTGGTGCGTGACTGTTTGGTGCGTGACTGTTTGGTGCGGTTTATGGGCTGGCCGTATTTTTTCCAAAATGAGGCCGGTCAGGCAGTTACTGTGAATGGTGTTCGCTATCGTAACTTTTTATGGTCCGAATCGCAAGATATGGATGTTGATGATATGTGGTTTCAACAGTACGGTGCCACACAGCTAACGAATGGATCTTTTGCCCGACAAATCAAAAAGTTGAACTACCTTTTATATGGATTAATCCTTAAGCGAGCAATAAAGGAGTTATGACTTGTTCATCTATTTGAATTAATAAGTGAGCAATCGAAAAGTTTTTATTTTGTTTTGCTCAAAAATGCATCAAAGTTAGAAAAAGCAAAGTTGTTGCCTCGCTTAATACACCAAATGGATCAATAAGGGATTGTTTTTGCGTGTGTTTTCTTTTTTTATTCGACATAAGTGTTGTTTAACATATATTTCGTCATGTTTGCCTATATACTCCCTTTATGCTCTTTCAGGAAATACAAAAGATTACTCCCCTCGTCCTCCTTTCTGAGATCAAAAGGAATGCTCCTTTTGTACTAATTAGGGAGTTCTCGCTTTTACGGACATTCAATGTTAAAAAAGAGCACAAAATGCATGAGACTAAGAGTTTTATGAAGTTATGCATTGCTCGCAAAGGAGTGAGATTAATCTTTGGATGATGCTATTTTTACTGGGACATCACCGTCTGATAGACTCACGTTTCTTCTTTAGTGTGGGCGGCTTATCAATACCATTATATGAATTTTATTTCTGTGAACTACGGTGACACTTTAAAGGTAGATTGATAACTTTAAATAACTGAACCCAGCATTACTAACCTGATTATCATAACCCCCGTCCTAGTCAGTATAAATCAATTGTAAAACAAAATTTAAACCGTGGGTCGATTTTTTAAATCACAGTAAAAGTTGAACATTCAAACAAGAGAACGTTTCAAAGCACACCACACAATTTGTCAAAGACTGTCTTTTTTAATTACTCCCATGACAATCGTACACATCACGTCAAGGGCTGGATTTAAATGTCATAGAGCTAGATTGGGAGATTCTGCAAGGCTAAATTAGAAAACACGAAATTTCTAGTACTCACTTTAAGACCAGGAAAATTATGCACAATGTTATTTGTGACACGAAATTTATAGTGCCACTTTAAGAGTGTTAAGAAGAAGTATGGCAAAATAAGTAAAGGGTGACGCAACAATAATACACGATGTTATTTGTGATTCACATCTTACGTCAAGTTTTTTTGCCCAACATAATTTGAGATTTCTATGTTTCAATTCATGCCAAATTTAATCATGGAGAGGAACACAATTAAGCAGCGCGTTGAGATTGTTAAAGCATTTTAAGAAAATTGACGTTCAAATCACAATGCATTTCGTGTACTTTGTGATTTTGTTTTTTTGTCAGCATAATCGACAAAATGTGTGTATAAGTACAATCGGAAAAATTGTGCTCAAATTTCTGCAAACCGGGTCTATAGAAAATTAGAAAACAACTGCGCATGCTCGCCTAGTTCGTTCTGCGAAAAACATTGTATAAGTAGTTATTTGCGATAGTGTTGAAGAATAACCGTCAACCTCGACTCGTAAATGGTGGGTGCTATCGAGAGATAATGACGGTTTTCTTGAACGATATGAGGATCCAAAAGAATGGTGCCACGCAGCCAATGGAACAATGCCTCTTTAGCGCGTATTATCTCACGTCGTGGCGATGTTAATTGGCCTCCACGATCATGTAATTCAACACCGTTGGACATCTTTCATTAGGGATATTTATAATAAAAAGTGTACGTCAACCAGCTAAGAACAGTTCAAGAGCCAAAGGATTAGATAATTCGGCACATTAACAACATTAAACATGTCTGAGTCATTGAAATTTCGGACCATCGGACCCCTAGGTTTGCCAACGAAGAATTTGACCGATATTTTACATCATACATAATAGATCCTTCTTTCATAATAACAACCATAAAGATAATTCTCTTAAAACTTTTTGTTTTATTTGCAAAAAACATAGTGCGTTTTAGGTGGATCACCCTTTATAACACCTGTTGAATTTCAAATTTTGTTGCTGTAATGTCATGACGATCATAGACGTTTTGTGTAGATTTTTATTGTGGACCAAAGCAATAATAATTTAATTAATTAAATATTGATAAACCTGCTCAAGACCTCTCGCATCTATATTTTAATAGATGACAAGTTTTTTTTACAAAATGGCAAAGTGGCGTTGATTTCGGGTCCGTGAAAACCTTTATCAGAGTGCTTCGCAGCAATTGTTGAAAGGAAACCCGAACTTTTTAAGACCAGTAGAAGTAAAAGCAAAAGACCAAAATACAAAACAAACGAGCTAAACATATGTTAAAACATGGCACTGCAAAATAGTTGGCAAAAGCGTTGTAAAAGAAAATCTATAGATGGCTTGAATGTGGAGTGTCTGTAGAGGTGAATTGTAGTGGACAATTGTGTGAAGCAAACTTGAAAAGTGAGATTTACAATAGTAATTCTCAAACGTTTGGTGAGAACCTGGTCTGAAAGAGTTCACATTTTCTTTCAACAAGTACTAAGTTGCTTTCTGATTAGGGTCGTCACGGACCAGAAGTCGCGATTAAAGCAGTGTGCAGCCACGAAAATCGATGTGCCATTTGTTAAAAACTTGTCTTCTATTAAAATATAGATACAAGAGGGTTTGATCAGGTTAATCCCTGTTCAATGTGTAAAAGCAAAAGACCGGAATAAAACAAACGAGCTTAACCAATTTTTTAAATAGAAAAAATATGTAAACATTAAAAAAAAATGTATATGTACAAAAATAATTCATTAAAATAATTTATGCTTAAGTAATACTATGTGTCTGAAGGAATTCCGATTTGTTCGGTAGCCACCCCTCTAAAGCAGGGTCTTCGAACCACTGTGCGCCGCACCAGAGGACTACAAGAATGTGTTCGATTGTGTGCTCGTCGACTACACAAGAGAGGAGGTATAAAAATATCGGAATTACCACCAAATAGAATTGTTTCATCCACACATCCGCACATACTCGTACTCGAGTGTGCGGACGGATGGACGGACATTAAGGAACACACATTCTTCCACCCATCCATTCGAATCTATCAAATGATGATTGCCTATAAAACCCACCGTGAAGCGGCCTAACGACGTACGGGTATCTACGTATGCATGTATGTGTGTGTGTGTGAATGTGGATGGATGTAACAAAACAAAACAATGAACAAAAGCGGAAAACAGAAAAATAGAACGAAAATTTTATATTATTGTGTTGTAGTCGGCATGCGCTATGATGAAGACGAGAAAAAGAAATAAAACAGCAGCCGTGTTTTTGTTGCTGTTCTGTGTATTTCAAAGATACCCACACAGTCTCACTCGCACAGCACACAGCCCAACACTCATAGATGGTGCTCATATTGTAATCATCGACGTCATCATCGTCGTCGACGTTGTGCCGTCGTCGTCATCGTCATTAGCATTACGTATCTCCGTTTGCCTGTCTAAAGCAACCGATGCAAAGGCCAACAAATAGCAGTGGCAGCCACAATGGGGGATTTTTGGACAACATTTTAAGCCAATGAGTTTTCAAACAAATTTCTTAAGACAGTTTCCATCATAATTTTGTTGCACCTCTCTAAAGCGTTGGCTTTCTACATGGCTTTACCTTGTGAACCTATTAGTTAGAAACGGCTATGCGGAATTACACAGGAAAAATCTAAGTTCTCTGCTAATTTTGAACATATTTTGTCTAATGGTCCCAGCAAAATTTGAAAATGAGACAAATATAATTATGAACTTCCCAGGAAGATAAGAATTTCTTTGCGTAGAATTTAAAAGGAAAGAGCATATAGAATCGGCAAATATAACATGTCTGACATGCATATAAAAATGTTCAAAAATTCTAGCTGTGAAAAAAATTTTATATTACATAATTTTTTATTTTATTTATGTTTTTTTTTTTAAATTTGTCTCCACTAGAATTCATACTTACGATCTTCTGCTTGCTACTTCTAACGGCTTATGTATCTTCATTGTCAACCGCTGTGACAAACAGCTTCTGTGCCGCCATAAATCAACAGACATGGTAGCATGCCATCCACAAAAAGGCAGCCCCGAATACAGGGCTGTGGTGTCTTAGTTTCTATAATTTGGCCGGTGTCGGAGCAGGAGACGAAAAGATGTGCTCGAGTCCGACTCTGTTTTAAGTTGGAACTTAATCAAACAAACAAAAATAAATTTGACAGAATTTTTTAGTTTTTTCTCAACAGTCTATGATACTACGGATACTAGCCAAATTCATCTAATAAGCTCGTTTCAAACTATTTTCTACCATGGTAAAAATTAGTAAAAAAATAACTAAAGTCTATATTATACCCTGCATTTTCGATGTCCAGAAAAGCCAACTAAAAATATGTTTTCAGTTCGGTTTCCTTGGGCGAGCTCTAAATTTATTCAGATTTTTAAAACTAATAACATATTTGAATTTGTAAGAAAATGTCATTGTTTTTGGTGGAAACTATATCATAATCTGAACCTACTGTTACCAAATTTCCTTTCTACACACATAGAAAATATTGTCACAACCGAATGATTGATGTTACATGTACCTCTTTTATTTTATTAGCACAACGGTATGTTAGTTGGTGTTCTGAAATATTCTGTAATTAGAACTAAAATTTCGGTAAAACATACGAAGTATCCGAACTTCAAGAAAATAATTTTGGGATCTAAAACATGCCGCAATGATCACCGAAAAAATTTAAAATTTTCGTCAGAGACAAAAAACATTTTGCTTACAAAATTGAGGTACTTTATAACATAGGGAGGATCACATCGAAGAAAACTAAAAGAAGGGATCGTTTGATTGGCTTGAAGTTAGTAATAATCAAATTATCTTTTATTTATAATGCCTTTTCCAACCAAAAAAAATCCGTTTCTTAATACGATGAAATTGTAGTTGTCATTACTAATAATTGGTTACAACAACTACATTTTTGCAAAACTATTAGTTGCCACAATCATTATTTGTGGCAACAAAATGCCTTTTCCACGTGCCATTGGAGTGAACAATTATTTAGTTTTGTGTACAATACTTACATTTAACATCTTGTGGTATTTCAGCCGATTTACTGTTTTAAATATTTGGTGCTTGTAACGGATATTCTTCTTTTGCAACGGAATATTTGTAGTTTCAACCAACTTCCAAATGATTTTTTCTCCTTTAAAAAACAAACAAATATATTTAGTTGGAAGCCGGAGTCGTTCCAAGACTTGGAGTTCAAAGACGTTCCAAGACCCGAAGTCATTTCAATAGCCGCGGTTGGAGCGCAGTCGTTCGATTTTTGCAAAACTACACAGCCCTGCAAGAATATCTTTTGGATGCTTTTCATTGAAAATATAGACCATCTTGCAGAGTTCTCAAGAAATGCACCAATAAATTTCTATAGGATTAATAGCAAGGCCTTCTAGAATTTCTATAGGAATAATTACAAGGCCTTCAGTGCCGCCATTGTGTAATGATATTGTGCACGCCTATCATGCCTGTTAAACCAGGTTCAACTCCAAGTAAGAACATCTAACGATTTTTTAGCAGGGTGTTTCCACCTCGTAATCACCGTCGACATAGGGAATTAAAGATCTATCTCTAAGCCATGTTAAAACTTATCTGTAAAATGCATTAGCCTTTAGAAGCCGGCGTAAGTATAAGAATTACTTATATATCCCGGTCAGTTAGTACAATAATTTTATCGAGCTGATTGACTTAAGAGAAGTTTGTTCTTGTAATGGGATATTAAAGTAAGTCTTAGCAAGCGACATTAGAATGTATACTCGCTGATTTTTTTTCTGTTTACAGATAGGCCTTCTAAAATGCATAAATTTCAAAGGCGTTAACGAATTTGTATTGGATTTGAAAAGAATACCTCCAAGAAGGTCTCGTTTGAGAAGGACTTGTATATTTCCTGCTGACTATGAAATATCGTCATACGTACTCTTTTCACGCCTCCGGGTTTTTCATTCTGAGGGACCAATTTTGGATGACTTTTTTGAGCATTTTGACCGGTATGGCCTTATTGAGACGCGTAATGTTGGCTACCAAAACCTGAATCTTAGCTGGTTTGTCGGCATAGACTTTGGACTTTATGTAACCCCAAAGAAAAATGTCTAAACAAAATGTCACTCGATCTAGGCTGCCAACTCACCTGTCCAAAACGTGAAATTAGCTGCTTTTCAAAATGACCTCTCAATAGATCAATTGTTTGAGCAGCTGTGTGGCAAGTCCTGTTGAAACCAAGTATCGTCAAGATTACGGGCTTCAATTTCAGGTAGCATAAAGATCCATATCATGGCGCGATAGCGAGCACCATACACGGTTAAGTTCCGGCCACCATCATTTTTAAAAAAAAAATATGCACCGATGATTCCACCAACTTATAAGCCGCACCAAACGGTGGTTTTCTCTGGGTATAATAGAACCTCTTGAACTTTTTCTTGTTGCCCTTCAGCCCAAATGCAGCAATTTTGTTTATCGACTTTGTCGTTGAGCCAGAAATGGGTCTCATCGCTGAACAACATTTTGGTCGAAAAAAGCGGATCTTCCCGTTTCTCACCGAACGCTCATTTCCATAATACAGTTACCAACATTTGAAGGAAATTACTTTTAAAACAGAAATGCCATAAAATGTCCTTTTAAATTACCAATAAAGATTCCACACTTGATTTGAATTTTTAAATTTTTTTTTGTTCTGAAAAAATACCTCTAATGGATCAATTCTAAAAATTATTTTTTTTTTTTTCGAAATACTTAGATTTTTTGCGCAGATGTTGCGCACCAGTTCTCCATGACATTTAAATAAAATCCTTTAAAAACATAAGTCAGCATAATAGCAAGTGAAATAATATCCACATATTGTTTGCAAGTCGCCCACTGTGCGAAAACAGAGTACCGTACCACGGCCATCGTATCTAACGAATCTGATTGTTTGTTAATTTAGTACGTGGTCGATGGGTCGGTTGGGCCGGCTCTGGACTTGCATAGTTTTGCCAACAACAGTTTCAATGCTTCGAGTAAGAGCCAAAACGAAGAAGGCGAAAATCGCTAGCACCAGATCCAATGAATGCTTTCGAGCATAAGGCTGCGGCCAAGTACTTTGGCTCTGGTCTTCGATACCTGGAGCATTGCTAGAAGGCGGCCGTGAAGAACATACATACATTCTTCTTCTACTCCTCAATCGCCTGGCACACACTCACACACTGGTAAAAGGCGACACAGTTACACTCACACACGCACACACACTCACTCAGAGATGCCTTGGCGCATCCACTCATTTGTGTACGGAAAGACTTAAAACTACACACAATTATTTGATTTGCTTGTTATTTCTCGCTGGCGTTGTTGCTGTTGTTGTTACCGTTCGTTGGGTGTTGTGTTGCTTCATTTGGTTGGTGATAAAAAACACAACTCGTGACACTCTCTGCACTCCGTTTTCCGCTTCTCAGATGCGATACGAGCGAGCAAACTCCGGTACAAGCAACAAAAACGCGCGCACTTCACACATCAGTGTGAATGAATGAATGAATGTGTGTGCTTGTGTGTGTGTCTGGTGTAATGTAAAATGTGGTTGCGACTGGGACCGCGGACTGGGAGACACAACAACAGTACAGAGACACTGGGAACCGGGAATGCGACTCCACACGGAACGATAACGATGCCATCACCATACGACGTCGGATGATGCGATGATGATGATTATGCTAACAACGGCAATAATTATGCGAATGAGCCTTTTTATGGATCCCAAAAACAATTCCTCTTCTTATCTTTGTTTGTTTACACGCATATGTGTGAATGTGTTTGCTTACACACATGCACGGAGACACTTCTTAATATGCAGGTAAATATGAATGAATGCTTGGTTGGCTTGTTTTGCTAATTAGCTCGGCAAACTCATATTTATGTTGATTTTATGTGACTCGCGGTGCTCTCCCTCTGCCCCCAGTGCATCATTCATCAGGGATGATTTATCCAAACAAGGCTTAGTGGGGACTGCTTTCATTGTGATGTAATTTTAAAGGGCGTTATCTCAAATCGAATCAAAGTCCGCTTGAAATAAACAAGTTTACAATTTCGAAGGATTAAAACACAATATTTCTTTATAAAAAAAAGACATTTTCCCCAACGTGCAGGTGGACAAATTGAAGTTATAAAATAACTACTTATTGGAAATAGGTCATGTGGTTAAGCAGGACAAAACTTACTAAAGCTTAGAAGTTTATATAAACGCTTGATATACGACGGAAAGGTGTCCTTTAAGTCTGTCAATTACAATGTCAGAAAAATTAACTAATTTGACCAAATTCTAGATAGATTCACATCAGTAGATAACCGGCAGGACACAATCTACATCAAGGCATTATATTTTTACATTAGCCTGACATTTGCACGAGTTTTTTCGGAATAAAAAGGCGATGATAGATTTTAGGAGAGTCATCCGCAACATGACAATTCATTTGAAGTTTAGTGTCATAAAATGTCTATAGACCCACGGCGGAAAATTCAGCCCCCTAGTTCATGTCCGAAGTTGGAATGAAGTTCATTTATTTTATCGCAGCACAAAATAAGTCCGTCCTTCATGTTTTAACTAGTAAAAATAATAAAAGATTTTTTTTAATAAAAAGTTAACAATTGTTCTCTCATTGGGGAAAATGCAAGAAAGAATCCTGGGGCGGATTTGTAGGAAAAATTGGGAAAAACAGTAAAAACTATGCAAGAAAAAAATACGGAAGTAGAATTGTAATATTGTAATTGGTACTCGTAAAAAAACAGTAGGCGTCCAAAAATAATAAATGGAAAATATTTTTAATTTAAGGATCGCTATATATATTTCTGGCCTAGGCAACACTAAGTGTTGCCTGCACGCAGAGAAAAGATATGGTTACTATATGGTCACCGCAACAATAGTATGTTCTCTACAATAAAAGCATGTTCGTCGTAACCATAGTATTGTTTTTTGAATTTCATTTTGACAACAGTATGATTGCGACAATATTACTATTGTTGAAATGTAACAATAGTATAATTGCCAAATTTAGGAAGAAAAATATGGTTGTCGCAACCATATAAACATGGTTGGTGCAACAAAAGTATTGTTGTTTAAAATATACGTTAACAATAATATGATTATGGCAATCATACCGTATGGTTACGAATATGAACATAGCAAAACAGGGTTTATAGAGCATATATGTATGTGCATGCGTATGTTTTTTTTGATATATTAAAAAACACACACACGATACAGTGCTTGGTTGTTGTCCATTATAAAAAACAACATTCGGAAGGTAGTTCGAGGGGTTTTTAATGTGTTTACTTTGTTCGGTGAAATATCCTAATACCGATTGGTTCTCGTTTATTTAAAATCTGCCTGCACTTAAGTATTGAGCCATTGATCATGGTTTAATCACATTCGTTACTTGGGGTCTACGGATGGTGAAGTAGCATTCACCCCTGCTGGCAACTAAAAGTATTTTTTCGACTGCCGTTGGAATATATATTTTTGTGTTTTTGAATGAAATGTTCAATAAAAACATGGCCTCAAATCTGGCCTAATAGTAATGCAATTTAAAACAGCTTACTTGATAAAAATCTGTAATTTTGAATAACAACATTACCCAATCCTAATAATTTTGGGGATCATAGTACGGTTGAGTGTGAATCATATTATGGTTGTGGGGATCATAGTATGGTTGCGTGTGAATCATACTATGGTTGTGAGGATCATACTATGGTTGTATGAGAAACACTATGGTTGTGGAGATAATAGTATGGTTGAGTGTGAATCATACTATTGTTGTGAGGATCATAGTATGGTTGTGGAGATAATCGTATTGTTGAGTGTGAATCATTCTATGGTTGTGGGGATTATAGTAAGGTTATGTGTGAATAATACTATTGTTGTGAGGATCATAATATTGTTGTGCAACAACCATATACCCAACAATAGTATGATCCTCTTCGAATATTGTCACCCCAACCATACTTTTTTTCTGCGTGTGGCGCCATCTGACATTTCCATTGGAAAGTTTGACATATTTTAGCATAAACGTACTCAGAACTTTTTGACGTAGGACCATCATTTGTGTTGTTTATAGTGACTTGAAAAAATCAATTTGGCAAAAAAATGGAATTAACTCGTGCGATCATTTTTCACAACTTTCGACATGGACTATCACGACAAGAGTGCATCGATGAACTTAAATCTTTGTATGGCGATGAAGCACCATCCTATGGCACTGTGAAAAACTACTTAAATGAATTCAATCGTGGCCGACGTTTGCTCAAAGACAACGGTCGTCCAAAAACGGCCGTTGTGCCAGAGAACATTGATGCCGTGCGTCAGTTCGATAATGCAAGATCGTCATGTAACATACCGTGAGAAAGAGGCATCCTTGGGCATTTATTCCATCAGCATGCATTCGATATTGCATTAACACCTGGCCGTAAAAAGGTTTGTTCTCGTTGTATCCCGTACAATTTGGCAATCGCTCAAAAAAAGGCTCGTGTCGATTGGTGCAAAGAAATTTTGATCGCAGTGCTTCAAAAGACTTTTATGAGATCGTCACAGGTGACGAATCATGGATCTATGCGTAGGAGCCCGAAACAAACAGCAATCGACCGTGTGGGTCTTCGAAAACGAGCCAAATCCAACAAAATTTGTTCGTAGAAGAAGTACATCAAAGCAAATGATTGCGTTTTTTTCGGTATAACCAGCCATGTTGCCACAGTGCCTTTAGTAGGACGGTCACTTCTGAGTGGTATACAAGCATATGTTTCTTCGAAGAAAGGAGGAAAGATAATAAGAGAAGACGGATCATTTTGCATCACAAGAATGCGAGCTCTTACACATCGGCTGTAACGATAAGCTATTTGACTACTCAAGATGTCAAACGCATGGGCCATCCACCGTACAGCCCTGATTTGGCACCCAATGACTTCTTTTTATTCCCGCACATCAAGAAAATAATTAGTGGTGAATGATTTTTATCGCCAGAAAATGCTGTTGAAAGCGTTCAATAACCATGTTTTAGAGGTGTCGCAACCGGAGTGGAAAAAGTGCTTCGACAATTGGTTTGAGCGCATGCAAAAGTGTATAAATCATGCTGGAGAATACTTTGAAAAACAATAAAACCATTTTTGATGATAAATATTTGCATTTTCATTATTAGGCCAGAAATATATACAGCAGCCTCGTAGAATGCCAATTTACCAGCATAGAAGAAGTCAATGCTCCATACACTCCGCCCTTGCAAGCTCTTTTTCCGTACAAGCTATGGCAGTAGTCACAGATAGCACAGTTGACCTCCTGAGGTCTATGTCTACTGCTATCTAGACCACTAGGTTGGAAAAATGTTCGCACCAAATATATCTTAGACTTAAGACCTATCTACTTCTGCACACCTCTATCTCCGTTTTATTATATTTCTCGTTTTTTTTTTACCAGAGTAAGCATTACACAGTAGTTCCCGGCCAGTGAGCACAATAATTATATCATGCACAGCTCACAGAAGTTTTCCTTTTGTTCCTTAAAGGATGTTGAGGTATATAAGCATAGGCATAATACTGATGCTGAGAGTGGCTAAAACACATAACTCAATAAACTCAATTTTAGTACATTTGTATTTAATATGATTTAAATTTAATTTTATTGCGAATTTGCACTCCTTTTCACAATTGCACAATTTTTCTCAAATGAAGTATTTTTTTATAGATGATTATGTTACAATTTCTATCGAAAATGTTAACTTTGATGTTTGCAGACAGATCAAAAAATGTAAATGACTTCGAAGAAAACATGTGCAAAGTACTAAATGCCGATTTCGGCCCCATATCTTGCGGACCATAAGCCGCTCTAAAGGTAAGAAACGTTGATATGCGGAAGACATCCGGATGATTTGTGGCCGCAGGTACACGAAACAGTTGTACACTCTGCTGTACAACATATCCACCAGCGTCTCGGTCTTGACTGCCCATGTTATCGTCTCACGGATGGTCGTGAGACGTTCCAAGTTGACCGACAGCGCAATCCGTGTGTTTTTGAATTTTCTTGACAATTTTCTTTCAGTTTTCGCAGTCAGGCCCATTTTTCAATGAATGTACCACTCGTGTGTTTTTGAATTCTCTTGACAATTTTCTTCCAATTTTCGCAGTCAGGCCCATTTTTCAATGAATGTACCACTCGTATATAAGTACAGTGGTACATTTGCTATAAATAAACTTGTGTAGTACAGAGTGTAGAGCGGTAAATTGCTTATTTGGGAATGAAACAAAACAGTTATGAACCTTAGAAAAATTTCTTTTATATTTGAATTATATTGAACAGTAAGGGAATTTTTAAATTACATGGTTTTAAGTAGTGTATCTGGCAAATGTCAACCTTGACTATCCACACACTGCTACATACGTTTTCTAAAGTTTGTGTGAACTCTTACAAGCATTTAAACTGGTATTCTGCCAATTTCAGCCTCAATATTGTTAATTAGGACTTGCAAGGTGTTGGGACGGTTGACATACACCTTCGACTTCAGTGAGCGTGCCAGCCGTCTGGTGAGCGTGCCAGATAGTTCACATCACTCTCAAAGAGATTAGCCGTCCAGGAAACATTTGCCTAAATAATTCATGGCAACCCTCGTTGTGTGTGCAGTGGCACCATCCTGTTGGAACCATGTATCCACTAATTACATTACCTCAAAAGAAAGTGATTGCTTCCGAGCAGAGCGTTTTTGGAGATTGCAGTACTGCTGCTCTAACTCTTTCGAAGTTTTGTGGTGTTGTAATCCTTCTCTCAGGTCCCCTTTGTACACATGACACATTCCCTGCTGTTCTCAATGAAGTTACCCAATTTACAATTGATTGCCGACCAAGAACACGGCCGCCTGGGGGAACAGCGAATCGTCAACAAAAAGCACGCTGCACTGCAATGATCGAATGCGCATTTGAAAAATACGCTTCAACACAAAATAACCTTTCCTCACGTGTCCAATGCATGATGGCAACTGAAAGGCAGACGAATACAAATCTCCCGTCATCCACAATAAGCCACGCAAACTCTCCACTCTCTTCGACCAACAGTGTCGCCACAGCCTGCAGTGCAAAAGATCTAATTGCGCGCCCCACCCTGTATAAGTAAATTGAATGCAAAGTAATTTGTTCTCCATTCCAGAAAGTTTACCTAAGCTGTTTACCAAGCCCAAAGTAGCATCTATTTTTCCAAAACAATCCTACTTATTATCGCAGTGCTGCCAGCAGTTTTTTTTTTCAGTGGGGATTCAAAGTACATATTTTCCTATATAACCTTGATTCTGAAATTGCCGGCCCCAACTCCTCTTTCTATTTTTGAATGAATGAATTACTCCACAAGCTGATCAGGTTTTGTTGCATTGAGAGAAGGAAAAGTAAGTCGCCGTAGGTGTGGGCGGATTCTCAATACTATTAAGTGTGCTGCCGACAAGGGTCTACTCCTTTAACGAACTATATATACGAAACATTGCTTGATTTTGCATATGCGAAGTATTATTGTCGAAGAGTGAAGACGCCAGCGACTCACTGAAATTCGACCATATTAACAGACTATCTGACCGATGTTTTATGGAGAACATTTTCTTTCGTTCAACTCGTCGCTATTCTAGGGAAATTAAAGCAGGTACACGTCACAGTCACTATGTCTGAGACCTCTCTCTTCTTAAAGGTTACATCTTATTTTTACTGGGGATTTCTACAAAGACGATAAAGTTTCACTGGTATTCCATATGCAGATATGTTTTTAAATGAGTTATCTGTTATCGGAATTTCTAATGCAGACTTATAAGCGATAAAGAACTGGAATGTACCAATTTACTTTACTTGAAGATTTGGTCAGTTGCTGTCTTAATCGCTGGACCACTTCGGTTAGTTTGGACATTAATCTTTCAAAAGGAGACTCATTCCTGGCGTTGGGCAGGAATCGATATTGAAAGCTTCTTTGTGTATTGGACATTGTACGCAGATGTTATGGAAGCCATCTGGTACTACCGCCTTATAAGCCCGACTCATCTGGTCTTAAACAGCTCCTTTAGTATTCCCACGGTTCCTGCGGTGCCGGTCTAACTCTTTCTAGGTCGAAGAATGCCGAACAAAAATTCCATGACATTTTAAAGTTAAACGCTGTCTGATCTGTCCTTACATTCTTCTTCAAAATCTATACGAGTACTATCTTGTTTGTTTATAATTTTTGATTAAATGAAAGATGAAAGATATTGATATTGATTTATTTAAAGTCGGCAATTACGTATGGAATTCAATAGCAGATAAATGTCCGCCTCTGTTAGCCTCACAATTGCGAGCCCTTTTTGAGCACATTTTCCATTACATTTACACCTTTTTCACGCGGTATTTTATTTACTTCATCGCGAATACTTTGTTTTAGTTGCTCAAGCGTTTCTGGTTTGTTTGCATAAATCTTGCTTTTAAGATATCACCACAAAGAGAATTCCGGAGCAGTCGAATCAGGCGACTGTGGAGGCCAATCAACATCACCATTTCTTGAAATAACTTGTTGTGGAAAGAGGTCTCGCAGTAATTCCATTGTAATCCTGGCTGTATGCGATGTGACACCGTCCTGTTGATACCACATGTTAATCAATCCGAAAGCAGGCAGTTTTAGCGATACAAAGTTTTCAATCATATGGTGATATCGCTCCGCATTGGCAGTTACCGTTACTCCGTTTTCATTTTCATAGAAGTAAGTAGTATACCTTCCCGGCGGACACCCTGTACAATATTACTTGCTGAAGTGGTATGAAGTTGCAGGATAAAAATATTTCATTATTTGATTTGGTTCCTAAAAAACTCAAAATTGGAACAGAGGGGAAATTTGAAAACCATCGTTGAAGGTTTCTAGCGAAATTCTCTTGTTTGACTTTATAGTCTTCCATAATCCATTGCCAATTTTCCTTAAATCATTAAATCTCTTGTCAACTGAAATCAGTTTCATGAAAAGTAAAAATTAAATTATCTCAAGCATATTCGTTATCTATCCGAGTATCTCTTAACATAAAAAGAAAGTCAAACCACAAAATAAGGGTAAGGAAATCCCACATGCGATAGCTTGGGGTATTCGTGATACATTTCCCCGTCACGGTATCTAAACCAGGCACCCAGCGTACAGACACACTTGCAAGGATGGCAAAAAAAAGCAGAGCCTTTCCTTTGAACAACGTTTAAGGCCACATTATCAGCCGCAATAATGGTTTCCCCATTAAATGCAGGCAAATCTAAAATTCCCTCCCCCCAACCGGATACACAAGAGTATATGCAGTTTATATGTTAGGAAATCCCCAAAGTGGTAACTCCGTGCATTTAAACCCTCTTTAGGCAAATTCTCCGCAAATGTGTATTTTCTCCTAGCACGTTGGCACTCGTACTCCAAACGCTAGGCGTGCGAACTCGCGTAACGCGAAGTCGGAACTCGCGTATGTACGAGTACAATCATCGATTCGCCATTAGTGGTTGCTCGCATGCCAAGACCCAAGACCGGCGTCCGTCCGGCTTTCCTTCCCATCCATCCATGGAGATTTCTGTTTTCTAGGCGCACTAACCCGTGTGGGGGGGGGGTTACATATGTAGCATTTACTTATCAACGGGCCCAACTTAATAATAAAGCTGATTTGCGAGCCGTTGTGCGTGTGTGTGTGTGGGTGAATGTATAAGTTTGCTTGTTCATGTGGTTGGCACAAAAAAAGCAAAGCAAGCGTTCGTCAAGATTTATTGCGAGTGTTTTTCGCTTTTTTTTGGATTGTGTGTCTTGTTCGTTGGCGCTGCGGCCTCCCTCTGCCACTGTGGAAGTCCTCTGCCAACCTGCGCAATGGTCTACTCATATGCTGTGGCGATGTGCGGAGATGTTGTGGGTATCGTATCGTAGCCCCGACAGACGGTCGGACGGACGTACATCGAATTCCAACAAAACACGGAATAGAAGGGAAGAACGAACGAAGTAACGTATGTTACCACCCACACTAACCGGCCCGACATGAGTGTAGTGCTCTGCAGAGAATCTTGTGTCGTTGACTGTGTTTGTGTGCGTGAGTGTGTGCTTTTCATTCTCTGCAAGTGTAGTGGTTTAATAAGCAATAAAGTGAAAATGTTTGTCAGGAGCTGATGTTGTTGTTGTTGTTGTTTTTTGCTTCATTAAAAACTTGTAACAATCGTCGTCTTCGTGTGGTTGTTGGGGGAGCGCATAGTGGGGCAGGGAGAGCGAGAGGGAGAGCACGAAACCAACTGTTTCCTAATCAACTGTTTTATAACACATTGTGAGACAATATATCGTGTGTGTGCAGGTTTCTCTTGTCTTCAAGTACTCGCCCTGCAAACAGTTGAACGCTTTGTGAAGGTTTTATCGACGAGGCGAACAGTTGGCGATTCTTCCTGGCGACTAATGACGCCAACATTGCTGCAGAAGAATTCGAAAGGCATTTGCGATTTGATGGTGTCAACATTGCTTTGGCGAAAGAATTCGCGATGCATACGCGGTTCGTCCTAGACTAACATTATATGTGACGCGCAAAATAGAAAGGGACCTAAGATTAAAAACCAGTTTTGTTCAGGAAAGCCATTTTAAAGATTAGGTAGCTTTCTATTTGCGCTTAGAATTGTCGACTTCACTTTCATAAAACGCGCATATCTCTGAGAGGGAACACTTTTGGGGCATCAAAAAAAAGTGAAAAGTTGGTGAAAAGTTTTGTTCAGGAGAGCCATTTTAAAGATTTGGTCCCTTTCTATTTGCGCTTAGAATCGTCGACTTCACTTTCATAAAACGCGCATATCTCTGGGAGGGAACACTTTTTGGGCATGGGATCGGTCTCATTCGATGCTCAGATGTTGTCCACATCAAAAAAAGAAAAAAAATCAAAATTGATTTTGTTTTACCCTTAGGTCCCTTTCTCTATGCGCTGTCACATATTGTGTTTGTGTGGGCTAAAAAAATCGTGATGCTTTCAGGTTCGTCCAACACTTAGTGCCAACATCGTTTGGGTAGAAGAATTCGCAATGGATTCGCGGTTCGTCCCGAACTTGGTGTCAACATCGCTTTGGCGGAAGAATTCGGGGTTCGTCCCGGGCGAACATTATATTGTGATCGCGTGGGCAGATAAATTAGCGATTCGTCCATAACTTGGTGCCAACATTGCTTGGGAAGAAGTATTTGCAATGCATTCGCAGTTTGTCTCGAATGTGGTATTAACACCGCTTAAGAATTCACGATTCGTCTCGAACGAATATAGTATTGTAATCGCGTGGGCAGAAGAATTCGCGATGCTTTCTCGTTGCCCAACATCGAGTGAGTAGAAGAATTCTCAATACATTGGTGTGAACATCGCTTTGCCTGAAAAATTCGCGACTCGTCCTGGACTAATGTTTGTCCGTAATCACGTAGGCGGAAGAATTCACAATGCATTTGCGGTTTGTCGCTGACAAAAAGTATATTGCGATCGCGTGGGCAGAAGAATTCGCGATGCGAGGTATTTACATATATGAAAATTTGCAATTTTTATGTTACAAAAACAGTTTACAATCTTCCAAGCAGGCATTTGAGACCAATAATTTTGAAGCAATACATCGTCAACGTAATATACAGTGCAGGCAAACCATTATAAGTAGTATCGTTAAAGTTTTTGTTATTTGTTTACGATTTTAAAACACTAAACTAAAGTTTTTGTATAACCTAACTTTACAATATGTTCCTACTAGTTAACACTGAATCGTAGATTCTCTCATTTCTAAGGACTAATTTTTCGACACTATCTTAGGTAAAAGTGTATCGTATTGATTTGGTTTCAGCACTCCTTAATATAAATTAGAAAAACTATCAGCGAATCATCTAGAGGGTTATTATAAATAATCGCGGCGATCATCATTGGCAGTTCGATGCAAAGCGATTCGCCTGTTACGCGAATAATGCACGAATCGAGTTTGGTTGTCCGGTACAAAGCGAATCATCCAAATTAATCGCAAGTACTTATAGTTCTTCCGGACGACTCGCCAGGGGTTCACATATAACAATCATAGGCGATTAATCATGAAGAATTACATGCGGTTTATTTTGGCTGCTCGCTTTGCACCGGACAGCCGCACACAAATGGGAATTCGCATATAATTCGCCAATGGCGATCGCCGCGATTCAATTCATCGTCCAGATGAATCGCCGATGATTCTCCCAAGATCAAAAATGTTTCCTGGGCCAATACATATCATGAAATGCATCTGTATGCGTATAATTACAATTTTGAAATAATTAAGTACCTCTAATGTCACGTGTTAGGTAACACATCCAACCACACACACACACGAACACTCTCCGTCATGCCCTGCATACTTTGTTCAGGTACCAAAATGTTCGGTTTATTCTCAGTGAATTGTTAAAGGATTAAAAATGATACATTTTCGGTGGTATTTTTACGTAGAAAATTACCTAATTGGAATTATGTTCTGTTTACTTCTATGGCAGGATACCACACGCCTGGGGCACCAGCTGTACAGGCACGCATCTGTGCGAGTGTGTGTACGGCAGCACGTGCATATGGTTGGCACAATTGAATTTACGGTCTACTTTTCCTTCATTTCAGCTTAAGGTTGTGGTTAAAGGGGAAATTACGATTATAAAGGACATCATCTATTATCTGTGGAAACAATTGCAGTAGGTACACTTTTTGGCAAATCATGTTAAGTTAACGCAAGATGAATGATAGATGAGTTATGGTTGGTTTACGGGGCCGCTCCAAGGAGCATCTACCCATCGCTTTTTGTAGTGTCACATTGCTCAAAATATTATTTGTCTATCGTACATGTTTTTTTATCGTAACTATCTTGAAAAATTAAGAAAAACAAAAAAGTTTTTCGGGTCTATAGTCCACTAGAAATTTAGATCCCTGGCTATTGCGAGGTCAAAAGTATTTACAAAGGCATTTGAAAAGAATGTGTTCGACCGTACCTTCCTCCTCACTGTCCCCACAGCTGCTACAGGGATCGTTAAAATGTATCTTCAACAGTCCAGTGTCCCGACAGAATGACTGTCAGTTTTAAAAGAGACTTTGAGAGACTTTGTTCTCCTGCTATCGCATGCCGCCTAGGTTAGCTTTGGTATACTGCACGATTGCAAAGAATTCCACCTTGAGACTGCATTTTCAAGATAATGTCTACTCGTATGACTTTCTCCTTCTATTATGCCTATCGGTGTTGTTTTTGTTGTAAAGACTACTGTGTGCTAAAGAATTGCTGCTCCGGGTCAATCTGGTCCATAGATTCGGCCGTCGTGAGATTGTATCGGTGTAGAAACTTCTGCTCTTAGTTATGCGAGGCTGATCCAGCTCTTGCTAGTTCATGCGTTCGTTCATTCCCATATAGGTTCCTATGTCTGGGAATCCATATGAGTGTCACGTCCGATGTGATGCATAATTTGGAGATCTTTGCTTCTTAACATTTGTAATGATATGGTCGTAAAGGTCTAGAAAGACAGTTGCTGCCTGGCTGTCAACGCAAATACATATGAGAACCGCTGTACTCCTTGCCCACTGTAAAAAAGACTCCTACTTTATAGAGAAAATATCTACCTGAAAAACGCTGGATTCCTTAGGATGCGAATGGTGGTATCGTAGATGTACTTCATCGAACGATACACCGCTCCAGCTTGACAAGCAATTTTTGAGCTGTTGGTGTATACTCTGACGTCGTATGCCTGTGACAGGTTGTTTTCTTTCCAATCACTTCCGAAAGGACATCTAACCACGCTACTCCTGTCAAAGGTAAACTTTCAAAGCAATAATCTGACGGTGACCGGTTTTCAACCGGGAGTTTATCAAGGAAATCCGCATGACCATAAGTCTCTTTCATCTATAATTCATTGGAGTCTAATCAAGCAGCGCTACAGGCTGCTGTCGATGTATGTCGTGTATGTCGATTGGAAGACGAAATTGCACATCTCACCCGTAACTCCTATACAGGCAGATTTCGATGTCTCCTGTAGTAGTTTTTAAATGGTATACCCCTCCGTTCCTGGCCACCATACAATTGATCCACAGGTGAGTAACAGTATGCATCCACAACACTTTTTTCAGTTTGAGACCCCCAGCGCGTACTATATGTCTTGCGGCCGGTGTAATAGGTCTCCGTGTCTTATTGGACCCTTTTTTGGGTGTTCATTCGCCAGGTCAGTTTCGAGGTATTTTGCGACCCTCGACACCTCGAAATATTGATCGGCGACCCTTTACAGGTTCACTTACTTCATAATCTAAACAATCCACTAAGAAACAAATGGAAAACTTCTCTCAAAACAGCGAGCTGTGCGCTTTCTCACTGACCCGCACCTACTTTTGGGGACCATAACATAAATTTAGACATAATGAAATTATGACAGAGGTTGTCGTTGTCGAAGTACGGCAAGAGTTATTTTTGTTGAAATTCTCCAAAAAAAAGTACTACAGTCGAAGCTGGGTGCTCCATAAGTCGGACAGTTTTGCGGTCCCTGCACAAGAACAAAAAAATTAAAAAAAAATACTCTTTCAGCAGGAGTTTGAACCACTTTGAGTGGGACTTGATTTTTTTGAATTTACCTTTATCGGTAAGAATTTTTACTCGTTTACCTCTATGAGTGGGACTTCCCTTTTTAATCTGTACCTCCAAAAGTACAATTTTTGTTATTTTTTCTGTTGTTTTTGCTTTTTAGTTATGGAGTTTTTTCGGAGTGCGACGCGGAGTTGTAAGGTTCGGCGATTTCTGGCGAGATCAAAGACGTTTGGCGACCTATGTTTTGGTGGATGGGCGATTATTCTGGCGGATTAGATGGAAACGCCCTAATTTAATTTAAACTTAAAAAATTTTAGGTCTTAATGAAAAAGTAGCTTAATCTAAAACGCCGAAAGTTTACATTTTTAGTAGGCATTTTCGATATCCGCTAGAATAACGCCGTTCCATGTGTTTTTGTACCTTTCATCATTGGACAGGGGGGATATTGGCCACTTTATCACTGCGGTTACAGTTTGGCGACTTTTATCGGGAAATATTGACCAACAATTTGGCGACAGAGACCAAAAAAAAACTGACGCATTGAATGCATTAAAAACAAAACAGCAGTACTCTGAAATAAATATAAGTAATCCAGGCGTATTTACTAAAATTAATGATTTGGAAAATTCTGTTAAAGAAATGAAAATAAAAAAGCGAAAATGACAGATTTTATCTAACAAATATCGAAGAAAATGCATTGTGAATGCATTGACTTCTAAATAGTCACGTGTGAAATCTCTGAACCCCATATGCGGCAACTTTGCTCATTGACGTAGCCACTTAGCATTTCCATCATCAAACAGGATTCATCTGCAAACACGATTTTTCGATAGAATTCTTCATCTCCGATTAAACAATCTTTAGCCCATTGGGCGAAGCTAAACGCATCGGATGGTGTTGGAAAAAGTACGTATGGACACAGTACGAGTAATTCTTACTGTGTTCTCTGTTTTTCTTCCTGAGCAAAAATACATCGATCGAAGTAGGTTTAGATTTTTGTTTCTATGGAAATTTCATATTTGAATTTTCCGTCTCAATTGTTCTAATTCATTTTATCGGGAATAAATTATTGGGAAAATCCAACAGATGGTGTTCCATTATTAAACGAAAAAGTCAACCTTTCCAATAAAACTAGAAATTTAAAAAAGTTATTAGTACTTTTTACACAGCCGATTGAAATTTTAATTGCCCCACCCTATAAAGTTTTGTTTATTGCTGGACCCGAAATATAAATCGCAACCCTCGTACACTAGTCTTGTTTTGAGAAAGATAACCGTAATCAGGGTAAATACTATGGTTTGTAATATCGGGACCATATTCCGATTACTAGAACCATACTATGGTAATAATAAAAAGTTGTCACGTCAATAGCATAATACTCTTCGAATATTGTCAACCCAACCATATTTTTTTGTTTTGTCACAACCTTCGTGAGTTATCGGGTGTATTAGTCGTACAATCAGAAGAACGAATCAGTTGTTTATAGTTTTTACGATGCAATGTCTGTTTTTCAATATTTTTTCAATATTTTTTCAACCTCGAGATCAACTTTTATCTAAAAATTACACAAATAATGGAAAATATGTGTGTTGAAAACGAAAATGTGATGTGCGTGGCTGTGTGTTTGTGAGTGCGGAACCCCTGCAAATAATATTGGACTACATGATCCATTTCAGGTGCTATGGAGTAGTTACAACACTGCCCTATGTAATGCTGTCATGGACCATGTTAGAGACAAACAATATTTTTTAGTTGAATGAAGTAACGGCAATGTTCAGGTTTTTTTGGTTGCAAGTGAAGTTGTTGTTTTTTTGTTGTGGCTTCGTTGACACGAATTATTTCAGTTTGTTTTTGATTGCATAGTGCGCGGATGTTATTTGAAAAAGAAAGAAAAACGTGGTAAATAAAAGAGAGAATTAAAAATGCTTTGTAGTTCGCGTCATAGAAGACGACTTTTAAAAGCGGAAAAAGAAAAATGTATAAATAGATTGTTGAATAATAGAGAAAAAGAAATACAGACGGAATTTGCGGAAAAAAGAGTTTGAAGGATTATAAAAACATATACAAAATTGTTATAGGTAAGTATTCTGACATAAAAAAAATATTTGGTTTAAATAACTATCTCCATTTCAGCTGCCATATGTAATTATTCTCCCAATGCTGATAAGGAATTACGAACAGCACTACAAGTTGTTAAGAAACGACACTTTCGTATTGTATGTTCTCAAAATAAGAAGAAAACATCTAATTAATATTATTTTTAACTCAAAATCTCTCATTGCCAAAAATATGAATTTAATGCTAAGTTTTCTTTAAGTGTTTTTTTGAATTGAATTTGTTTTTGTTTTTTTGCCATTACAGTTATGTTTAATTAATTAATTAAAATTTTTTATATTAAATATAAATTACTAATTATGTTGTATTATTATTACATTTTGTTTTTTCCCTGTGTGTGCATGTTGTTAAAACTGTTATGTTAACGTAGCATTTCATGTTAAAAATATCCTCACACAGAGAAAAGCACAAAACTAACAGACCATCAGGGGTACAATGGAGTAATTTCCAAACTAGTCCTCTGGGGTATTCCATGGATTAGTTACATGAGTAAGTTTTAAGAATAACCCTCTGAGGTGTACCATAGAGTAATGACTTGGAGTAGTTTTGAGACTACTCTTATGTAATGCAAAGAGGGTTATGTGGTCCAGCCCTAGGACATCGTAATGTTAAATGGGTTAGGTTTTTCCATGCATTTGGGTTACTTTTGGACTAGTCCTCGTCCATTATGAACTACAATTTACACCCGTGTATGGAGTAGTCGTATTATTTGCAGGGACGTGACATAAGCCAGCAACAAAATCTAAAATCTGCCGGTGCACACAAGTTTGAACTGAGCAGATTCGTATGTGAAATTCGACTCGTCTGACAAGGCAAACAACGACGCAATATGTGGTTTCTTGGTTTCTAATTACTTGGGAGCGATTCGCCCCGTCCACTCGCCCGTACAAGAGCGAGCAAAAGATGTCATCTTCGTTAATTAACGAAGTTTTTGTTTAAAGTCTTTTTCGAAAGTGACAATTTTTGAACAAAAATACAAAAAAGTATGTTTCAATTCCTTCTTATCCTTTCTGATTAGCTAAGGACGATGTGGCGATGGTGGTTGGTTGTGTTCTTCTGTGCGGAAGAAAACGAGGATTTAGCGCGAAGCCGTATTTTTGTGAAAACTTTCAAGAGTTGTTATGGCAAAGAGGGGGGGGGGGGGGGGGTGGGCCACACTGAAGACGCGTATTTGTTTAAGGAAAATAAGTAGGGTTAAGCAAATACACAAACTTTGGCTGTTTCAGAAGGAAGGAAGAAGGAAGAAAAGCTGGCGAAATTTACTTTTACAAATGTGGGTATTCAAATGTGATACATTGACGCATATGGGCTTTTCATTTTTAATTGAAAAACCACCCATCAAAGGAGGAAAGTGGTAAAAGAAAATACAATTTGAATTTGTTTAGTCTGAAAAGTGAAATTTTGTCTCACCATTAACAAGAATGAGTTCTCCATGACTACTTTTCATCGTGTAATGAAAAACAAATCAAACGAATATGACGAACTCAAAGAATCCATACTGCAGCTATATCAAGTCTTATTTCCATTTAGCGAGTCGGGGTCAGATTTAGTCAATATGGCTTAGGTCATTGCTAAGGGAGATTCCTAAAGAGAAAGTTCAGATTTTTCCTGAAGGGCATTAAGTCATTTTATATAAAAGTAATGTTTATTTAATCCCTGTTCAATGTGTAAAAGCAACAGACCGAAATAAAACAAACTAGCTTAACGTTAATTTTTTAACTAAACTTTTAACCAGAGTTTGAAGTCGATAGGGAAATATCGGCTACGTCGCTGTTGTACAAGGTGGTGTAAAATTAACCATCCAGTTTAGTTTTTAAGTAGATTTTTTACTAAAACAAAAACATTTTTTTTTGAGTTGTTTTTTGTTTTGTTATGATCATTTGTTGTTATTAATGAAAGTGTGAATTTCCCACAAGCTAATTAGATCAGTTTTTGAGTGATGGAAGTCTTTATTTGAAACTTTGCAATTGTTTCTGTTAACAGGAAAAGAAGACAGCCGTCAAGTGGCTGTCACCAGATGGTGTAATAGCACTTCGTGCATCACTCGCTGATTTTCCAGAAATGACAATTTAGCTTATTACCGTAACCGCTTAAGTGAGAATGCGCCTTGTTTTTCCAAAGAATTTTGTGCATATCTCGAGCAAATTTTTGAAATTCATACCTTCACTTAGTTGTGCATAAAAGCGAAACGCGTAAATCTATTTTTATGATCTATGTCTCATTTTGTTCATAGGTTATGTGACTTTACGTAAAAGTAATAGGACTTGACACTTTTTACCGTTTTGTATTTTTTATGAATTAAAAAAAACTAATTTTTTGGGCAAAAAAATATTTTTTTCTTCATACATTTATTTATAACTGAGAAACTGTTGCTTATGTAGCGAAACGTTGTATGAACAGATTAAAGGAATTGTAATTGTTATTTTTTTTTATATTTGTTTCATCTTATTCGGACTAGTGGTTCTCGAGTTATGACAAACAAAACAGCCTAAAATGTGACAAATTCCCCTATACGATTTTTTTAAATTTGTTTCATCTTATTCGGACTAGTGGTTCTCGAGTTATGACAAACAAAAGAGCTTAAAATGTGACAAATTCCCCTATACGATACTTACTAACTTTAAATTAATTATTAAATTATTATTTGATGTACTTTGACCAAACGACTGATGCAGAAGTTCTTCTTTTTGGAGCTACTTTCACAAACAATTATCAGAATTTAGTCCCGAAATCATGTGTTGTACTGTGTTATGAAATCGACGTCGAAACTCTCTTTAAGCCATCGACTGAATATTGCTTAAAAAATCGAAACATTTAAAGCGCCCCATTGCTTGTATTTTTGTATACTGCAACTGTCTAGTTTTCAAATGTCAAATATGATTGACGTACGACGCCATTTGCATTATGTATAGCATCTTCCGATAGGGTTTTTAATGTTGCACCACCTTATAATGGGTGATCCAAGTAGAAATACTTTTTTCAATAGCCTTTTTTGACTGATCACGTGTGAGTCGTGTCATGCTGTCATGTTATTTTTGTTTAGTATTGTTTGGTATTTCATAATGGAAAGACTTATGCCTGAACAACGTTCAACTTTATTAAGAAAATTCACGTTCTGTGAGGAATGATTCGTGCACTTCGTTCAACTTATGGTCAACATAATCGTCCTACTGAGCGTACTATTCCCAACACCATTACCCATCTTGAGACCAAGCATTCATTATTGGATAATATTCGACCGAATAGACCACGTCCAGCACGCAGTGAAGAAAATGTTGCGGCCGTAGCTGAGAGTGTACACCAAGACCGTGGAGAGTCGATTCGGCGCCGTTCGCAGCAACTCGGACTGACGTATGGAGCGACTTGGCGCATTTTACGTCGAGATCTTAAATTGATAGCGTAAAAATACAGCTTGTGCAAGAACTGAAGCGACATCGCTTCGCTCTATGGGCTCTTGAAAAGTTCCAAGAAGATACGACGTTTTCGAGCCAATTTTGTTCAGCGATGAGGCCCATTTTTGGCTCAATGGGTATGTCAACAAGCAAAATTGCCGCATTTGGGACGAAGAGCAACCAGAAGAGGTTCAAGAGCTGCCACTTCATCCATAAAAAACAACGGTTTGGTGTGGTTTGGGAGCCGGTGGAATCGGACCATATTTCTTCAAAAATGATGCCGGTGAGAACGTAACCGTCAATGGCAACCGTTATCGTGCTATGATAACCGACTATTTGATGCCTGAAATTGAAGCTCGTGATCTCGGCGGAGACGGTGCCACTTCCTACACATCGCATCAATCAATGGGTTTATTGAGAGAACACTTCGGTGAGCAGATAATTTCACGCTTTGGGCCGGTCGATTGACCACCAAGATCGTGTGATATCACACAGTCAGACTTTTTCCTGTGGGGATATGTAAAGTCTAAAGTTTATGCGGACAAACACGCTTCGATTCAGGCCTTGGAGCAAAACATCACGCGTGTCATGCGCCAGTTACCAGTCGAAATGCTCGAACGAGTCATCGAAAATTGGACTCAACGGATGCACCAACTCAGACGTAGCCGCGGCCAACATTTGATAGACATAATCTTCAAAAAATAAATGTCAAAGAATGTTCTTTCAAATGATAATAAACATTCCCCATTCAATAATCTGTGTTTTTTCTTTAAAAAAGTAGGGAACCTCGTAATGGATCACGCGATATATACAAGGCAACGCCTGTTTGATCTTTTTATAAAACTGGCGGCGTTTCCAAACCAATATTAAGAGTAGTAACGAATTATATTGTTAAAATTCATTTATGTAGAATTCCAACGAAGGCACCGCTTCACGTTTTGAGTGGCATCAAAATTTGCTATTGACCCGAAAATGAGGTTAAATAGACCGCAAATTTAAAGGCGTCGGCTGTGAGATACAATATAAAGTACATTCATTTATATCCAATAGTTGTGCTCTGTTCAGGTGACTTAACTAGAATTTGTACAGATGTTACTTGGTTACCAACCATTTGGTCTCATCTGGCTAAAAAAATGAGTAAGAGCTACCACACTTATTTTTTCAACATAAATTCAAACATGACACACCCTGTTATATTAAAACATATGTTTTTTTGTTATGTATACTTAAAAATAATCAAACAAGAAGAGATGTCATCGACTAATTCGTATAGGGTTCATCTGCACGAGATCATCTCAAACAGATACTTCAAAAACATTTTACGCATTTTTACAACGCAAAAGTGTAGCAATTAAATGATTTAATATTGCGTTGATTGTTTTATTACAATTTTTAGTTTTTATTGGCTGCTATTGAGGAATTCGCCTTTAAAGGCTCATGTTGGTCCATTCTCATTGGCGTATACAAAGAAAAACAATGTTGCCATATAATTTTTTCAATGTTGCCAGATTACCAAATTGCAAACTAACTAGGTTACTGAGCTAGTAAACCCAGAGGAACTCGGCTAATATATGCGGGTACCAGGGCTAAGGAAGATCTTAAGACTTTGCTAAGTCAATAAACTGGTCGAAATCAATGATGATGGCTAGGAAAAATGTTAAAATACTGCGTTAAGCTTTGTTTCAAAAGTCTGTATAGACCTCGAAATACTAAGTAAATGTTTAAGGTTTTTAGTCTCTACTATGGTACCACTAACATCCCAATCATGACGATCCGAATTTAAAACCCAGTTTTTCTATAATTTAAACCACATATAAATAATTGCAAAAACGTCGAGTTACAGCGAAAATTGAATTGATAAATTTTTAAAAATTAGTTAAATTAAAGTCATTTATTAAACGTGAGTAGCACGATAGAAAAGATGGCCTGAAGCCTCAGTGGTTGTTGCTGAAAATAAAAGTTAACTTACAAGTTAGTAATTCACAATGGAATTCACAAACGGTGCTTTTAGCACCGTTTTTGGTGCTTTCTTGATTTACGTACCCGAGCATTTTTGTAGAATACCCGTTTCTAAAAAGCGGGTATTTATGGTACTTTTCACATTTTCTCACGGCGCTTTTAGTGCTTTTTCATTTCTTTTTTTTCTTTTTTCATTTCTCATAATGTACAATCCATATATACCGAATTCTTATAGTTTGTGAGCTTTGGGTGCGTTAAGTTTTGGAATAAGTGGGCGATGCAACGGCGCTTTTTATTAATAGTTATAAAAGGCAATTCAGATAAATATATAAACGATTGTTTTAACCTTGGATATAATTTCGAAAAGTCTTGTAAATATTACAACATAAGCAATAGCGAAAAAACAAAATTAAAGTTCAAGAATAAGTCAAATTAACTGAGAAGCTTGTAACTGAGTGAAGACAAAAGCTTCAAAAAAAATGTCTAATGAATTTAGGGCTGCACAAATGGAATAATATTGAAAGAACAAAAATTCTATGAAAGGAAATCCGGTTGAAGAATAATGACACATTTTTTGCTTTTACTTTCTCGCATTCTAATGCTGAATTCACTAAATATGGCCTTAAATTTGAAAATTTATGCTGTAGCAATTTTAAGTTACCTGTGAGCGTAAACAGTTAAACAATCCCCAACGATTCGTACAAAATATCTAAGTACTTTATAGAAACTGTTTAATGGTCTGATAATAGCGACGAAGCATCCGATGTATTTTAAACACAAAATTTGAACTTCTAGATCTCAATGTTACTACATATATATGTACGTATATACTATAAATATTGATCTAAAAATAAACCTGCTATATGAAATGATTTGTTTTCGTTCAATAATTTTTTTATTTAATAATGATTTTAAAACAAATGGTGCTTTTTTACACTTTTTTTGTTAAAAATATACCCGTTTTTACCCCTTTTGTTGGCCGGACGTTGCTTTTTCTTTATTTAGAATTGGCAACACTGACATCAAGACTAGTTCCTTTTCCCAACGTGCTGATGTCAGCGCCTTATGGCTTTATGTTATGCTAGTTCCAAACATAAAATAAAAAAGTGACCATAATTAAAATAATGTCCATAGGATTTATTTATATTTACACAAACTCATGAATAACACTCTAAGCCCGAACACTCAGTAATCTAATTATATGAGCGTCATAATCTTTTAATCCTTTTCGACGAGTACAAAAATCAAGAATGATTCAATTTTCAATTCATGCAAATTATGCTAATTTCACACAAATTAGACGACCGTGTGCTGGCGCCTCCACCGCAGACTGCGGTTCGATGCAGCTGCCTGCTTTCATTTGCTTTGGGAACAGTTTCACGGATATCTGTTAATTGAAAATACAAAGTGATGTTGGCTCCAGAGTTCTTTTGGAGTTAAGTTCACAGTCTCCGTTTCAAGTCTCTTAAAAGAGGCTAATATTGATGATTTCCATGTGTCAGTACACTCAGAAAAATAAATAGGCAAGCCATACTTGTTTATTGAAATTACAACCGAGACATTGGCCGTATCTTTTTCTTGATTATTCAACGCATTAGTCCATGCTACCTTGCGAAGGCCTTTGGGACAGCCTAGGACCAACTCTGCGGGCACCAATTGAAAGCATGGAGATAGGAATTCGTTAGCAATTCTCCACACTCCACATCCAGAGGACTTAAGCTTAAATCGCATGAGTAAAGGGAAAATGTCCTACTGTTCTGGAGGCTCCTGGCTCACCGTGATACTCGATCCAGACTTAAGTCTCCGGTCAAAACTCATAGCAAAAGACTAATACCAGATTGCTATCCACAGAACTAGTCACCCACAAATGTTGGCGTTGGTCGTGAGATAACAGACACAAGTGGATACAACTAATATAAAAATTATATAAGTAATATTGGAACCTATAAAGAATATATTTCTTAATCGTCGTAAAATTCTAAGACGATATAGCCTTGTCCATCTGTACGTGTGTCTGTTAAAATCACGACAGCGGTAAAAGGAATCAACGCAGGATCCTAAAATTTTGTATGCTGATGGCTCAGGGCCATAAGCTGTTTATGATTATTGTAAACGGGTTAAAGCGGCAATATAATGGAGAAGTTTCCCTTTAGGGGTACCTCGTAATAAAGTACACTTTTTTGAGTATTTGCTTAACAAATCATAATTTTTTGTTGACGGACGATGGTTACATTTAGTTTTAAGGCATAAAATGGAAAAGCTGCTGGACTTTTTAGCCATGTAGCCTGAAAAAGGTCCCAAATGGTCAAAACGGGCGATTAATTGCCAATATGGACATAAGGGTACTTAAATTGAAGCAACTTTTTGCTACGAATCCAAATAAAGACTAACTTTGATTTTTTTGCCGAGGTTAGGAAAGGACGCATGGGAAGAAAGTGCCCAAAAACGGTTTTTTATTCTTTTTTTACCGGGAAGGCACGGTGGAGTGTATATAAGATTCGGCCTGACCAAACTTTACGAAGGTTTTACTTGTTTAATACTTGAGATTAAAAATTTTACAAGCTGCAGTTTACACCGAAATATACTTTTACGTTACCAAGTTTACAATAATAACTAAAGTTGCATATTAAAAATTCAATTAAAGTCCTTTGAAAATTGGTTTTTGGAACAGAAAGAGCATTCACAGAATTATCAGATATTTTATTTCTTATTTTATTTACAAATATAAAATATTCTTTCGCTTTCCGAAAGAAAAGAGCGTTAAATTAATTGGTGACGTTTTTCGGGGTTTCCACTTGCCCCATACATCTTTAAATCTTTTTTTATTGCGTTACAAGTTAATGTACTTTTTTTCTTTGCAACATTTTGATTTGCGTTTGTTATGGCCTCCCTTCAAATGTCCTCAAATGATCAAATGAAGTAACGTCGCGTCGCGTCTGATTCCGCAACTTTGTCGACACCGCTGTCTTCTTTACAAATCTGAAATGTCTCTGGGCTATTCCATAACAATACCGGGTAGATAACCTCAGGACACTAAGAATCGACTTCTAGGGCGAGATAGGAATTTGGAATGCTGAACAAAGTCTGACGGTCCTGCCAACTCGGGAGCGAAGCTTGTTGATATATCAGCTATGCTACTACTTTTTAAGCACACTTCGCACCTCTGGCCAAAATTTCAGGAGCTTAATTAGCAATGTCATGGCGTTGCATGAGGTAGTTCATTTTTAACGTTAGCAAATTTTTATACGGATAAGGCCCAATTCCAACAGCAAAATTAACCATTAGCTCGTTTCTGTAACTCGTACCGATCGCAGTTACCGACTGAAATTACTTCAAAGTTTCTTTAAAAAAAAATTGCCGATTCTTATTCCATTTACTCGTTCCAAATCGGTAACATGACATTGTTTCGATTCTACTTCAATAGGAATGGCTTAAAAAAGTGTTTCTGTAATAAAATCGACTCAGCTTGAAATCGGTAACTTGTTCACTGACTTTAAGCCAAGTGAGAACTCTGCCGATTGCTATAGTGTTGTTGCAACTAAGAGAAATCAAGTAACCAATTATAACTTTTTAACCAAATACAATTTTATTGATTTTATTTTATACAAATAAATATTTTATTAAAAAAATATATTTTAATTGTCTTACCGCAGTTTAATTGTGTTTGAAAATAGGTTGCAAAACA
Source organism: Hydrotaea diabolus (assembly GCA_963513945.1). Classification (NCBI taxonomy): domain Eukaryota; kingdom Metazoa; phylum Arthropoda; class Insecta; order Diptera; family Muscidae; genus Hydrotaea; species Hydrotaea diabolus. The sequence goes on from OY740720.1 coordinate 5,197,961, forward strand.
TAAACATTTAAGATGGCAGTGTGTTGAAATTTGCGACAATTTTTGAACCGGTTTCCACGAAATCGGTATGGTAATGCAAAATAACCGAGTGCAAATATTTGTTTACTTGCAATGCACATCACCAACTGCCAGCTTATTGAATTCCTCGTTTTTTTATTTGTTTGCATATTTTTAACAAAATAAGTGAGAAGGTAAGTAATAAAGGGTGTTTTTTATTGAGGTATAGAACTTCGAATTGTAATAAAACACAAGAAAATCGTTTTAATGTCCATCAATTTGGCTTTATTGGAAGGATAATTTTATGCCATTAATGTTTAAATATGATTTCGGGCATGTGGCCGCCGCGGCTGGCTCGAATAAAGCCAATTCTACGGGTCCAATTTTCAACCACTTTTTCGAGCATATGGGGCCGTATGTTGGCAATAACGCCACGAATGTTGGATTCCAAGTCCCCTAACGTCTTCACATATCCCCAAAGAAAATATTCCAATGGTCCATGTTAACCGATCCATGGTTAACCGAATTAATTGCTCTGATGGACGATTATGTCGACCATAAAATGGACGGAGCTTGCGGTAAACTTCGCGAACTGAACCATTACTTTCGAAATAAATTTGCACGATTTGCAAGCGTTGTTCTTTTGTCAACCTGTTCATGATGAAATGGCAAACCAAACTAAATATTAATCACTTGACAGCTGACAAAATGGCCGCCAGTTAAAAAAGTGATGCCAACTTAAAGTTCTATACCCCAATAAAAAACACCCTTTATTTGTTTACTTGCAATGCACATCACCAAGGTAAGTAATAGTTATGTCGTTAATATTTGTATATGTAAACAAATGCAAATAAAAGCTGCTTGTCATCTGTTTCAATTCCTACCGTTTCTTTCCGATTTGTGTTTCTTTCCATCACTGATCAAATTTTTACCGATTTCAACGTACAGAAACAGCAGTTATCACGAAGTCGGTAACTTTCAATCTAGTCGGTAAATTACCGATTTAATTACAGAAAAGAGCTACAGTTTGTCTATTTGGCGATAACCAACTGAGATGATCGACGTCAAATCGATATTTCTAGGTCTTCTTTAATACTGAACATTTTGGTGTCCCAAGGTGTACACATTTTGTACTCACGTTAAAATTTTCCACGGTGAGATGAATTCCAAGCATAATGAAGCCATGATGACGATCCATCTCACAGCTGAGCCGGAATTTTGATAGTATTTTTAAATAATTTCCACACATTCAAAAGGTGTGAATCGATGCATGATAAAATGGCAAACCTTACTTAATGTTGTGTTAGCAGGATGACATTACATTGTTACGATAAACATTAAACGTTCCCGATCAAAAATTTAATAGTTCAATTAAATAAATGTGCGTCAGATTAAGTGCATACTTGCGAGTAGCATTCATCAATTTAGATTTGTAGTTCTTCAAACAAATCGTTAGCACAAAGTAAATGGAATGATTAGAAGGGCTCTAAAGCTTCTCGAACTTCCTTGGCCGACTATTTCCGTATCCATCTTGGAGATACGCTTAAATTGTCAGATTGAATAGCAATTTAATTAAACTTTCTTATAATTTCTATTAAATACGTATTGCCTTTAAAATAACAATCAAGTTGTTACCCCACATATACACACCTACTCGCACACAAACACATACTCGTACACATACATTCGTGGAGTTTAACCCACATGTGCAAATAAAGTCGTCTTGACTGGCGGCTTTCGTGACGGCCATAATTTAAACAGACGAGAGAAAAGGAGAAAATTAGCATAATTTTATGAATTTCAAATGTGTTTTAATGAAGCGTATTCAAAAGGGATGCGGGAAACATTGTTCGAATTTCGTATTCGAACCGAATATTTTAGCTTATGAATGTATATGTCAGTGGTGTTGGCGGTGTGAGTTGTTGAGTGTCCAAAATTCCAGGGTTTTCAGAAAACCGGCATTTTGGGTTTCTTTCAAAACCGTGTTTTGAATAAACCGGATTTTACTTTTAAAATTCCGGCATTGCGGTTTAAGCCTTTTAACCAAGAATAAAAAATATTTCTCGATTTTAAATTAAAGTAACTGTGCCTTTGAACAGGCTCTACAGGGTGGGCCATTCAAAATTTTAACTTTGAATCGGCTGTGGAAGGGTGGAACTTTTTTCTTTAATAATGGAACACAATATCGTTACTATGACTACCACAACTGGCTCGGCAGTACCTCATCCGATCAACCCAATTTATAAGTACATTTTCGATTGTTTTGTTTGGGTCGAATCTCTTCAATGACAACTTCGAATTCATGTTCCAACGCCTCAATTGTCTCTGGATGCTTTGCGTAATATTTATTCTTAATGGCTCCCCACAGAAAATAGTCCAAAGGGCTCAATCACAATTTCGACTGTTTTTTCGATTTTCAAAAACAGTGCGTAAAATATCGATGGATGCGTTTGCTGTGTGATATGTTGACGGTCCTTGCTCATTTTTTAAAAAAAAAATGGTCCAATAATGTCGCCAGTACAAAATCTACACCAAACAGTACTTATTGGGACATAAATACTGTTTCACGCGTTTTATGATGTAAAATAAGAAGTACTGAATGTTTTTGGACCAAATATTTTTTTAATATATTTATTGATGTATATTGTATCCAAAAACAATCAACTTATTCGAAATGTCATATGCAACGGCCAATCGTCAATAGCTGAACGAACCTCGTCCATTGGAAAATTGGTCACAGCTCGAACCAAAGCAGTCATAAGAGATCCAATGTTCGGGTATCTTTTGCGACAAACCTTGTCCTCTAAAACCGTCCACAATTTGTAATCCAATGGGTTCAAATCTGGACTGCCTGAGGGCCATTCTTCAGAGGAAATGAACGCTGGCAAATTGTTTCGAAACCAGGCCTGGGACGTTTAAGCCTTATGGGCCGGTGCAGAACCCTGCTGAAAAGTCCATGGCTGGTTTTGGAACAGGGAATTGTTAAGAGGCTTCACAACAACTTCCAAAACAACAGCTTTCTTGGTAAACTTTGGCCGATGTTTTGACTCTTTGTTCGCAAAAATGCAGGTCAGTGACCCCATTGTAAGAGACACCCCACCAAACCATGACTGAAGCTGGGTGATGACCCTTTTCCACCCTTGGTATCAGTTCAGATGCTTCCTTAGATGACCGCCCATACACGTTATCATTTTGCTTGTTAAATTTTTTCCTGAACGGTAAAAATTTCTTCATAGGTGAACAAAATTTTTCTGTGCAAGTTATCAGCGTGCTTCACGAAAAGACGTTTGCATTTTTCAATCCCATTTTTTTTAAAGCTGCAGTCAATAAATGTCCGGTACGTCGCTTGAAAGCCCCAAGTCCCAAGTCTTTTTTAATGATTCGACTCATGGACTTTTGCGTGATATTCATCTCACGGGCCATGATTTTCTGTTTTCGGAGCGGATTTCTGTGAATTCTTGATTTAACGGCTTTGATGACAGGCGGTGTTCGAACAGAGCGTGGGCGGACCGGTGGCGGTCTTTTGCATCTCCAGTCTGCTCAAACAGTTTTATGCATCGGTAGACGAACATGCGGCTAATCCCTAGTGGCCGGAGAGTTTTGAAAATATCGTTTTTTTTCATTTCACACTTGAAAAGCGCTTTTACAGCGAATGGTTCTCATTATCTGACCTCTCCATGATGAAAGTTGAAACAATTTTAAAATTCCTTTACAGACAAACGCTATTGGGGTTAGCTTTAAAACCCATATGACATTAACGGGGTATGTTCAGTTGTACTATTGAAATGGGTGTGTTCAATGTGGTAACAGTATTTATGTCCTTACTAAGTATAAGTATGTCGTGGATGCATTGCCTTCGTAATAGTCACGTGAGCGTTCTCTGAACCCCCAGGCGGTAATTTTGCTTTTTGACATAGCCACCGAGATGAAAATAAGCTTCATCTAAAAACACAAATTTGCGGTAAAACTCTTCATCTCAAAAACACAATTTTGCGATAAAACTCTTCATCTCCTACCAAACAATCTTCAGTCCATTGGGCGATGTGAAAAATAATCGTATAGTTTTCTATTATTAAATGATAAAGTTCTACCTTTCATTAAAACCAGAAATTAGAAAAATTATCAGTAATTTTTTTCAAGCCGATTCAAATTTAAAATGTCCCACCCTATAAATTCGCCCAGATTTTAAAAATGAGGTCATATTTTAATTTTAATAAAGGGTGGTTAAATTTTAAGGGCCGATGTTGAATGTGAACCACACCTAAACTTCAAGTTTTTTTCTGCATTTCATTTGATATTTCTCAATTTCAGACTAATTCAATTTGAATTATGGAGGGATACAGAAGCGAGCAACGCGTTAAAATTATTCAGCCTTATTATAAAAATGGGCGTTTAAATAAAAATGGACTTCGTGATTTTTTCGGTCAATTTAATCGTCCAAATGTGCCGGGTCTTAGGAGATGTAAAAACACCAGTGCATGCTCGTTCTTCGGAAAATATTGCTGCTGTTCGCGAAACTCGTCGTCGTCGCGTCCAACAATTGCACCTGTCACGCTCGTCGTTAATGAACATTATGCATAAAGACTTGCATATACACGCTTCCAAGGTGCAATTGACTCCGGAACTAAAGCCTTTTGACCATTCCAAACGTCGTTAATGGTCAGAATGGTGGCAACAAATTGCAATGACCGGCCCTTAAAACTTAACCACCCCTTAAAAATTTTATTGTGTGGATAACCATGTGACCATGTTTAAATGGGTCATATTTGCGGACATACATAGGTCCTGTCACCCAATTTTAGCCAAACTGAAAATATGATTTTATTAGGAGGAGTATTTTTAAGCCATTTTTGGACTCCCAGACAATTTCTACGAGGACCTTTTCTAAAAATAAACCTTTATGGCTTAAGCCGGTCCAAGATTGATTTATATATAAGTATATATACCATATCATACCAAATTTGATTGAAAACGAAATTAATATGAATGTTCTAGAGCGGTTTTGTGTTATATCGGGAGAAATCTTTAAACTGGGGCTATATCAAAAAAAAAACATCGGTAAGACTCATTTTTATCTTAGCTGATCGTTCTTAATGAACTGTGCTAAATGTCATCATTATTAGATGTATTATGTGCCTTCTAAAGCTAAAGACATAAAATCGGTTGAATATATGTGTGGGATCTATATCTAAATTTTAACCGATGCTCATATAAGTCAACATCCTTCATCCAAAAAACTTACTTCATAAAGATTGGACCACAATTGCCACCTGTAGTTGGAAAACAAGCTTTTGATAAACAGCGGACGGACCGAAAGATGTCGTTCATTGAAATCAACTGGTGATTCTGAGTCGAGCGCTACACTTAAAGGTGGATCTAGCTTAAATACTTTTGGATAGTTTTAGATTCGGTACTTGAAAATTCTAAATTTTCTTTGATTCGACATACACCAACCAAAAAACCGAAAGTCTAACAGCAAAAAACCGGGTAAACCGACATGTTGGGCTTAAGGCCCAATTAGTCTTGACGGTGGACGGTTGACGGTAGGCAATCAGCTATTTAAGTTGGGGGTTGCATTTTGCATGTGTAAGAGGGAGATAACTACAGTTTGACGGTTGACGACGGTAGACTTCTGTAGGTTGCAGAATCAACCGTCCACCGTCAAGACTAATTGGACCTTTAAGCTATTTTCGAGAAACATACTTTCGGGTTTAGAGATAAAAACCGGAGTGTCGTTTTTCGGTTTTGGACTCTCTGGTGAGTAGAGAAGCCGGCATCATTCAGAGATCTGAAAATGTAATTGAAATATCAATTTCGAATGTTGTGTGAGAAGTATCACACCAAACTGGTTATTGCCACCAGGGGAGGAGAGAATGGAAATTGAATATGAATGTGACGGAGGAAAACCTGACCCAGCGAGAAAGAGGAAAGTTTAACTTACTTCTTGTAATCGAAGTCTTAGGTTGGTTTAAGAGACTTGATTGGGTTTTCCAGATTCCATACAATCAAGAAAACCCAAGAACGTTATTTTGCAAAAGGTCTGAAGGTTGGTCTAAATATAAAAATCACTTTAAAAGTTACAAAACTGAATATCATTTGGTTAATAGGTTTTTTTTGCGTATTAATATTTAGAAAATATTAGCATGTTTGTAAAATAATATCTCTGAAGTAGCCTTCGTTGACTAAAGGTTATTTGAAAGGTCTAATTTTATCTGAATCCGTTCAATAACTCGAGCGGAATCGCGGTAAAGAAAAAAGGAAACCTTAAGGCCCCATGGTCGCATAGTGTGCACAGAAGAGAATGAGACCGTTTTCAAGAGAGTGTGACTCACTAATAAAACAACGACTCGTCGACTCGAGGAACATATAGGTCCAAGAGAAACAGGGAGACATTCGTCGGCAACTCTTAAATGGGTTTCTGATGATGGTAGTTCAACAGGTGACATACATGCAAAAGTTGGCGCCACTCGGAATTGAAATAAGTGTAGTGGTGATATTGGCATTCCTCTTTCAAGGGGTAAGAGGCGTATATCACGGAAACTCTAGTCATTTCCAAGCATAGATGGGAAAAGACACCAACCTGTAACAAAGACCAGAAAGAATTGGCCTGGTGTGGAGGAGCAGAGAGCGCGGACAGCGATAAACCTCTTAAGGTTCCTTCTAAGCAGGGTTACCATCTTTCGGAGAACATGACCTTCTTTCTGACGACAAAGTGAAATGTATCCTTCTCTGGTTACTTATATTCATTGTAATATAATTCACAATTCTTTAAAAAATTAAATACTAGATAATGCATTTTTAACATTTTCCAGTTGTATTTCACATCGAAAATTTGAGATCAAAGTTTATCCTGGAAACCAATACAAATAGGGAAGTGTTAAAAACATTTTCCGGTATTGAAATGTTTTAAAGGATTATGAATAATATAACAAGGAATAGTTATTCAAAAGATTACTTCAATAAATTTCCCACAGTTTGGCAGCTACGAGTATGGCAAACATAGGCTTGATTAGTCAAGAAGATTTATTCGAAAAAATCTGTTTAATTTCCAAATTATCCCGAAACCAATCATTGGATATAGGAGTACGCAAGTTTTGGAGGTTTTTAGATTTAAGTTTATGCTTTAGTTGTAGGCTTTTATACTAAAATTTAGCTAAGTTGTGTGCACAATAGGCCGGGTCGATAACAGTGTAAAACAAGTGGTCAACACGTAAGTTCGGCGGGCCGTAGCTTTCGTACTCTCCACAATAGATTGCGTTGTGGAATAACATTAACAGTATTGGGAGAAATGGTTGTTGGTGGTGGTTCCATTTTTGACAGAACTAAATTCAAGTGGCCCTATTAAGGTTGTCATGTTCAGATTCGTGAATTTCATTGTTTTGAAGAACCCATTTGTGTTTTATTAAGGGGGCCAAAGGGGGGTAGATTCGATTCGGGCCTTGAATGTAGATAAATCTTTAAAGTTACAGGTTATTGAGGTATGTGAGAAAATGCCACTGTTTCTGAGTAATTATATGTCGATGTTCAAAGGGACCTCATTTCCGGCGCTATAGGGACCTTTCACCTTTGGCCCAAGACATCAAATATAGTCAAATTATAGAATTAAGAAATTAGTCGAATGGTAAAATTAGTACGATACTTGGATCCGTGACAAAATTGAAATGTGTTTTAATACCATTACGTCCACAGTTTAAGAAAACCGATTTTCTGGCTCCTAGGGCTCATATGAGCCTTCCCGAATTCCAAAGTGGCACAAATCCTCAATATAGGTGCATAATTGAATTTGTTAGAAAATTTCACTGTTTCTGGTTATCCATGTGTCCCTGAACATAAGGGGACGGATTTGGTCCCCGTGTCTAAGACCACGTCCATTGGTCAGGGCCACCAATTCAGCCAAATCGTCTCAAGTATGGCATATAAGGAATTGTCCGAAAATTCCACTGTTTTTAATAGCCAGACAATCCATGTTAGAAAGGACCTATTTTACAGCGCCTTTTCCTTTTCTCTAAATCGTAAAATTAATGTGGTATTCTGATTCGTGACGAAATTTTATTGCTTTTGATACCAATATGTTCGTAGCTCTAGGAGGCAGATTATTGGTCCCATTGGGCCTATATGACACATATGTTCCAAGTTCTACTTATAAATTGATCAAAATCTTAAATATTGGCACATTTTTGGATTTCGCCGTTTCTGTATACCCATATGTCCCCGAACAAAAGGGGACGGTTTTTGGGCCCCTAAAGCTCCATGATCACACCCACATACGAAAGGGTAAATAATCTATACCTACATCAAATTACATAGGAAAAATCTCAAAAAGTTAAAAATTGGATAAGGACTTTTCTTAGTCCCTTAACCTAATCCCGGTCTTCAACCTATACTTGGGGATCTTTTTTCGCTTTAGTCAGATTTGGGCCGTTTTTAACGCGCATCGATCGTCGACTATAAGACATTGATCTGTTAGGCTTACAAACTCTAGCTCCTCTAGTTTGAACTAAATAGTAATTTCTACAGACGGACATGGGTAGATCCAAAGATAATTCCATCCTATGGATGAGAGTATCAAAAAGTTCACCCACTTGTTTTGAAGTGTACGATGGGAGCATCTCGGAAATACAAAAAATTGTGTGCATTCTACATATTCTTTCAGAATTTTTTTACAGATTCTTGGTTTCTAGTGCTTCAATACTTTCATATATCAAGGTAAATTTTTTCTAGTGACTTTTAGACTGTCAAATGCCACGGGATACGCTGACAGGGAACACCGGGTGTTAAATTTTTAATAATTAATTTACAACTTTGGTATTATAATTGGAGACCACGTGACATTAAAATCAAAATTAAAAAAGTATGTATACGATCCATGTACTTGGTATACTCTTCTTTAGAAAAACGAACAAAAGTTTGTAGTGTCAACTTAAGAAGGTAATTTTTAACCCATCTTGTGCGCATGAGCCCAAAAACGAGCTCATAAAACCTCATGTGTATTGAATAATTTTAGTTGCACAAATCATATTTTCTTGGCAAACGAGTCGTCTATTCCAAAAAGGAACACAAAGTTCGAAATATTCCAAGAGAATTTGTCCAGGAAAATATGTCTGGATAGGATTTCAAAATGCGTATCTAAAATATAAAAGCTCGCTCACGTAAAACCATTTTACACTATGAGAATCGGCATATCACACTATTGTGGCAAATTAAAACGATCTGCATTTCCGTTCTTAACGATGACCAGTAAGTAATTCTAGTTTTTCCAACTTTTGTATTTCCGAAACTATTAATAAAAATGTTAAAATATTTTATAAGGTTTGCCATTTTAGCACGCATCTGTCACGAATGTGGAAATTATTAAATAACCTATAAGTATATTATCGAAAAACGGGCTAAGATGTACAAAAAGGAAAGGTTAATCCATCGTGGGGTCGTTCTCCATCATAGACTTTGCCACATGGTAGAAAACTTTGGCGCTTTAACCTAACAGACGACACCTCGATTCGGCGGCGATCAGCTTAATTAAGCATCTCCAAGGATTCACTAGCCATGTTTTCGATTTGATTTGAGTCTACTTTCATATGAGATTGCGCTGTAGCAATAATTTTAGCCGAACAAACTCAGATAATGCCTTGTAGAATGTTAATCGGGGAATGGGATTTGAAAAAAGTATGTATACATTCTCGGACCAGAATCATTTTTGGCTCAAGGCTATTTCACCAAAAAAAATGACATCTCAAGTATTTTACCTACATCTTTTTTAGAAAAGTCCTGAATGTAAAACTCGTTACGTATGTGAAAAGAATTCCATTAAAACTGTATAAATTCCTAATCGATTTCAAATTATGCATAATTTTTGCACTACTATATGAGAAGGTCTCTCGTTGAAGAATGAGTATAAAAGGAGGGTTTACCAAAAGTTATCCCTCCTATCAAAAACCATAAAAATTCCCCCATGGAAAAAACTGTCGAGCGTTCAACTTTTCGAAAATTGAAAATATTTCAACGATGCGTAAAAAAGAAAATACTACCGAAGAAAAGTGAAGGTTAAAGGGGGCAAGAGTTTTTGCAAGACAACAGTCCCAGAAACCTTCGAGAAGTTTTACTTCAAGAAAAAAAAACTACTTAAAGCACAAAAGAAACGTAAAAACGACACTTTTTTGCAATAGCTTGAAGCGAATTGGAGATGATGGCAAAAGAAGCATAAACATGCAATGAAGACGAACGATGGCAATGGCGATGAAGATGTAGCCGGTCTCGGGTGCTGTCTTCTTTGATGGCAAGTCAAGTTTCTTTCTTAGTGTTTGTTGTTTATTGTCGTTTGTTGCAAAGTTCATTGAATGTGAAGGATATAAAGACGATTTGCTGCTTCTGGTCCTTCTACCGCTCCTCTCGCTCCCCTGTGGAGTATAAAATTGTAAAGCGGTGGAGTGCCAACGAGCGGAAAGAGCACGAACAGGGACATTAGGTACGATTGCAGGGAAAAGTTGCAAGAAAGAAAGTCGAAACAAACAAACGCTCACTCGCTCGCATGTTTGTGCGTACATGCTGGAGTTGGAATGTATGTACGAATGCCCAACCATTTATCTGTAAAGTTTTCGACTCCAGACGACAATGCAAGGGGACTCTAGACACTACGACCACCACTACCACTAATGCCATGAGATTAATCATATACTTTATGCTGAGAAAAAAAAAAACATATGGATCCATGTGGTATATAAAGAAGGAATACATAAATAGTAAATGATGACAGGCATTTAACTCTATAGACTCGTTCGCTGTGGCCCTCTGTCGTTGGTGGTACCTATTGCCAGCTTATGTATATGGAACAACCTCGGATACTTACAACATTCCATCGAGTATATAACAATAGCTAGTATCGTCTTGTATAATTGAAGTTTATATACTTCGTTTTGACTCAGCTGCCGTAAAAAAACACAAAGGCATGCGAGCATATGCAAGCACACATGTACCTACGCAGCCATGTACGCCGTACGTCGTAAGTACATAAATGCAAGAGAAAAGCGGCTAAACAACATAAACTGACTCGACTCACAGGCAGGCACACAGACATACCACAAACGTTTTATAGCCAAACATCAGCTACAAACTCGAGCGACCTTTTAGTATCACATCAACAACGAATACAAACGGTTCGTGCGAGATAAACGGAAAACGAACGTGAACACAGCCAACATTCGCTACGAAGCACATACATACACACACGCACAGCCAGGCCAGGCAACATAAATTTACAAAAACACAACTGGCGCCTTAATATTGGATATGTGTGGTTATATTTAACAACAACAACGTCGGGTGTATGTACGAAGAGCGCAAACGACGTCGACAGCAGAAAAATAAAACACCACCACCAAGAGTGAGTCTCACATAGAGTACATTGAGTGCTTTTTAAATGTGCGCTCAATTAAGCCATACACAATAAATGAGAGTGTGCCCGTTAGTGTAGGAGTGACAGAGAACGCCTTATAGCAATCAACTGCCAAGACAGAAAGAGACAGCAACAGAGGGTAGGCAAGAAAAAAGTCAATAACTCCATCTGATGTACTCTTTTATTACCTAAAGGCATACTATATGCTGTACGTAGGTAGCCAAATACAGCAGTATATAAGTGGAATTATTTATATACCACCAAGTGAGTGAATATGTACGCGACGTCGTCATAAACTCAACGCTACGTTCAGAAACATTTCAACGCGGAACGTTGAACAGTAAAGACGCAAAGGAAAAACGCTAAGCGGTTATTTCTTAAAAAATCAAAAATTTTTTTAAATACATAGTGTAAAAATAAATATAATTAAAAAAAAGTTATGAAAAATTAATTTAAAAAAAAAACTTACCCAAGTTTGAAATTTCATAAACAAAATTTTCACCAAAATCACTCATCTTAAATATTCCACAACTCGTCGTGTGAGAGGTGGTGGAAGATTTCGAATTTATTTGTACATAAAGCCTGCTGTAAAGATTACAAAAAAAAACCAAGAGAAGAAACAAAAAATAATCACCCATGGAATAATCATTGAAAACGGAATGCATGATATATAAATAAGTGGAGTGTGCAACTGAAAGTGTACATGTGTGAGTGAGCTAAAGTGAGGGTAGAAGTGTGATAACTACCAAAGAGCAAACACAACATAAAGCATACACAGCAAAAGAGAGTGAAATATAAAAAAAGAAAATCTAAAGCAACGAAGCGAATTATAAAAACAAAGCAGAAAACAAGAAATTCACCAGAAAAGAGAAAATACATACATACAAAGATAATGATAATAATAATGATAAATTATTGTGAAAGTTTTTGAAATTACCAAAACATAAAAAAGTTAATTAAATTAAACAACCCAACAACATACATCACGGTGGGGATAACAAAATTCCCACAAACATATCTTGGATTACTTTACCTATATTTACCAATTTGGATTACTTTATCACACAAAATGGATTATTTGGATTACTATAATTTAGCCGCACATATGGATTATTTTCCTCAACACTAACTAAACGTAAGTCCTTATTAACTTTTGTTTTTCTAAAACACTTCTACGCAATTTGTTATTACAAATTAAGTCCATTTAATATATTTTCCTCTGTTCTTTGTATTTATTGCACTGTATTTCTTTATGAAACTACCTCTTTTTCCGTTTTATCTTAGACCTTTTGCTTTTCCACCACTACTTAAACACACTCACACACATACACGCGAGTGGAAACAAGAAAGAAAAAAGATTCCAGCTGTAGTTTATCTGTTACAGAAAAACATAAATTTCAAATACCCAAAACACTCGTTTCAAACTAAATAAACATAAATTCAATTCTCTTTTCTCTCTGTGCCCGTCATTCTCTCGCTGTCACTATCCCATTTGAAGTTGAAAACACAGCAACCATAACCAATTCAAACCCAAATGCTCTTCTTAAGTAATGTCAATACTAAGCACTGGAAAAAAACGCCAAATTAATTTCAGCCATACTCCTTTTTGCCGTTGACAGATCAAAGTTAAATATTGTTAATCGCTGGCTTAGATATTGTGCGAAATAACCATGGAATCAGGGAATCGCGTTGGCATGTTTGATTTTATTTTGACCTGCAAATTAGGGAGGGGCATAAAATTGGCTCTTAGCGATCAAAACTGATAAATTTTCTTCTGAAGTCCCTCAGTTGGGAAATTATATTCAAAGGCCGCGAGCTTTCTTTAATATCTAAGGCTCTTTAGGAAATAATATTCAAAGATCAGGACCTTCTATAATACCTAAGGTTCTGTTTACGCTAGAAAAGGAAATTGCTATTATCCCAGACAGGTTGGCTGTTGCTGATATATTTACTATATCATTTTATCGCATTTGATAAACTGACTGAGATAGGCGTAACCTATAATCCACATGTCTTCCGATTTCTGAAAGCAAAAAAAATAGACTGAGCTTTTTGAACTAAATTATTGTCAGCCCATATTCCTATACATAACAGAGGATCTTTACTCACTAAAAAGCACATATTACTGCCGAAGTTGTTTTATATTTGTAATCATGTAAAGCAATACTTCAAATATGTTCGATGTTATAAAAACACCGCCCCAGCTAATTTTGAAAATGGCATTCGGGTTTAAAGCCAAATGTTAATATACATAAGCTCGTATATGCTACTGGAAATCTTAATCGAGCAGAATTCCTCGCTCTGTGTTCACTAACATACTCCAATATCAAGGATATTTAAAAAATCTTCAATCGACGTCAAGTGAAATCTGTGCATTTTTCTGCGCTTTTACTATGTTTATGTTACTGTAGCTGAGCGGATATATTTTGAAAAAGTTTAATGTTAGTCGCAAACAAACCTAGACTCCCGACGGTGCGTTAATTATGTTTGTGGAGTATTAGCTCTGTGATCCGTACTTCACTGTATTTTAAGCTGTTAACTTAGTCTTAAGTAGAAAAATTAATTTTATGACTGAGCTTTAATTAAAATGAGAAATTAATCTTTTCTTTCACACAAAAATCACAGACCTGTCAGCTGCTTATAATAAATAAACATACAAATGTCAAAATTGCGTTAATACACTCACTTCTTACGAAAAACGTTAAAATAGCCACACTCTTACACCCAAGATGGGAGTGGAAAAATGAATTTCTTCCCTACCCTACACAGCTGCCACTGTATGTAGTTGTGTCTCACACAATGCACTCTCCTTGTTTTTTGTTTCCGTTTCTTTCTCTTGTTTCTACCTTCACCTTTCTTCAAATCGCCTTGAAACGTGTTGAAAAATGTCATTCATTATTAAATAAACAAATGCAGCATAGCTCCACCGATGAAGTATGAATTTTATTCTCCGCATTTTATTTATTTACTGATTTTCTAGCTTATTTATTTTACTTCTCCAATTCCTGCATTCTATGCCTTCTTATGTTTTCGAAAATTAACCAATTCTTGTTCACCCAAAAATCAAAAATTCCAGCTTAAAAATATCAAATTACGTTCGAAAACACGATCCTAAAGCAAAAGCCGTAACACAAAATAATGTCCCCGGTACCGCTACCTGTGGCCAATTTCATATCAACGGCGGCAGCAGCGGCATCTACAACAACAACAACGGCACCACCACCGACAACAATGGCAAATTCGAATACATCCTACAGACAAATGGCACAAACAAACGGCCATAGTCAGGGCAACAACAATCACAACACCAACAATGCGGCTGCAGTTGTTGCAAATAAATCTAAAACTTCCACTGCAGACATTAAATTGCAGCAGCAGCAACAACACCAAACAAAGGAAATGTCATCAAACTCGTTGTCGTCCTCTCTGGCGGAGAACAGTACCGCCACCAACCCCCCTGCAGCAGCAGCATCATCGAATGTCATAACATCGCAATGTGACAGTAGCAGTGGCAGCACAACTTCCAGCTCTGGCAGTGACAATGGCTCCAGCTCTTCTGTCAATCTTAATGTGAAAAATGAAACCTGTGATACTGAGATTAAAACCGAAACGGAGTCCTCGGAAATGTGTGCCCTAGACTCTGCCCTATCGGATCCCAACGATGTGCAACTTTCGGCGATGAAACATCGACCGATACTCCTGAGCACCATGAATGCCCATATCATCTGTGGCCTATGTTTTGGCTATCTGATAGATGCCACCACAATAGTGGAATGTTTACATTCATGTAAGTATTTGCGTCACGACCACGTCTGTCATCGCCAGATTATATTGCAATCTTAAATCTTGTCGGTATACAACTTTCAATTAAGTACACACACACACACACATATTTAAAGTGTGCGTTGATATCCTTGAAATTGCTATGAATGAAAAAAGAATCCTTGAATCTTTTCGAACCCTTAAGCAAACCTTGAGCTCGTAGATTTCATGCAAATTTATTGTGATGCTTGAGGACAACAGCGCAGGGAAATGTGAGGACAACCCTCTAATAGCAAGAAATGGAAATAGTACAATGATGATATCTATCTAGCGGTGAGGGAACCCTTTATGCGTACTTTTAAATGTAAACGAACAAAAATTGAACTTAAATTTTAGAAAAATTTTGGAAGTTTAGGAAAGGGATATTGAAAACATTTTATCATGCAATTAAAAAAAATTAAATGAATGTTCTTGTTAGTTTAATTTTGAAAGTTAATTTTGAAATCGTTTAAACCATTTTACTAGTTCTACAAGAGAAATCAGACTAAATTCCGACATACTCGTATCCCGCTGAAAAGGCCGTTTATAAGGTACCATGCCCCATGCAGCCTCTTCAAAAAGCTCACAACTCTATCAGTGTCATAACATCAAAAAACTGCATGACTGCCTTGTATTTGTCTAATTTTTCTTTTTACATTTTTGTACCTAAATTTAGTAAACATTTCCTTTTAAACATTGCTCATTTCAACTTAAAACAAAGTTGGGCTACAGGATTAAAGTCTTACTGCCTACTTTATTGATAAAGGGGAGCGTTAGGAAGCCTTTTTTCAACTTCCGTCTATCCGACTTGTTAACACCCAAATATCAAAAGGCTGAACTTCAGCTAGAAGACTTAAATTTTCAAAATTGTTGAAAAAAAAAATGTTAACTTTAGTTTGGTTAAAATTTTATTTTAAATTGGATAAAAAACCCGTAAATATTGTTTAGCTGGCTTAAAAGGTTGATAACAACACGATCAATATACCAACTTTAAGGGGTTTCGGTTTTGAAATAAGCTGTACTTCAGCTAGAAGACTTAATTTTTTTTAATTGTTGAAAAAAATGCTGTAATTTGGCTTAAATTTAATTTTAAATTGGAAAAAACCCGTAAATATTGTTTAGCTGGCTTAAAAGGTTGATAGCAACACGATAAATATGCCAACTTTAAGGGTTTCCTGTTATGACATAGCTAGACTGACTTATTTTTTATATCTCAAATATTGGTGAACTTTTCAAATGCACTCATCAAATTAGAAGAGGCCTTGTTAAAACCAAAAAGTAGTAATCCTTTACCTGCTATCTGCTTTTTATTTTAAGTTGGATTGGACTTAAATTAAGTTGAAACTTTGACCGTATTTTTCGTAATATAAAAAGTAACACTTTAGTTAGTTTTCTTTTTGAACTCAATTTAAGGTACTTCATTGTTGATTAATTAAATGATCTGATGATTTTATTAAACATACAAAGACTTTCGCAAAGATTATTTGTGGTGTAAAAAATCGTTTCGAGTTTTGTTTTTAAAACTAATTTAAGGAACTACATTTTTTATAAATAATTTGACTACCGGTTCACCATTTTTTCTCCTTAAAACTAGACATGAATAAATTGAAATAAAAAGACGGAAATGTTGCTTAGTTAAATTGTTGAAGTTAATCTACGCAACTTTTAAGCTACAGTTTTAACTATCTGTTGATCAGAAAAAAGTTTACCAGTATTTCCGGTAACAACTGTGCATTCGTTTCATTGAAAGTAAAAATACCTGGGAGGAAATTCTGAGATTGCAACACTTTGTCAGCTTATTTTTTCTGAGCCAATTGTTAATAATTATTTTTGTTTCTCTGCCATTATTTTATTTACAGTTTGTCACAGTTGTTTAATAAAACATTTACGGACTGAGCAGTACTGTCCGCGTTGCGAAATGATGATAAATACCGCAAAACCAAACATAAAGTAAGTATTCAGTCGTACTGACTCTGTCATGCACCAGCAGACAGACGACGCCGCATGCCACAACTTATCTATCCATCAACACCCTCCTGTCCCACCGAAGACAAATGCCGACGGCAATTTTCATTGCAGTCTGAATAGAAATGACAATGCGAAGAAAGTCGGGGGGAATGTGTGCTAGAGAGGAGCATTGTTAATAAATAGTATTCTTAAAGATAGAAATGACTTTACAAAGCCTTGACAAACAAGACAACAACCGACACAATCATTAAAATATCTTAGAGCCAGACAAGCCAAAGCAACAACACAAACTCGAGCAACAACAAGAGACAATCTAAAGCAGATACGAGCGATAGTTTCCTTCAACGATTGTTCCACGACAGCATTGCTATGTAATGCAAACACCACCCTGTGTTCGCTCAAAGAAGTAATGAGCCTTATAATGAAAACATCTGCGTCAACATTTCATTACCCACAGCCACATTCCACGCTAGCACAAGCAAGCATGCTCACAGTCAGGCGGACTGGCTGGCTGGCTGACTGACAGACGGACGGAAAGCCAGCCCGAAGAGGGACGTACAATTTCTGCTTTGTTCATTTGTATTTTGTTATAAATGATATTTGGTCGTTGCTGTTGTCGTTGTCGACTTCGTCATGCTCTTACCTGCACCAAATTTCGTTCCTTCTTCAAGAGTCACTTTTGTGAACTAAGCATATTGATATTCACGGAACGTGGTTCACGTTCCGCTTTCACATGAAAATGTCTTTTGGCAAATGTCTTCGAAAACAATGGCAGGAGAAACCTTTTTGCGAGGATTAAAAATCTAATGTCCCTTTTCTGTTCTCTCTCGCTACCTCGTGTCATTTTAGGCCAGACACTACGTTGCAGGCCATTGTGTATAAGCTTGTGCCCGGTCTCTACGAAAAGGAGCTGATGCGCAAACGGGCCTTCTACAAGGATCGTCCAGAGGATGCGGCTCTAGCAACACCCGAGCAAAGAGGCGATGATACGGAGCATTTGATATTTAGCCCGTCGGACTATATGTCCATTTCTCTGGAATATGCAGACACAGAGTAAGTATTACAAGCCGTGTTTATAGAAATCGTAGTTTGCCGTAGAGAAACATTTCAAAATTTGTATGAAAAGTTTCATACTTTTTATGAAAAGTTTCATACTTTTTATGAAAAGTTTCATATTTGCTATGAAAAGTTTCAAACTTTCTATGAAAAGATTCATGCTTTTACTCGTATGAAAAGTTTGATACTTTCAATGAAAAGTTTGATACTTCCTATGAAAAGCTTCATACTTTCCATGAATAATTTTACTCTTGAATGAATATGAAAACTTCATTTACGTTTATAATCTTTCAAAGAAAGTATAATTTAGGAAATTATTTCTTTGCTAGATCTTTACGAAATACATTTTCCAGATCCAACTCATCATACTCGTGCCATACTAATTTCTAACTTTCTTCTTTCACTTCTTCTCATCTGTTTGCAGCGAACTAATGAAGTCCAATGCCGAGTACAATGAGCTGCTCAAACCCCGCTACCTGAAGTGCCCGGCCATGTGTACGGTGGCCCATTTAAAAAAGTTGGTCTATGGTAAATTTGAAATCAATTGCAACCGCTTCACCATAGACATCATGTATAAAGTAAAAACGATCATACTCCTTGATCACTATACGCTCATGGATGTTGCCTACATATACACGTGGAAACGAGATGCGCCCATGCGCTTCTACTTCCGCGTAAAACAGTCTCTGAAACCCGTGATCAGAGTAAAGAAAAATCTCGTTCCTCAAACTAAAAAAGAAGTGCCGTTGTTAACAGAGGAGGAGACCATAACAAAATTACATTCCCAAGCCATGTGCATCGTACATGAACCCACTCCTTCACTTAAATCTGTCGCGGACAATAAGATTTTGGAGCCCGAAGAAATAAAACAGGAGAATGAGGCTGAGGTATCGTCGACGACCGAAACACCCCCGGCGCCCGTTGAAGAGCCCAAACAATTCGAAATTGTTCAGCCGCAAAGTCCATCTAGCAGCTCGCAGGAGACTTCTATGACCGATAAGCTCAAGATAACGATAGTCAACAAAGCTGCCAAGGATAAGTCAAACTACGCGGAAGCTAAAACGGCCGCACCGGTTAAAGTGTTAAAAGAGAAGAGAGAATCACATAAGACGTCGCCATCTACGCCTAAGGACGAACGTAAAGTAGAAAATATCAAGCTGAAAATTGATCTTTCCAAACAAAATAGCGTAACGATAATCAACATGTCCGATCCGCAACGCAAAGAAATTGTGAAGCCCGTGCGACCTGAAAAGGAGTGGAAGGTTACAAAGACCAAGAAGGAGAAAGACGGTAGTCCTAAATCGTCTCCCAAGTCCTCACCACACAGTGATCGTAAGAGTAAAACGCCAAGTCCCCTAACAGTGCCTCCATTAACCATCAAAGCTGAACGCATAAGCCCCTTAGCTAAACTAAGTACTCCGGCCACGCCGACATCATCTACCCCCGCCAGGGTGGAGAGTCCCGATGAAGATCAGAAATCGCAATTCCTAAAGTCGTTTGCTTTAACTCCTATTAAGGCCGTAAAAGCTGTTAAACCGGATGCTCTGAGGATTTTATCCAAAGATGTCACCCTATCCATTGTACCCAAAAGTTCCACGAAAGATCATTCGTCGTCTTCATCCAAGCGCAAGAGCAAAGAACCTGTCAAAGCTGTGATCAAAAAACCTAAACTGTCGCCTCCATTGGCCACCGAAGACTTCAAAATTAAGTTGCCTCCGATTGCCAACAGCACTTTGTCGAAGCCAGCGGCACCATCTTCGAACATATCATCGACTACCGGTGAAAGCAAAAAGACAATGATGCCCCCACCCGCTCCGTTGTCGGTTATGAAGCCGCCATCGTCGTTCCTCAAGAAACCGGGCAAAGTGCATCACTCCAAGGTGTCGGCTGCTCCTCCGGGATCTCTTACGCCCCATCCTATGCATGGTGGCATACAGCTAGCAGCTCCTGGCAGTCGCACACCAATTGCTAAGAGATATCAACCGATTTTGCCTAAAGCTTCGCGACCCAATCCCTTTGCCAACATACCCAGTGATGTTAACAAAATCTTAAAAGACGCTGGCACGGAAATTAAGACCATACCTAATGAACCCGTCTCCAGCAAAGTGTATGGACCTAAAAGTGATAACAACAAATCCGTGATGGGACCACCCCCTATGTCGGCACCGCCTAGTAAGACTACCAGCAGCAATGCGAACAATAGCCGTAGTAACGGAGCTTCTTCAAAGTCGGCTTCTACGAAAAATAACAGCTACTTAAATTTGGCCTTATTTAATGCCTCCAAGTCGAAAGGCAACGAAGTACCGCCCGGCTGTCGTACCCCTATGTATACGCCCAATTCGCCGATTTATTCGCCAAGCTCCCCTCAATATGTGCCGAACTACAATATACCCACCATGCCCACGTACAAGTATACACCGAAGCCTTCGAACTCCAGCAACTATCTACAGAATGTTCTGAGCTCCAGCAACCACATGGCCAGCCTCTTTCCTAGTCCTCCTGTGAAAAACGACAACTCTATTGCAAACAATAATGCTGGTAGTTCCTCAAATGCAACGTGCAACCGAGGGGAATTAACTCAAGCTACCAAGCGTGTTTATCCGTTTGCTCGTAGCCCCAGTCCCGGCGAGGATCCACCAGAGAAGCAGCTGAAAGTTAAGTCTCTGCTGACGTCCTGTAACATCAACATACCGTCGTCACTTTCCATCACTATTACCCGAGAGGATGGCGAGTGCTTGGCCAACGGTGCTACACATCCAAAGCACAAAAGCCCTGTCAATAATTACATTGAGATTCTGAAGTTACCCGAGCAGACAGCTGATGGTGTCGACCACAAACGTTCTTCGCCACCGGCAACGAACTCCTTGTTCCCCAATCCGCCCGTCAAGAGGGTTTCCACACCGCCTTTGAACACCGGCAAGCCAGCGACTAGTAACAACACGTGCGGCAACATGCAGAAACAGCTAACGGCGAATACTCCCAACGCGGGCCACACGAAGACTGCAACAACACACAATGTGTCACCGCCTGCGCTGAACATGATGAACAAAAGTAATGCTGGTCTTAACCGGCAAATGTCGTGTAATAAACCTCTGGCTGCAACCAACAATAAATTACCCTTGCCGCCGGCTCATGACAAAAAGACACCCAGTCCAGAGAAACGTTTCAATACCAGCCCTACCGAACAAAAATCTCCCAAATCACCGAATGGCGATGGATCGGCATGCAAGAAATTCCGTCACATTCTGCCGCGCCAAATCTCAAATCCTGTGCCCGAAGTGAATATACCCAAGCAGAATGGCAATGTCATTGGCACCTACTCCTCGCCGAACGGCGTAAACGTTAAAATACATTCCAACAAAAAGGTGCAGCCCAGCAAAAAGTCTCCAGGCGCTCAACAACTGGCGCAGCAGCAGCAGCAACAGGGCGCCAACTTAAAACCAGCACAGCAAGTGGCAACAACAAAACAACAAGGACACATTAAGCCGCCAGCAAAGTCTCCACAGAGCACCAAGGCGGCCAACAAAAACGCCAATCAATCACAAGCGGCGGCAAATGCAGCAAACAAATTGAATGCTCCAGCCAGTTTACCACCAGCATTGCCACCGGTTATGCCGCATCCCATGCAAAACTTGCTGCCACCACACTTGGGCGCCGCTGCCGCAGCAGCCAATCAAGCGGAACTAAGTAAGTTTCTCAAGGAAAACTTGCTGCGAGCCCAGGTGCAGGCGGCCGTGGCCAACCAGTCCAACATGTTCTATCCGTATGCGGCCAATGCGGCTGCCGCCGCCCAACTGGGCCAATTCAATCCCGCCATGTACAACTATCAGCAGGCCTACATTATGGACCAACTGTCGCGCATGCAGAGAGCCGGCAACGATGCGTTTACCGAGTACATGCAAAAGCTTAAGAACAGCATGGACTTGCAGAAGACGACGGCCGACAACAAGGCACAGGAGACTAAATCGCAGCAGAAGAACTCAACAAGTCCCAAGGCCCTGAACCACAGCCCCTCTTCGACCTCGTCAGCGGCAAGTGCCGTGCCAAAAGAACAACTGATTTCGAAGGCAAAGTGAAGCGTCTAGCTGGTGTGCAGGTGAAGTTTTTGTTTTGATGGAAAAAAAAGGAATCAAATTCCTGGAATTTTAAAAATTTTATCAAAAAGAAACCGCAGTCTATGTTTCCTTAACTTTTGTTTCTTTTTTAAATATTTCATAAGTGTTATTTATTTTTCTTTAATGCCTCTCTCCCTTTCTGCCCCTTACCCTTAAAAGAAAAACGAATTGTTTTTGTTTCTTGAATTTGTTTTAATGGGTTTCTAGGGAAACCGATGTTAGCGCTTAAGAATTTTCCTTCACTTGTTTCTAACATGTGAGAATATTTTACACACTGTTGCATTTTATTTTATTCTAAAACAAACTTATTTTAATTTTTATTACAACAAAAGTATTATAGTGTAAATAGTAGCCGTAGATATTTAAGAGATGTACAAAATGTATAAACCGAAATAGTTTAAAACTCCTGTAGTGTATAAAGAAAAAGCTGAAAACAAAAATTAAGCCATTTTAGATTTTAATGAGAAATTTAAAAATAAAAACGAAAACCAAAACATTTTTATGAAAATCAACCGAGTTCTAAGTTATTTCCATCACATGCCTTCAATATCTCCCCCCCCCTCGCTTTATATCTCTGGGCTGGGGTAATCTCGAGGAAATCCTTCAAAAGTCTACTCCGAGGGGTAAACCCAACGAAGAGGACAATGTGACAATGACGTCGATGATTAAATTTCGGATGATTTATGTGCGTGCGTGTATGTGCGAGCACACATGCGACAAATGTTTGCCCGCAACGAAATGAAACGAGAGAAAATGTATCGCCTTTCAATAGAGCGACTACGAAGCGGGCGAACAAAACAGAACCGGCGAACATTAGGAACCCCGCGCTTACGCACACACATGCAACGGCAAGAAGCAGCAGCAACGAAAGAAATTCCTTAACCGGAAATAACTCAACAACAAAGGCCAGCAGCAGCGGCACGAAATAACCTTTTGGCACAAAGCAGCTCAGCACAGCACAGATGAAATAATTCGACCCAAAAAGAACGTTTATCTCAACAATCGCACCATCATCATCAGCCATCCATTCGTCCGTCCGTCCGTCCGTCCATACAAGCCCATTAAAAGTGTTGCTGGCTGCTGCTGTTGCCTTACGTAGTGCTCCGCATTCATTCACATTTTCACTACGGCTGGCGGCAGTGGCGAGTGGTGGTGGGTTTTCTGTTTTCTTGTCTGCTTCGCCCAACTTTCTTGCCCTGCCTTGCCTCAACGCCGCTCATGCATAATTCGACACCCATTCGGGGCACATCGCAAAAGTCGTTGATTCCTTCCCCAGTTTTCAGTTTTCCCACCAACAAAACAAAAAAACTGTTCAACAATTCGATATCTCCTCTTGATTGCTCCGCTGGTTTGTTGTTGTTTTTATTTTTCCTTTTTCGCTCTGTCAGCCTTCGTTTACGAATACACCGACCAAAAGGAAATCCACAAAACAAAAACCCAAAACCAACAACAGCCATCCACGGAATAACTGAAAGAAAAAACACGACTACAGCGGTTGCCATTAACTCTACGCTACGCTCTACAGTGCTGAGCGTTGCATTCACAAAAGCAGTGACTGTTGTTTTCTTGTTGTTGTTGTTGCTGCTGCCGCTTTTACGTTCCTATTCCCATTCGACGTGGTACACAGTGTTCGTGCTACAGAATATACGAAAAACAAACTTGAACGTACATAAAATTGTACATACTGTAGACGCTGTGTATGTACGAAAGAATGTTTGAATGTACACTAAAAAGTATCTGTATGTCGGTCGTACGACGTACTTGTGTAAATGGCAATGTTCATGGATGAACTGAACAGTTTGTACGAACTGAAACATTCCAGAGTTGCCAGCACTCTTGAGAACATACTTGGCAAGATCCAAGGTGAAACGAGCTGAAACAAATCGTACACCAAAAATAATTCCATTATTCAACTATCAACCTACATATGTGACAGCGAATAGAGAAAGGGAACTAAGGGTAAAAAAATCAATTTTCATTTTTTTTAAGGGACAACATCTGAGCATCGAATGAGACCGATCCCATGCCCCAAAAGTGTTCCCTCCCAGAGATATGCGCGTTTTATGAAAGTGAAGTCGACGATTCTAAGCGCAAATAGAAAGGGACCTAATCTTTAAAATGGCTCTCCTGAACAAAACTGGTTTTTTACCTTAGGTCCCTTTCTATTTTGCGCGTCACATACGTATTAGGGTGGGTCGATTTGATAAAAAATTGTCGATATTGTGTCATCGATTTGATTCTCTCATTCGTATTTCTATTCTCACGCCCACATATGTTACTCGTATATTGATTGCATTGTATGTGGCAATGTATATTTGTATGTATTCTATGTTACCTTGGAAAGGTAATATTTAAAACAAAAAAAAATATTTTTTTTATACCAACTTAAAAAACCTAATAAAAAAATAGACGAAAAGTAAAAAAAAAATTAATTGGGCGCCTCGAAAATGATTTTTTTTTAAATGTCGTGCCAAAAGCTATCGAAAAATCGATGGCCCAATATCGATTGCTAAATCGACCCACCCTTATATGTATTCAACTAATAAATTAGTTCAAATTCGATGTGATAAAGAGTTGACATAATTGTGCGTCGCCTACAGAAGGTAGTTTCCTTATTCACTTGAGAAAAAAATCAAGCATCAGAATAAAACAGGTAAAACCTAGTAAAATGGCCAGCGCCGTTCCTAGGCTACTAGAGCGCACATCCCTAATCTCCGGCACAACTTCAAAAGTAAAATATTTTTGGATTGGTGTAACCTTTGCTTCAATTTGAGTACCCCAGTGTCCTTATTGACTATTTATCGCCCGTTTCGAACATGCGGGCTGTTTTTAGTTTCACATGAGCTGAAAAGTTCATCCACCAAAAATTATGGCTTGAAAATCGAGACCAGAAAAATTTAACCAGTCGGTTCTACGCACCGGATCGAACCGTAGCAGCAATTCTTCGGCCAAGGGCTGTCACCCTGGTACGGTTTGCCGCTACAACAACAATTTGAGAAGCAAATACCTCAAAAAGTTTACTTTTTTCAAGGTATCTTAAGTCCCCTGTTCCTTTACCATCCATCCTTCGGCGGAGAGTATAACAATGAGTTCGGGCAATTTGCTGGTGCAATGAACCCTACTCCGATATATCAAATCCAAGAAGACCTGCCTTATTTTTATGCAACCTACTGTTGATCGAAACTCGCCTATTCCACGTTAAACGCGACTAAACCCCTGTTAAAGCAGCTTATAGAACAAAGCGATTTTTCGCGTTGCATTTTTTAGAATGACCATGGCGTCTCTTTCGCTCACATAACAACGTAGGTTAGAGCCTGCGTAACGACAAGACTATCGCAGCAAAATCGCTTTGATGTGTCAACAAGAAAATTAAAAATACCAATAAAACTATATCAACGTCCATTTCAAATAATTGTTTATAATTTGAAATAGAAAATCTCAATTTTAAATGAAAATTCTTAATTTCCGCTTAGCTCGTTTGTCTACTCTGATCTTTTGTCTATTTCGGTCACTTTCAACAGCAATTAACTGGCTTGAGACCTCTTGCATCTAAAGGGGTTTCATATAGGGGCATAACAATTTCGTATATTTATGTCAAATATTTTTAATGATCTTTCAGTGTCAAAACGTTAGTCGAAGTCAACATTTTGATCATAGTAAAGTTCACTTACGAGCAACGTTTGGAAATCGTTAAAAATTACTACCGAAATTCTGAGTCGGTGGTCGCAACTTTACGAGTAACAGCGCTTACTCCTCATTTCATCATCTTCATCGATGAAGCTCATTTCTCGCTGAGTGGTTTTGTCAATGAACAAAATATGCGTAATTGACGCGCAACAAACCCACATGTTCTTCAAAAGGCACAATTGCATTCAGAAAAAATACTTTGTGGTGTGGTTTCCATGCCAGAGGTGTGATTGGGCCGTATTTGTTCATCGATGAAAACAATCGTCATGTTGCCGCCAATGGAGAGCCTTAACGTGCCTTGTTAGAAAACTGTTTTTGACAAGAATTGAATGAGCTTGACATCGCCGATATTTGGTTTCAACAAGACGGTGCCACTAGCTACACATCACGTGTTACAATCGTTTTACTAAAAGGCAAATTCGGTGAACGAGTCATCTCGAGAAATGTTCCGGTCGAATGGCCACCTCGTTCATGCGATTTAACGCCATTGGATTTTGATTTGATGGGGCCACATCAAGTCTTTGGTCTATGTCAACAAGCCAACAACTTTAGCTCAAAGACTGCATCGAAATTGCCAACGTTCCGGTCGAAACGTGAGCAAGAGTGGTGGAAAATTAGTTCCAAAGAATAGATCGCTATACACGGGCTCGTGGTGGTCATATGAACGAAATAGAATTTCATTTTTAAAATGTAATATTTGCACTACGCCTGGAATAAACTCTATATCTTAAATATTCTGTTTTTATTAATATATGAAATTATTATGTCCCTTATGGAAAACCCTGTACGTTTTAAAAGACGACAAGTTTTTAAGAAAATGGCAAAGTGACAATGATTTTCGTGGGTGCACACTGCTTGTATCGCGGTTGCGGGTCCGTGACGACCTTCATCAGAAAGCTTCACAGCAATTGTGGAAAAGAAAACTGAGCTCGTTAAGACCAGGTTCTCAGCAAACGTAAGAGAAGTACTGTTGTAAATCTTACATTTCAAGTGAGATTTACTTTGAAAATTTCGGCAAAAAGACGTTCATGTTCGGTTCCCTCACACCTAGAGTTTACACTTTGCCCAAAAACAAACGATTGCATTCATTCCAGCTGTCGCATCATACTTGGAGTTACACTGAGCGAAATATTTAATTAAGATTCTGGCCTAGAAATGAGATCTTTAGTGTGGTTTCCTTATGAGAACCTTTCTATCAGTGCATTGAAAGAGTAAGAGCTGTATGAGTAAGCCGATCTCTGATTTAGTCACATTCATCGGCCAAAATTGTCAACTATGCTTTTCGTGTCCACCTTGGCGAATGAGCAACAGAAATGCGTGTAAAGCTCATTCGCCCAAGTTAGCATAAATAATGCAAATTAAAAGTATGATGTTAAGGCTCGGGCACACCTTTTAAACCATCCACCGAAGACTAAATGGTATACTAATTTTGTCATTTTGTTTGCAACACCACAACATATTGATCGAATACCCTACAAAAGTATATTATTGATCGTCGTAAAATTTTAAGACGATCCAGACGTATCTGTCCTTTTGCAAGTGTGTCTGTTGAAAGCACAGTAGCGGTCAAACGATTGAACCTAGCATCCTGATATGTAGCATTTTGATGGCTTATAGTCATAAGCTGTTTGGGATTGTAAGGGGGCGAAATCAGCCCAGGGGGGAAAAAGTTTCCCTTAAAGGGACTTAAGGTAGCTTGGTAAAAAGCACACTTTTTGAGTATTTGCTAAACTAACAGTACCCATTGGTTTATGGATGCATTGGCTTGTCCTCTGAACCCCATATGCGCCAATTTTGCTTATTGACATAGCCACCGAGATGAAAATGAGCTTCATCTGAAACACGATTGTTCGGTCAACTTCTTCATCTCCTGCCAAACAATCTTCAGCCCATTGGGCGAAGCGAAAACGCATCGCATGGTGTTCCATTATTAAGTGACAAAGGTCAACCGATTCAAATTCAAAATGTTAAATCGCCCACCATGTATTAACTTCAATATTGCTTGAATTTGTCATAGTACGTCTTAACACACTGATCTAGCTCAAATTTGCATAAAACGTTATAGAAGACCGAAACCAACCCAGGAGAAATTGGGTCATGTTCGTTCATGCTGTCATATAGACATCGGATTTATAGATTTTCCTCCAATAATTAAGTAATTTTTAGATCGTAATTACATTACCAACACTAGTTTGGCTATACAAACCGATCCCGCGAAGTATAATTTCAATCAAGCTTATTTTACGTATAAACCAAGCAAAAAAGCTGTTTAAAGCCGGTTCTGGATACCTTATACATTTTATGGAGAAACTTCTACAAGGCTTAGAGATCTATCTCTTATTCATCGGCCTTATGATCTTGAAAGCCTGGCGCTGATTTTGTAACTTGGATTATATGTTCGGTATCTTGTGTGACAATCGTATATTATCCAACAATTTTATCGGTTTTCGTGAAAAAGTGATCAGACCGTCATCCTACAACATCCCATTAATTAACAATGAGAAACTTTTCACAAATTATTGATATAATTCCTATACTCACTGGACCTACTGTTTTACGCCGGCTCCAAAAAGCTATGGCATTTTATAGAGAAGTTTTCATGGCTTCCATTTAAATCTCTTACTCGCAGTCAGCGGCATTTGCCAGGTGTAAACCCACCGCTGAAAATTGTTAGTAGTTCTTACCCAGATTTTAGCTGGATTTACTGTCCTTTACAAACCATACATTTATGGAGAACCCCTCATGGTAGATTTTCTCTTATGTGTGAGGAGATTTAAACTATCCTGATATATTAACTAAAACATGTCATGGCAACTCTACCAGTATTTAACTGGCCTTAATGATATTTGAGAGCATGCAAACACATACATACCAGCTAACGAACATCGACAACAACAACTACAGCGTCTAAAAACAAGCTGCATTATCTACACAACAACTCTAACTGCACACCACCCCAGCAGCAGCTATAGCAACAACAACATCAACCAGCCAGAGTACAGAAAACTAAAACTGTAATTATCGTCGTCAAACTCAAACTAACAGCCACGAAACGAGTACAAAAAAAAACATAAACGCAGACAAAAACAACCACAACGGCGACGACCACTTCGACAACGACGACGACGATGTTAATCATTAAACAATTTAAGCTAAGACTGGTTGCAAAGACTCGATCTCGAAAAAAGAACGTTGTTGTTTAGCGGCACACAGCACTCCTTCTCCCAGTCAAACCAACACAGCACAAACGAACATTGCACTAACAACAACAAGAACAGCGCCGCCAACAACCATTGAAGCATGAGAGAGGAGAATATTAATGTTTCATACAGGCCGACCGACCCCATACCCAATATTCGATACTCGGCGTTCACTGAAAGGAAACTGACACACACGAACTCACCCCATACGCGATAACGAACGACCGAGGACCGAGTACATAAATAATTCACATTATAATTTCAAATATAAATACGAGTACTTATCGTACATACACACATCCATATTTACGTGTATGTTTGTATGGATATACGAGTATATATATATAAACTGTGGTGAGACAACTCTACTCTTGGTTGGTTGTTATTTATCAGCGTGTTTGTTTTGTTACACAGTTCGCTCTTCTCGACAAGGAGCACCCCGAATGTGTGCGCCAAGTACGGGCCGGGGTCGGGCATGTCTACCAAGTATCTGTTATCAGCGGCATCATCACCATCGTCAACATCAGTTCAATTTTAGTGTGTATGAATCGAATCGAAGAAGCTGCATGGGCAAGTGTGTGTTTGTGTGCGTGTATGTGCGAGAGAGTTGTTTGGCAGAGTTATTAATTCAATTTGGAAATTGAATTATCAACTCTGAACAGACAGACGACCGACCTCAGCTCCTCGGAGCAATCGACGTGACGAGGAGAGACAGACGCAACGTACAATAGACCAGCCAGCCAAGGCAACCAACCAGTCATTCTGTAAATTCGTGTCCATGCAACTGAGCCAACAAACTTGTTGTAGAACTCCCTTGTACGGGTTTCTTTTCTGCTTTTGTTAGCTGGTAGCTGGAGAATGTGATGTTGAAAAGGAATAAAAAGAAAAAATATGTATATGTATGCACGTTTGTACGTAAGGGTTTGTCAACTCTACAGTATCGTGCCAAAATAAGTCCGTACTGTAACTCCTTTAGGCAGAAGTACGCGGGATTTGAAATTCTGGCACCGAAACACGTTTTTTTATAGGTGGCCAATAGCTCAGTTATACGAAAAATAAAAGATATTTAAAAACATTCATTAATCGCCCCGTTATAAATGGGTGTACGGAGAAAAAAATTTGTAGCATGTTCCAAATATGGGGACATTAGGGGACAAACGGGAAGCTTTCCTCAGCTAGATTAATGACGATTTTGAGGCTAATTTTTTACTCGTCAACTTGAAAAATGTTTGTTTTCTTCTCGCCACCAAGACACCAATTGCAGGAGCAAACACGAGAGTTTTGCTTCATATCCGCGCTCTCGAGTCGGTACCATCACAATTTATCGTTGGCGAATGTTTTCCACAGCACAAAATCATTTGAGACGCTGGGTTCAAACGGGAGTATAAAACCCGACCAAACTGTTCAATTCGTCGTAGCCACTCTTTTACTTCCCGATGTTTGGAAGCCCCGTAGAGTTAAACAGGATGGAGCCATATCTGCGGCACTTTTTAACCTCTAACCCTTTACAATTCCTGCACCACCAGACGGCGCTGTGATTGTGTCATATTGTTCAACAATGATCGTACGTACAGTGAGGTAATCGTATAAATATACAATTACCTCACTATTTTAGCACGATTCTTCACAGCAACAAATTAAATCATCAGCCACAGTCATTGCTGCATGTACTGCAGAAGCTGTTCCTTAATGTTAAATTGACGACATAATCTTTGTTGTCACATTGGACGTCGAGCTTCTGCATATACCACTGATTAATCCGAAAAGATGACAAAGGATCAATCTCCTCGCCGGGTACTCGGGGAGCCGATATAGAAACGACTGGTTGGCCTGTGGCTCTGGAGTGCTCGGTGAATAGGAGCATTAGAAGAAAATCAGAAACATCTATAGGGAGTCTCCTCTTGTCATCCGAGGACCTACAGGTTTGATGCTTATGATTGAGAGACAGAGCATGAGCGTTTCAAGAGGGAGCCTCTAGATCTTCCCCACCGCCAACCAACCAGGTCTGAACAACATTCATGCAGATAAGTCGCAGCAGTAGTGTTCAGCTGCAGCGTGAATGTAGTACTTGGAGTACATCCCCCGAATATTTTACCTGAATACAAGATGGTACCTCGCCTAAATCTCGTGTTTCTGATTCAACTAGAATCTGGATGGTGCAATGCCTCGATTTGTTTTGGACGCGAATTGATGGCAACTTCCCGATCGACCAGAAGGAGGCATTATTCGGCCTGTCACCCCGGCACTATATGTCTCTACAAGAACAACGTTATCTCCTCATCTCGCTCTATTTTAAAGCATAGCAAGAACCAAATTTATAATTTGAACTGAACTCGCATTTTTTAGATTCCAATCCATCGAAGTCAGCTGTAGACATGGGGGATGTACTCCAAGTACTTATCATTTGAACTGAACTCGCATTTTTTTAGATTCCAATCCATCGAAGTCAGCTGTAGACAACTTATTACTTAACTACTACTATCACGACATTAAATCCTCGTTTCGGTCTAGAATTGATTGCTCATGGATTAAGGATTAATTTTCCGTTTGTTCCGTAATGGGATGTTTAGAGTAACATGCAGAAGTCTTATAACTAAAGTATATGACCTAACAAAGAAATCAGAAACAGCTTGGGTCAACATCTATTATTTCTTTACACATATGTATCCCCCAATTTTCTATGTACGTCAACCATATTTATCATCGCTATTTTATAGCTGCAATGCCATCTACATACTTAGAACCGACAATCTAATTTTACTCCATCCACCGAAGATTAATTTCTTTATTCTAGCAAATTTTGAATAGCCTCGTTTTTACAGCCTGCTTCACACTAAGGTACGGGGTATTAATACTTAGAGCTGATGTTTGTAACAACTTAAAGGAATGGAGATATTCCCCATGTTAAGTATACCGTTCAATTCAGAATAACTATCCGATTCATTGCATGATGTCCGTCCGGCTGTTTATTTATCGTTGCTATACAAGTACAGGTCGCAATTATGAACCAATTTCGATGAAGCCTGGTACATTCTTCTAGTTTGAGCATATGAAATTGGTCCACATCGATCCATGTTTTGATATTATACATAGGATTTTTCCGATTTCAGAGCCTCAGTTCTAACAGCCACATATTTCAACCGATTCCGACCTTATTTCGCACAGAGAATAACGAGAAATTAACACCCGTCGGACTATATCGTTCCTTGATTTCCTACACACCGATTTAAGGACCAGCTGCCCTAGATGCCACAAATGATACCCAGTCACAAATGTTACGTTAGGAGCGACCAATAACTAACTCCGGTAAATGTTGGTGGTTATTGGTTTCCCCGGTTGTACCAACTTTCGGTTTGAGTCCTATCGTCTTTGTTGATTGGAAATTGGAAATTCTTGTTCAAACTTGGCAAGAACATCAGTCATTCTGCGTCATTTTCAACATCACTCATTCTTGCGTATTTTGGCTGCACTGCGAGCAAGAGACCTTTTACAAACCACTTTTCTAGCTTTGAACCCTAAGATTGAAACCCTAGTTTTAACCCTAAGTCAAAAGATACCCTTCTTAATGTGTCAATTTCTCCCTAGCGGGGATGTTTTTGGGAATCATGTTTGAATGTGTACGTAACAACGTCTGTAATTTGTTGAGGCGGTACTGTAGTAGAGCAAATGAATGAAGTACATATATAAACGGTTCAAAGTTGTACATTAATACATACACATGAATATGTACATACATACATACATACATCTGATATGTTATGTACATGTGTAATACATAAAATTTACATTTTATGAGGTGACATGAGGGTTTCTTTTTACGGCCACTCAAATGGAACTAAAGTTTAATGTACGTAAATGGGATTCATATAAATGGCGTATGTATCGTATGTACATAAATGTGCAAATATATATGCATATGTGGCTGTGTTTGTATGTACTTCACCGTCGCATATGTGAGCGAAATGTACAAAATAAATGTACAACAATAAAGCAAAGAAAACTTCAGCCGGGTTTCCCAACCTCCTCTTTACTTTGAGTCTGACGAAAGAGAAGATCCTCTGCACGTACCCGAAATCGCTACAAAGGCAAAATCTACCTCCACTTGGACTTTGCCCCATACCCTGCATCGCAGCCTTGCTAAGCCTAATTGCATACGCGATTTTAGCAAAGTGGCCAGTCATTAATACGGCTTTGCACCAGTGGCGTGGCTAAATGTCAAGGATTTGCCAGAGCGCACCATACGCCAGCGTATCCTTGCGCCTCTGGCTCGGTTACGTTCGTTTGTGTGCTCTTGTATTTTGTTGTTGTTGTTATACGCACTTTAATTATATCGCCTGAGCGTGTTCTCTCTCGTGGCCGTTCATCATACAGAAACCACACACTTTTCGAATAGAATACAGAGTGTGCGTGCGTGTGTGTGCATATTCTTGAAGCAGGGTTGCTTTGTGTGAATGCAACCCTGCACATACGACGCACAAAGCGCGAGCAAGTACTCGGCGTACTCGTAGCGCAGTGTATGTAATTATTTTCCTTTCACTGCATCAAAGAATGACGATGACGCTGAAGCCGACGACGACGACATCTGAGTTACACCCTTAATTAGAGAGTGCGGTCGGTGTGCTCGTTCGTTAGTGGAAATTATTTTGTAACACGAAAAGTTTTCCCTTGCGCTTTGTTGTTTATTTCTTATTAAAAAAGTCATTTACTGTTTTTTCTTATTAATAATCATAAAGGTATGATTAGGGCGGTCGGTCGGCCGGACGGCTTCTGAGGAACAAACAGGTCGACATCATTTAAATGGTGGTAGTTGGCTGCGAGCAAAGACTGCTGGAAGGCACACAAGAAGTCAAGAACGATTGTGATTTCTTTTCGGTGTCGACCTTCACCCTTTTATGCTTCGAGTTCCCCGAGGTTAAGATAATTACATACCGTTTGTTCGTAGTTTCCCACCAAACGATTTTTAAAAGAAAGATTTGAGAAACTGAACGTTGAATATATTTTAGAAGTTTGCACATCGTAAATATCCTTCGGTTTGCGATAAGAAAAATTGCTCCAAGTTCCTGCACTTGTTTTTAAATCCAAGATTTTTTGCATTTCACAAGCCGTGTATGTTCAAAATGTATACATAAGGGGTGATTCATCTAGCTGTGTCTTTTTGAACCGTATAATATTTTGGCAGCAATGACAATCCATTCACAATCGAAATATTCGCAGAAAGTCTTAACGTTGGGAAAATAACTATCGGATGATCAATCTAAGCGTATTTTTTCCAAATAACAAAAAATTAAAAAAATAGAATGTGGGATATTTGTGGTTCTTTCGAAAGGACATTTGATGCCTTTGTTTTTTGGATATAATTTCCTTTAAATGTTTGCCCCAACTACGCTTCAGTGTGTCCATTCTGGTGGACCAATTTTGGATGACTTGTTCGAGCACTTCGCCCGGTATGGCTTTAATGATACGCGTAATGTTGCCTTCCAAGACCTGAATCGTAGCTGGTTTGTCCGCATAGAATTTGGACTTTGCGTAGCCCCAAAAAAAAGTCTATAGCTGTGATATCACTCGATCTAGGCGGCCAACTCACCTGTCCAAAACGTGATATTAGCAGCTTTTCGAAATGACCTCTCAATAGATCCATTGCTTGAGCAGCTGTATGGCAAGTGGAGCCGTCCTGTTAAATACAAATGTCGTCCAGATTACGGGCTTCAATTTCATAAAGCAAAAAGTCCGATATCAAGGCGCATTCACGGTTACGTTCCGACCATAGTCATTTTTGAAAAAATATGGACCGATTATTCCACCAGCCCATAAACCGCACCAGACCGTGATTTTCTCTTGAACCTCTTATGGCTGCTCTGCAGCCGAATTGCGGCAATTATGTTTATTGACGATGTCGTTGAGCCAGAAATGGGCCTCATCACTGAACAAAATTGTGGTCGAAAACAGTTTCTCACCGAACGTTCATTTTCATTACACAATTTTGAGACCTTGTTTCGGTGTAAATCTTTCCATGATGAAATGGCAAATAATTCTGAAAATAATAAAGTTGAACACAACTCATGCGAAATCTGTAAAAAAAAGACGTGATATTGGAAAAATACCTCAAGATGGATCACCCTTTACTTACCTCAACATCACCTTAAGGAACAAGGGGAAACTTCTCTTCTCGCCGGCGTTTACGAGGAGGAAACCCGCCACTAAAAATCTTTCTTTAGATGTTCTTATCAGGAGTTGGATTAAAGTATATTTGTATAAAAGTCGTGTAAAATACCGTCACAGCAACACACCAACACACAATATCCGTCACAGCAAGTTTGTGCAAATGAGACTGACATGCTAGGGCAAAACACTCAAGGTCTGGCTGCGACTTCATCAGATGAGACCTTGGCAGACGCGCGTGGTTCTGGCTCAGCTGGGATCTGCATGGTGCAGTAGTCTTAATTCGTATTGGCCGTGAATTGATGCTTATGTTCCGGACGTTGCTCCCGCCTTCCATCAGGGACCACATGACGTGCCGAACCTCTTCAATTATCCGGTCAAGCCCTCTCAGCAGACCCCCAGGTCTCTTTGGACGCATAGCGATTCATGGTGCGTTTCTTTTAACAGGATATCGAAGGAGATCCTCTGTAGGCGAACAGGACTTCAAAACAAAATATGTTGTTACCACAACTCACATTCCTCGCCGTCGTGCGGTGGTCACTGACGAGAATGTGGATACCATGGCTGAGAGTGTGCGGTCAAGTCCTGGAAAAGTGATATCAACAACTCAACATTTCACGCCCATTCTCATGCGATTTTGACACAAAGACCTCGGTTTTCTTACAAGTTCCAATTGCTTCAGCAATTTAAGACACACGACTATCCGCTTCGTTCTTGTTTCTCAGTTTGAATCTCGAAGCAGTTCGAAGTAGACAGCGGTTTTGCTCAAGAAATCTTCTTTTCTGATAAAGCACATTTTCAATTCGGCGAATGTGATCAGTGATCACTGATCACAAACAAAACTCAATCCCACGACAGCCGGTCCTGTGGACCGAATTGACCCGAAGACCAATTCTTCGGCCAAGGGCTGTCACCCCGACACACATTGGCGCTACAACAGCAACAAACAAAACTCATTTGGGCACTCTCTGTGCTGGTTTTTGGATTTCCAAAGTAAAAAAGCTTTTAAAGCGGTTGCAGTATTTGCCCACTTTTCTTTGAAAATGAACAGAAAATGTAATTTTAAAGAAAGCTACGGAGGCATGATAAACCAATTCTGGTGGTTGTATTCAATCTATAGATTGAATACATGAACGATCTTTGGTTTTCAGCAAGTCTGTGCCGCACCATGCGCCGTCTAGGTAATGTCAAGGCCACCTGACACCGCACAGTGGGATAAGATTAAAAAAATGGAATAAATCAGCCGCTTCTAAACTAACAGTCGGATTTTGTTGACATTTCACACACTTCGAGCTTAAATTTCGTGTTAGAGTCCCTCACGATATGCAGGGCGGAGCTACAGGGCAAGTTGGTCACCACTAGTTAATACAATTTTGAAACACATGTAACTTTTGTATTTGTGAACCTTACACCTCTCTATAAGTGTGTAATTTTATCAAAGTCCGACTTTTAGTTTATAAAAGGCTGAATTATTTCCACTGTGAAATAATTGAGACTGTGACTCGATTTAGACTCTTTAGGCGTACTAAGCGAATATCAATTCACAACAAGCAGTAACTTCTTGTGAATGTATTACCACCTGAGGAAACTCGTATGTATGGTCTGGATTTCGGCAGGCATCGAGAAAAAATTCTCAGGAATTTTTCTGATTTTTTGCTTCCCGATTTCCAGCAACTTTTGTGTCAATGTGGGGCGAAAATCATGTTTTTTGCTTAAGTAAACCTAGCGTAAAAATTTCTGAGCGCTCCCAAGTTTGCAGTCTAATTTGTGTAGTCAGAAATGTGAGTGCCTTCAGAACGTTGCTTCTGTTACTTTGTTCGATTTATATCAAGCTTTCTTAAAGTTCGCACTATACGTGTTGCTGTAAATGGGTTATCATCCAACGAACCCAGGCTGAACGCAGGTGTACGGCAGGGTTCTGTGTTTTTTCTTATTTCCTTGAATGATCTTCTGGATCCAATCTCAGCATTCCGTAGGCCGAAACCGAAGACAAAAGGCGATTTATTGATGAGACACTTGGCGGGGATTTGACCACTTTGACCATTTCCATATGCGGTCGAGTGAACAGAGTAGATTTAAATGAGCCACGGGCCGCCTTGAAATTGGTCACGACTATAATGCCAGTAAACCCAGGTTCAACCCCGGTTAAGAACATCTAACATTTTTTTCAGCGGCAGATTTCCACCTTTATCTCTGACCCACGTAAAAACCTCTCTAAAAAAATGCATAAGCCGTTCGGAGCTGGCGTTAAGTGAGTAACAAATTGAATCGTGCACAGCTCACTGATTTGAGAGAAGTTTCTTTTTGTTTTTTAATGGGATTTTGTGGGACTTCAGTAAGTAAAGACTTCAGAGGCGGTCCGCTGACCTAACAGTGTGGTAAATTTCTTTTGATGGTATGAAAAATCAACAATCAGATGCTTTTGATGTTCCAGTCATGAAAATACAATGTGATGCTTGTTGGGCGAGACATGTATTCGAAGTGTTATGTATGTCATGGTACTCCAAAAACAACTGTGAAACTACTTGACAGTGTTCGAAGTAGGACAATGTCGCTAATAGGTGACAGAAGGGTATCCAAATCTATGGACTTACTCGAGAATCATCGGTATGTCGGTTGTGTGTCGCTGTTCTTTCGCTACTTTCATGGTGTGTGTTCATCAGACATTCATCGTCTTACTCCAGACGTGGAAGCTTTCGTCAGGTATACCCGACTTTCTAGGATTTCACACCCGTTTAATTTTTTAATTAATTGTCCGCACTATAAATAACAAATCGAAATCGTTCTTTCGACATCCGGAAGGCAAATATCAATAACCACTACTTACTTACTTTCGACTAACCACCGCAATGCACTTCTTTAAAGGGCATCCCACATTAATACTTTTCTGTAGACATGAACATAATATATAAATACAATATATAAATATAAAATCGAAACTTACTATAAGCTCCACTAATATTGCTCATTCTGAGCACACTTATGATGGTCCTAAAAGGCTCTAAGAAAAGGGGGATCTGATATTACCTATAGAAGCAGTAACAGACCTTCTGAATGAGGGGACAACTTAAAACAAGTGAACTCTAGTCAATGTAAATTAAGAGCGTTACATGAAGCTTCTACAAAACATTTCGGATCCAAAATGAACTCTGGAAAGTAATATATTTATTTAAGAGAATTAATTATTGCTTAATTAAATGTTCTAGTTGCATAAAAAATACATTTGAATTTATTTTTATATATAACAAAATAATTTGTTTTACTTATTTTTAGTTACCAAAGTGCATTAACTGTAAAATTACCGGGAATTCCCGGAAACGAGAAAAAATATCCCGCTACGGCCGAAAACAAAAAAAAAACGTCGTTGTTAACGAAGTCATTTACCAAAAAATGAGCCCAGTCGCATAATGGACGCAATGCCTCCACATACGTAAGACAACGGATATTTGAACAAAACAACAGTCTGAGTAGAATATCAACAATGACCCGACCTAATTGTAAACTCTCAAATAAATTTCGCCTATATTATTTTCGACTTTCTAACATCTAAAAAAATTAAACAAATCCTGATGGAAAGCTTAATTTAAGTTGTCCACTTGTTAAATTATGCGACAGTAGTTTTAAAGTTCTTTGTGCTGGACAATTGACATTCAGAACCGACATGTGTTTATGAGGAGTTTAGTATTAAGTTTGGTAAAATATTCGAAATAATCTGTACATTTTAATGTCCTCACACTTTTGCGGTTCCGTTTCTTGTTTCAATGAATCCGACGAAATTAGTTTGTATCAACAAAAAAAGTATACTTGTTTGGATATCTACACAAAAAGTTTACTTGCCTGACTATTACGAGACTCAAAATGTATTCTTTTTCGGTAAAAGTAAAAATTAGCTAGAGGCTTGGGACATTAACTTGGATTGGGTACTTAAAATTTGACCATGTAAGTCTATCATGTCTCTATTGACCTTACCGCTCTTTTGAAAATAACTGACAAAAAATGTGCTGTTTAAATAGAGAACTTTTTTCTTTTATCTATTCGATACGAAACGACAAGCCACACTTTGTTTAATATTCTGCTGCAGAGGGTTGGGGAAACGGCTGCAAGTAATATGTGAGTGTTTCCTTTGCCAATACAGAAAAACAGTAGGCGATGCTGGGATTGGTTACTAAGGAGCATAAACAAAAGCAACTGTTTTCGTCTACTAAAAGGATGTCAGCATTTTATTGCATTTTTTGTGGGGAACCGTGAAAGACCATTGAAGCAACAATCTAGAAACGATTCAAGTAGTCAAGGCCAATATCATACCAGGTCCATTCTTCAGAGGAAATATACGCTGGCAAATTGTTTCGAAGCCAGGCCTGGGACGTTTTAGCCCTATGGGCCGGCGCAGAGTCCTGCTGGAAAGTCCATGGTTGGTTTTGGAACTGGGAATTGTTAAGAGGCTTCACAACAGCTTCCAAAACGGTTTCTTGCCAAACTTTGGCCGATGTTTTAACTCCTTGTTCGCTGAAATGCAGGTCAGTTACCCCATCGTAAAAAACACCCCACCAAACCATAACTGAAGCTGGGTGATGACCCTTTTCCACCCTTGGGATCAGTTCAGATGCTTCGTTAGATGACCGCGCATACACTCTATCATTTTGCTTGTAAAATTGTTCCTGAACGGTAAAAATTTTTTCATCGGTGAACAAAATTTTTCTGTCCATGTTATCAGAGTGCTTCACCAAAAGACGTTTGCATTTTTCAATCCTTTTTTTTAAAGCTGCAGTCAATAAATTTCCGGTACGTCGTTTGAAAGTCCCAAGTCCCAAGACTTTTTAGTAATTCGACTCATAGACTTTTGCGTGATATTCATCTCACGGGCCATGATTTTCTGTGAATTCTTGATTTAACGGCTTTAATGGCATGCGGTGTTCGAACAGAGTGTGGGCGGCCCGACCAGTGGCGGTCTTTTACATCTCCAGTCTCCTTAAACAGTTTTATGCATCGGTAGACGAACATGGGGCTAATCTCTAGTGGCCGGAGCGTTTTGAAAATATAGCTTTTCTCATTTAGCACTTGAAAAGCGCTTCTCATTATCTGACCACTCCATGATGAAAGATGAAACAATTTTAAAATCCCGTTACAGACTAACGCTATTGAGGTTAGCTTTCAAAACCCATGTGACCTTAACGGGGTATGTTCAGTTCTACTATTGAAATGGGTGTGTTCAATGTTGTAACAGTATTTATGTCCCTACTAAGTACATCAAGGTTAATTAGGATTTCCATAATACCATTTTTTATCGTTAAGCAAATCCAAGGGCTAAACAAGTTTTTGACAACCTGAAGCCTTAGCAAAGTTTGATCGCTATATGGGGACATACGACATTTTTCATCGATGTACGAGTAAAGACACTAGAAAAATGTGCACTGATTGAACTCATCTTTGAGTTTTTTTTAAGATTTTCATATTACCAGCAGTGTTGCCGTTAGGAAAACAATTTCCGAGCAAAATTATTAAATAAATCCAGATGCAATTAAACTTACAAATTCAGTATTACCTTTAAAAAAATAAGTACTATTTAATAATATATATTTAAACATAAAATCAACAAGAAAATACGACATTATTTCGAACTGGCCGAAGTTTATTTAATTTCCACCAATGATTTTCTATCGAAATGGGGAAAAAACAACTTTAATTTCGAACTGGCCGAAGTTTATTTAATTTCCACCAAGGATTGGCTATCGAAATGGGAAAATAACAACTTTCACATGTACCGTTCATATGGTGACCGTATTATAGGCCTTCTTTCTTCTTTTGGGCAGTTGGTGTCCATGAGTCTAAACCCAAATCTTAGGTAAATCAAAAAAAAAAAATAACTCTATATGTAGAATCGTAGATAAGTTTGCTTTAATTTGGGAAATCAGGTGTCCATATTTATACTTGGCCGCTTGTTTTAACTAAAGCGACCTTTTTAGGCTCCTAGGATCCATACGTCCGAGAAAAATTCGAAAGCACGTTTATATTCGAATAATAAAGAAATCAGATTATATATATTAAATCACCATAAGCTTATATTTATTTTTATAGGAGTGTTGAACAAATAAAGGTTGGCACACGATATTAATTGTGAGTCACATTTTGAATAAAGATTTGAATTTACACGCTTACAACGTTCAATAGACTCAAGAGCTAAAGCCTACTGACCATTTGAAGCATCGCCAATACGCCGAATGGTTGGTTGAACACACAGAAGTGAATGGTGACTTTATTAAGAAAATCATCTTCAGTCACGAAGCACGCTGTCACTGCAGTAGATTCGTCTACAAGCGAAACTGTGGCATTCGGGCAAATAGGAAATCACGAGTGATTGTGAAAAAGCCGATGCATCGGGGATGGTGAAGTTGATACGAGGGTTGCTATATATATTTCTAGCCTAGGCAACACTAAGTGTTGCCTGGCGCTATCTGACATTTCTATTGGAAAGTTTGACATTTTTTAGCATGAACGTACTCAGAACGTTTTGACCTGCGACCATCATTTGTGTTGTTTAAGGTGAAAAATCAATTTGGCCAAAAAATTGAACATTTTCACAACTTTTGACGTGGATTAGCACGACAAGAGTGCATCGATGAACTCAAATCTTGTGAAGCACTGTGAGCGATGTGAAAAACTGGTTTAATGAATTCAATCGTGGCTGACGCTCGCTCAATGAAGAAAATCGTCCAAAAACGGCCTTTGTGCCAGATAACATTAATGCCGTGCGTGAACTGATAATGCAAGATCGTCATGTGACATACCGTGAGATAGAGGCATCCTTGGATATTTCTGCCACATACATGCATTCGATATTGCATGAACACCTGGCCGTAAAAAAAGGTTTGTTCTCGTTGGATCCCGCACAATTTGAGAATCGCTCAAAAAAGGCTCGTGTCGATTGGTGCAAAGCAATTTTGAAAAAATGCGATCGCAGTGCTTCAAAAGACTTTTATAAGATCATCACAGGTGACGAATCATGGATCTTTGCGTATAAATCCGAAACAAAACAGCAATCGACCGTGTGGGTCTTCGAAGACAAGCCAAATCCAATGAAAGTTGTTCGTGGAAGATGCACTTCGAAGCAAATGGTCGCCTGTTTCGTCGGCGAAACGGGTCATGTGGCGACTGTTCCGCTTGGGCAACGTAGGAGGTCAATTCTGAGTGGTACACCACAATTTGTTTGCCTGAAGTCTTCGGAGAAATTCGAAAAACTAACAAGAGAAGACGAATCATTGTGTACCACGACAATGCGAGCTCTCACACATCGACTCAAACCAGCGCCTTTTTGACCGAACAAAACGTCGAATTGATGGGTCATCCGCCGTACAGCCTTGACTTGGTACCCAATGACTTCTTTTTATTCCCGCATATCAAGAAAAAAATGCGTGGTCAATGATTTTTGTCGCCAGAAGATGCTGTTGAAGCGTTCAAAAACCATGTTTTGGAGTTGTCTCAATCGGAGTGGAAAAAGTGCTTCGACAATTGGTTTGAGCGCTTGCAAATGTGTATAAATCATGCTGGAGAATACTTTGAAAAACTGTTAAACCGTTTTTGATGATAAATATTCGTATTTTCATTATTAGGTCAGAAATATAAATAGCAGCCCTCCTACATTCGTCCTTTTATATGCGTAAATTTATAATTCATTGAAAACAATACAAATATTTCAGTATTGCTACAAAAGAAAAAAAGTCGCACTAAATTATGAAAAGTCGCATAATTTAATGAGTTTGAAAAAGTCGCACCCCTCTAAAAAGGTTTTTAATTGGGCCTTAATTCGCACGGCAACTAAAACACTGACAATGCTCCTTCATATTTCAAAAATATCAGAGGTATTCAATCCACTACCGTATTGCTGAAAGAAAGCCCAGCAGCTGATTTGCTTTCATAGCTGACTCTCTTGCGCTGTACTTGGATACACTACAAGCCCGCTCTCGATAGCCCTTACTCGTCTCTGAAGCGTTAAGTAAATGCTTCAGATTTGTTAAACCATTCATTACTGGTTATCTTCCATTTCCATTTAAATTGCTTGTTGCCTCGCTTTCAAAATCCAAAACGCTTTTAAAGCAAAATATTCGTGCACAGCACACAAGGCAAGAGCAGAGCGCAGAGCTTCAGATTCAGAAGGCTGGTGGCTGCTGTTCTCGTTGTGGAAGCCAAAACTGCTATTGTTGAGGTTCTGCAGCAGATTTCCGATTTCATTGTGCTGCTGTTGCTCCTGGTACATGCCATTTTCATACATATGTATGTATGTACATATATGTGAATAAGTGCGACATGCTGCGTTCGTTATATACTTTGAATTTATGTACAATGCTCGCTCTACATACAGATGTACGTAAATAGGAATGTTTGAGGGTATGTGGGCCTTAGTCTCTGCCCAAGTACCTTGTTAGAGCATAAAGTATGTCGTAGTCATCGTTTTGTTGACTTCGATGCTGCTGCAGTTGTTGTTGGTTGGGCTTTCCGAGTTGGATGAGAATTGCGTTTGGCATTATTAAAGTGGATCCATG
The DNA here is from genome assembly GCA_963513945.1 of Hydrotaea diabolus. Lineage (NCBI taxonomy): Eukaryota > Metazoa > Arthropoda > Insecta > Diptera > Muscidae > Hydrotaea > Hydrotaea diabolus. Next base: position 5,241,870 of record OY740720.1, read on the forward strand.
CCATGCCGTTGTGCTGGCGTAGCGAACTCGTACCGCCACACACAACTCACTCAAAGAACTGTCAGTCAAGTCAGAATTATTCCTCGCTTTTGTTGTTGTCCCTGTGACGGTGACTGATGTCGTCGTCAGTTGTTTTATATGGGTTTTCTTTGGCTGTTCTTCTTTTCAAACCATTCCATTATTATTATGCTCGGTTTCAGTCAGACACACAACCATACAAATACAGGAACACATACACTCTACACAAGGCATCGTTATATATGTGTGCGTGTGTCGGTTCAATGATAGCATGAACTGGTAGCTCTGTATGTATGTTTGTAAGCAAGTAGTACGAATTGTATATCTGTATGCCCTACGAATTTTTAATAAATCCTCAATTGTTATGAACGCAATAGAAGAACACACCACCAACCGAACATTTTCGAAATTTGTAATGCATAGAAGGAGAAGAGCTGTGAAAATGAAACGTTCATAAAAATTCAAACTCTTCTCTTTCGACATTGGGGGTAAAAACGCTGCAATTTTTGTACACCCTACATGGTGACTTTGGTTCGTTATTCGTGCATTATGTACCACTTACATGCATCCGTCTCCCGTATCTCAAGTTTTGTTTACCAGATTATATACCGTTTTTTTCGTGTGCCTGTGTGAGTGGTATTATATACAGAGAGACCTTCTGCTGTTATATACATACATGTTTTCTCGTTGCCTACGTTTTGTGTTTGGCTTTCGTTCGCTTGGTGTTTATATTTTTTCGTTTTCCCTATTCCGATGTTTCGTCATCATCAGCAACATCATAATCATCACCGTCGTTGTTTTCGAGCTACAACTACTCTGCTTCTGGCATTCTCTTTTCCCATCCTCTCGCTCTCTCATCGCTGAGGGGTCTCGTTTCGGTAAATTCTAGTACACATTTGTGTGTGAGTGGTGTGTGTTGTGTCTGTGCGCCTGTAGGTTTATCACTTTGGCCAACAAATGGATTTTGTTGGACTCGTTTTATTGAAATAGCTAACAATTTTTCATGGCATATGGGTCTTCCCACGATTCTAATAAATAACGTGCAACAAAACCATAAAAGGTCAGCTAAAACCGCTCAAGAGAAAAAAAATTAAAACTACTAAATGTTTGCAATGGCGAAAACTAATAATGACACAAGTTGAGTATATTGAGTCCTTACCGCGAAAAAGATGTAAGGGCCGGCCACTCGCTTTTTAATGAAATTCGATAGACAATTGAAACAACGCTCTTCGACTTCAATGTGTATATAAATACAAAGATATAGCAAATACAATTGTATAGGAATTCTTCAGATGAGTTAGACAAGTAAAACCCTCTCCTGTAAAATTTTGTTTTTTGGCGCTTACGTATTCTGCGCGGTTAGGGCTCGATATTAATACACGCTAAACTTGCATTGAACAGGGATTAACCGGCGCGAGACCAACTCTTCTATTAAAATGTAGATACAAGAAATCTCGAGCCGGTTTATCCCTGTTCAATGCGTTAAAGCATTAGTATGGGAATTTTATTTTTAATTTAAAAATAGTATGGGAATTTGGGCTCAAAAGAGATATCCGATAAGACACAAGGATATTGCAGAGACAATTTTTGAATAATTTCGAGATTATACAAAAAAATATATATGGGGAACGTGACTTTCGTATACCTTTGGAGTGATAAAAACACAGAAATCTTAAAAAATAATTTTTCTGTTTCCATTTTAGCACTCTCGTAGCAAACTGTTCAGTACAAATGGTAGGTCTCATCTATTTGTGGTTTCAAGTACACATACATATAAGCAATAAACATGACAAACAATAGAACTCGTCAAGAAAAATGCAAAAATCTGCGAATTCGAACATAATTCTTTCATAAATAAAATAGAAAAATAAGACTTTCTTTTGGTAGATGTCATGTTGAAATATTTGCATTCGTTCCTTTTTTACAACCTTTTGTATGATTTACATAGCTCGCGACAGTTTTTCCGTCTTTTGAACTGAAATGGTTTTTATGGGGAGTGGCGGAAAGTAAAAGAAATCTATATGCCGTCTTTGTCAGGATGTATTTAGTATTTCCGAAAAATAAAAATAATGAATAAACCCTAAAGAGAATTCTTCAAAAATATACAATACAGACAACGCACAAAAACAATATGTGCATTGTCTGGGGATTCTCAAGACCCAAAAGAGTGGATCTTCAGACCCTTAGGGATACCCTGAATCAGAAACTTATTTTCATGGCCACCTGAACGCGTATTTTGTCCAGTATTACCAAAAAACCTGGTGGATATCACAGGTAAAGAGGTTAATATATAATAGACTGCTGTTTGAGATTATAGGATCGATGGAATGTAATCTCTTAACAATATTACGATCTTTATTTACAATTTATGATATCAGCTGAGTAGTGTACACTTCTAAACGGCTTTTCAGGACAAAAATACGGTAAGGGCGTACTGTGCGTTTTATGAACTATGAACCATATGTGACGCGCAAAATAGAAAGGGACTTAAGGCTAAAAACCAGTTATGTTCAGGAGAGCCATTTTAAAGATTAGGTCCCTTTCTATTTTCCCTTAGAATAGTCGACCTCACTTTCATAAAACGCGCATATATCTGGGAGGGAACACTTTTGGGACATGGGATCGGTCTCATTCGATGCTCAGATGTTGTCCACATCAAAAAAAAAGTGAAAAGTTGATGAAAAGTGTTGTACAGGAGATCCATTTTAAAGATTAGGTCCCTTTCTATTTGCGCTTAGAACAGTTTTGGGACATGGGATCGGTCTCATTTGATGCTCAGATGTTGTCCACATCAAAAAAAAAATGAAAATTGTTTTTTTTTACCCTTAGGTCCATTTCTCTATGCGTTGTCACATATATATCTTATATTGAATGTAGGACCTTAAGACGACTTCAAAGCTTCGACTTTGAGATAAATTGCCGGCAGTTGCGAGTGCGAAACAATGAAGCAGAATAATATATTCGCACTTGGATTGAACATAGTTTGGTAGTCTCACTCATTTGTTGTCACCCCACGAATACCCAGAACGTTAGGCATAAAGAAAGTCTTTCTATTGGTGGTGTAATACTACATAGTGACATCTGTAAGGGGACTACACGTTCTAGGATACCAAACTATGTGCTAAAAAACCGATATTGGAAACTAATTTTGTAAGAAGGAGGCGACTAGGTTAAACGCTAAAGAAGGAAGAAGTTTAGTTTAATAAATCGAAGTTACACGGAAAAAACATCTACTAAATTTTGCTACAATTTATATATGGATATAGCTATAATTATAGCTAAAACTGGGCCAGTGGCATTTTATAGCAAAATTTCATATATTTTATAACAAGCAAATATAAGAGCATTTGATGAATATTATGCTTGCTTATGTTGTATTTGTAACTAATTTTGTTATAAAAATATCTGCTAAATAACCAATTTTACTTCAAATTATTGAACAAGAGTAATATAATTTTTGCATTTGTATCAAGCGCTTATAGCTACTTTTACTACATATATTTACACATTCTAATACAGTGTATTTCTTATTATAGTCTATTTTGTATCTAATGTTCGATATTAGAATAGCTGCTTAACACAAAGCCATTATTACTTTTGCTATTTATTCATTTGTATTCTCAAACTGAAAATATGCAAAATAGCTTTATTTTGTAGCTCATTTAGCTACAAGATGTGGCTAGAATAAATTTGTATTTGGTGATTTTTACTGTTTAATTCTTACTGTTAAGAGTAAGTTTGGTGCCAAATCTGCAACAAAATATATCTAATTTTACATACATTATAGGAAAATTAGTAACCGGTCAGCCCCTTGGTTTAGCCATATTTTACTTACCATTTTTGTTCCATACATGGCAAATAAAAAGTAGCCTGTTAACTTAAAGTGAGAATTTTATTTTATTAAGGATATTTTTCGTTTTGCTTTAATTAACATGTTTAGTTTTAACATAAGTTAAGGTAAATTTATATTTTTTACTTTAAATTTATTATGTGATAAGTAACATGAAATACAAACTTATAATTAGGTTCTATAGGAGTAAAAGTTGGGATTGAAATGAAATCAATACAAATGTTTCAAAATAATAGTTCGTGGGCAAAAATAATTGTGTGTCGGTAGTTTTTTCGACTACGTAACAACATCTGTGCCCATCATAAAATAATATATTGAGCTTGCTTACTATAAATTCTACTTTTGAGTTATTTAATTCTATAATATGTAGCACCTGGTAAAAATTCTTATACTCTTCTCCAAAACCGAAGCTAATTACACTACCAATTTTAATTTTTCGGTTATTTAATACTATCCATTTATAAAATATCATATCTGATAATTGTTTGCCTATAAGAGCTCCTGAAATATTTTGAAGAATACTGGGATTAATTTTAGGCCCTTTTGGCTCTACGAAATCAAAAAAATTTTCAGAATTTTGTTTGTTTTGTGACAAAATGTATCTTTGCATTATAGTTTGGCAAATATTTTTTCTAGATGTCGTAGATTTAGCTATTTGCTTTAATTCCTTGTGTTTTGCTTCACAACGCATACTCCAGACTTGGGTGAGGGGTCCAATTTTTCTCATTATTTCTGGATAATGCAACATAAAATGGTGTTTAGGTTTAAGTGGCTTATCGTAAACTTTTAAAAAAAGTGTATGGTGTTCTGTAATGAGAGTTTGCAAATGCTTTACTAAAATCTCATTTACTGAATCATTAAGAACAATTTCTGAAATTTCTTTTAATAAAAGGAAAACTTGCCACTTTTGATTTTGATAACTGATCCATTCCCCTATTAAAACACCTAAAAATTTTGTTAACCACATTATCTCTGAAGCAGAATACCGCAATTTACCGACTTTTAAATTGTCAATGCTAATTGGTTGAGGTTTATTAATACTTGCATATTCACCATAATTAAAGCAATGAACTTTAATGTTAAAGTCTTCCAAACTGAAAAGTTTTTCCACTTGAATAAAAGAGTATAACATAATAGCTATTTCATAATTTAACACGCCTTCAAAAAGATCATGCATTATATCAACCGACGGATTATTAGTAGCATGAAAACTTGGTATTTGGTGAAATATGCAATCCTCAACAATGCCAGTTTCTTTTACAGAATTTAATTCTAAATCGACACAATAATTAGTAGGTGTACGAACGAAATACGTTAATTCATTAACGCTTTTCTGACACAATTTTTTTGGCATTTTACAAATTCGACAATAAATTGATGAATTAAATGAATCTGTAAAACCCAACATTGAGTTCAAACCCTTATTATCACCGATACAAACAGCCAACACAAAATTTATCACTCCAATATTCGGTACAATAATTCCTTCCTGTTCTAACAATTTTAGTTCATCGACAACTGGCTGAAAAACACGGTTTTTAAAAGTTTTTCTGTCAATACCGTTGAAGAGAAGACTTGGCAAAATGAATTTCAATTTTGAACGATATTTTTCCGGCAAAAATGGAAAAGAGAAGTAAACACCTCCAAGATTTTGCAACCCACTTCTCGAACCAAGCGGATTATTGGTTTCAAACTCATCAAAATATATAATTAAGGGTAAAACATATTTGCCTTTATTTAAAAAATTAACGGATTCTACCTTTAATTTCCAAAAATTTGTCTGCATAATATTAACAACGGCGCCAGTATTCGATGTTAAAAGTTCTTTAACGTAATTCATTATTAAGATTTGATTTTCGGTTTCTCGAAACATTATGGACAAATATTGTAATAGCGAATTAAATGACATTGTGCATTTTACTGGTTTCAAAATTGCATGTTCATTCTGCCGACTGATGTCAAACCTTTCTCCTAACTCGACCGATTTAGAATTCAAGTGATTCAAAGAATTTTGTTTTAAATATTGTAACCGTTTATACTGGGTGTTAATATTCAGAAAAATATTTCTAATCTTTTTGAACTCTTGCATTATAAATTCTGAATTTTCAGCAACATTATATGACCTTGATATTTGATTCAAAATTTGCCGCTCGGCTGAAATTAGTAAATTTCCTTTTAAAAATTTTTCAAATTCACCAAAAATTGTTTGTACGGATGATAGACAAAGTGATTTGTTTTCATAAATGGATTTAACTAAATCTTTAATAGATTCATTTGTACTATCATCAATAAAACTCTGAGGTCTAATACACAAGTTATTGTTTTCACAAGTTGGGTTTGAGATAGTTTCGATACACAACTCTAAAGGATTTGGTATCGACAAAAGATTTACTGCTGAGGAAGTTTTGGCAGATTTCAAAGAAACCAGTGTTTTTTCCTTAAAATGTTTATCAATATGTTTACTGAATGAATTGTAAGAGTTAAATAACCGAATTTCTGGGCAATCGGTGCATTTTAAAACTTTGTAATTTCTTTTATGATATAATTTAAAGTGTTTAATGTACTCAAAAGCAGAATTTATAGTTTTAGTGCAAGCGAAACAGTTCATTGTTATGTTTATAAATATAATAATTACATTTCAATACTTGATAGCTCACTGTAAAGCGATGTGACGCTTGTGTAATTTGTGTCACTGCTCGTGCTTAATCCGTATAAATATTTCTGCAAAAACATCCAAATTGGTTTGGTTTCTGCTGAATAATCGCAGCGTAGCACATGAAATGCCTTAAAACAACCGTCTACTGCTGCTATTGTACTTTCAAACTCGTAAATAATGTCGTTTATGGCAATGTATGATTTTCGAACCAAATCTGTAAAAAATAAATATAACATAAAATTTTTAATATTAAATAAACATTAAAAATAACGTACCAAAGTTTTCTCCAACTAGAAATATTGTAGGCTGCAATGTTTGCTTATTCTTTAAAGAAAGTTCTCGTAGTTTTGATAACTCTTCTTGAAGTAAATTTGCGTCCTTAAAATAAATAACAAATTTCAAAAATTATTTAATTATTTTAAATTAAAGAGATAAAATTTAAACTTACACTAACAAGGCGAAGAAAGGAGTCTTCAATTTCTTGAGTTGAAAATCTTTTACGTTTTGCACCACCCTTGATGTACGAAGTTTTGTTGAGCAAATGCGGCAAAAGAAGTAAACCTCGAAAGTTATTTTTAAAATTTATAATATCTGCGATATGTTTCTTTGGTTGACTTAAAGAATCAATCGTAGACAATTGACAACCAGTTTTTATTCGTTTTTCTCCAATTGTGATCAATTTCAAATACTTCCCAACTTGCAAATAACTTATTTGTGCTATCGCTGTAAAGAGTATCAAAATCTTATAGTAGAAGTATTGATCCTTTGCTTGTAGCCAAAATCGGAAATTTATTCATATACTCTCCAACAGCTATATTTGTATCAAGGATGCTGCTTCTTTGTTGATGAGTTTCTTTCCAATACTGCTTTACTTTATCCCAATCAGAAATATTTTTGTATACATAATCCAATTTTTCTTTTAAATCCGTGGACACTTCAGTTGTGTTAACTGTGACTTGCGATTCCTCATTTCTTAACTTATTTAATTTTGATTTGAAGTGATTGTAAGAATCCTAAAGCTTTCCAGATGCATGTTTTTTAGTATTTTTATCGTATGGAAAATAGTAAATTGCTTGAAATTCAGTTTCTTTTGGAAAAAGTAAAATTATTTGTTTTCTTAGTTCCAAAAAACGATCAGTTGTTATTTTGAATATCGTAGGATAATTTTGTTTTTCAAATTCTTTATGAATCAAAATTTTCGTCAGTAAATTTCTATAATATGTATCTAAACTATGATTGTTTTGATAATACAAATTGACCAATTTTCCTTCAGCACATTCAAGATATTTTGAAATTTCAATAGTTTCTTCATATGAGTTAATTACTGTTAAACCAAAATTTGCGGGAATGCTTATGTCAACATTTTGGTTACCGGTTCCTGCAATAAACTATAGGAATATTAAAAATTATTATTATGCAACTAAATATTTGTTAAGAAAAAACTAGTTTTATATATTATATTTACATATATAAGTATTTATATTTTCATTTTATGAAAATCATTAAATTATATAGTAAAAGTAGCAATATAAATTAACTAAATATATTATATAATGTAGCAGAAGTAGCTATATAATTTTACTTTAATTTTACTAAATATATTACATAATGTAAGCATTTAATAAATTAATAGCTTCGAAATTTTTAGGTTAGAAATTTTTCACAAAATACTTACATTTTCAAGAGATTCTATGGTATAGTTTTGAAGTGCTGATTCACTATTCCCAGTTTCGCAATTTGTTGAATTATCCGCCTGTTGAATATTTAACATTTGTTTTTATTTTAAAAACATCGGGTCCAATAACTTTTGTTGTAGACTTACTTGATCAATATATTCAGCTCTGAAACGTTTCCAAAACAAAGCTCGATCTGATTGGTTTTTTACAATATCAGCAATTCCGTAGTAGTCCAAACTTTGAAAAGCCTTTAAAGTAATTTCAGAATCTTTAACAAAACACACAATATAAAAATGATTTTATAATTAATTTTTTACAAAAATGCTTCTCTTCTGCAACGCAATCTTCGTCAAACTATGAGAAAATTTAAAGACATAGTGATGTGCTACCGATTATTTTAGCACATTATTATACAAACATGCATATATATATATTTAAAATAAAAACAGCCGATAGCAATTTTTTATACATTATGTAATTAACTTTACTGGAAGTTTATAGCAAAATTTGCTATTTGATTAATTTCACAACTTCCCATTATTTTTTTTATTTTAATTTTTTTGGTTTAACTTACCCTTAAATATTTTTATCAATTGGGGATATCCCCATTCATTCAAAATTTCTTCCACATCCATAATTAATACTTATTTTCTTTTGTTTAATATTATTTTTAAATGCGCTATTACTTTTTCACTTTTTCACTTACTTTCAATTTGCAGCAAAAGACATGTTTTTGACCACGTGACATTCAGACTGAAATAGAAAACAAAACAACACTAAACAATAAGTAATGTTTGTGCATACAAAGTACACTAATAAGGCTATGTCAGATGCTAAAACAGCAATGTTTTGTTGCAATTTTTGCTACAAAATGTATTAAGATATGATTATATTTAAGGGGTTGACAGTTAACCCTTGCACTATATTTGGATACATTTTTCAGCAAAATATGTTTTTGCGTATGCATCGACTGTAACAAAATATTCGTCTCGTATAAATATATTATTGTGCACAAATATAGTGTATTCAGCTATCCAACTATACAATTGGTCACGAAAAATCTTAGCCATAACAGATATATATTCATTGTTATACTTTGCAGGAAGTACAACGATAAATACTTCTGATTTAGTAATAATTATGTTAAATTTAACCATAAATAATGACAAATTTTGATATAATTTGGCAGTTATATTTTATAGCAAAAACTCAGTGGGACTTTTTTTTCCGTGTATCAGCGGCTAAATTTGTTAAACTAGAAATTGACGCAAAATACGATGTAGTTCTTTTAGGCGATAATCCTCAGAATATATGTAGGCAGGATACCCCAGTGGTGACAATAAGGTAAATCTAAGGAAGTCATATGACCTTTGGAAGTGCGTTTTTACATCTTGGTTCTATCGAAACATTCTGTAGTTTACTAAAAAAAAAGTAGGATGAGTTCTTGCTCCTAATTTTTTTCCGCCATAGCAATGTTCTGTCTTGTATTGAGTGAATGCCTCGGTAATAATTTCAATAGTTTTAAGGCTCCAGGAGTTACAAATATTTAGCGTAAAAAAAAATTTAAATGTCCTAAAACGTTTATAAGTCCCTTGACTTCGTCTTCACTCGAAACGTATTAAAAGGACACACAATTTGTTTCACACATTGCATTACATTTTTAATTTTAGTTGAAAACTAATAAACGGTGTTTAATGCTCCTATAAATGTTAATACAGTAGATAAAGGGTCGTTATAAGAAATTATTGTTTATAAGAATGTTGTTTCATATGGATAAAGGAAATTTATTGCATATAGAAATGTATACCAAAAATCAGCAAAGAATGCAATTTTGTATTGGATGGCCAAAATAAGATATGTCAAAACTTCGATAGCCAAATATAAAAACAGAGTAGCCTTTTGCAAAAATGATCACCAGCAAAAGATATTATTCATAACACAAAATTAGAAAAGTTACTTCGTTTTGCTAATAGCTTTCTTTTATTAAACAAATTTGCTTATAATCACCATTTTTCAAAGTACTTTTCATTTGTGTTGTTTGACAAAAAGTTTTTTAACTGATTTTTTCTTAAAGACGTACTTTTTAATGAAAATGTTTTTTACTAAAACTAAAGGACAATGTGTTTTGCAGTGTCTTTTATATGCGGGTTTTTTTATAAAAGAAACATTCAACTCGCGGAAACGTGAACTAATTATTGTTGAGAGTGTTCACATTTGCGATTTCGTTCACGTTTTCGAATCATAAAATTTTCAAGCAAGATAATGCTATTTTATCGCTGAAATGAACTTCTAATAATAGATTCAATACCCAGTATCTTAAAACCATATATTTCATTAAATCAAATTTAAAAAATGTATTTTGTGCAAAGAAAAACTTAAACTCATTGTCCAAAATAGTGGAAATAAAAAAATATGGTGTTAATGTTTAAGAATGTCCACGTTTCCGCGAGTTGACTGTATTCTTAATTCCGTAACTTACTGCAGTTACACCTTAATTATTTATTTTTAATCCTTAACTTTCCGACATTACAAAACGTTTTTGTCCCTAACATAAGCAAAAACAGCTGATTTTCTTAAAACGTAATTATTTGACTTTTTTCTGTTAATAAACAAACACTTGCTCACAAGAGTTTATTTGACATGTTTAAAAGTTTCTATTAATTGCACAAATATAGCAGTGTCCCATATCGTCCTACACTCTTGCCTCTCTTCATCGCTCACATTCAATATTAGTTGGGTACTTTTTGTTGCTGTGTGTGCGTTTGTGTACGATGTTGTGTACTCTGGTTTGTTGGGTTTGAATTTTGTACGTGCTAAAGCAGCTACAGAGAGTCCGATGTACGGCACTTTTTTTAATGAACAGAAACACACACACTCAGAGGCACGACACAAATGCATTGCGAGAGAGTGGTGTCGAAACAAACGTGTTGTTGGTCTATTACACAGAGTCCCATACTTATACATACATACGTCCGTCCGTGCATTCATCCATAATCACACAACCAAACAAATGTTCATATCGGTGTGTGAGAAGTAGTGGTGGCTGGTTTGTTTCACATCGACACAGCGTGGAGAAGGGGCTCCAAAAGAGAAATGAAAACTAAAAGTACTGAAGCCAGAAACAAAAGCAACTCAAAACTGCTGCTCTATGTGATAAATATAGAAATATAAAATGCTCAAACGAAATGTTGTGTACGTTACATGCCTCCCATACACATGGACTGGTTTGAATGTGTATAAGTATACATGTAGCTAGGAAACCTCAAGTACATAGTCGTCGGTACTATATACATACGTACGAGTAATGTGAGATTTTTACTCATGCTAACATCATAAATAAATAACGCAGTTGCTCTGGTGTCGTTCTCGTAAGGTTTCAACAATAGCATACACATACGCACATATTTAAATGAGGGTTTGTTGGAAACTGCTTCTGCTGCTGCTGATGTTTGAGTAGGCGCGGTGTGGTGGTGTGCTAGTTGGAGCTGAGAAAAAAAATAGAAACAAAAGCAATTTGAAAAATTATTATGTACAATACACTACATACTACACACTTACTATATACATACATATGTATGCACAAACATTGTAGAGATGTTTTGCAGTTTCTCTGCGTATGAAATTACCCCTTGCATGTTGTATATTTTCACGAGCAGCAAAGCCCATGTAGTCAAATCCACATTGTTCGTTCGTTCGTTTGCTGCGACAAAGCACTTTTTGCCGCCTTGGTCCAATGCTCAATATGATGTGATGATGTGTATGTTTCGGTCGGGGGGGGGGGGGGTAAATTTTTACAAATTGACAGCCGTAAGCCATACAAGGGAAGGATTATATCTGGCAATTGTTGTTTGTGTTGGTTGTTGTTGTTTTATTCGCTTTTCTGTGCGATTCTGCAATTCGAGGCACACAAACGAACACAGGCACACACACACACACACAACGAATGGGTGGTACTCTCTCGATTACAATTTGATTTGATTCTTCTTTTTTTGTGTCATTTCCTTCCTTTTCATTTGTCTTGTGCATGAACGCAGAACAACGACGACAACAACAATAACATCAGCAGCAGCGGCGACGACAAATTTGCATTTTAAGTGGCCAAAGTGTAATTTTTTCCATAAAAGTGGATTTTTTATGCGTGTGTGTCCGATGGTTGCACAGTGCTTTCCGAACTACTTTAGTGACGGTGAAAGATAAAATCGTTGGCCATGGCTTCGAAGAGTTTTTTGCGGTCTTAAATTTTTAAACTTGCAATATGGATACAAAATGTATCGCTTATATGCACGTCAGTTAAAAACATGTAAATTTGGTTATATCTATTATATATTTTGTTTTTCTTTAGCCTCTCAATCAAATCCTAATCAAATCACTTCTCATATGCAAAAAATTGTCAAACTTCTTATTAGAAAAATCTGCAAAATTACGGTGAAAATTGTATTTCATTGATTCCTGGTACACCGCAAATAGTTTTACATTTTTTTGATTTCCCTGAAAAATATTGTCAATTATTTCACATAAAATTTTGTTCTCTAAAGCACATATACAAGAGTATTTTTCTATGCGAATTTGGTTTTTCACGTAAAAGAACTTAGTACCAGGCTTTATGCATTTTTGTGAAGTTTTTTTAAATATTTTTGTTTTTCGATTAATACATATTTTAGCCTTATTTATTAAAACGTACAGAAGGTTTAAATTTTCTCCTAAGTTCATAGTCGAATTTGAGACCATGTTTCTATTTGAACATTAGTTCAAAGAGAAAACCAAGAAGTTATTCAAGAGGCAATCGAAAAGATGTTTAGTTGCAAGCAGGGGTGACTCCAGTTTCAATGAACGCTACTTCACCATACTCAGACCCCAAGCAACGAATGTGTTTAACAATGATCAAAGGCTATACTCTCTAGAGCAGGCATATTTCAATTCAATGAGAAACCCACCGAACTAATTAAACACAAATCAAATTGCTCTATAAACCTATTGTAAGTTTTAAATGAATAAGATAGACAAGGGCAGGGGCCCTTAGGGCCCCCGCAGACTGCAGACTTTTTATAGGCCGATAGTTTAGTCGGGTTGGGCTGAAAGTGCGCACACCGAGCCAACTAAACAGTTTGTTTGGTGAACAGGGCGCAGACTATCCAACAGTCGGTCAACTATTCTCGAAATAGTTTGTAACTGATTGTAACCATACTGATTAAGAAGCCGACCAAACTATCGGCCGATAAAAAGTCTGCAGTCTGCGGGGGCCCTAAGCAAAATCAGAACGATTAAAAAATCTTCATACGGGTGAAACTGATTACATGATACCCTTTATCATTTTATTTAAAACTTTTAACATTTTTGCGATCTTTGGTTGGTTGGGCCATAAGGGGGAAAAACATTTGTATAGAGGCTTTATCGAAACCAGGGCCGATCTCAGGTCGATTTTTAATAATGTTTTATCTGTGTACAAAGCCATACTGTAAACCATATTTTGTTTAAATCTGTTAAGATTTCTTCCAAAATCATGAAAACCAATTCATACGGAAAGTTTAATCGAAATTGCTACACACAAATATATTTGCGAACTATACTTAAATTAAAACAATATACATATGTACTGAAGGATATGTCTAAATGAACTCGGAAAATTATTCGGTTCGATCCGACCGATAAAATCACTTATGGTTCTTACAAACTATTTTCTGGGTTTTACAAACATCAGAACAAACTCATAATACCCCTGTACCACAGTGTGGTGAGGGTATAAAAAGCCACAAATAATTATTAGCTTTCGGAAAAATGTTTGGATATTTCAACATTCGCTAAAAGTATTTTCGTTATATTCCTGAAACATATTTAAATTAACTTAAACTAGGAGTTTGAAGTTATTTTGCATTTACATTTTTGTAATGCAAAAGTGTAGCTTACCATATTGCGAAGTTACTAGCTAACTAAGCTAGTAAACTAAACGAAGAACCGAATGTGTTTTGATTCAGAAAATAACGGCTTCTACAAGGTATTTTAGGAGACGATTTATACATATATTTCCCCTGGGATTTGTGAAGAAAACATATGTAGAATAAAGACATGTACACCGTTAATTGCATTTACGCACAACGATGTCCCCTTCCAAGGGGCCACTTTTACGTTTCATAGGCTCTTTTTCGAAGATGGCTTCGATAACACTTACTGTGATTAGTGATTTAGAATTTACCTCAAAATTTCCTTGATGAAGTCGGCCCACCACACATATAACTTAACTCTTAGGATCAAACGGAAACCATTCCTTAAATCAGTGAGTGTGCACGATATTGTTCTTATGCTGGATACCCAAGAGGCTACCGTTGCAGCAATACTAACCAGTTAAAGCAAACGTAGCTTCGCATGTACCTGTGTTGCGCCGTGTTTTGTGAACAACCAAAAATATTGCTTCAACGCATTTCTCTCGACAATTGTCTCGTATGTACCTAGCATTATGCTACTCGTATATGCTTTTATAGGCAACCGTCGAGAGCAACGTGTTTTGTTTGTTCACAACATGTGGCTACACACGAAGCAACGTTCGATTCAACATGGCTGTGTTGATGCAACAGTAGCCTCTTTCATTAAAATCACTGACCGAGACATACCACTCCAAACGTCTAATTCGTTTCTAAGAGAAGTTTTTACGTGGCTTAGAGATAAACCTCGTCATTGTAAAGCCGCCGGAGTCTACAGCAAGTTTGAGATGTTCTTCCAATTGGTGTTTACTTCACACGACTTCGTCGCACAAAACTAGAACACGACAGCATAAACTTCGTTCAGATCAAAATAAATCACGAACTTCAATAACTCCATTCACTTTTCAAACTTTAATGACGTTTTAAGACACTGTGCCCTGAAAGGGATTTTTATTTAAATTAAAAAAAATCATTTGTTGATTGCTTATGCAAAAGGGTTCACACGTAGACTCGTATATTGCATTCCAAAGAATTCTCATTGCAGACGTTTTCAGGCATTTTGTTTAAAATTTCCATATTTTTTTCGAATGTGACTGTCGTAACGAATGAAAGGAATGAATGGAATACCACCCGATGATGGGTGGTGGGAATATTTTGTATGGGTTGCATTTTAATCTATTTTTGATTGTTGTCTGATATGCAAGCAGCAGCAGCAACAGTTGAGTATTGTAGGTATAGAGGGGCAGGGCTAAGGAAGGGGGGTTTTTAAACGTATGTATGTCAGGATCTGCAACGTAGCAAAGGTAATTTGGTATTTCTTTATTCACATAAACGATCATCTTTAAAATGATGTCCAATTTGAATGCAATACAGTTTGAATCAAAAACATTGAAGTTAGAAAAAAATATTTTTCTCTTTATCTAACTATTTCGGGTTCATCCGCAAGAGATGGGGTTATCGTCAAAATTTGGCAAAAACACACGGACATATAATAAAAAAATCATTGAAATGTTTTGCAGCAAATATTGACTACATTTTTGTATTAAAAAATGTGTTAAAAGTCGTTAAACTATCCTATCCGTTTTACTTTGGCTCTAGAAGTACTCACCTATGCCGTCTCGTGCATCGGAATCCCAGAAAGAGGCGGATGGAATCTCTTTTTAAATTGAAACTTTTGGTTTGAACATTAAGTAGAGAGGAGGCTGATGAAGATTGTTGTGCCTGACTCGCATCCTGCCAACTTAATTTTGAGAAGTTCTTGGTGGCGGTTTTTGGTTCGAGTGGTTTTGTCGATATTCCCCTTGAGCTCCTGAATCGTTATTGGATTGTTCAAATAATTTCTGTTCTTCACGGCATTTCTCAAAGGCGTCAAACCGCAGTTTTCAGAGCCGGCGAATCGCATTTCTCAGCGGCTAATTGACATCGTCTTTGACGGCCAATAACACGATTGCCGAACTTGATGCGCAAAAGATCGATTGCGGCGTGGGTTACGCCAGAGACACGGGAGACAACCGTCTAGAGCACATGTTGCAGCAATTTTTTCTCTAAAGACGTGGCAACACAGCTGCATGGATCTATTGCTGCAACATATTTAATCAAAGCACTGTTTGAGCTACACGGCTTGACTTTAAAAATAAGTTGGCGCCAATCGATTTATTTCTTACTTTCTTTTGCACAACGAATTGTACAAGTGTACGATATGATTCGCCAGCGCTCTTCCCATTTTGTAGTTTTTTCTTTTCTCCAGTTCACCCTTTAATGTGGACATGTGTCAAAAATTCTATGAAATTGCAGTGAAAATTGTTTTGAAAACTGTGCATACTTGTAGAATTTTTTGATCTTCCCGGAAAACTTGGCTATTAGGTAGATGGCTGTTGTGTTTAAAATTTTTGGCAAAACCACAGCATTAACACGACTAATGTTTTTCACGCGAAGATACTTGGTTCCTGACTTAACAGAAGACGTTTCTTTCTGCCCAACAATCGGTACACACTAGGGATGCAAGGAAAGTGTGTTTAGCGAAAGCTTATGCGAAGGCAATATTGAAATATAAATTTTTGCGAATGCAAATATTTTAGATTTGGTCTTTGCGGATACAAAAGCGAAGAACTATTTTCGGATTTTAGAGATTATTTCATATGAAATAAGAGAAATGAACATAATTTTCCAGGAAAATTAAAAAAATAAAATTGTTTGCAGTGTGCTAGACACATTTTCATAAAAAATTTGAATTAATACAAGACTTAAGGAGAAACAAACACTTTTAACAATTAATTCACAAAAAATTTAGTTTGAAATAACTACGAGTATATCCTGAACTGAAATATTTTTTTGCAAATATTCCAAAATTGTTTTTTGCGAATGCGAATGTTGAATACGAGTATAATGCAAATAAGTCGCATATGCGAATTCGAATATTCGTTGCAACCCTAGTACACCAGCTCGTGTCGACATCGACGCGAAAGCCTTCTTCTGTTTTAGCTTAAACGTGAATACCTTCAAAGTGGCCACCATAGGAAAATGTAAAGAAAATTTCCCTAATCCCCCTTACCTCTCTCTCTTATAAACTGAGAGTTGTGGCAAGTAAAGTTGCCTAGCATGAATAGGGTTTCTATATTGCTGCTTTTCTTTCTCTTCTACCGCTTTTGCCCTGAAGTCTTTTAAGCAAAACTGTTCACATCCCCCACCAGAGTAGAAAATTTACATTTTCCACGAGAGAATCAAACTACTCGTATGTAAATAGCCTTCTTGGAATTCAACAGTCCCATGCACCGTATCTCCTCAAAAAAAAAATCCAACACAATTCGCTTATCTACAAAGTCAGAAGAGTTATCAAAAGGCATGTCGTTTGTTTGTGTGTACACGATACGTAATAAAATTCAATAGATGGTCGGTTCCCTAACCCCCGCAACAGTCGTTAACTACAACTCTTATCAGCGGTCATAAATTTCACAGTTTTGGGACTTAAACTGTGTCGCCGCCCATAATTGCTAATGAGCGACGGGCAAGTGGCCAAGTGGATGTTAACGTGAAAATGCCGTCGGAAAGTCACAACCGGCAGCGACAGCAACCAACCATTTGCCGTCGTTCTTTGTGTGCGTGGATGCGACGGTGATGTGGTGGTGGGCAACTGGCTAAACTAAAGCAGGTTATGTTGGACAGCGTGTGTGTGTGTGTGTGTTTGGACTAAATTGTGGAGAACGGGGTTAGTTGTTGACCAGAAGTTAAAACCTTTATTGGGAACATGTGAGTGCGGAAGATGTAACATCTGTCTCAAAGTGCGGCATTAGGCACGTGTAGCTAACAAATTCGTCACCTCCCACAGAACATTTCATGGTGAATGGGCATGACCCAGTTTGAGTTTCCAAAAAAAGGCAAATGAGAATTTTTTAGATTTTGCTTCCGATGAATCTCGGGAAATTACAAGTGGTGGAGGCAAAGTGTAAGTATTTCTTAAATACCAATTAATGAAATGCACAAAATACTATCCTAGTTAATATCCCATAATCCGCTGTAGAACTCATCAAAAAGTCTCAAAATAAGTTTTTTTATATGTTTTTGTTTTATTTTAAATTCATTATTGGAACAAATTTTCGATATTCAAATATTGAGAATTACGAAGAAGTCGACATTTTTTGTGCACGAAAATACTGGTAATCCCCATTCTAAAAATCGATTCGATAACTCTGCAAGATTGTATACTTATAATTTTTTTTTGATTTTTTTAATCTAAAGCTTTTTTTTTTATTATTATTGCCTTTTTACCTCTTTATTCAACTTTATTCCTTTTTAAAATATATTTTCCGCAGTTTTAATGATAATTTTTAAGTTGTGCAAAGTTTTTACATATTTTGCTAGTTCATGCCCATCAATTACTTTTATAAGTTAATTTTTTTGGGAAATAAAGAAAACCCTCCATGACAGATTACAGCGCCGAATCGCACGTGCAAGTGGTATAAGTTTAGTATTCAAACAGATATTTATTTGTGAAGACGCCAGTTTACCTTTACATTCCCAACACATATCCTAGCTAGTAGCTCCATTAGATGAAATATTAACAGAACGATCAGGTAACAGCCACAAAGTCGTTAGACTTTTAAGACTACCAAACAAGCTTGTTTTCTACAAATGATAAAAATAAGAGTTGCCAACTATTTGTGGGAATCGTATGGGAAAACTACTACTTTTCATCATTCGTAATAGATAAAATATATATATAAACTTCAGTTGCATGCATCAGAACATTTTACAAATGTTCCGATTTATACCCAACATCACACTGACGTGCAGGGTAGTCAAACTCAGGACTGACAATACTAGCGTTTTATCGCAATTTTGACGATTTCATAAGTAAAAATTTACCCAATGACAGTTAACATTTTTTAGTAATAACGATTAAATTGGGTATTTTTTAAAATCCAAACAAACTAAGGGACAATTTTGTGTTACTTTCTTTAAGTGTTTTGTATAAATTTAATTAAAAATATAATTTGGCTAAGATGGACATTTCCAGCCAGATTCGGAAAAGAAAAAACAAAATCCTTGACTCGTCTAAAAACCAAATAAAAACTTTTCAGACAAAATGACTGTGTCAAGCGCTAAGTTATATTAACATACGATGGAAATTAAAATACGATTACCGCTGTAAGATTGACATATGAGATTAATTATAACAACGTAGCCTTATTTGTATGCAACGATTTTTTGTTGATATATTTTTTTTAAAAACTACGTTTTCAAATTTATTTAAAGAAAGAAAGGATTTTCCGTGTTTTTTTGGCTGGCAGCCCTGGTCTAACTTAGTGCTGCTGCTTGCAACACCTTAAAGGAATAAAGATAGACCTTGTGTTTACAATACCGATCGATTAGAATCACTATCTAAATTCATTGAGGGATGTCTGTCCATATATTATTGAAATCAAAGTACAGGTCTCAATTATTAACCGATTTCAATGACGACTGGCTACACTGCGCAGGTTTTGCCCGAGGATGACAATTAAAGTTGGTTCATATTGGTCCATGTTTTCGAATAAACCAAATCCATTGCCCACATAAGGGTATATAATTGCATACATTTTGACCGGAACGTTGGCAATTCGCGCTGGTTGTTGTCTTTGAGCTTGTTGGCATAGACCAATGACTAGATGTGGCTCCATTAAAAGAAATCCAATGGCATTAAATCGCATGAACGAGGTGGTCATTCGACCGGACCATTTCTCGAGATAACACGTTTACCGAATTTGCCTTTTAGAAAAACGATTGTTACGCGTGCTGTGTGGCACATTTTTGTTGAAACCACATATCGGTGATATCAAGCTCCATTTCTCCATTGACGGTTACATGACGATTGTTTTTATCGGCGAAAAAATACGGCCCAATCACACCTCCGGCATGAAAACCACACAGTAATTTTTTGCGGATGCAATGTGTTTCTTGAAGCACATGTGGGTTAGTTGCGTTTCAATTACGCGTATTATGTTTATTGACAACACCACTCGGTCAGAAATGAGCTTTCTCGCTTAATACTGTATTTTATTAGGTTATTTATGCTCGTTTTCGCTCAAAACTTTTCAAAACGTCTCAACCAATTTTCACACAATTTGTGGTCGTTTTCATTCTCGTTTTGGTTTTCGTTTGACAGTTCATTATTGTTTACAAACAAAGAACAACGTGGTGACTATTAACATACTGAAACAAACGGATAAATTAAATTAAGTTTTTTTTTTTCTTTTAGCACGCTCATTTTTACTTTTACTTCATAAAATATCTATTTCACCAAATATGTTTGACGATTGATTAAAAATGTTTGACTTGAGATGACAAACCAACGGTTATTTTGGAGATGACACACTATTTTTTTAAGGTGGCATCGCCTGTGCGAAACGTTTTCGTTCCTGTTTCGTACAAAAACAAGTCAAAGTGAGACGTTTTCATCACTTGAATTTGTATGGGAAAAAGTCTCATTTTGACTTGTTTTGGCCAACTTTTGAAAACACTTTAAAAGTGCCTAGTGAAAAAAGAGCATAAGATGATTTTTCGATCAAATTCTGGATTTTCGTGAAACTTTGCAAGTGCCACCGACCCAGAATTTTGGTAGTATTTTTTTATGATTCCCAAACGATGCTCATAAGTGAACTTTACCACGATGAAAATGTTGACTTCGACTAACATTTTGACACTGAAAGCTCATTAAGCCTGCATCGATAATGTACGTCTAATAGACGTTTGAGGGTGCGTTGACATAAAGATACGAAATTGTTATGTCCCTATTGGAAACCCCGTTATATAAGCCGAAAGTGCTTAAACTCCAGACAGAAGCGCGACACTTCTGTCGTCCGACTTTAAATTATTTTACTTGTTTACCTTTCTTTGCTTCCATAAAATTGATTTCGAAATATAATTTTTCTCTTGGTACCGTCGGGATCGAAAAAGTACATTTAAAAGAGCCAAAATAACAAAATGAAAAAAACCAATTTACATCCATAGCCTAAATGCATGTTCTACCATCACTTGAGTTGTCCTGGCCGCTTTGGTTCTTTCGGTTGTGTTTATTTTTGTCAGGGCAAGGTTTGCGTAAAAGAAATATTGGCGAAAATTCTCCCAACAAGTTGGCAAATTCTACGATTTCGATGATATGTATTTATTTTACGTTTTATTGTTTCTGAATCTAATTTTTATTCTTAACGGAGGTCCCCAAGAGGCGTTGAGTTCGATAGCATAGGATTTGTGTTGCCAGGATATTGCAGGAATGTGGCTTGATAGCACCACAACGCATCATGCATAGTGATAAATAAACTTATCCCTTTGAATATTCAGAAACAGACGAAAACAATAAGGGCATTTTCTTGATGCTCCTGACTAAACTGGTCAATTATCGTCGATTGCAACACATTTTAAACGAGCAGCTTAATCTACGCTTAAACTTCCGCTGAAATTACAATTGACAGATTATCCGACCTCACTTCATCGCTCAAAAATCAGTTCTGGCGGATATACCTACTAAAATTGAGAGTACCTCCGATGACGGCGTTCAAACATCAGCTGAAAAAAAGGAATTTTCGTTTTTAAACTACATATCAATTTACACTAGTCCGGAGTGCGGTTTAATAATCAATAACAACTCAGACAGAAAATACAATCTGCAATCGATTGCCCGTTTCAAAACTGTACATTGTCAGCGCTGCTTTTACTTGCATCCTCGGAATCTACTGCTTTGCAGGCCTGCTTTTTGCAGGCTTCGTTGGTGTAGATATCCAGCTATGACATTTATTTAAATTTAAAAGCAACACGGCATGAATTACTTACGACCTTCAACGAGGGCCAGACTAAGCAAATAAGTTAAAGAAATAAAAAATGTTTGCCAACTGAAAGTTTCAAAATTAGACATTAAAAAAGTTGTTTAACATTTTGTCACATTCATGGCTTGTGTCTTTAAATTTAACTAATTTGCTTGCGTGTATCTGCTTAAAATGAATTGCTTCTCTTGGTTTATGATTAAATGCCGTTTATGAGACGCCCACACCCATTCCCATTCTCGTTGCTAAATTATGAAATCACTCAATACCGACTGTGCCCTCTCATACGCTTTACGCTGTACGTACCTACATACGAATAGGTGTGTTTTATTATTAAATACCCGAGCACACTTCGGCTCTAGTCAATTTTGATTCGTCGGTTAGTCTTATTCAGCACAAAAAGTGCTGAATTCAACTTTCGTGAGAGCGAGAGTATAAAGGGGCGGAGTTTCTCTCGAAACCAGAAACACCTCAAGAGAGGGAGAGAGAAGGAGAACAAAAAAGAGCGCGAGAGTATTAAAACCGGAAAACTCGTCAAAAAAAAAAAAAGAGAGAGAGAGAGAGAGAGAGAAAGAGTGAAATATTGTAAATGTGGCAACAAACGAAAAAGAAGGGAAAAAATGTTTAATAAATGTGAGGGTAAAGAATAAAACGTATGAAAAAAACGAAAAATGGAAAATGATTTGAACTTTCTCGAAAATTTCAAAGGGAAAATATGAAATACCATAAGAATAGTTGAAAATTTTGAGCCAATTTCAACTAAACTTCTAGGATTTTACTAAAAACAAAAAAGAAGGACGTATGTATTACAAAGTTATAGAATCGTAAACTAAATAAATTAAATGAAATTTTTCGTATAGTCCGTAAAGAAATAGCGTAATAACTCTGAAAAATTTATGTGAAGAGTGGTCCAACTAAAATGCACAATGTTAGTTGTAAATAAAGAAGATAGTTTTCATAGAATTGTAATATAAGGATCTATGACAATTATGTGTGAAAAAATTCGGCCAAATGCTGGTGGTATACTTCTAAACCGATGGTCTATATTTTCAATGACTATGAGACATAATGGAGGTTCAATGTCGTTAATGTGCCGAATTATAATCTTTAACCCCCTGAATTGTTCCTGGCTTATTAACGAACACATACATATTCTTTTTAATCCCCAAAAGAAAGAAGTTCACATAACACAACTATTGTCTCTCGCTCAAAAGAGCCAATGTTTTCTTGGCTGTGCGGCAAGTGGCACCATCCTGTTGAAACCACATCCAAGTCCATATCCTCAATTTCTGGAGACAAGAAGTCCATTATCATCTCGCAACAGTTAACACCATTCACTGTAAATGCTTGGCCGACCTCATTTTCGAAAAAGTACGGCCCAATGACGCCGCCTGCCATAAACCGCACCACGCAGTCACTCTTTGTGGTACACAGGTATTTTAAGATTACCTATAGACCCGGTTTGCTAAACTCGATTGTGGACACATTTGGTCGATTGTACTAACAAAAAAAAAAACACGAAGTACACGAAATGCATTTTGATTTGAACTCTCATTTTTGTAAAACGCTTCAACAATCTTAACGCGCTGTTTAATTGTGTTACTCTCCATGGTTGAGTTTGGCATACACTGAAACAAATAAATGTCAAATTAAGTTGGGCAAAAAACTTGACGTCTAGGTCTGACTCACAATTAATATCGTGCATTATGGCTGGACATCCCCCTTTAGAGGGCGTGCTCTATTAGAACTCGCTTCTTAAAAGAGAAGTGCTCGCTAAGGCGATAACTTCAAAACTTTACGAGAACATTTTTGAAGTTTCTTTGTACACTTGAACTAATTGGCTTAATGCATCGTAAGCAGTTTGGGTTGAACATTTTTAGTTTGTGAAAAAAGTTATTCAAGAAATACTAAAAGCGAGTAATAACCGAACTCGCTAAAGGTCATTCTTGAATTACTTTTCCTTCCAAAAATGTAAACTATTTAAAACAAACGAGTTTTAAGGCAAATTGTCTTTAGCTTTCTGTAAACAAAATTCTTTTTTACAAAGGTGTGAATTTATCGCATTAGCGACCTCCTACGCGAGTTGCCCAGAGAACACGAACAGAATTTCTCCATTCATTCAAAAATAAAATAATTATGGAGATATACGAGGGCTTCTATATATATTTCTGGCCTAATAATGAAAATTCGAGTATTTTCATCAAAAAAGGTTTTATTGTTTTTCAAGATATTTTCCAGCATGATTTATATATACTCTTTTGCACGCGCTCAAACCGATTGTCGAAGCACTTTTTTCACTCCGATTGAGACACCTCCAAAACATGGTTTTTGAATGTTTTAACAGAATCTTTTAGCGACGAAAATCGTTGACCACGCATTTTTTCTTGAAGTGCGGGAATAAAAATAAGTCATTGGGTGCCAAGTCAGGGCTGTACGGCGGATGAACCATCAATTCGACGTTATGGCCAGTCAAAGAGGCGCTGGTTTGAGCCGATGTGTGAGAGCTCGCATTGTCATGGTGCACAATGATTCGTCTTTTCTATTTCTCCGAAGACTTTAGGCAAACAAATTGTGGTGTTTTGCCGAAGAAACAGGCGACCATTTACTTCAAAGTGCTTCTTCCACGAACAACTTTTGTTGGATTTGGCTCGTCTTCGAAGACCCACACGGTCGATTGCTGCTTTGTTTCGGGCTCATACGCATAGATCCATGATTCGTCATACGCATAGATCCAACGCCTATTGAAGCACCGCGATCGTATTTTTTCCAAAATTTCTTTGCACCAATCGACCCGATCCTTTTTTTGAGCGATTGTCAAGTTGTGCGGGATCCAACGAGAACAAACCTTTTGACGGCCAGGTGTTTATGCAATATCGAATGTATGGTGGAAGAAATGCCCAAGGATGCCTTTATCTCACGGTATGTCACATGACGATCTTGCATTATCAGTTCACGCACGGCATCAATGTTCTCTGGCACAACGGCCGTTTTTGGACGACCTTCGTCTTTGCGCGAGCGTCGGCCACGATTGAATTCATTAAACCAGTTTTTCACAGTGCTATAGGATGGAGCTTCATCGCCATACAAAAATTTAAGTTCATCGATGCATCCTTGTCGTGATAATCCACTTCGAAAGTTGTAAAAAATGATCGCACGAAAATTTTCACGAGTTAATTCCATATTTTTGCCAAATTGAATTTTTCAAATCAACACAAATGATGGTCGTACGTCAAAACGTTCGGAGTACGTTTATGCTAAAAAATGTCAAACGTTGCAATGGAAATGTCAGATGGCGCAAGGCAACACTTAGTGTCAGTCAGTCAGCTATTTATTTAATATTGAAAATATCAAAATTTATTGGCATTTGGAGCGAAGCTGTGGATAGAGATAATACCTAATAATAATATACTAGCATTTGTATCGATGTGACTCGGCTAGCAAGCAATAAATAAACGAGTAAGATTTAACACATCATTTTTTAATATCTATGATATCTATAATTAAACAAAAAAAGGTCTCATCGGCGAATTCGTATTCGGTTCATCTGCCCGAAAGGGGTAAGTGAGACTAAAAAGCAACTCAAAGTGATAGTTCAAACACATTTTTGCAAAGCAAAAGTGTAGCAATTAATTGATTTATTATACATCATTGATTATTTGATTCAAATTCAAAGTGTGTTATTGTCTGCTTTTGAGGAATTCGCCGATAAACGCTATTGTCGTGCCATTCTCTTTGGCGAGGGCAGATCAATAATTTTCAAATAAAACACAGTTTTATTAGCTTGATGAAAAATATGTTTTTTTCTTGGCCATATGTGGTCGTTTTTTTAATCCTCGTTAAATCTATTGGACCGATTTAACGAGGATTTATATAATATTCGCCGTTTATGGGTTTTCCCTTTTGAAGGTAATCAATGTGGATTATCCCGCTTGCATCCCAAAAAACTGTTGCCATTACCTTATTAGCCGACATAGTCACCTTTCACCTTGACCTTCTTCGGAACCGGTTCACCCGGAGAAACCCAATGTCTGGACTGCTGATTGGTCTCCGGAGTGTTGTAATGGATCCATGTTTCTTCATCCACAGTTACAAAACACCGCCAGAACTTATTCGAGTTGCGTTTAAATAACTCCAAACAATCCTTTAAACTTGTCACACGATTACGTTTATGGTCAATTGAGAGCAAAAGTGGCAGACATCTTGCAGACAGCTTTCTTAAACCCAACTGATCAAGTAAAATCGAAACCACACTGCCATATGAAATGCGTATGACATCAACAATCTCATGCACTTTTACTCTTCGATCGGCCAACACGATATCGTGGTATTTCGACATTTTCGGGTGTATTGACCTCAATTGGCCATCTAGAACGTTGTATGTCATTTTAACTATTGAAATCGGTGGTACAGAGTCCTCATAGTATTCATCAAGCTTTTCCTTGTTTAATAAGCAGTCGAAATTCACTTTTTTCGATTTAAAAAAAAAATCCACGAGGTTGTATGTTTTGAACAGCTGTTAAACACAAATTAAATGACGGAACTCTCTTAAAATTTGGCAGTAGTCTATTAACAGATGGTACTTGATTTCATATAACTACGAGGGAAGTTGAAAAAATCACGAAATTATGGATCTGCCCTCGTATAAAGACAAACAATGTTGCCATACTATGAGTACTATCAATTGTGATTAACGTTGCCAGACTGCCATATTGCAAACTTGCTAGGTAACTAAGATAGTTACTGCGAAATAACACGGCTTAAAAATACAAAATCATGTGATTTTTGTGATTGATTGACTACAAAATGATAAAATAATTTTGTAGTGATCAAAAGGAAGAATAACAATATTTGCAATTTTAATTTTCAAAGTTTTTAAAATGTTTATATGTATACTCGTATGTATGTAATTATAAAAATCAGCTTGTTTTGGATTTTCTATAAAGAACTGAGACATCCGAACTGGATTTGGAATGTGACGTTGTAGCTAAAGAAGTGATATGCAAAGTATTAATCAAGATTTTTGCTTAATGAAGTACAAAATATGAAATGAATTACATCATAATTCTGTAAGGGTTTCAAGGGCGGTAGGCGTGGCCATTTTTTAACCAAGTCAATATATAGCTCGGTGCCAACATTAAATTATCTAAGTCTACGAGTATATATTTTTTTGTATGAAACCATCCCACTGTGCGTATAGCAAAAGGAATTTTTGATTCTGTGTAATTAATTAATTTTAGCTTTTAATTAAAAATGGATAGAACCACACTCCATGAAGTTCCATTTTCCTTTTGGTGTTTTGTAAATTTCCAAAAAAAAAAAAAAAAATAATTCAACTGCATTCAAATTAATTCTTTTTTTCTTACTTAAATATTTTCAAAATGTAATTATTTATTTCTGGTAGAAAACAAGTACTGACTATTTTTTTTATTTAAGATATTACATAATTTATTAGAAGGACAACAATTTGTATGAATTTCTCGCTCTTTAAGCGCGGACTAAAACTTCATAATCATGAATGCGCACCTCTTGGCCACCGAAGGGTATGTACAGGCAACCATGAGAAGGATGAATTTTGCCAGGAGTCAAGCTGCCGCTCCAGTGACCGCGACCGATGTACAAGGGCTCGCCATCGGAGGTACGGCCGCAGACAATAGCGCCGGGAGGAACGCTGCCGTTGGAGTCGGGTACCCAACCGTAACCATAACCGGCCAACAATTCAAAGTCATGTTTCACATGTTCCTGGCCACCATAGGACACATATGCACAGCCCTTGGAGGGGACGACTTTGGCAGGCAAAAGATCACCGTCATGATAAGCACGGCCCACGTAGATGGCGTCACCGTTGCAGTCGGTACCGGCGTGAATAGTGCCAGGAACAATGTTGCAACCGGAAGAGGAAACCCAGGTCTCGGGCTGCACCAACACTTCGTAGTGATCCAGTTTGTGTTCGCCACCGCCATAAGGGATGTACAGGCATCCGTGGGAGGGATGAATCTTGCCGGGCGTCAAACTGCCAGCCCAATGGCCACGGCCCACATACAAGGGCTCGCCATCGTTGGTCTGGCCGACACGCAAGGCATGAGGAGGAACATGACCACCACTGCTGGGAATCCACACTAAAAGAAAAAGACAAAAACGTTATGTTGAAATTAAGAGCTTAGGATTTAAATAGGTTTGCAAGTGACTCTACCGTAATGATGTCCTGTTAGAATTTCCACATCGTGCTTGTTGATCTCTTCACCGCCCCAGGCCACATAAGCCTGTTTCTTGTTGGGCACCACTTTGGCTGGCAACATGTCGCCGTTGTGGTAAGCACGGCCAACGTAGATTGGATCACCATCGGAATCATGGCCGGCATGAATGGCGAATGGAGGCAAATCCTCGTAGACATTTCGGGGAACCCAAGTGTGATCTGAAACAAATAAAAGGTAAATCGGAAAAAGAGTGATTAGAATAAGGGGGTTTTGGCGCTAAACAGGGGTAGGTCAAGCGGTAAATATTCGACACAAATACATGTTTGTAGAAACTTTTGAGAATAGGTGCTCGTATAAGGCATTTTACCACTCCCTACTCTGACCATAAACTTCAAATCTAGGGAAGATTCCCAAATCTTGGATCGATTTCGCATAATGTTTAGTTAAACCCTAGACGACAATGTTCCCTTTACATACTACAGTCAGTAACTGATATAAGAACACCTTTTATAGGAAAAAAAATCTTTTTGTTCCTTTTTAGTAGGAAACATATTTAAGATAAGAAAAACGTTCATAAGGAATGATGACAAATCCAGGCTACAATGATGACAAATCCCGTTGAAAAATTCTAATAGAAAATTCATTTGAAACAAAGCTAATATTATAATACAGTAGATAAGGGCTATAAGAGAATCAAAGATGCCTTCTTATATGCGTTTGTTTTCTTTTATAAATATAAACAATTATATTGTTTTGCAAAAATGTCTTATATGCGTTTTTTTCTTTTATAAGAAGTTCTTATATCCGTTATTTAATGTACTAAATATATTTTAATATTGGGCAACACAAATGTTTTATCATATTTTTTTTGCTAATGACTAATTAGTATATTCAGTAGATAACGGATATAAGAATGTCAAGAAATGCAACAAGTTTTTTTTCTTATATGCGTTTTTTTCTTATAAGCAATTAAAAACAGTTATGAACAATAGCACGGTTTGTTTTATACGTTTTATTTTGATAAAAACTGTTATAATATCCGGTACTTACTGTACATACCATTTATATCATCTACCCATGACGAATTTTGAGGAAAAATCCACTACAATTCCAAGAAAATTGACAGCCGATATTCAATGACTATAAAATCCATCGGATAATGTTCTTATATGCAAATCCCGTATTAAATATGGTTATTATGTTATATATGTATATATAAGTAATACTATAAGCAACATTTCTTGTATACATACAAATCCACATAAGAATTTACCTTCTTATAAACAATAGTTGCCTGTATGCAAAAATAACGCTTATAAGAAAAAAATTTGAGGTGTTTGTTGAATTTCCTATATGTATCGCACAAAATTGAAAGGGACCTAAGGGTAAAAACCAGTTTTGTTCAGAGAGCCATTTTAAAGATTTATATACGTGTATCTTTGGTGTACCATCACTTTCATAAAACGCGCATATCTCTGGGAGGGAACACTTTTGGGAAATGGGATCGGTCTCATTCGATGCTCAGATGTTGTCCACATCAAAAAAAAAAGTGGAAATTGTTTTTTTTACCCTTAGGCCCCTTTCTCTATGCGCTGTCACATATCCATTATGCACCGTTTATAAAAAACCATATTGTTTGTGAAAATGTTTCTTATACCCAGCGGAAAATTGAAGATCTTAGCAAGAACTTCTAGAAAACATTCTCAGGAACCTGCAAGACATGATTGCTACATTTTACTTTATTTTGAATTCTATAGAATTCTAACATGCTACTAGTCCGATAAAGCTTTATAAGAAAAAAACGCAAATAAGATAGAAAAAACTTGTGGTATTTCTTATATCCGTTTCTAATTTCTTATATCTGTTATCTACTCTAGCCTGCCTTCTACAAGAAGGCAGCTAGAAAATTTTATTGCAACATTCTCATTAAAAAGGATGTTCCATGGAATGAGTATAGGATTAACTAAAAGGACTTCCGACGACCATACTAAAGAAACTTGAATGAGAATATGTATGGAATAGTTTTTCAATGTACAATAAATAAAGTAGAAATACTTTTCAATAGCCTTTTTTTGAGAGATCACACGTGTGTCGGGTCATGCTGTCATGTTATTTTTGTTTAGTATTGTTTGGCATTTCATCATGGAAAGAATTACGCCTGAACAACGCTTACAAATCGTTTATTACGAAAATTCTTTATTATGAAAATTCTCATTCTGTAATGAATGTGTTTCGTGCACTTCTTATAACTTATGGTCAACATAATCGGCCTACTGAGCATACTATTCGCAACACCATCACGTCCAGCACGCAGTGAAGAAAATGTAGCGGCCGTAGCTGAGAGTGTACACCAAGACTGTGGAGAGTCGATTCGGTGCCGTTCGCAGCAACTCGGACTGACGTATGGAGCGACTTGGCGCATTTTACGTCGAGATCTTAAATTGAAAGCTTAAAAATACAGCTTGTGCAAGAACTGAAGCCGCCCGACGTTCCCAAGCGACATCGCTTCGCTCTTTGGGCTCTTGAAAAGTTCCAAAAATATCCGACGTTTTCGAGTCAAATTTTGTTCAGCGATGAGGCCCAATTCGGGCTCAATGGGCATTTAACAAGCAAAATCGTCGCATTTGGGACGAAGTGCAACCAGAAGAGGTTCAAGAGCTGCCATTTCATCCAGAAAAACAACGGTTTGGTGTGGTTTGTGGGCCGGTGGAATCATCGGTCCATATTTCCTTAAAAATGATGCCGGTGAGAACGTAACCGTCAATGGCGATCGTTATCGTGCCATGATAACCGACTATTTGATGCCTGAAATTGTAGCTCGTGATCTCGGCGACATTTGGTTTCAACAAGACGGCGCCACTTCTCACACATCGCATCAATCAATGGATTTATTGAGAGAACACTTCAGTGAGCAGATAATTTCATGTTTTGGGCCGGTCAATTGGCCATCAGGATCGTGTGATATTAAACCGTTAGACTTTTTCCTGTGGGAATATGTAAAGTCTAAAGTTTTTGCGGACAAACCCGCTTCGATTTAGGCCTTAAAGCAAAACATCACGCGTGTCAATCGTCGAAAATTGGATTCAACGGATGGACCATCTGAGACATAGCCGCGGCCAACATTTGATAGACATAATCTTCAAAAAATAAATGCCAAAGAATGTTCTTTTAAATGATAATAAACATTCCCCATTCAATTTTAATTTTCTGTATTTTTTTCTTTAAATAAGTAGGAAACCTCGAAAAGGATCACGCGTTACATTCTGAAAGCCTTAGTTTGGAATGCACTAACGAATTTGTTTTGGATATGACAAGAAGACCTTGCATATTTTCCTATATAACCCTACCAATTGCCTAGAGATCTTTGCATGCTACACGGGTATAGTGCGTTATACACATACTCCACTGTTCGCAAGCACACATTAATAGGGGTACACTGTACGTATGAGCAATAAAAATTCAAACTTATCGCTGTTGCTGAGCGCAAGCTTACGTTAGTAACCATAACATTGTTCTGAAGAAATCGCCAGCATTTTTTAGCTTTCGTCGAAAGCTTGTCTAATCTAAGCGAAAGCTTGTTTACTCTTTACCGACTAAATTGTTCGCCGTTAAATTGTAATCACTCAAAATCAAAGGATTATTAATCGTATGTATCGTGGCATTCGCTTCGATACGCTTCGATAGATTACCCGGCCGGTATCTTGGAATGTTTAAATAAATTGCACTGTTTACATTTCGACGTATTGAAGAACAAACAAAAACGGCCAAAAGCTTTTGGCTAGAGCTATTTGCGGTTAAAAGCGGCCTTAATTTGTCACCTTTTGCATTAAATATTTACACAATTGTCGATCGATTTCGAGCGAGCAGGAAGTGAGCGAGGGGCCGGAAGATGTTATGACAGCTATGACTGAGTGTCATCGCTCCATTTCTGTTTGCTGAAGTCAAGACACTTGTACAAGTATGTACATACATATCGATATACATCATTATCGGCTAGATAAGAAATAGTCAATTTACAATTGACAGCAGGTAGTGAATGATTCATATGTACTTTCGATCATATTCAATACACTCGTTGTAGAATTTACTGACAGCCTCGCCTCTAAAAACATATTTTCCCCCTTTAAGGTGCTGTACTCGTAATACAGTTCGCCCTCATAGTAGATTTGCGGTTTTCGATTTTGTTAATACAACAAAAATTAACGACCTACTATAGAGTGTAGCCCCAACATTGGCAAAGCTGGTCTAACTTTGCATTGTTTTTACCGATTGCAAGGTGCTGCAGTTCAGCTCACTCGGGATTCATTTCAAACAACTTTATCGGGTTTTTGAGTTATCAGAGGTGTTATAATTCCATAGGTACAAGTCCAAATCAAGGCCAACATTTTTTGAAGTGGTTAAGAAATAAGACTGATATCAAGAGTCTCCTTGCTATTTGTTGACTAAAATAATTAGTTTTTCATTTCGAGTACGATTATGTTTGTTTAACTTGGAGTCTAATCTTTTAATCATCTAGATTATATTTATAAATTAGGTGCAACTTTGAGAATGAAACATTTGAAAATGATTGCAACATTTTGGATCGACCTTTCTAGAGGACACGCAGACGAATTTTTCTAAACAATCCTTTGTGAGACAATCGGGAAACTTTTCTTGAAATCAGTGAACTATGCCATGTAGCTCTTATAATAATCACTGATTGGGAGCTAGACATTTTGAGTGAAGTTTTTACATAGCATTAAGATTAATCTCTTACTTTCAAAGTCGCCGGCATATACGAGGTATAAACGCAAAGTTGTTAGATATTTTAATTCAGATTTGAACCTAGGTTTAATTGTATGATAGTTGTGTGCTCAAACACATGAAAGCCTTGTTTATTAAAGCAAGTCCCCTTGAACAAAACACCTGTACGAAAAACAAATATTATTTTCGCTGGCATTGTCTGGACCGTTTCCTTTTTAAACTAGCGTAAAGCGTTACGTGCTAGTTCTCACAAGAGCATCAAAAGCATTCTTTCTTGTAGCAAGAGTTTCTCGTCATTTGTTACGAGAATATGGCCAAATTCTTTTTAAGAATGTTCACAGACCCGGTGAACAAGGCTAATATCATAGCTAAGAACTTGGGAAGCTTGGCTTGTAGTATGCAATGTGAGCGACTTTCAAAAGACAAACCCAATTCCAAGCATGACAAAGAACGTCCCACATTTCTTAAGCAGCCGTTAATCTCCCCATGAATTTCGGAGACATTACGATTTAGAGACTTGCCTCTAAGCCATTAAAAATCTTTTGTAGAAAATTTTATTAAACGTTTGGATAAGACTTTAAGCAGTTGACCCTATCTTGTACACAGCTAAAGGGTTTAAGAAAAGTTTAGTGAAGTGCCAAAGGAAACATGTACGAGCTGGTTCTGGTCGATAACAACTAAAAGCTCGCCTTCGTTAAAGCTTCAAAAAAATGTTTAAACTAGGGTAGTTTAAAAGGTTCACAGAGAGCTTAACGCCAAGAAATAGCCTGACTCGGATGGCAACACAAAAGTTGTTTGAAAAAGTGTTCGGCGAAGCTTCATCTGTTCGAACTTGAGACCCTGCAGGAATTTGCATTGATCCCGAGAACGAGTATGGCTAGTAACTCAGACAACCCCTGCAGTTGGTTCCGCGCTCTTATAGGTCATGGATAGTATGCACCAACTTCTAAATAATTTGGAGTTTAAGGGCTTGCTCAACGATGGCTTTCGGTGTTTAAAAGAGAGAAGAGAATGATTGTGAAACCGTGTTAAACAGTGTTGCTGTTTTGATCGGTTTCGACTAAATGTGGTCGGAAGATACTTTTGAGAATTTTGGGCATTTTTGCCGCTTATTATTATATACTAAGCCTCGATAAATAACACTAAATGTATTACAATGAAGTCAATTAACAAAACAAATTATATAAATAAATAGTAAAACCGCTATTTTCAACATGTCTCGATTCTAGAAAGAGCATGTTTGAAAAAATATTTGTTGGGGCCTTTTTAGTAGTTAGCATGGATAGAGGCCTATGCTCGATTGTTATGCAGGTTATTTTCTAAAATGGCTACAACAAATAAATTTTATTACAATTTTTTTATTTTTTATTACTAATACTCGTACTTCTGGACTTTTGCTTCAGACACAAACAGCATTGACACTTAACTATTGCGTTTTTGTAATCCAGTCTTATTTGTCGAGGATTAACCTAAAACACTACTATTATTAATATATTAAAGATTTTTTAACGATTTGGTCAAAACAGCCGAATTCTGGCAGTTTTGGTCGGTTTTTGGTAATATTTTGGGCGGGAAAAACTTGTCCAGGGGCAACACTGGTGCTAAATCAAAGCCGGTTTTCTTTAGGGTGAGTGATGTCTTCATTTAATTTGTAATGGATTTAAAACTAGAGCAGTGTGCCTCTGGACAAAATATCTGCCAATTCACAAACCGACCACAACTAACTCGTTAAACAATAATTGATTTATTGAATAATTAGACACACAAATGCCCAAATATACTACCATAAGCCGACTAAACTAATTATTTTATTTTTCGGACCAAATTTATTCGCAAACAGACCATTTTAGTAATTGAAGAAGCCAGAGTCCACTACATCTAGATTCGACCTAAGTTAGAGTTGAAGTGTTACACTACATGCACTTAAATATAAAGGATTTGCACTTTGACTTTCAGAGAGAGTAGGGTGTGATTTGTTAGAATTACTCTCTTGACAATTGCTACAATTACTCATAAGTCGTTTTTCCCAAAGAGCAAAGATGCTTCCTAACCAATATTGTCGCTGACATTATCTTTAGACAAAACATAGTTTTTGGAGCCTCGAGAAAAACGCTTTTCAACTTGGAAATTTATTACATTTCAAAGTACAAAAATTAAAAATGTTATGTAGTCCAAAAGTTAGAGCAATACCATTTAAATAGGCGTTAAAAGAACAACGTAATATTTACTTTGACCAATTGATGGATTGCATCACACCCCATTTGTTAAAAAAATTCTTCTCATAAGTCAATGCAGTTTTTTCCATAAGTAAATCCAAGTAATTTCGTTCTTATATGCGACTACCGTATTGTGCTTTATAGTTAAATTAATTTTATTTAAAGTTACAGCGAAAAGATTTCAATTTCACAAAGAAGTCTTTCCAAAAAAATTATGTTTCCAAAAAACATTGGATTTTATTTAAACTTAAAATAGATAAACGAAGTCTATTGGTAGAAAAAAATTTAACTCTGTTTCTTCAACACCCTTTACTTTAGTTTGCAACTTTTAGAACACATTTTCTAAGATACCCTTTTTCTATAAAAATCGTTACATTTAATGTGGCAAGCTTGCGGATTTTAAAATAAATTTTTGCTTTGCACTCCCCCACCCTATTGCATAATTTTAAATCTTGTTAGTTTATGGATTTTTCTTCTTCTTCACACTTACTTTAACTTATACAATTATTACTTACCCATGTTTGATTGTTGAACTTATTTAAAAAGTATTAAAAAAACACAAGCGAGATATGTGCGTTCGCCTTAAACGTTCTTTAGTCTTTGAGCTTTTAACGAAAACTGTTGAAAAATAACTC
Source organism: Hydrotaea diabolus (assembly GCA_963513945.1). NCBI lineage: Eukaryota > Metazoa > Arthropoda > Insecta > Diptera > Muscidae > Hydrotaea > Hydrotaea diabolus. The sequence continues at coordinate 5,277,569 of OY740720.1, forward strand.
GGCATGCATTTTATCTGCTCCTGTTTTTGCTGATTACACCTCACCCCAAAACACCTGATAAAATAATATTACAGGTGAATAAGCGTAAGAAACAGGGTGGGTGCAATGCCAGCAAATGACAAGATAAGATCAGTTGAACTTCAGCAACAGCGGAACGAGGTTTCAGACTTTCACTACGCTTGTCGAGGAATTAAGAGCTTTGGGCCACTTATTCAGCTACAGATGAAATGCGTTTCGTTGACCAAGTGTTTCGGTCCGTAAACATAACCGTTTTGCTCGAATTTCGCAATTTTTCACCTTTTTTAAACGTTTTATTGAAAATAGAAATGATTAACAATGATGATATTTAAACGACTCAGAGAGAATTTTGCAATTTTCGAAAACTATGGCAAAATGGTTTTTTGTTTATTGAAAAATACCGAGTATGCCGTTGTCCTCAAGAGTGTTAGAGTCTCCATCTGAAACGTTTGAGGAATGTGTCATAATATGTGAATCGAACACAGCTTTTGACCAAACCTTTATTTTGCAATAAATTAAGTCTGTTCCCGTACGTACTACTCACGCAGAAAAAAAGTATGGTTGTGGTGACTATTGTTGGGTATATGGTTGTGATACAACAATATTATAATCCTCAAAACAATAGTATGATTCAAATACAGGCATACTATGATTCTCACAACAATAGTATGTTTCACATACAACCATAGTATGATCCCCACAACCATAGTATGATTCACACGCAACCATGTTATGATCTCTACAACCATAGTATGATCACACACAATTATACTATGATCCCAATATAATTTATTAGAATTTGTTTAAGTTGTCGACAATAGATTTGATCCCCCATATTATTTATTATAATTGGTTTATGTTGTCAACAATAGATTGGAATTAGGAAAGTTATTCAAAAATACATTAAATTTAAAATAATAGAAGTGATTAATTTCAAAATAGAAAAAATAAGTTTAAATAAAAGTAAGCGTTTTTGTTAAAATTATTTCAGTTAAACAAAACCAAAGCAGCTTGTCTAAAATATGTTAATTTCTATAAAAAAAAAGTACTAATATTGCATTAAATCCGTACCAATAGTATTTTTTCTAAAAAGCATATTTAAATGAAGATAAATTACAATCATACAGTATGCTTGCCGTAATCATATCATTAACTTAAAACGAAAAACACAATACTTTTGTCGCACCAACCATATTAATATTGTTGCTATAACCATATTTTCATTTTTAAATTTGGCAATAATACTATTGTTACATTTCAATAATATTAATATTGCAGCAATTATACTCTATACTCAAAACTAAAGTCAGTTAACAATGCTATGGTTGCCACGAACATGCTTTTATTGCGGAGAACATATTATTATTGCCGTGACCATGTAGTAACCATGTTTTTTCGTCTAAGAAGCGTTCCACATAGATATTTAAATTTTTTCCTAATTCCATCCTTCACTGCTTGAGAAGTAACCATTTGATCGCAGTTTCGTAAAGGATCAATTAAGTGGATGGTACTAGCAAGGAAATTGGCATTTTTTTTTCTTATGCGTAGTCCTCGGTAGTCTTATGCGTAGTCCTTTTTGTTCGTTTTTCTAATCAATAAATTTCAGCAGAATCGTATGATGAGCAGATATCACGTAAGTGGTAAAATTATTATGCGAATGCCAAAGGGGCGTGTCATGCTCACTTTTTGTACACGTGTATACAGCCGTTATAAAAATAATACGGTGTTCAGAGTTAAAGCTAATTTCACTCACTGGGTGGCAAGTTATGTGGGTTCTTATCGGCATTGAAACAGGGCCATTTGTGTGGGAGGTACCAGAAGGGGCGTGGAATGGCTAAGAATATAATTATTCGTCACCGTGCTAAGCTGTTAACTCTGTTGTTAGTATTGATTTTGGGTTAGATCGTATCAGTAGCATTAAAGATATTTGAAGAATAAAAAAGTGAGCTAAATGGTGTACCAGAATGGGGAGTGTCAACGCCTTTTTTGATATGCAGGTCCAAAGCTGTTATTAAAATATTACGTTGTTCAAAGTTTAAGCGAATTTCAGGCACTTGTTTGCATGTTATGTGGGTTTCTATCTGCATCTTAAACCGTGCCATTTGTTTGGGAGGTACCAGAAGGTACGTGGCTAGGAGAACAATTTTTTGTCACCAAATTTGCCTTAAAACTTTATGCTTCAGTATTGCTTTTAAGTGACATCGTGCAAATAGTATTAACGATATTAGAAGATTAATGAAAGTGGGCGTAATGGTACATCTTTGTGGGAGGTACCCGAAGTGGAGGGGCGATGCATCCAATTTTAATCCCATAGGAAGTTTTGGAAAAAAATATTATGACATGCAAAATTTAAAGCCGATTGGTAGCTCCTTTCGAGAGTTATCGAGTGAACCACAGAAAAACAAGGCTCAAATGACTTAAAATGTCAAGGCTCTTACCGCTAAAGGGACGTAAGGAGCCACTCGCTTTTTAAAGAATTTCAATAGAAAATTTTACAACTCTCCTATGCTAAAACATTAATAATTAAATATTAATATTTACATAGATATAGCAAATTCAATTGTATCGGAATTCTCCAGATGAATTAGACAAAAACAAAAAAAAACCCTCTTCTATAAAATTTCTCGCTTATGTCTTTTTCGCGATTAGGACTCGATATGTCCATGAGTATTGAAACAATTTGTTGCCCTCACTGAAACTGTAGCGCACACCGAAACTTCTGTCACCTCTGCTTGCAATTAAAAGTCTTTTCGTCTGCTAAGTCTGAAATCTCATTAAATGTTAGAAATTTTAAAGGGTAGAACAATTTAAAATTGCCAAAAAAAAAATTTTGGGCTTTATTAAAAATCTTGCTGTTCTGGAACGGATTTACCTATTTGTTGATGGCTGCTATTTATTATCTGGGTCCGGCGATAAAAACACAATAACTTATCCTTGCAAATGGTTTTATTGTTTTTATCAAAATATTCTCCTTTAAGATCAATGTACTTTTGCATGCTCTCAAATCAATTGTCGAAGCACTTTTTCCACTCCAATTGAGACACCTCCAAAACATGATTTTTGAACGCTTCAACAGCTGCTTTGGGCGATGAAAAACGTGGACCACGCAATTTTTTTTCTTGATGCTAGCGAAAAAGAAGAAGTCATTGGGTTGCAAATCAGGGCTGTACGGTGGATGGCCCATCAGTTCGACATCTTGAGTGGTCAAAAAGCTCATCGTTTCAGCTGATGTGTGAAAGCCCGCATTGTTGTGTTGCAAAATGATCCGTCTTCTCTTATTATCGTTTCTCATTTCTTCGAACACTGTTGGCAAACAGATGGTTGTATACCACACAGATTTGACCAGCTACGTTCCACAAAGGCACTGTCGATTGCTGTTTTGTTTCTGGTTCATATGCATAGATCCATGATTCGTCACCTGTGACAATGTTATGCGCTGCCTTTGAGCTACCGCAATTATACTTTTTCAACATCTCTTTGCACCAATCCACACGAGCCTTTTTTTGAGCATTGTGTGGGATCCAATGAGAACTAATTTTTTTTTACGGCCAATTGAACATGCAATATCTTATTGATGCTTGTCATACTAATGCCCAAGGAAGACTCAATCTCACGGTATGTCACATGTCGGTCTTGCTTAATCAGTTCACGCACAGCATCGGTGGTTTCTGGAAAAGTGACCGAAGTTGGACGTCTTTCACGAAATTCATCCTGGAGGGAACGGCGTCCAAGACTGAACTCTTGGTACCGACAAATAACAGTGGTTTTTGATGGCGCTTCGTCGACAAAAGTCGAAACAATTTCATTTGAACACTCTTGTCTCGATAACCCACGCCGAAAATCCAAAAAATCATCGCACGAAAATGTTCACGGAATAATTCCATTTCTTGACTGAGATGAATTTTTCAACACACTGTAAACAAAACAATTCGTCCTAAATGAAAGAACGTTCTGAGTGAAGTTATGCTAAAAAATGTCAAAGTTTCCAATGGAAGTTCCAGTTTGCACTAGAATTGTCATGACCCGAATTATAAATTAGAATCTTCATGACCCGAATTATAAATAGCAACCCTCGTACAAAATTTGAGTAATATGAAAGAGAACACTACGATCTATTTTATGTAGTCAAACTTTAATTTATAATTCTTTTTTTATATTTTATGTAATTTTATGTAATTTTTTTTAAAAAATTATTTTTTTTTAAATTTAATCAAATTTGCGCATACCTTTTATTATTCCAAAACAGTTATCAGATTTTTGGGAGCGCCATAATTGTTAAAGTTATGGTGAAAAAAATGCATAATTCGACATTTTTTTTAATAATTAAATTTTTCTTTCTTTTAAAAGCTTTACGAAATTTTCTACGAATCCAAAACAGTATTTTGATTTTGGGATCGCCATAATTGTTGAAATACGAGGGCGACCGCAAAACTAACTGGCCTGGCACATTTTCTGTTTTACTAGCAACGTTTTTTGTTTTGTTTTTTAATAGCAATCTTTTATAAGCCATCTGTCAAAATTTCCGAAATATTTAATGATTATTTTCTTTGTTACAGGTGATTGAAGTAAACAAGTTTTATACTTTTAGAAAAATGGAAAATAAAGAGTTTCGTGCGGTAATTAAACACTTTTATATGAAAGGTTATACGCCACAATTAATCAAAGATGAATTGGATTCTGTTCATGGTGATAATGCTCCACCGTGAAATCTTGGGTTCAACAATTTGAAATGGGTCGTTCAAGTACGGAAGATGAACAACGCTCTGGAAGACCGAAAACTGCTACTACTATTGAAAACATTAGAAAAATATTTAATGAAGTGAATAAAGATAGCCGAATAAAGCTCAGAGAACTTGCTGATATTGTAAAGATATACGAAAAACAAGTTTGGAGTATTTTACATGATGAACTCCACATGAAAAAGCTATCCGCAAGAAGGGTGCCGCGTTTGTTGACTTTGCCCAAAAAAATCGTCCTTTGGACCAATTCCGTGGAGCTTTTAGCGATTTATCAGCGTAATCCAATAGAGTTCTTGCGCCGATTCATAACTGTTGATGAAACATGGATCCATCACTACATCCCAGAATGCAAAGAACAGTCAAAACAATGGATAGAAGCTGGTAAAAGTGGTTCCAAGAAGGCGAAAACTGTTAAGTCAGCAGGAAAAGTAATGGCCACAGTATTTTGGGATGCAAGGGGTATAATATTTATTGATTATCTTGAGAAAGGAAAAACTATAAATAGTAAATATTATTGTGCATTATTGGATCGGTTGAGTGAAGAAATCAAGATAAAACGACCGCATTTAGAAAAAAAAAGTTCTTTTTCATCAAGATCATGCTCCTTCACACACTGCATTTTTAACTCAACAAAAACTGGCCGAATTACGATTTGAAATTGCTCCGCATCCACCATATAGTCCAGATTTAGCTCCTTCTGATTATTTCTTGTTTCCAAATTTAAAAAAAATTCTCGGTGGCAAAAAATTTTCGTCCAATAGCGAGGTTATTGCTGAAACTGAGGCATATTTTGAAGGTCTTGCAAAATCTTATTTTTCGGATGGAATTAAAAAACTTGAAAAACGTTTGATGAAGTATATTGAGTTGGAAGGAGATTATGTTGAAAAATAAATAATAATAATTCCAAAAAAAAACTGTTCTTTTTATGTTAAGTCAGTTACTTTTGCGGTCGCCCTCGTATATGGTGTATATCTTTAGCCAATACCAAAATTGTACTAAGGCTCGAGCATACTGAAGCTTTTTTTCTTACGCTGCGTATTTTTGAACTTTTGGCTGTCTAAAAATCATAGAAATAAGTGACCAAAACATACAATCAATCAATATATGGCAGGGCTTTTCTATTAAGGCACTACAATATTATTAACTTTTGTACATTTTCAACACATATCGTTGTTTTTTAGCCTGCCAGAAATTAAAGAAAAACGTAGCGTAAGAAAGAAAATCTTCAGTGCGGCCGAGCCTTAAAACACAGAAAAATATGGTAAACAACTCAAATTCCCTTTTTAATTTTTTTTTATTGTATCGCTTCAAGGGTCGTACTTTTGTCTCAATACATATGCTATGTTTTGGCCACTCTCCCTCTTTAACTACAAGACTGACAAAAATACACACAGAGTACAATTTCCTTGCCCCAACCGTATTTTTTTGCCAACCTGTATTTGCACCTCGAGTATTCCATCAGTTAAACCGAATGTTAGTTTTTTACTCTGTTATTTTCAGTTATTGGAACTGTAGTATCGGTGCAACATACCGACGAAAAAAACTACAATTCTAGTCAGAGTCTAAGAACTGTTTGCTTACCCAATTGAAATACTTAAACTACTCATGGGTGTGTCCCGACAACGAAAAAGTGGAAAAGATGATGGATGATTGTTACTGGAAAAAAATTTGCTTAATCGATTGGCTTAAAGCCAGTAATAATGGAATTATTTTATTTAAAAAAAAACTTTAAACAACCCCTTTTTGGGTTATGATGAAGGTTTAGTTGGCATCACTAACAATTGATCACAACAGCGAAATGTTTGCGAAAATATTGCATGCCACAACCACCAGTTGTGAAAAGTAAATACGATTTTCGCGTTGCATTGGTACGTTTTAAGTTATGGGTACGCGGATCATATTTTGGTATTGCGAACTAAATATCCATTACGATTATAAACATTTGGTGATTGCAACCAAAATTCCTCCTTTGCAACAGAATCATTGTAGTTCCAACCGTTTTGCAATCAATTTCTTTTCTGGCTGTTGTAGCTTTCAGGCTCGTTTTATCCATAAAAAACAAATTAGAAAAAAAATAAAGAATCAACGAATTTAACGATCTGCAAAATACTCGTATTAGTCATAGGCCAGTCTGCATAAAATTTATATTACAGTCTTTATAAAAAGCCGATATTCGATGAGACTTGAATCCATCGAATTTCATTCGGACGTAAGCCCAATTTTAATTTTTCCTAGTACCCACAAACAATCTCTAAAACATTGTCTTTCACACCCTGTATGTTTATGACACCTCCAACATCTTATCTTATCACTTTGTCACAATCGTTAAAATATAAAGTACTTCCACTAACTAAAAGTTGCTTCAATTTCAATTGTAATCGATAGAGGTTTAGTTAATTTCACCCGTCCCGGGGGGAAGTCCAGCGTCGGCATGGAGAACTCTTATACGCGACATGAGTCATCACACTGAGTTGCCTGGTGGCGAGCTACAGTTCGTTCGATATGCGATTTTCATGCCCACATATTGACATGATTACTCGTAGAAGAGAGAGGCGTTCTTATCTCGGCGACTTTTCTTTCCACTGGAAGTTCTTCGTTCGGTGGTTTTATTATGTTTTCAAAATTAACTTTTTCTGTTTGATAGATGGTCATTCTGTTTTCGATTCATTCGACACTCATATGAATCAGCTCGAAATTCGAACTGCTGACAACGGAGACAATTCATTTTTGTGTGTTAAAAGGAACTTTTCGGCATTCGTCTAAAGGAAACTCCGGAGAAATGGGTAAGTTTTTTAATGGAATCAATAAGAATGACCTGAATTTGTTACGGATCGTTAGCTTTGAAAATGAATGATGTTAGGGTGGATGTTATATTACATTTGTCATTCCGTTTGCAACACCACGATTGATCGGAGACCCTATAAAGTGAATATATTATAGATCGTCGTAAATGAATAAATCAACCTGAAATTTTGCATGATGATGGCCTACGGTCATAAGCTATTTGGCACAGTAAATGGGCGAAATCGGTCCAGGGGGAAATATCTTTCCCTTTAAGGGACTAAAGGTACCTCGGTTAAAAGTACACTTTTCGAGTATTTTCTTTAAAAAACATAAAATTTAATGGGCAAGCAATGGTTAAAATGTGTAGTTGCTACGCACTAAATTCGTCAAAAAAAGGCCATAGTTGCTGGACTTTTTGGCTCAGGTGGTTCAAAAAACGCCCCGCATCATCACAACCGGTGATATACAGTCAATATGGGCATATTATTACGTATTAATATGAGTACCCATATTAAAGCAAATTTTGCCACCAATCCACACTACGAGGGCGACCGCAAAAGTAACTGGCCTAACATAAAAAGAACCGTTTTTGAAATTATTATTATTAATTTTTCAACATAATCTCCTTCCGACTCAATACACTTTATCAAACGTTTTTCAAGTTTTTTAAATCCATCCGAAAAATAAGATTTTTCAAGACCTTCAAAATATGCCTCAGTTTCAGCAATAACCTCGCTATTGGACAAAATTTTTTGCCACCGAGAATTTTTTTTAAATTTGGAAACAAGAAATAATCAGAAGGAGCTAAATCAGGACTATATGGTGGATGCGGAGCCATTTCAAATCGTAATTCGGCCAGTTTTTGTTGAGTTAAAAATGAAGTGTGTGAGGGAGCATTATCTTGATGAAAAATATTTTTTTTTTTAAATGCGGTCGTTTTATCTTGATTTCTTCACTCAACCGATCCAACAATGCACAATAATATTCACTATTTATAGTTTTTCCTTTCTCAAGATAATCAATAAATATTATACCCCTTGCATCCCAAAATACTGTGGCCATTACTTTTCCTGCTGACTTAACAGTTTTCGCCTTCTTGGACCGCTTTTACCAGCTTCTATCCATTGTTTTGACTGTCCTTTACATTCTGGGACGTAGTGATGGATTCATGTTTCATAAACAGTTATGAATCGGCGCAAGAACTCTATTGGATTACGCTGATAAATAGCTAAAAGCTCCACGGAATTGGTCCAAAGGACGATTTTTTTGGGCAAAGTCAACAAACGCGGCACCCTTCTTGCGGATAGCTTTTTTATGTAGAGTTCATCATGTAAAATACTCCAAACTTGTTTTTTTAGTGTATTTTAACAATATCAGCAAGTTCCCCGAGCTTTATTCGTCTATTTTTAGTCACTTCATTAAATATTTTTCTAATGTTTTCAATAGTAGTAGCAGTTTTCGGTCTTCCAGAGCGTTGTTCATCTTCCGACCCATTTTAAATTGTTGAACCCAGGATTTCACGGTGGAGTATGATAGTGTATTATCACCATGAACAGAATCCAATTCATCTTTGATTAATTGTGGCGTATAACCTTTCATATAAAAGTGTTTAATTACCGCACGAAACTCTTTATTTTTCATTTTTCAAAACTTTTAAAACTTGTTTACCTCAATCACCTGTAACAAAGAAAACAATAATTAAATATTTCGGAAATTTTGACAGATGGCTTATAAAAGATTGCTTTAAAAAAAAAAAAAGTTGCTAGTAAAACAGAAAACGTGTCAGGCCAGTTAGTTTTGCGGTCGTCGTCGTAAGTGTTGCCTGGCGCCATCTGACATTTCCATTGAAAAGTTTGACATTTTTTAGCATAAACGTACTCAGAACGTTTTGACATACGACCATCATTTGTGTTGTTTACAGTGACTTGAAAAAATCAATTTGGCCAAAAAATGGAATTAACTCGTGAACATTTTCGTGCGATCATTTTTCACAACAAGAGTGCATCGATGAACTTAAATCTGAATTTAATCGTGGCCGACGCTCGCTCAAACACGAAGGTCGTCCAAAACTAATAATGCAAGATCGTCCTGTGGCACACCGTGAGAAAGAGGCATCCTTGGTCATTTCTTCCACCAGCATACATTCGATATTCCATGAACACCTGGCTGCAAAAAAGGTTTGTTTTCGTTGGATCCCTCACAATTTGTCAATCGCTCAAAAAAAGGCTCGTGTCGATTGGTGCAAAGAAATTTTGAAAAAATGCGATCGCGGTGCTTCAAAAGTCGTTTGTAAGATTGTCACAGGTGACGAATCATGGATCTATGCGTATGAGCACGAAACAAAACAGCAATCGACCGTGTGGGTGCCAAATCCAACGAAAGTTGTTCGTGAAAGTAGCACTTCGAAGCAAATGGTCGCCTGTTTCTTCGGCAAAACTGGTCATGTGGCGACTGTTTCGCTTGAGCAACGTAGGACGGTCAATTCTGAGTGGTGCACCACAATTTGTTTGCCTGAAGTCTTCGGAGAAATTCGAAAAACGAACAAGAGAAGACGAATCATTGTGCACCATGACAATGCGAGCTCTCGAAACCAGCGTCTTTTTGGCCGACCAAAACGTCGAATTGATGGGTCATCAATCATTGGTCAATGCGAGCTCTCAAACCACCGCCTTTTTGACCGGCCAAAACGTCGAATTGATGGGTCATCCGCCGTACAGCCCTGACTTGGCACCCAATGACTTCTTTTTATTCCCGCACATCAAGAAAAAAATGCGTTGTCAACGATTTTCGTTGCCAGAAGATGCTGTTGAAGCGTTCAAAAACCAGGTTTTGGAGGTGTCACAATCGGAGTGGAAAAAGTGCTTCGACAATTGGTTTGAGAGCATGCAAAAGTGTATAAATCATGCTAGAGAATACTTTGAAAAACACTAAGACCATTTTTGACGATAACTATTCGCATTTTCATTATTAGGCCAGAAATATATATAGCAGCCCTCGTAGAGTAATTTTGGCTAAGATTAGGGTTGGACGAATGGGCCCAAAAAAAATAAGATTTTATTTTTAATTTGTTTAACCTTTATTAGCGAAAGACCTTTGGAGGGTATATACTTAGTAGGGACATAAATACTGTTACAACATTGAACAATCCCAATTCAATAGTAGAACTGAACATACCCCGTTAATGTCATATGGGTTTTGAAAGCTAACCTCAATAGCGTTAGTCTGTAACGGGATTTTAAAATTGTTTCAACTTTCATCATGGAGTGGTCAGATAATGAGAATCGTATCGCTGTAATAGCGCTTTTCAAGTGTGAAATGAAAAACGCGATATTTTTAAAACGCTCCGGTCACTAGGGATGTGGCCACAAGAGATGTGGCATATGTAAAAGACCGCAACCGGTCGGGCCGCCCACGCTCTGTTCTGTCGTCAAAGCCGTTAAATCCAGAATTCACAGAATTCATTAAAAAAGACTTTGGACTTGGGGCTTTCAAACGACGTACCGGACAGTTATTGACTGCAGCTTTAAAAAAAAATAGGGTTGAAAAATGCAAACGTCCTTGCATTTTCCGTTCAGGAAAAATTTAACAAGCAAAATGATAGAGTGTATGTGCGGTCATCTAAGGAAGTATCCGAACTGATTCCAAGGGTGGAAAAGGGTCATCACCCAGCTTCAGTCATGGTTTGGTGGGGTGTCTCTTACGATGGGGTCACTGACCTGCATTTTTGCGAACAAGGAGTCAAAACATCGTCCTAAGTTTACCAAGAAACCGTTTTGGAAGCTGTTGTGAAGCCTCTTAACAATTCCCTGTTCCAAAACCAGACATAGACTTTCCAGCAGGATTCTGCGCCGGCCCATAAGGCTCAAACGTTCCAGGCCTGGCTTCGAAACAATTTGCACAACGTTTATATCCTCTGAAGAATGACCCTCAGGCAGTGCAGATTTGAAACCATTGGATTGCAAATTGTGGACGGTTTTAGAGGACAAGGTTTGTCACAAAAGATACCCCAACATTGAATCTCTGAAGACTGCTTTGGTTCGAGCTGTGGCCAATTTTCCAATGGACGAGGTTCGTGCAGCTATTGACGATTGGCCAGTGCGACTTATGGCGTGTGTAAAGGCAAAAGGCGGACATTTTTAATAAGTGGAATCTTTTTGGATGCAATACGAGTATACATCAATAAATATATTAAAAAAATATTTATTGATGTATATTTTGATGATGACCAACGTTTTCATGTAAACAAACTTAGAACAAGCTTTAAGCTTGGTACTTATTTTGCCATTTCACGCGAAGAAATACAAATTCTGTGAAATTAGAGTGAAAATTGGTTTTGATAGATTACATACGAGTATAAATAAATTACATATACATTTTTAAACTTTTTGTACTTCCCTGCAAAATGTTGTAAATGTCTATCGCTTTACACAAAGAAATCTTATTAAAACGACATTAAAGAGTCATTATGACGACGGTTATTATTTGTCACGTTAATGAACTAAAACAAAAACATATAAATTCGAAAACGCTTTAAAATTTTTAAATTTCCTATATCTTTAAAGAATTTGACTTAGGTCTCTTTTACACTTTGCATTACATTTTTGCATTTTTCTTTTCATTCCAGCCAACAATTGGTTACATTCTTCTCCCTACGCTCCGCTGCCGCCCAATGCGGTAATGGGAGGCTACGATAGTGACGGCAGCCCCATCTATGTGGGACGCTCCTTTCATGAGGGTGACAGTTTGCCCACCAAGGTGATACCTAGCAAACGTTCAGCCTTTGTTTCCTGGGGCGGTGCAGATCATACCAAGGCACACTACGAACTACTCTTGGGTGAGAACTACTCTTGGCAACCGTGTTTCGGGGCCAATCTACCACCGAATGCCATAAGCACAGGTAAAACCTCTAGCGGAGAGCCTCTATATGTTGGGCGTGGTCATTACGCCAATAGTTTGGTCGTGGGTAAGGTGCAACCTTCGCATGGCTGCCTTTACGTACCCTTCCAGGGAACCGAAATCAAATTGGAAAAGTATGAAGTGTTGGTGTTTGGAGGCGTTAATCCTAATGGCGCCGCCACAACAGCGCCATTAATTGAATTGGAAGGTTAATATTAACTATAGAGGGTTCTAATTATAATATAAATAAAAAATTGAACTCCCTTTTTCCAGATCACAAATGGGTCCAATCTTCGGCATATTCATCTTTGCCGCCCAACGCTGTGGTCGGTGGCAATGATGCCGATGGCGATATGATCTATGTGGGGCGAGCTTTTCACAACGGCAACATGTTGGTGGCCAAAGTTATTCCGGCAAAACAGCTCGCCTTCGCCTCCTGGCAAGGTGCTGAGATACCCAAGGATCACTACGAAATACTGTGCGGCCGCAATTTGGTGTGGCGTCATTGCTACAATCACATGATACCCGAGAATGCTATTGCTTGTGGCACAACCTCCCTGGATCAGCCCGTCTATATTGGCCGTGGTCATTATGAGGGCAGCTTAACTGTGGGGAGAATATCCAAGGTTCATCGTGCTCTGTTCATACCCTTTAGGGGCGTCGAACGGCGTTTGGAGACCTATGAAATTCTGGTTGAGGAAAAGTCGACGGCCGGTTGGAAGTTAGAAGTTAGCACAGAGACCCTACCACCGCCACCACCACCACCACTGACGCCCGAAAAGTTATGTCCCTATCCGTGTGATGTGAAGCCATATCCGTCCACAAGTTATATGAAACCATATCCGGCTGAAATTCTATCATACCCGGAAATAAAACCGGCCATGCCTATGCCAAAGCCAGCACCAATCGATCCACCACCACCATATACACCTATGCCCACTCCCACTCCTGTACCCATGCCACCAAGTGTAGTACCCAGCTATCGGCCACCGGCAAATACTTCATTGGGTTTTACTAGCGCTCTCACTTATACACCGGCAACCACAAGCTGTCACCAGTACCCCACACCGGCACTTACTAGTCCACCAGGGTCATATGAAAGATGGGTGGCTGCATCCTCCAACTACATGCCCGGCGATGCTGTACACGCTGGTCATGACTCCGACATGTCCACCATATACGTTTGCCGTGCTTTTCACAATGGCGATTTTATACCCGGCAAAGCTGTGCCCAGTCGCTCCTCAGCCTATGTATCCTACGAGGGCCAAGAAATATTCAAGACAAATTACGAAATTCTTGTGGGGCAACACTACATGTGGGTACCGGCTATCAATGGCTATGCCACAGGTGCCGTACAGGCAGGTCGCACCGCGTGCGGAGAAATTCTGTACGTGGGCCGGGCTCATTACAATGGCTGCTTGACTTGCGGCAAGATCCATCGTTCCCATGGCTGTCTCTATATACCGTACGGTGGTCGAGAGGTTAGAATCGATGGTCATTATGAGATACTGGTTCGTCGTGATGTATACTACAGCGGACATGGCCCATGTTATTGATATCGCGGCTGTAGCATGACATTTAATTTTTAAAAAAAACGTGTACTGGGCTTGGCACAATAAACAAGGTAGAACCACTAGCCCGACAACAGCAAAAATAGTTCGCTTTACTGTCAAATTCGATTCAAAGAGTTTGCCAAAAAAAAAAGATTTTTGTAAATGTTTGAGGATAATTGAGAGTGTTTGATATAGACTTTGTACCTAACAAACTTGCCATCTTATTTACAAGATGGGATAAGTGAAACTATAAATAATCGAAAACCATTTTACAAAGCGGAAGTGTAGAAATTAATTATTTTTTTATTTGATTGATTATTTTATTACAACTTATAGTTTTGTATTGACTGCTTAATACGAATTCGCCGATAAAACCTATTAGCCGTGTTCTTTTCAGATTAATAAACAAGCATTTGTATGGAACTTACTGCTACTCGGTAACAAAACGAGTTAGAGTTACCTAACTTATTTTTTTAACAAAAAAAGTATTACGACACACCCGGCTTGTATAACAAAATGCAAAAACAATAGCCTTGTTCTTTTCAGGTAACTAACTTATTTACCTAGTTAGTTAGCAATATGGCAACATTTAACAACATTTTGAATCAGATGGCAGCATAAGCCCAAAAAAAGTTTGTTTACAAACAAAAAGAAAAGGCAAAGCAAATTGTGAAAAGCTAATTTTGTTACTTCGTATAGTTTCTTGTTTTGTAAACAATTTCTTGACAAATTTAATTTAATTCAGTACAGCATTAAACATGAACTCCAGCCAAGGACAAGTATAAGTATAAATATCGCATAGGAAATGCCACATAAATGATTTTTTTTTCAATTTTCAGCGCAATTTCATAGAATTTTATTGTTGAAGCTTGTGATTTCTTCACATGAAATGGCGAATTTAGGAGCGTGCTAAAGAGTATAAATTGTTTTAACTCTGAATATTTGATACAGATACTGGAGTTATTTAAACAAATGTGCTACAACAACGACTGTGACCTTCTTGAAGACATTATATTCTCTTCCAGCTCATGATCTTCAGCTCAGTCGCAATATTTAATTCAATTTACGGAAATAGTTTTATCGCGCTTTTTTATTTTCTCTTTTTTCATTCTTTTCATTGAATCAATAACAAAATCAATAACAAAAAACATCTGTTTTTGATTTTGGTATGCAAGCCGGGTGTGTCATAATATTTTTTTGTTAAATAAAAGTCAGGTAACCCTAACTCGTTTCGCTACCGAGTAGCAGCCAACTCGCTTGCTTACCGTAATTTCCATACAAATGCTTGTTTAGTAACTTGAAAAGAACACGGTTAAAGATGCAAAAGCAGTAAGTGAAAATGTTTATTGTTAAGATTTAGAGAAATTTCGAGGTAGCTATATTATTTTAAGAGTGGCTAAACGAAAATTGTGGATCAGGAACGAGACGTTGATGCTGTTGGCTTGCTACAAAGCCAGAAAGCTCGAATTTGATCAAAATCGTCAATAAAATGTTAACAAAACAAGAAACTATCCGAATTAACAAAATTCGTTTTCCATAATTTGCTTTGACCTTTTTTGTTTGTTTGTAAACAAACTTTTTTTGAGCTTATGCTGCCATCTGATTTCAAATGTTAAATGTTGCCAGAATACGATATTGCTAACTAACAATTATCAGAACATTAATTTCACTCTGCGACAAATGGTAAGGGTCAGTGATCGGTTTGGAATGAAACCACCGGGGAAAGTTATATTGGTAAAAAAAAGTCATACGTGTTCCAGCGTTTCGCTGGGTCTCATCTAGGAATCGAGATATATCGATTTGAAGTTAGTAAGTATCGTATAGGGGAATTTGTCACGTTTTAGGCTCTTTTGTTTGACATAACTCGAGAACCTCTCGTCCGATTTAGCTGAAACAAATTTAGAAAAATTAAGAATTACAATTCCTCTAATCTGTTCTTAAACCGTTTTCCTACTTAAGCAACAGTTTCGCAATTATAAATAAATGTATGAAAAAAAAATTATTTTTGCCTAAAAATTAAAATTTTTTTTTTTTTAATTCATAAAAAATTCAAAACGGTAAAAAGTGTCAAGTCCTATTACTTTCACGTAAAGTCACATAACCTATGACCAAAATGAGACATAAATCATGAAAATCGATGCAAAAGAGCCAAAAACGTGACAAATTCCCCTATACGATACTTACTAACTTCAAATCGATATATCTCGATTCCTAGATGAGACCCAACGAAACGCTGGGACACGTATGACCTTTTTTTGACCGATATAACTTTCCCCGGTGGTTTCATCCCAAACCGATTGTGGCTGTCGCACAGTGTTTTCGTTTGCAGATAGTGAAAAAAGTCTACACTGCTCTTATTATCATCTCTGTAACAGTTGCAAATTCCGCCACCTTTTCATTTCAACTAAAGCTTCGTTTTCATTATGTCAAATTCAATGGCAAATGTAGTCAGTTAGGTGAAAACGGGTAGTCATATGGTGACATTTACGTTTGACGTCATATATGACTATGCTTTGTCAAACGAAATGGCAGTCAAGTGAAAACGGGTAAATTTATGACAATTGACCGATATGGCATCATTTGACAAGGAGAATCCATTTGCCAACATGTTGGCAAATGCAAACACATTTGGCATGCAAACAGCTGATTTTGCTGGCATTTTCAACAAGCGAAGGAAGAAAACGAGCAAAGGAAGAAATCGCGCCAAGAACGGACAGCACATTTGGACGAGCGAGCAGACGGAGCGGCTGATTGAGGCAGTCGAATTGCGCCCTGGAACCTGGGACTACCTCACCAAAGAATACAGGGACCGCAATTTACGTGAGGCGCTTTGGCAGGAAGTGGCTTCCGAACTGGAGCTAACGCGATCGGAGGTCACAACGAAGTGGAATAGCCTCCGCTGTTCTTTCCGCGTATATATAAGCAGCACATGTTTATATATCTATTTCTCATATTTTTCAATTTATTCCAACTTAGGCGGCGTTTAATAAGATGGGGCCACTAAAAGTGGACAAGGGGCCAAAAAATGTAGTGCTCCAAATCCAATGATGAAGTTTTTGGAGCCCACGTTGCGCCGTGAGGCACCTACAACATCAAATTTAGTATGTGTGAGTTTTTAAATTATTTAAAAATTGTAAATTTTGCTACCACGTCGCTTTTGACACAAAAATTTCAATTAATTTCTTCTTCTTCTCGCAAAAATCATATGACGACAGATGTGTTTAGCTAGCATAATGAAAACGGTGCAAACGGAACAAATGTGGATGTCAAATGTTGCCATTTGGATTTTGTGTCAGTTATGACGTTGTAGTGAAAACGCGTTTGACACCAAATGCAAATGTCGACGAATGTGCCATTTCTGTTTGCCATTGAATTTGACATAATGAAAACGAAGCTTAAGTACCACCAAAAGAAAACAGCTAAATGGAATTTACCAATGGTAAATTTCGTTTGCTTTGCTGCATGTATTTCTTATGGGAGCGAAAAATTCGTTTTAGGTGAATACTAGGCTTAACTAGGTAACTAAATTACCTCAAAAGAAGAACGCTATTAACAGCGTTGCCAGTTGGTAGGCATTTTTATCGTAGTGTTGCCTTACTTATACATTTACCAGTAAGTCAATTTAACCAGCGCTTAAGAAATCCCAATAAACATTATAAACTTACTATAAATTGATTATAAACTTACATTAGTAAACGTAAGCTTGGAAATTCTTTATGGTAATCATTGTAACATGTTGATTTCCAATTATCGGATAAACAAAAAGGGTCCCTTATTCTACAATTGTATCCATGCTTGGAAAACAATTGGAAATCAATTTGAAAAAACAATATTTAATAAATCATGTGGAATGTTTGTTGTAAATGTGTATATTTGTTTGTTTCAAAATTGGATGTAAATACGATTGTAAATACGGATGTGGCGACGATTGTAATTCAAGCAGGCCAGTATACTTACGAAAGTATTGTAAATGCCTATTTTAGTACATCTTTTACAAATCTATTATAAATACATTACAATAAATTTGTGAATTTTAATTTTCGTAAACTAGTTTGGAAATAGTGTTTGGAAAACAATTGTTAATAAACTAGTTTACGTCAATGTTTATTGGGATGTTACCAAGACAGTTTACAAATAACCAGGTTAGATAAAAACGTCTTGCACCAGTGTCTAATTGAAAAATTACCAGGTTTGGTGGAAAATGTGTAGAGTTGGTCACCTTGATGTGAAATGATGCGAATATGATGCAATTTTCTTGCAAATTTTGTAATCTAATACGTACGACTCTTGTCAACATTTGCAGATTGCAATTTTAAAAGCGAGGTTAAAGTCCTCGTTACCGACAATTTGTGAATTTTTCATACAAATAATATTCTTGGAAAACGAAAAAGTTCGAGAGACAGTAGGGATGTTATTTACAAATCCATCAAGTATTCTTTGTGAATAAATTAAGTTGACAACTTCTCGAATCAGGATGATGACTTGCAGATATGCAATTCGTTTGATACGGAAGAAAAAAGGCATTAAATAATTTAATCGCCAATCGCTTCGGAAGAACTTTAAAAGACTCATTCAGAAACATTTTTCATTCATATTCGAAGACCTTATGTTATTACCCTATATTCGGAAGTAAAATCGTATCACACACATAACAAGGGGCAAAATATCTCAAAGCTGGTTTAGCAGCTGAGCGATCGATGTCTCTTGAATTTTAATAAAATACTTTGCTCGCTTTAAATTAAAAATCGATTCAGAAGATCACTCAAATTAAACAAAAAGAATAATCTAAGACAGCACCGACGTAGTATGCATCTTCTCAGTAGAAGCTGTTTACAATCCGACCAGACTACAACGAAGTGCATACAGCGCAATTTATTCAGAATCGATAAGGAGATTTTTGCAGGTGACACAAATATTAAAATTTTCAATTTATAGGCATTCGATTTGACTTGCAAATTCGCATTAGAAATCAACAAACATGAGTGCAATAAAATTAAATAATAAAACGTTGAACAAAGAATAAAAATCAGTTTTAGAAGAAAGTGAAATTTAAAAGTGAATTAGTCGTAACTTTTTTTTAAAAAAGTGAAGTTTATAAGTTTATAATTAATACGAAAGTTTTTAGAAAAATGTTAAGTTTATCAAGAAATTAGTCGCAACTTTTATATACGAAAATTTTAATAAATCGAACAGGGATTAATCGGCTCGAAACCTCTCTTGTATCTATATTTTTTAATAGAAGAAAGGTTTTTAACAAATTGGCAAAGTGACGTTTTAACAAATAATTAAAATAATAAATTAACTCGTTGCTGTAAAATTTTAATAATTAACAAAGACTGGTGCAGTTGTTTGGCAACCTTGCGGCTTATATAGGCATACAGTAAAAATTCAATGGAATTTGGATGCACTAAAATCCAGCAACACTAAAATCCAGCAAAATCCAAAATCCAGTCACAGTAATCTCGGTGCCACGTTAAAGCGACAAGAAAGCGGAAAATGACATGACAAATTTGTTAAAAACTAAAAGTACTCAAAGTCGGTTTTTACTCGGATTTCCTGAATTTGAAGGTGTTTGTCGTACTCGACCAGACCTACGTGGAAAAATAGTACCACTTCTCAGAAACTTTTTACAGACAAGAGACCGACCGTCACAGCTAAAAGTCTGCCGAAATACTCTTTAGAGCTTCAGAGTCGTTCAAATGTTACCATGCGCGTTTCCCGATTTTCATTATTTTAAGCATGAGAGCATTTTGTTGCTTCTGAGATTTGCATTCAACACAATAAAAACTAAAAAGCGTCTAGTCTTTCCACTCGATTTGGCACTTTAATTGAATTGTTACGAGTACTTGCGCGAAATGAACGATATTGAGACGGGCGAGTGAACGAACATTTTTATATGCAATCTAATCAAGCAAATTAAATATTTCCATGGCTTTACGAGCATTTAGATTTGCAGAACAACAACTTACACGATTTGCGTTTATTCATACAAACAGAAATGGGAAATAAAAATTTGATTATACCCGTATCTTATACAACATGTTTGTTGTAATAAATGATCCAAAGCAAGTGCGTCTAAATGTGGAGGAGGCAATAAACGGTAACAAAGTGAAATGAAAACAGTTTTGAGTGGTAAACAATCCAAATAATTAGTAAAGTGGCCCCGTGTACGCAGTTTAAGGTTCCTGGGTTTATTCCATAAAAACCGGTTAACGGGTCAATGGCAACTTTCACCCAGATCATGAATAACTGGGGAATTTTTTTCTCAACCAAAATTTTATTTTTATCGGGACTGAAAGGTATTATTTTCCTCCATTACAAATTAAGGGCAGAATTTCAAAAAAAGAGGGGAAATCTGTTCAGAAATACTATAAATTCACGACTTACATATGGGAAGAACATTTATTCTTGACGGAGGTGATTAACTTTTTAAAAATTGTTCTTTTTTAAGAATTACTAAGGTTTAGTCTTACAGAAGTTCTTATATATATATGAATGACAAATAATGGTGCTTAGAAAACTTTAAACTACGAGGGCCGCTATATATATTTCTGGCCTAATAATGAAAATGCGAATATTTATCATCAAAAATGGTTTTATTGTTTTTCAAAGTATTCTCCTTTAAGATTAATATACGTTTGCATGCGCTCAAAGCAATTGTCGAAGCAATTTCTCCACTCCCATTGAGAAACCTCCAAAACATGGGTTTTGAACGCTTCAACAGCATCTTGTGGCGACGAAAATCGTTGACCACGCACTTTTTCTTGCTGTGCGGGTATAAAAAGAAGTAATTGGGTGCCAAGTCAGGGCTGTACGGCGGATGATTCATCAATTTGACGTTTTAGCCGGTCAAAAGGCGCTGGTTTGTGCCGATTTGTGAGAGCTCGCATTGTCATTGTGCACAATGATTCGCCTTCTCTTGTTCGTTTTTCGAATTTCTCCGAAGACTTCAGGCAAACAAATTGTGGTGTACCACTCAGAATTGTCCGTCAAACGTTGCTACGTACAGTCGCCACATGACCAGTTTTGCCGAAGAAAAAGACGACTATTTGCTTCGAAGTGTTTCTTTCACGAACAACTTTCGTTGGATTAGGCTCGTCTTGGAAGACCCACACGGTCGATTGTTGTTTTGTTTCGGGCTCATACGCATAGAACCATGATTCGTTACCTGTGACGCTGTTATAAATGTCTTTTGAAGCACCGCGATCGTATTTTTTCAAAATTTCTTTGCACCAATCGACACGAGCCTTTTTTGAGCGATTGTCAATTTGTGCGGGATCCAACGAGAACAAACCTTTTTTACTGTCAGGTGTTCATGCAATATCGAATGTATGCTAGTGGAAGAAATACCCAAGGATGTCTCTATCTCACAGTACGCCACGTGACGATATTGCAGTATCAGTTCACGCACAGCATCAATGTTATCTGGCAGAACGGCCGTTTTTGTACGACCTTCGTCTTTGAGCGAGCGTCGGCCACGATTGAATTTATTAAACCAGCTTTTCACAAAGCTATAGGATGGTGCTTCAGCGCCCTACAAAGATTTAAGTTTATCGATGCACTCTTCCACGTCGAAAGTCGTGAAAAATGATCGCACGAAAATGTTCACGAGTTAATTCCATTTTTTTGCCAAATTGATTTCTTCAAGTCACTGTAAACAACACAAATGATGGCCGTACGTCAAAACGTTCTGAGTACGTTTATGCTAAAAAATGTCAAACTTTCCAAAGGAAATGTCAGACACTAAGTGTTGCCTGGCGCCATAGCATCACGTCGCGTCGGTCTGAACTCTACTTTCAGCGATTTACTTCGTTCTACCCAAAGACGATAAACTGTACAAAAAGAGCGATTTGAGATTTATCGAAAAATGGAAAAATAGAGTTGAGTACTCGAACACATCATTTTGGGAATGGTTTTTTTTGTGTTTAGAATGTGCGAGTATAATTTTTTGTGTATTTTTTGTGTTTGAATTTTGACTTTTTAGCGTTTTTAAAATAAACCCCGGGAATTTGTGCGTTACTGAGTGCTGTTCTTCTACATTATTGCAAAGAAGAAGCACATCGTCCATCTTGTACAATTTATCGTCTTTGGTGCCACTGAGATATGATCGATCTGTCAAGATTTCGAGAAGGAAAGATTGGTCGCTGTCAAACTAACATTGGCAGTGTTTGCTTAGCAGCTCGCTTAGGCGACCGCTAACGCCATAACTTCACACCATTGTTTTAAAATATAAAAATGATTTTATTTCCAGAAACCTACAGATAATTTGCGTTAAAACCCGATTGTTTTAAATGCCTAAAATGTTTCGCAAGAAAATTATTTAAGAATAATCTTTAGCGAGTTTAAACTAGCTCGGTTATTACTCGCTTATAGTGTTTCTTGAATAACTTTTTTTCTACAAATAACATATATTTCATATCAAACAGTTTATGAAGCATACATCCAATCAGTTCTTGTATACAAAGAAATTTTAAAAATTTCTAGTAAAGATTTGTAGTTATCGCCTAAGCGACCACTTACTGGTTTAGTAAGCAAGTACGAATTAAACACGCCTATTGTTTTTCAAAATGAAGTAATAGTTACTTAGGACAGCCACTTCCGATTCCTTGTTAATCGTTTGCGAAAGAAATATTCGGCCTGGGCAACTTTTATCATTATGACTAAGTTTATACTAGAAATTATAAACGCGATTATCGCAGGAGCTTTGTCAGTTGCTAGTGTATTTCAGTGATTACTTTAATCACAATAGTACGATAAGCGAGATTAAACACCAGCAATGCGGAAATATTTGGAGTGGACAAGCACGCTTTAGTTAGCGAGTAGAACGCTGATAAAATTATAGTATAACAAGCCGAAAAATCTTTCAAGCGCACGACCACAATGTTAAGCTAATTTCACATACCAAGAATCGTCCATTAAATATGCAGGACTAAAATATGTAATATCGAACACTAACTCCAGGAAATACTTCCATTTTTGTTGGAGCAATGTGCAAAATTAAAATCGCTACCCGATTACGGTGGGAGAACCGGTTTTCGGTTACTGCTTGGTTACGCTCTAGCCTTGGCGAAGATAAGAAATCTTTGAGATATTAGAAAGTAGACGTATTCCAAATACAGATAAATACCCTAGACACATCGAGATGGTAACAACCTGTACGGGGTAACAACCCGATGGGAGGTGCGCGCAGCCTTGCCCACACCGCATGTGCAGGTGTCGAACCGATTGCAGGCGTCGAACCGTATGCAGACGAGTCTCGAAGCGTGCTCCGCTTGAGGTTGCCTGCAATATCAAACGGGTTTATTACGCCCCCATTGCCATTATCGGGCAGCGAGTGTAAGTATATGTACATCTATAATATATATTATATATATTTATGGGTCCCTATTTAGTTGTATATGGCCTATGGCAAATTCTATTTAATGACAGTGATGAAATTCTAAAAGCAAATGCCTTCAAGTTCCTCAAAAGTCACAATAGAAACTTTTCACTAAACATCCAATTTAGTACTTCGCAATCTTTCAGGCAATCTAGACGACGAGTGCTGGATCGGTCAACACGCGGAGTGCGCGTAAAAGAAACTAGAGTGGAATTCAAAATTTTTTTATTATCGTTTTACGGTTCTTCGATTTCTGACATTTATGGTAATTGGAAAACAAAAATCTAAACGTGAAATTCACTTAATACAAAACTACCGATGGGTTATAGTCCGCAAATTTTGGCGAGACAAGAGCGTTATCATTTGTTTTATCTCAAACAGAATTTGTTGGTAAACTGGAAACGGCTTTTGTTCATTCAACATTTAATAGATCACAACAGCATGTGTGCATGGATTAGGGTGTTCCGAAAAATATGTGTAAAGTTTGGATATGAAAAAAAACCAACATGGCTTAAAAAAGACTTAATAAGTTATTATGCAACTTAAATATGCAGAGACTGTTAAAGTTTAGTGAATAAATTGTGCGACAGTTATTATTAGGCGTGTTCTTTTGGGATTTTTAGCTTAGTAACATAAGCTGTGTGTTAATTTTTGAAAGGGTAAATCACTCCACAAGCTAATAAGTTCAGTTAGTGGTTGTTTGTCATAGACGGAAGGAAAAGTAAGTCAGCGAATGACAGAAGCCATTATGTGAGCTGCCGACAAAGTCTCTGCTTCGTTGATAATCTATATGGATGATTCTGAGATTATGGTCTGTCTTTGGTTGTGTCAAGCGGGAAAAATAAAATATTTTATACTTTATTATTTACTATACAATACATCTTTATAGGACCTTTAAAGTCTTTAAAATTGTTCATTTTAAAATGTATTTGTTCTTCAAAAAATTTCCTACCAAAGTGTTCAAATATCATTACCCGTCAATTGAAATTTTCTCAATTTTTTACAAAAAATATTAATTATTTATTTAATAGAACCAGTCCATAGTAAAACATAATATTCAATGAATTTTGTTGCTCTTAATGATTATAATTTTTTATTCAATTTATATTTTTATGGATGTTTATTTTCTGTCTTTGAAAATACACAGTATTCCCCTGCAAAATCTAATATTCGCTAAAATTCATATTTCCAAACCAATCTTGATTTCAAGCAACTCAAATATGATTGAACATTACATGAAGTGGGTGCATATCTAATAGTTTTTTCGCCAACAGTCTTATTAAACTTAAGTAAGTCGTGTGTCGACGAATGCCAAAAATGATGTCGAAATTGACCCATAATCTCGGAATCACCCATATATACGAAGCATTGCTTGACTTTTGCATATGCGAAATATTATTGTCGAACAGTGAGGACTCACTGAAGCAATTCTTACCATATTGACAGACGGCTCGACTGACGTTTTTTCACTACGCTCGTTTCTGATTCCTAAACTAGCATTTGTATGGACATAGATCGGTTTGCCAGCGAGCAGATCTCAAGTTGCTAAAGAAATTAGTCAGAGTTACCACAGTCATTAAACAAAAAATCAAATGTGGCACACGCTGCTTTATAGAAACATATGTTTATTGTTAATTATACTAACAAATAATCAAACAATAAGGGGTGTCATCGGCGAATTCGTATTGGATTCTTTAGCGCGAGATAGGATAAGTGTAACTAAACTTCTCGAACTGATAATTTGTTAACATTTTTACAAATCAAAAGTTAAGTTTCGGGCACACTGAAGCTTTTTTCTTACGCTGCGTATTTTTCAATTTCCGGTAGTCTTAAAACCATTGAAACAAATGTAAAAAACTTACAATCAATTTGTGCGAGGGCTTTTCTACGCCGACACTGCAATAACATGAACTTTA
This sequence comes from Hydrotaea diabolus, assembly GCA_963513945.1. Lineage (NCBI taxonomy): Eukaryota > Metazoa > Arthropoda > Insecta > Diptera > Muscidae > Hydrotaea > Hydrotaea diabolus. The sequence goes on from OY740720.1 coordinate 5,302,854, forward strand.
TGTCAGTTTTAAACATATATTTCAATAGGTTTTGGACAACCGGAAAAAAAGCTTCAGTATACACGAACCTTTAAGCAATTAATTGATTTGTTATATTTCATTGATTATTTTTTACAATTTATAGTTTATTAATGTCTGCATCACAATTCATTTTGGTGTATACAAAGAAAAACAATGTTGCCTTATCACTCTAAATTGTGTTTAATATTGCCAGATTATCGTAATGCAAACTTACTAGGTAACTAAGCTTGTAACCTCAAAAAAACTCGGCTATTGTCATGTTCTTTGATTACAGCAATAAATGGGCAAATGGACATTAATCAATCGAATCAAATAAAAAATTCAGAATCGATAAGTCTATTTCCATTTGTTTTAGGTGTTACAAACAACAGCATCCAGTTATACTATCATGCACCTCAGTGTAGAGCAGAGTATTCAAATTCGGCCTTATTAGGACCTTAGCTAACAGTAGCTGATCTTGGATGTCAAATTGGTGCGCTGGCATCACAATGACTTTTTGTGACTCTCACATTGTCTTTTTCATTTAAAAAATTCTCAGAACCCCAAATGAAAAAACTAAACCTTCAACTTACGACCCGAATAATTTGAAAAATCGTCGGCCCATGCAACCATTCACTAGAATGGTATCATGAGTCCGACGTTACAGGGAAGGAGTCGCTATACGATATTGTCCGGCAAAAGATAACTCTTCTTCTTTATATCACCCATCGTGCGAATATCGATTTCATACATTTTGAACCCTCCAATACATACAAACTGCTAAATATTATCTAAAATAATGGGACATCGTAAATCGTTATGGCCTAAAAAGCTCTTGCTTTGTGTAACGAGGGTATGGTAGGCTGCCGGGAATAGTTCCGCCAGAAAATGCAGTTTGTGATAAGACAAATTTTATCATGACACAAAGCACACGACCCACAATTATACATGAACACGGCCATTCCCGTATCTTATCAAAGTTTTGAACATTTTAGTGATCTTTTCGCTAGTGCGTGTACCTTTCCAAATTACAAGATGACCCAGGAGGGACGATCTAAAAAGAAGCAGGTCTTGCCGCAACACAAAGATTTTCAGGGCGACAATGGTGAAACATCTGTTAAGCCGGAGGAGAAACCAAAAATGTCCTTTTTCCAGTTGGTGAGTAGTTGCTCTAGCCCAGCCGTATGAGAGAGAGAGATAACGTGTCTTTACTTTCAGTTTCGTTATTCGAATACGTCTGAACGGTTTCTTATGGTAATTGGAGTGATATTGGCCTCAATGGCTTCGGCGGGCATACCCTATTCCATTGTGATATACGGAGAGTTTTCGTCGCTGCTCATTGATCGTACCGTGGGTGTGGGCACGTCTTCGTCCACGTTGATTTTACATCTTTTCGGAGGTGGCAAGAAATTGTAAGTATCTCGAGAGGAAGGTGAGTGGAATCTGAATTTCAAATTTCGTCTTCCAGAACCAATGCCAGCTACGAAGAAAACATGCAAGCGATTCGTGACGATTCTTTGGCCTTCGGCCTGGGCAGCTTAGTTGGAGCTGTGGCGGAGCTGATCCTGATAGCCATTGCTGTGGATATCTTAAATAAAATGGCTTTGAACCAGGTAAGGGATACGATTCGATCCAAAATAATTGCTTTCATGATTTTTTTTCCTCCCTAGATCGGCCGCATACGAAAACATTTTCTGGAATCAATATTAAGACAAGATATGTCCTGGTTCGACACCAACACCGGAAACAATTTTGCCAGCCAAATGACAGAGTAACTTTAACCAGTCGAAAATCAACGCTTTTTGTCTTTACTATTGTGCTCTTCTCTTTCAGGGATCTGGACAAAATGAAGGAGGGCCTGAATGAGAAAATCGTCATCTTCGTCTTCCTCATTATGACCTTTGTGTTGGCCATCATAGCCTCTTTCATCTACGGTTGGAAACTGACACTCGTGGTGCTGGCGAGTTGTCCCTTAATCATAATTTCCACTGCCATGGTGGCGAAAATACAAAGCTCTCTCACGCAGAAGGAGCTGAAGGCCTACTCGGGAGCCGGTACGGTGGCCGAAGAAGTCTTTGCCGGTATACGCACCGTCTACGCTTTCAGTGGCGAGAGCAAAGAGGAAGCGCGTTTCGCCAAGCGTTTAGTGCCCGCCGAAACGACAGGACGCAAGAAGGGTCTCTACTCGGGCATCGGCGCTGGCTCCATGTGGTTCATCATTTATTGCTGCTACGCCATTGCCATGTGGTACGGCGTGCGATTGATTTTGTCGGAACGCTATGAGGAGGACAGACACTACACCCCAGCCGTGCTGGTAATCATCTTGTTTGGTGTTATTATGGGAGCGCAGAATCTCGGTTTCTCCTCGCCTCACTTGGAATCGTTTGCTACCGCCAGAGGAGCCGCTCATAGTATATTTTCCACCATTGATCGCAAGTCGAATATAGATGCTCTGGAGGACAAGGGGGATCGACCGGCCGAGGTCATTGGTAACATTGAATTTGAAAATATTTACTTCCGCTATCCGGCCAGATCTGATGTTGAAGTCCTTAAGGGTTTATCGCTAAAAATCAAGCGAGGTCAGACAGTGGCTTTTGTCGGTCCCTCGGGCTGTGGCAAATCAACCGCCATGCAATTGATGCAACGTTTCTATGATCCCTTAACGGGTAGCGTGCGATTGGATGGCCGTGATTTACGTGAGTTAAATGTGGCTTGGTTGCGTTCCCAAATCGGTGTGGTGGGTCAGGAGCCCGTGCTCTTTGCCACATCCATTGAGGAAAATATACGCTATGGCCGGCCGAACTGCACGGTGGCAGACATTGAAAACGCCGCCCGGATTGCCAACTGCCATGATTTTATATCGAAACTGCCGAATGGCTACAAAACTCTGGTGGGCGAGAGGGGAGCCCAAATGTCGGGTGGTCAGAAGCAACGTATTGCTATTGCCAGAGCCCTCATAAGAGATCCCAAGATTCTACTGTTGGATGAGGCCACTTCAGCCTTGGACCCCACTTCGGAGAGGCGTGTGCAGGATGCTTTGGAAGTAGCCAGCCAGGGTAGAACTACGCTGGTCGTCTCACACCGCCTCTCAACCATCACCAATGCCGACAACATTGTCTTTGTCAAGGATGGAGTGGTGGCTGAACAGGGAACACACGACGAACTCATGGCAAAGGGTGGTTTGTACTATCAGCTCGTTAAAATATCACAGCGCAATGAACAGGAACGTGAAAGCACACGCGGCTCGCATGAAAAGTACCAAAGGAAACCAAACTCAAATGCGGATGATAGCGACAGTGACGAAGGGGATGCTAGCGACGAGGACTTGGAAGAGCCAACAGCCCAGTTGGGGGTGGCGAACAGCGGATATGAAGCCTCAAACGAGGACAAGGGCGAAATAAGTAATTGAACATGTTTCAAAATTCATTTTTAATTCAAATTATATTCCGTAATTACAATGTTTCCCTTCGTTTCGAGTGCAGGAAATTCGCCCAAGAAGAAAAGAAAGAAAACAAAGGAAGTGGAAAAATACAACATATCCTTTCTGCAATTGATGCGTCTGAATGGGCCCGAATGGCAATTCCTCTTGGCCGGCTGCATAGCAGCGATGATGCACGGTGCCACCTTTCCCATATGGGCAGTGCTATTTGGTGATTTCTTCGGTGTAAGAGCGAAGAACTGACCTCTCCTTGGGCTCGAATCTAATCCATGGCAAATCTTTTGCAGATTCTCTCCGACGAAGATGAAGATTTTGTAAAGTCCGAAGCCAACTTTCTCTCCTACATGTTCGTGGTGATCGGCATTGTGGCTGGAATGGGCACACTTCTGCAAACCTACATGTTCAATACAGCCGGTGTCAAGATGACCTCGCGCCTGAGAAGCAAGACCTTCCAGACGATCCTGAAGCAAGAAATTGCCTACTTCGATGATGAGAAGAACTCAGTGGGAGCATTGTGTGCCCGGCTAGCCGGGGATTGTTCTAATGTTCAGGGGGTAAGTTCTCACGAGTCCGTAGCAACAATTCCAAGTGCTTCACATCGAGTATTTCAGGCTACAGGAGCTCGCATAGGCATAATAGTGCAGGCCTTGTCAACGTTGACGGTGGGCGTGGTGGTGGCCTTTGTGTTCTCGTGGAAATTGACATTGGTCACACTGGTGACCATACCGTTTGTATGTTTCTCCATAGTTTTGGAGGCGAAATTCATAGGATCCTTTGTAGCGGCCGAAAAGGCTGCAATAGAGAAGGCTTCGCAAGTGGCTGTGGAGGCCATAACCCACATACGAACTGTCACCAGTTTGGGACAGGAGCGAAGTGTTCTTCAGCGTTATAGTGATCAAATCGATCTGGTCGATCGGGCCTGTGCGAAGAAGTTAAGATACCGTGGCTTTGTCTTCGGTCTGGGACAGGCTGCACCTTTTGTGGCGTATGGCATATCCTTGTATTACGGCGGCACATTGGTGGCCGATGGCAAACTACCCTACGAGAACATTATCAAGTAAGTATGGCAACGGGGAATAATGGTTTTCATTAAGAAAAATGTGTGCTTCTGCAGGGTATCGGAGGCTTTGATTTTCGGATCCTGGATGTTAGGTCAGGCCTTGGCTTATGCTCCAAACGTAAGTGAGGCAATTCTATCCGCCGGACGCTTGATGAAACTATTCGATCGTGTTCCCGCCATGTACAGTCCACCGTCGAAGCCATTCAACTCGGCTGATGTAAGTAATTATGATCAATTTTCTTTTATGATTCCACAATAATCACCATTTTTTGTTTCAGAAATGCGATGGCGATATAACCTATGAGCAGGTCTACTTTGAATATCCCACGCGAAAGGGCACAGCGATTTTGGACAACTTCAATTTGGAAATTCCGAAGGGGGCTACCGTGGCTTTGGTGGGTCCCTCTGGATCGGGCAAATCAACCTGTGTACAGTTATTATTGCGCTATTACGACCCAGTACTCGGCTCGGTAAATTTAAGTCATACGCCCACCACAGAATTTCCCATGGACACCTTGCGCTCCAAAATGGGCCTCGTGTCGCAGGAACCCGTGCTCTTTGATCGCTCAATCGCAGAAAATATAGCATATGGTGATAATTTCCGCGAAGATATACCCATGGCGGAAATCATCGAAGCCGCCAAAAAGTCAAACATACACAACTTCATAACTTCTCTGCCGCAAGGCTACAACACTTCGCTGGGCTCGAAAGGTACCCAGCTCTCAGGTGGCCAGAAACAACGTATCGCCATAGCCAGAGCAATGCTACGAAATCCCAAGATCCTTATATTGGACGAGGCCACTTCCGCCTTAGATATGGAGAGTGAGAAAGTCGTACAGGAGGCTCTGGATGCGGCCCGCAGTGGACGCACCTGCGTGACGATAGCCCATCGTCTGACGACAGTGCACGATGCCGACCTAATTTGTGTGCTGAAGAAGGGCGTCATCATCGAAAAAGGGACCCACGATGAGTTAATGTCCCAGCAGGGACTGTACTACGATCTGTACATGATGCAACAAGTGGCCTAGAGAAGACGTAGATTCGCCCGCCTGGTCAGCCCCAAGGAACCTCATACTTTTTTGATGAATATGTAGACTAATGTTTAGGATTACATCTATGTTGTATGTGTATTTTCACTGCGAAACACTTAGGAAATAATAAATAGAACAACATACAAACATATTTTCTACGTGTACTTAAGGATAACTAAGGAAGGCAAATTTCAATACTGCAGCAGAAAGGGGAATGGTAGCCCTTCGAAAGCCTCGGTCCCTACAGATGAGAGTCGCGTATAGTACCGGGATTTGTTAGGGCATTCTTTCGCTCTTGTATAGCAAAGCTCAGCTTACGGAAAGGGCCCAGCGGCAAGCCCAGGGATTTCAGATCGGCCTCGGTCAACAGCAGCAAAGTATCCAGATCGATTTGTTGCTTTTGGAAACTGAAATCAGAAGAAGAAAAAGATAATTTTTGCATTTACAAAGCTGGAAGTTATAAAAGACGTCCTAAATGTCGTTAAGTGTCTCCATCTAGCGGTCAAATTCAACAAAACGAAATGTCCTTTTGTTCTCGTCTCTTTACTTACATGTGCAAGTACTCCTCCAAACCCCAGACGGTGAGAAATCGCTGTATCGGACCACCGGCCACATCTTGATCGTCATCATCGCTAAAGCCATCAGCTCCATCGGAGTCGGAATCGGTTAAATTCAGAAATGACCTCTGTTTGGCCGAACGTGATTTTGAGCATATTGAATTGGTTCTGGTCGACGGTTGAGTTGTGGTGTTTTCATCCAGACCACTGTACACGTCCGTGTTCAGTTGACTCAAAGCGGCTGTAACGGAGCGTCTAAAGGCAATGCTACCCAACATGGGACGATCAAATAAACCCGTTTGCCGCGGCAAATTCACTTCGGGCCTAAGCGTATCACTTGCATCATTATCGCCGAGAATATCAGGCTGGGAAAATGAACGCGACAGGGTACCATAGGTTGACTTTGTGTTGGCTGATTCGGAATCTGAGTTGGCTGCCTCATCCATTTCGAAGAGCCCGTTGATTTTGCCCCTCTTGCAGTTGTCCTCGTTGGAACTAAAGGTACCCACATACAACACCTCGGAATCTCGTTGTACTCCACTCAATGAAGTTATCGTCCTTCGACCGTCTGGCTCCATTTCACCGATTTTGAAGCCAGTATCTGCACTGCATCCATTGGACTTCGTGTATGTATTACCCTTGCGACTGGCTATAGAACCACCGCAACTCCCGGTACTGCCCGACTGAACTAGTTCGCTGAATTTGACGCCAGCATTTCCAGCAGAAGAACAGCTCTCTTTGGGCATTTTATGCAAATTGCCCTGGCTAGACCATATCTTCTGTTTTATGGTAGAGAGCATTTTGCCCGATTTGCCATTACTGGCCGGTGTGGATGATTTCATATCCTTGTAATCATGATCTTGCTTCTGTTGTCGCTTCATATAGTCCTTGATACGTTTCTCACAGTTCTTTTCGGCCAGCTCTTTCATAGCTCTGGCCTTTTTTCTAAAAGTATAAGGAACCAACGATTTACTAACAACATCAGAGAGTAGGGATTTTTCAGGGGGTTACTAACCTATCGGTGGCCTCGAAACTTGCTGTGGCTGCATCCAGATATCTTAAGATTTCATCTCGATTGTTTATGGCTGCCAAATCTTTGCTGCTATGCTTGTCAATATCCAGAGCGTAAATGTTGACGCCAAATTTGACCAGAAAATCAACGCATCTTAGGTGGCCTTTAGCTGAAGACAAATGTAAGGCTGTATTGCCAAACTGGTCGCATTTGTCGGGATCACCTCTTGATAGGATTACAAAAAAGAAAGAAATACAAAAATACATAAAAAAATGAGTTTAATTGTAGTCAAGTCCAACACACGTTGTAAATCGATATACTAGACTGGAAAAGTTTTCCCTTGGGATTTTGTGGTATTAAGTGAATTACATTTTGACTAATTTCATTTCGAGTACTTTAAGGTAAGGCACTTTAAAGTAAAATTTTACCTGATGAATTTGCTTTTGACAGATGAAAATAATGTGCCTAAAAAAAGAAGGTATCTTCGGTCGGTTAAACTAGGAAAAATTAAATCAGATCGTGTTTTAAAGCTATTAAGTTTGAGTTGATCTTTCTCTACCTTATTGTCATCGAAATGAAGTTGGCCAATAAACGCCGTTTACCAATGATATTACTGTAGAAAGAGGCAAAGTAAAAACCTATAGTTATATAGTCTGACCTAGAGTACATCATCTTGTTTGGTAACTGAATTGGCTCTATAAATAAAAAGCCTCTGATTTTGGGTTCAGGCTCTGCGCCGTTTTTTTGACTCTTGTTTGACGAACCTCATCTTGATTTTTTAAATCTGTACGTAATATCCGGTCGCAAATGTGGGACATAACCAGCATTGGTGCAGGAAGCGGCGATTAGGCCATAGGTGAAGCCTTAGAATTCTTAACTACACGATTTTGGGACCTATCTTTAAAATCGGTGGACCTTTATATAAGGGCAGTTTTCCAACGTGTACCAAAACTATGTCACCTACGTATATATGCGAAAAACAATTATAGGGGTCTATAATAATTTCTATTGTCCGTGACTACTAATAATGAGAGTCTAAACGCTAGATGGCGTTCTCCTCCGGTGGTGACATCTACAGTTTGCATATGTGACGCGCAAAATAGAAAGGGACCTGAGGTTAAAAAACAGTTTTGTTCAGGATAGCCATTTTAAAGAGTAGGTCCCTTTCTATTTGCGCTTAGAATCGTCGACTTCACTTTCTAAAACGCGAATATCTCTGGGAGGGAACACTTTTGAGACTTGGAATCGGTCTCATTCGATGCTCAGAAAAAAAAGGAAAATTGTTTTTTTTTACCCTTAGTTCCCTTTCTATATGCGCTGTCACATATGCAGTAATACGTCCGTAAACTTCTGTTGCGATGACTTTAATGATATCTTGTACAATTTTTAATTAAAGCATAACTTCCATATTTAATAAGCTCTTTTATTTACATTGTATATGCTTTTATAGCGCACAGCTAGATTAGGGGCGAAAGAAACCATTACGCAAAATAGATGGAGTCTTTGAACCATCAGTTTCAATGACAAATAATTAATTCACTGAGTTTCTTCCTGACACGTATTGAGGTCTGTACCTAAAAATAAACAAATCTCCGCACACGGATTTCACTTGCTTTAAAAATGCATTAATTAATGTTAAACTCTTAGTCGTGATGTAACCGAACTTGCGATATTCTTAGCAGACTTTGAACCGCATTTAATTAAACAAGAGTCGTATATACTTATACTACCAATAGCACCACCGCGTTCCAACGAACTGCCCAATTGCAGTTTCTTCGGCATTCTTTAAGGTCATGTAGCGTAGGGTAAAGATACCTATTTTTAATTATCTAGTTTCCAAAGATCAATGGCTTTTGTATCTACTGAAGATCTCATGCCATTTTTCCCAAGATATGAAGTCGGTACATTCACCAACTCCTTGGCGTATAAATGTTCGGGGCATGATGCGCTCTAATTAACGATTATTGGGTATCGATCGTTTGTATCTTGATACATATCGTGTGTTATCAGGGTCTACTTCGTCGAATTTAATATAATTTCGACGAAGTAAAGACCTACTGCGTCTGACAATATAACCGAACTGTTTCTTCGTCTCATTAAGATTGTGCTGAACAGTCACTCAACAGTGATTTTTCAAGGGTCTCAATGCCTTTGCTAAAAAATGCTCCATAAAAATTCAGTTCAATTTTCGTTGGAATAAATTTATTTTCTGCAGTGCCGAAAAAACCTTCAAGTGTTTGGGCTTTCTAAGGCGCTGCAAAAAAACATTTCCATTCGATCACTTCAACGTCGAAATCACTACAAAGGCTGAAACCTGCAGTACAACTCTCACGCTTAGACGTGTGATTATGTTCGACGTTTCAGAGTAGCCAACTCTGCAGGAATGGAAACAGAAGCGGTTTTAAAGCTAACCATACCACGTTGACTATGAACCGCTGTTAGAAAAAATTGTGAATCAGAATCAAAACTCGGAAAAAATTTTATAAAAGGAGTTCGGCTCACAACAAAAAATGCGAATACGCATTTATGTGCATCTTACGCTTTATTTTATAACTGTTCCTACCTTTTTTTAGTACATATCCCAGTTAAAATTTAATTATTTTTCTGTTTTCAAAGAAATAAATTACATCAAAAATATTTTTTCCTATTATTTTTTAACCGTTACATTAGACCATGGCAAAGAGTATCTATAACCATTTTTAAACCCGAACCTATGGGTTCAGACCTGCTCTGATTCACTAAACAGAACCAACTCAAATTCTTAAACGGTTTGCATTCCTTCAACAGAATTTTAGCTGCATGTGACGCGCAAAATAGAAAGGGACCTAAGGTTAAAAACCAGTTTTGTTCAGAAGAGTCATTTTAAAGATTAGGTCCCTTTCTATTTGCGCTTAGAATCGTCGACTTCACTTTCATAAAACGCGCATATCTCTGGGAGGGAACAATTTTGGGGCATGGGATCGGTCTTATTCGATGCTCAGATGTTGTCCACATCAAAAAATAAAATTGATTTTTTTACACTTAGTTCCCTTTCTCTATGCGCTGTCACATATTATTATTTTATGGGTACTAAAAAAGGATGTGATTTTTTTTTTGATATAAGTGGCATAAAAGTATTGATCCGTAGCTCAAAACCTGGACAGAAGTTTAAATCAATTCGTTTATGATTGGATTTAAAAGAATTAATTTTTTAGCCGTGTTTTCGAAATGTGAAACAGACTTTCCAAAAATGTGTTTTCTGTCATGTGACACACGAGTAGATTCAAAGTGTTTCCAAACATGCATATGTTTGCGGCAATGTTCCCATGCATTCATATGTTTGTGGCAATGTTTCCAAACATTCATATGTTTGTGTACATTTTTGTATATGTTTGCCTGTTCCAAACATATAAATGTGGTTTGAATCATCCCTAGTCCTTTCTCTATTCAAAAATCGTATCGTCATATTTAATATACAGAAGACCCTCGATAATTGGACACTTGTTAATGTGAATCCCTCTGTAATTTATTTTCCCGGTCCCTTGCACAATACTTGATAAATCGAAAAATAACAATGTGATTTGTTCACCTTGGTAGTTTGAAGCTGTAGAAACACATAATATAATACATTATATAAGTTCGGACCTTCCTGCTCTCTATAGTTTTAAGTCGATAATTTAAAAAAGGCGAACTTAACAGTTTTGACCGGTGTAACCACACGCAGAGAAAAATCATGGTTACTACATGGTCACGGCAATAAAAGTATGTTCTCCGCAATAAAAGTATGTTCGTCGCAACCATAGCATTGTTAACTGAATTTAGTTTTGACAATAGTATAATTGCTGCAACATTAATATTGTAGAAATGTAACAATAGTATTATTGCCAAATTTAAAAATGAAAATATGGTTATAGCAACCATATAAATATGGTTGGTGCGACACAAGTATTGTGTTTTGCGTTGTATGTTAACAATAATATGATTACGGCAATCATACTGTATGATTGTAATTTTTCTTCATTTAAATATGCTTTTAAGAACAAATGTTATTGGTACGGATCTAATGCAGTAATAGTACTTTTTTTATCGAAATTAAAATTTGTTAAACAAGCTGCTTTGGCTTTGTTTAACTGAAGTTTTTTTTAATAAAAACGCTTACGTTTGTTTAAACTTATTTTTTTTACTGTGACATAAATCACTCCTATTATTTTGAATTTAATGTTTTTATTTATTTGAATAATTTTCTAACTTAAATCTATTGTCGACAACTTAAAAAAATTCTAATAAATTATATTGGAGATCATAGTATAATTGTGTGTGATCATACTATGGTTGGAGGGATCATAACATGGTTGCGCGTGAATCATACTATGGTTGTGAGGATCATACTATGGTTGTATGTGGAACATACTATGGTTGTGAGGATCATACTATGGTTGTGGAGATCATAGTATGGTTGAGTGTGAGTCATACTATGGTTGTGGGGATCATATTATGGTTGAGTGTGAATTATATTATAGTTGTGAGGATCATAGTATGGTTGTATTTGAATCATACTATTGTTGTGAGGATCATAGTATTATCCTCATCGAATATTGTCACCACAACCATACTTTTTTTCTGCGTGCAGGACTGATATGGCCTTCAAACCCTTCTACACTTTATAACTGCTTCAAAAAGTGCAAGTTTAAGCTAATCATGTTACGAATTCTACTCAAGAATATAAACATATTCCAAACTCTGAAGAGTAACAGTTTGAGTACTCGTAAGATGTTCTTATTATTTTGGAACTCTCGGTAATATTAACTTTTTCTCTGCTACCTTAAGTTCAAACTATCAAGAGTTGAATGTAGTGGGTTTTCCTCCTCATAAATGACGGCGGGAGATGCATCTCTATGATATGTAAAAACTTTTCTATTAAAAGCATTAGCCGTTTTGAGCCAGTGTTAAACTGTAGGTCCCGGTCAGTGTGTATAAGTTTAAGAATTATACCGTGCACAGCTTATTGATTTGAGAGAAGTTTTTCCTTGTTTCGGCAATAATAACATGTTCTCCGCAATATAAGTATGTTTGTTGGAACCATAGTATTGTTTACTGAATTTAATTTTGACAATAGTATGATTGCCGCAATATTAATATTGTTGAAATGTTACAATAGTATCATTGCCGATTTTAAAAATGAAACTATGGTTCTTTCTTTGGGTTTTATGTTAACAATAGTATGATTACGGCAATCATACTGTATGATTGTAATTTTTCTACATTTGAATCCGTTTTTTAGAACAATGTTATTGTTACGGATCTAATGCAATAATACTTGTAGACCTTTTTTAAGGAAATTAAAATTTTTAAAGAAACTGCTTAGGCTTTGTTTAACTGAATTTTTTTTAATAAAAACGCCTACGTTTTTCAATCTGAATTTTCCAATTGATAAATCACACCTATTTTTTTAAATTTTATATATTTTTAAATAATTCACTTAATACAAATCTCTATTGTTGACAACATAACCAAATCCTAATAAATAATTAATTTTGGGAATCATAGTATAATTGTGTGTGATAATACTGTGTTCGCTGAATTCATAACATGGTTGCGTGTGAATCCCACAATGGTTGTGAGAATCATACTATGGTTGTATGTGAAACATACTATGGTTGTGAGGATCATAATATGGTTGTACAGATCATAGTATGGATGAGTGTGAATCATACTATGGTTGTGGGGATCATACTACTTGTATTGATGTGAGGGTCATAGTATGGTTGTATTTAAATTATACTATTGTTGTAAGGATCATAATACTGTTGTTTCACAACCATATACCCAACAATAGTATGCTCTTCAAATAGTGTTCTCCCAACCATACTTTTTTTCTACGTGTATCCTTTCGGAGCCACCTACAAACTAGTTTATACGGATTTATTGGTCAGCCCTCGTATGTTGAAAAGAGATTCTTCAGATTAGAGGTTTCTTTGCTACGTCGGGAGGGACATGCGTTCCCACATTACTATAAAGAACTAAATGACCTCATATGTACTTACCCCCTTCCGCACAACAAGCGTAAGGCTTCCAAATGTCCCTCAAATGCTGCCCACAAGACCGGGGTCATTGAATCATCATCCTTCGAATTGGCATCCTTTCTTGTGGCCTCCTTCAGCACATCCAACAAACCGTCCTTGGCGGCCCTACAATCATTGAAACATTTCGTATGCCCATTAGTGGTTTCACTTTCTAAGAAACATCTTGCATCTTTCAGTTACCACCACCAAAGACGAGCAACATCGCAAAATGAATGTAAGTCAAACTACACAAGTGCGATAAGATAATGACATACAACAGAGAACATCAGATACTAACTTGTGAAAACGATCGGATGACATTCTGAGGCGGAAAGGTTCGTGGCAACAACAAATAAAACCTGAAAACAAAAGAACGAAACGCGAAGCAACACTTTCCTTTTTCTCCTCGTCACCACAGCAATGAATGGAAACACACACAAGAGCGGCGAACGCTGCTCGCTCTGTTCACTCTTGTACGGAGTAGAAGAGAGTAGTTCACTTTGTTTTTGTGAGTAGCACGTATTGCTTCTTTGCAGCTCGAATGTGAAAGAATGGAAAGCACTTAATTGGGTTGTTGTGGACATACGGCAAAGTTGTCACTGACCCGATTCCCAATTACAATTCGTTCGTCGTGGACATTTAATGCTGGTACATGCGTATGTGACCAACCACTCGGACCAGATCGCATGCGCAGAACATTGTGCTTTATGTTATGTTACGGTTTAAGAGCAACCGACGACCGAATACGCGCACGCTCAGTATACGTTCCACCGAAGACCATTGATTGCATTACACTTATAACGTTGTGATTGTTGCTGCCTTGATTGTTTTCAATGTTCACTGAACTGTTATTGTTGGCCAATGTCTGCCGCTCGGTTGACGTTGTTTGGTGTTTGTTGCCAACAACATTAACATAAATCTTCTTCCTATTCGTATCTCGTCAATTCACTCAACCATTACACTGTGGCACAGAGTTACACACACACACACACACACACACACACTCTTCTCTAGTTTTCTTCTTTAAGCTGTAACTCGGTTCGGTTGTACGTTCGTTGCTTCAAACAATGAGGGTTTCGGTTGCTTGGCAATGAGACAAGACACAAGTTCAAAGGGCCATCGTATCACTGATTTTCTTGTAGTTGTCGTAAAAACTTTTAAATTTTCTTCAAAGTGGGGTTTGATTTGTTCAAATTTCCATTTGAGCGGTTTGTTGCAAAACTCGTCTTTACATCAGGAATGACGTCGACGTCATGGGGAAATGCAGAAACACTTGAAGCGCGCGCACACACACAGAAACAGCGAAATCGCCCAAAGAGACTTTCGCGTTAACCTCGTTCTTTCAATTACACGCACAGCTGGCCGCAGTTAGTTTTGTTTTCCCGGTTTTGTGTTGTTTTAGCGGAGAGTGAAAGAACCCGACTAACTCTAAATTTGACTTACAACGTGAGTTTTAGCCACACTTTGTTTTGATGGCATACGTATGTATCAGAGATGTCGATCGGGAAATGCCGGAATTTTTCAGGATTGTTCAATCCTGAATCCCGGAATTTTTTTCCTAGTCCCTTAATTTTTAATATTATAATTTATAAAAGTGCTGGTTTAAGTAAAGCCTCGATAGCACAATTGCTAGTTGAGTCAGATGGTTAAAAAAAGTACAAATTTTTTTTTCATGTCTAAAGAAAAAGTCCGGAAGTATATAAACGAAGGGATCGTGTGATATCAAACCTTTAGACTTTTTTTCTTTATGGCTACTTAAAGTATGCTGGCAAACCAGCTACGATTTAGGTTTTGGAAGCCAACATTACGCTTGACTTTAACGCCATACCGGTCGAAATGCTAGAACGAGTCATCCAAAATTGGGTCCTCAGAATGGACACCCTGAGGGGTAGTTGAGACCTACATTTGAAGGAAATTATATTCAAAAATAAATGGCATAAAATGTGCTTTCGAATAGAGAAAAAATATTTTTGATTTAAATTTTTGTGCTTTTTTATTTTCAAAAAATATTTCTAGATTGACTGGAAAAGAAATTAATATGTAGTAAAACAATTTTTTTAAAAAAAAGTCAACAGTCTCTTCGTTATTTTCTACGTAAATGTGGACAACAAAGTGATAAAGATGTGCACAATAAAATAAATAAAGAATTGATTTATTTATTCTTTTTTACATATAAAACAAGAACAAATCCTGACTAAAAAAATCCGGAATTAAGAAAATTCCCGGGATCTCAGTTTTTAAAATCCCGTATCCAGTGAATTTTAAAAGTCAGTCCCGATCGACATCCCTAGTGTGTATGCATTGTACATGGCAACAGGTTAGATATAACATTGGAGCTATGTATGTCAGAGAGCAAGAGTAAGAGAGAGGAGTTTGTGGAGTCACACAGCTGTGGTCGGCTCCCACATGTTCTATTTTATCTATGGTGTACTTTTTTTACGATTCCAATACGGGCGAAACCTGCTTTACAATACCCTATCTTCTTTGTAAATCACTGTTTTTCAAGTAAACCAGGTTCAAAGTCTGGTAGAAAAGGGTCCGTACAGCAGGTGCGGTGGGTTCTCACTTCGTCCAACTCATCTTTGAAAATTGCTTTGCATTATTTTCTAGCATTATTCAAGCGGCAAGCAAATAATTTCGTTTCACGGAGATATAATATTTACTTTTTATCCAGAGTTCGAGCGGAAAGAACTGTCACTGTCAAATTTACATTTGATTTACTATCACTTCTTACGGCTGTTATTTTAAGAAATAGATATAGAACAAACCTATTTTAAAGAAATATCGATTTTAATTTTTCAAAATGCTGATGTTTTCAACAATTGCCGCCACTCGACGAAAACTTGTATGTAGTGTTTCTTGTATGACCGCGCGAACCTGCAATTTGTAATGCCAATGCGTATTTAGAAGCCATCGTTGCATTATTCTGACGAGTTTTTCTCGAAAGTGCCCGCTATCCGCATTAGCAGGGCACTCTACTTATATACAGATGAGGGCGTTGGGAGTTCGATTTTCTACGAAGACGTTGGTCGATCGCTGCTACATAAGGCCTTTCACTGTTTTCCGCTAGCCAAACAACTTAGATTAAGCGGGATAAGTCATGCAGATAATAGAGAGAAACACCTTTAAAACGCTCTGGTGCTATGGCGTGGCGTATAAAGACAAAATCTCAGAAATAGGTTTACTATGGAAATAATAAAGCCTTTTTAAACATTACGCTACAACGCCTATGCTCTGTAGCTCTGTTCCCGTACGTACTACTTTTTACTATTTTTTCCACTTTTGATACTTTTCCCCCAAAAAGCGTTTCCGTACACCTTAAACTAGAAGAATTTTACTGTGTAAAAGAAGTAAATTGAAAAGAACTAAAGTCAGATGTTTTAATTCTCAGAAAGAAAAAAACAACGAATAAAGTAATTCTTTTTTAAATCTACATAGACCAGAAATAAACTAATTGATTTCTAAATATTTGGACTTAGAACTTTTTTATTTATCATATTTTGACGGCAATTACTTTAACCATGTTTACTAAAAGGCCGTTTTTTTCAAAATTGCATAATTTTTACTGCCTTTACTAAAAATCCGTTCCCGTACGTTTTGCAAATTTTATTCTCCGAGGGAACTTTCGATATAACTCTAGTTTCGATATTTTTATTTAACTTCTCTGATTAAATATTTAATTGGTGTTGTAACTATCGGATGTTGAACTGATTCAATCAGGTTTTTAAGATTAACTTTTTAAATCAATTCAAACAAATGCTCTAATTCATAACACCCCAGTTCTACCGTGTGCTAAGTGTTTCAAAAATATCGAAGAAGTATGAGGGGTACAACATACAAAGAACGTGTGGGAGAAATAGTTTTTTATTTGCTTGAAGAAAACGTATTCGTTTGCTTTATTGGTATGAAGATTGATGTTGCTGGTAAAAGCTGTTCTGAATGTGTAGTAAAATGTAATTGTCAACTATTGATAAGAGTTTAAAGATGATCCACAAGACAATAGCCTTGTTTGATTGGCGCACGCTTATTTAGCGAGTAATTGGTCGCTAAAGCAATAACCGCAAAACTAAGCAAAAATCTCGATAATGGTCTTTCGTCTACAGGAACTTACTAAGCATCATAAACAGTTTGATTTGAAAATTTGGATTTTTTAGAAAAAAAAGTTATTTAAGAAATACTAAAAGCGATTAATTTTTTTATGAATTTATTATTCTTGAATTATTTTTTTTTAAAAATTAGTAATTTTTAAAATAAACGGTTTATGGCGTAACATATGGATAGTTTTCTGTACCGCTTAAGCGAGTTACCAATAAAACACATCCAATAACTAAATTTTACTTTACAAAAGAATTGAAAGCAATTTTCCAACTACCAACAACTGGTATCACGATACACGAGCACATACTGAATAAACAAGTAAAGTATGCTGGTACATTAAAGAAACAAAGGGAAAACTTCTGAGCTGTTCACATTATAATTTGTAGACTCAATGCCAATACAAAAAATATATAAATACGACGGCTCTATATATATTTCTGGCCTAATAATGAAAATGCAAATAGTTATCATCAAAAATGGTTTTATTGCATTTCAAAGTAATCTCCAGCATGCTTTATACACTTTTGCATGCGCTCAAACCAATTGTCGAATCACTTTTTCCACTCCAATTGAGACACCTCCAAAACATGTTTCTTGAACGCTTCAACAGCATCTTCTGGCGACGAAAATCGTTGATCGCGCATTTTTTCTTGATGTGCGGAAATAAAAAGAAGTCATTGGGTGCCAAGTCAGGGCGGATGACCCATTAATTCGACGTTTTGGCCGACCTGGTGCACAATGATTCGTCTTCTCTTGTTCGTTTTTCGAATTTCTCCGAAAACTTCAGGTAACAAATTGTGGTGTACCACTCAGAATTGACCGTCCTACGTTGCTCAATCGGAACAGTCGCCAAATGACCAGTTTTGCCGAAGAAACAGGCGAGCCTTTGCTTCAAAGTGCTTCATCCACGAACAACTATCGTTGGATTTGGCTAGTCTTCGAAGCCTCACACGTTCGATTGCTGTTTTGTTTTGGGCTTTTGATCCACCGCGATCGTATTTTTTCAAAATTTCTTTGCACCAATCGACACGATCCTTTTTTGAGCAATTGTCAAATTGTGCGGGATCCAACGAGAACAAACCTTTTTTACGGCCAGGTGTTCATGCAATATCGAATGAATCCTGGTGGAAGAAATGCCCAAGGGTGCCTCTATCTCACGGTATGTCACATGACGGTCTTGCATTATCAGTTCAGGCACGGCATCAATGTTCTCTGGCATAACGGCCGTTTTTGGACGACCTTCAAGACCTTCGTCTTTGTGCGAGCGTCGGCCCCAATTGAATTCATTAATCCAGTTTTTCACAGTTCTATAGGATGGTGCTTGATCGCCGTACAAAGATTTAAGTTCATCGATGCACTCCTGTTGTGATAATCCACGTCGAAAGTTGTGAAAAATGATCGCACGAAATCCACGGTTTGGTGAGGTTTATGGGCTGGTGGAATCATCGCTCCATATTTTTTCAAAAATGATGATAGACGGATTGTAACCGTGAATGGTGCTCGCTATCGCACCATGATATCGGACTTTTTGCTAGCGGAAATTAAAGCCCATATTCTTGACGACATTTGGTTTTCACAGGACGGGTGGCACTTGCCATACAGCTGCTGAAACAATGGATCTATTGAGAGGTATTTTTGCAGAGCAGCTAATTTTACGTTTTAGACCGGTGAGCTTGTCTACTAGATTGTGTGATATCACACCTAAAGAACTTTTTTTGGGGCTAAGTAAAGTCCAAGTTCTATGCTGACAAACCAGCTACGATTCAGGTTTTGGAAGCCAACATTATGCGTGTCATTAACGCCATACCGATCGAAATGCTCGAACGAGTCATCTAAATTGAACCCTCAGAATGGACACCCTGGCGTAGTTGCGGTCAACATTTGAAGGAAATTTTATAAAAAAAAATGGCATAGTATTTTTCTTTTTTTGTTATTTATTTGGTCTTTTATCTTTATTATGACTTGAGCAGTTTTCATTCTGGTTCGAGACCTTTATGTTGTTTCTTTTTCAGAATCAACGTAAAAATAAGAAATTGGTGAAATGTATTTGCTACGTAAAAATAAGAAATTGCTGAAATGTATTTGCTACGGTTCCCAGGCAGGCTGTACAGCTGTTTCTAAACCCGCCAAGGTTTTTTTTTCAAAAAAATGGCATAAAATTTCCTTTCGAATAAACAATTAAGATTCCACACTTGATTTCAATTTTTGTATATTTTTTTTATTTTGGAAAAAATACCTCTAAATGGATTACTCTATATAACAAAACATTTTGAAACTTTTGTGATTTGAAAAACTATAGATTTATTGTAGCATTCAGAACGAAACGACAAAACGCAACTGCTGCGACAGCCGTTGCTTTCACGCTAGTACATTCAATATTGAATTGCATCTTAATTTATTATATAATTTGGTCGGATGTAATGGGTTTTGGTCAGGTTTTTTTCTTATGGCAACACTGGCTATGTGTGAATTTGTATGACCAAAGACAAAGATTAATTGTTTGAGATGGGCGATGTGCTTCTTCTTTGTAATAATGTAGAAAAACACACTTTAGTTACGAACAAATTCCACATTCGTTCGTACACAATCACAAGAACACTATAAAGTCCAAATTGAAACGCTAAATTCGCACACTTTTAACACAAAAAACAGCATTCCCAAAATGGTTTTACACATCTCTGGTTTTCGATTTCTTGAGAGTTTATATTTATATTTACGATATAGATTGTCTTTGGATTTTTTTTACCAAAAATCGGTTATCAACTAAAATCGAAATCGATTTACCAATCATTAATACACATATTTTTTTGTTTTATTTTCACACTTCACGCATAGAAGGGAAACTTGATATTTTTGTAATAAATAGATTGTTAACCCGAGAAAAGAACGAGAAGAGAAATATAAGTTTTTGTACTTCTTCCTTCCTTGTTTCCTTGTGAAGAAAGGGAACGAGAAAAACAAAAAAAAAAAATAAACATGGTGGTAAAATGCAAGTGCGTTAATATTTTTTCACCAGAAAAATAAGGTTCGAAATCCTTGAAAATTGGGATATTCTGTACAATCCACATCCCGTTGATGATAGTTCAATCGATATGCTGTTGTTCTTTGCCAAGGTATTTTGAAATATAGAAGAAGAGGACATCGAGATCAGGTAAATGAATGAAAATAATTAGTAATCCTGCCCATGCATAAAACATATGGCATTTTGGCCTAACACTGTTGTTTGTTTTGTTCTTATAGGAAGGATAATGTAGTTTTATTAGAAACGTAGTGCCAATTTCCACCAGTAATTAAATAGAAAGATAATAAGCGATAGACCACAATTGAGTATCAATTAAAGAAAATATATAAAAAACAACAAATCAAGGGATTATCTTTCACACAACATATGTACAATTTCCACAACTCAAAACCACCAAGCTACAAATTCGCCCCCCACTTCAGTGCAACCAACATCCGCCATTTAGAAGAATATAAACATCATCTCATGACCGACCTCCACAGCACTTCAACTCTAAATTAGACTTAAAAAAAACAACTGCCACTAATATATTTTCGGAACCAAAGCAGAAAGAAGACATTTTTAGAAAAAATAAACATTTTATTTTTTATTAATCAGACGCCTATTCTTAAACGTAAGGAGACCTGCGTTGATTGTAAAGACAAAATAAAAGTCCAATCCGAACGTTTTTCCCGCTATGGGAAACTGCCTGCAATGCTTCCAGTCGACATCAGAGCATCCTTCTACTACATCTGGTAGTGGGGCTACTGCTACTTCTTCATCTATACACTCCGGCCACCCTACGCACATTGTTGATGGTCGCTACACAGGGCTGGCGACAGCAACGACAACGACATTAAACGCCAATGATAGCCAACATCCGCAGCATCACTATCATATGGCAGTGAGAGGGGGTGCTTTCTATAAGGAAAGATCTCATGGTAAGTTACCACAAATAATGACGCAATATTCGTTTTTAATGGAACATTTAATGCAAACACATGTTTTAGATCATAACGTTCGAATGTTTATTTTCGAAGAAGATCTGTTATTTTTCAGACACTGACTTATTTGTTTTAAAACTTGAATAAAACCGACTAAATGTTTTCTACATGCTTTGCTTTTTGGTACAACCAGACAAGCAGGAAACATAGCAACGAGGAACATTTCTAACATAAGTAGGCTCTGTACGATATTAGTCTCATACTCCCTGACAGCGACCTTCGGTTTAATGTCAGCTATGAACGGTTTACAAAGCAACATTTATGAAGATATGACCTTCATACCCCTAAAGATGTGGCAACCGCCGGAGACAAAAGGAAGTCCTTATACGGATTTCGAATTAGGTAGCTTGTGTCACAGTTAAACATACTACCCATCACACCGTGGTAGGCCTGAAGATTGCGTACATTTGGCAACGTTTTATAAAAATATTCGACACGGTAGTTTTTTTTATCTGAGCGGTTGGTTTCCTGATCAGACATACAGTCTAACCCGCTTAAGAGAAAACATTTTAATATTTATACATACTTTATGATTTTTTAAAGCAGGTGCGAATGGTTTATAAAGTCATTTTTGACCATGCTAGTTTAACAATTTGTAAGGCATTCAGTATATCAAAGATTTTAAGCGAATTTCTACGTTCGATGTGTAGGAGTTGTTTGAAATGATGTATTTTCAATAATGATTTTTAAAAGATCGGATTAGATCAATAATTCCGTAACTTTTCAAATAAAACCGTTTTTTTGCAAAAAAAAAAATATTTTTCAACATAATCTCCTATTAGCTCAATACTCTTAGTCCAACATTTGTCCAATTTTTGTATCCTTTTCAAAAAATAGGATTTTTCGCGATCCATAAAATAGGTTTTTGTCTGATCAATAATATCATCGTTGGAGCTGAATCTCTTTCCACCGAGCCATTTCTTTGTTTGGAAATAGTAATTAGTATGGGGTACTAATTCGTAACCCAATTCATGCAATTTTGTCGTGCGTTATCTTGATGAAACGGTAATCGCGGCACGCATCTTGCAGATAGCTTTCTTAAACCCAACACCGATCCATAAAATAGGTTTTTGTCTGATCAATAAT
The DNA here is from genome assembly GCA_963513945.1 of Hydrotaea diabolus. Lineage (NCBI taxonomy): Eukaryota > Metazoa > Arthropoda > Insecta > Diptera > Muscidae > Hydrotaea > Hydrotaea diabolus. The sequence continues at coordinate 5,325,183 of OY740720.1, forward strand.
ATCATCGTTGGAGCTGAATCTCTTTCCACCGAGCCATTTCTTTGTTTGGAAATAGTAATTAGTATGGGGTACTAATTCGTAACCCAATTCATGCAATTTTGTCGTGCGTTATCTTGATGAAACGGTAATCGCGGCACGCATCTTGCAGATAGCTTTCTTAAACCCAACACCGTATAGTAGATTTTTTTCGACATTTTCGTGTGTGTTGACCTAAATTGGCCATCGAGAACGGTCAGCGGCATTTGTACTTGTGCGATCACAACGAAAGTCAGTAAACCACTTTTTTACTACAGCATTTATTAAGCTTTTCCTTTATTAGATTGACGGGATTTTCCGCAAAAAAATGTATAATTAGTACTTCATATTCACTTTATTTCATTTTTAACAAAATCCACAAGTTTGTATATTTTGCACTGCTGTTAAATACAAATTCAATGACGGAACTCTCTCAAAATCTGAAAGTAGCTTATTAACAGATGGTATTTGATGGGAGCAGTGTTGCATTTCATAAAACAACGAAGGTAGTTGGAAAATTCACGGAATTATTGATCTGCCAAGCCGCTTAATGCGCGAAATGTATTAATCTTAATTACCCCATTTAAATTTTAAATCGAGTTCCCTGATTATGTCAGTACAAATAAAGCTTTCACACAAGCAATGTGCAAGCATCGATGGAGAAATGTTTATCACCTCAACAAAACATCTATGCTTTATTTTTCAGTTAAACGGAGAACACTTCATATTTAATTGTTATTTTATTTAAAGTTGTTGTTTTACTCTTGCGATATTTTCACTTAAACAGAGTTTCACTTAAGCGGAGTGAGTTGTTTGAAAACGAGCATGAAAACAAATATCTGGGAAACTTATAGTTCAGATAACCGATATTTTTCAGTTTAGCGTATTTTAGTTATCCGCAGTCGACAGTATAGTTTGTGTTACTTTTTTAAAACATTAATCGTAAAATGGATAATAAACAAGGGCTTTATTATTTACCTTATTTTAAAAGCGTGTTTTAGAAGTTCAACATTAAAATTTTGTTTCGCATATTTTGAAAGTGACTTATACAGTTGCGGTCAAAACTATAGCAATGCACCAAAGCTTAAGAATTCTTTGCTTCCATTTTTGCATCCGAACATTTTTTTATTTGCTATTCTCTATTAATCGTTTTGTAATTTGTGTGAAAAACAAAATGAGGCATATGTTTGGTAAATATGTAATTGACACAGCTATAGCGCAAATCTTAAAAAAATGGTGAATTTGAAGCTTTCAAAATAATAGTAAATAGTTTGATAAAAAAAATAGCAAATCTTGAAAGAAAAGGTGAATTTGAAGCTTTTAAAATAATAAAAAAAAATCGTAAAAGAAACATTATTTTTCGCAATTTTTTGGGGTTGATTTTAATAAAAAAAGTACTTAATTATTAAATAACTTGCGATTGGAATATAATAATGAAATTCCTATATGAAATGAAAGCATTGTAGAGATAAAGGCGACATTTTACAAAAAAATTAATTTCAAATAGAAAACCCACAAGAAATATAAAACGTTATTTCAATGTTCTGCTGAAATGATGACACAAAAATAAAAGCACAAAAGTGTGGCAGAAAGTCCGTAGTGTCACAAACAACGAGTTAGTACTAAAATACCCTATATTCCCTTATTTTTAATAAGGGATAGTCTTTGCCCCTCCGTAAGTGTTGAAACCAGTCGTAGGATATTACCACAACATAATCTGTATTCCCAAGAAAAGGAAAAAAAAATCATGCCACTTAAAGGTTGAAGTTTGCAAAAGCATATCTGGTGGTGACATCCTAAAAGTTGAGAAACAATTATGGTCAGATGAATCTAATTTTTTTATATTATGGTAATGTGTAAGTAATATGATCCCCGTTATACAACAAAAATTGTAATGCAAGGTGAACGAGTTGTGATTTAATATCATTTACCCTGCTCAATATGTAGAAATCCTTCAGAATATTATCTTGCTACGCATATAATATTCAACAGGTCTATAATCTAAAACACAGCACCCGACTCTCAAAAAAATATTACGAGGACAAAACTATTAAAATAATTTGAAATTGTGGTACAATTTAAGAAAAAGCTTGCTAAAGCTGAACTAAAAAATAAACTTCAGTCAGTTATTAAAAAGGTATGGTCAAAAATACGAGGACAGATCAATAACTCCGTGACTTTTTGAATAAAACACAGCTTTTTAGCTTAATACTATTAGTCCAACGTCTATACAATTTTTGTATCCCTTCCAAAAAATAGGATCGTTTGATCAATAATTTCATCGTTGGAGCTGAATCTCTTTCCACCGAGCCATTTCTTTAGGTTTGGAAATAGGAATCAGTCACTGGGGGCTAAAACCGTAGAATATGCGGGTTAAGTTCAAATTCGTAACCCAATTCATACAATTTTGCCTATAAGATTGCACACGTGTGAATCCGTGCATTATTTTGTTGAAATGGTAATCGCGGCATGCATCTTGCAGACAGCTTTTTTAAACCCAACTGATCATGTAAAGTCGAAACAACACTGCCATATGAAATGCGTGTGGCATCAACAATCTCACGCACTTTATCTTATATAGATGTTTTTTTTTTCGAAATTTTCGGGTGTATTGACCTCAACGTTTAGCGTCATTTGTACTTGTGCGACCACAACGAAAGTCAGTAAACCACTTTTTACAATTGTAATCGATGGTGCAGAGTCCCCATAGTATTTATCAAGCTTTTCCTTGGTTTGATAGACGGTTTTTTTCCGCAAGAAATAATGTTTAATGAGAACTCGAAATTTCCTTTTTTCCATTTTTAATAAAATCCACGATTTTTTGAACAGCTGTTAAACCCAAACTAAATGACGGAACTCTCAAAATTTGACAGTAGTTTGCTAACAAATGGCACACGATGGGATCAGTGTTGAATTTCATATAACAACGAAAGAAGTTGGAAAAGTCACGGAATTATTGATCTTCCCTCGTACCATAGAAATATTCGAAGGACTAGATAATTTAATGAAGTGGCGCTAAGATGCAGTATTAGTTCTCAAAAGATACCGACGAAATAATAATTTAAATGCCATACCGTGTTATCGTTTATATTAAATGAAAATTTCATTTAAAATAAATTAAAGCCTAAATTTGGTAATTTTTGCAGGCACTGCTATTTTTTTGACCGACCTTATTTCTGAAATAAAAATTTGTATGGCTAAATTTCAACATTAAGATTTTTTTGTTTCTAAAAGAGAGGAGTGCCATCATAAAATTGGGGAATAATAAAAATTTAACGAAAAAAATGACTTTTTTGCAGAAATTTTTTTTCACTGCAGTATTTTTGACCGCAGCTATATGTTAGAGAATGTGACCCTAAGTTTCGTATTCCATTTGTAATGTCTGCATATATTTTTCTTTGTGTCCCAATACAATATTCCGGATTGACATATGAATCTCAGACGATCAAGTGATCTATATCTGTCTGTTGAATACTCTATAGAGTGCAAACAAGAAGAACTATCTGCTTCCAACGTACAAGTTAATATCGATATTATAGCTGTAGATCGCTTGGTATTGCAAATTGAATAAATTCCGAATCAAACAAAACAGGATAAGTGTCCTTTAAGGAAAAAAACTGTGATAAAAATTTAAATTTTTAAAATTTATAAAACCAAAAATAGATTATTTTTTTGGGAAAATTATTGGAAGGAATGTACATGAAGACTTTGAACTTCGCATTATTGGTTATGGTTGTCGAGAGTTTAAGGTCCAAAACCTGTCCTTCAAAAAAATAAAGGCCGATGTTACTCATACGAGAGAACATTTTCTCTCATTTTCCCACGTACTTTACAAAACAAGTATGACTTAATTTGGGGTCTAACAGTCGAAGCTGGAATGACGCTACATATCGAAATTCATATAAGTGTTCAAATTAAAAGGAAGCTTCATGCGAATAATACAACCATACTCATGCTACGGTTTAAATATGGTGGCTGGCCCATGGTTCCTAAAAGCTCTGAAAAAAGCACAACATTTATAGTTATCGCCCAAAATTTCGTGCACGATTTAACCATGATTTAACCAGTTCTTATTCTTTTTGTATTTTAGAAACTGACGAACTGCTCTCTACCAGAAGTCCACTCAAACCAGCAAACCATTGTGATAAACGTAGTAGTTTTAAGAAATCATTAGCACTGCTTAATGGTAACACAGCAACAACCATGAGCGATATTATAACAACGGGTAAGTGCGTCGGCGACTTTTTTGGCATGCACCACATGGATTTAATTTCGATAATTGCAATTATTTTTTATTGCAGTTAAGGAAACCTCTGAAGTATCCGATAATACATTAAATAAATTATTTGAGGAATATAAGGAGCCTGATGAGGACATGATATTGGCTGAAGGTATTGAACGTTTATGTCGTGATCTCAATTATCAACCAGATGAATTTGCCATTTTGGTGCTAGCCTGGTGCTTAGATGCTTCACAGATGTGTCGCTTTACTCGTAGTGAATTTATAGAAGGTTTACATAAAATGCGAGCCGATACTATAGAAACCATACACATAAGACTGGAGCAGACAATCGAAACATTAAAGGTCGATTCGGAAATGTTTAAACAATTATATCGATTTACATTTAGGTAAGTAAAAGTACACAAATTATTTTCCGTATGTCTTATAATGTGAAAACTGGTCTTATAGATTCGGCCTGGAACCAGATCAAAGGATTTTATCACTAGACATGGCCATCTCATTATGGAAATTAGTTTTCACTGTACATACACCCGAACTACTTAGCAAATGGATACATTTCCTAGAGCAGCATCCTAGTATAAGAGGCATTCCGAAAGATACCTGGAATATGTTTTTAAACTTTTCGGAACAGTGTGATATCAACAATTACGACGATACCGAAGCTTGGCCAAGTCTATTTGACGATTTTGTAGACTACGAGAAATCACGCCTCGAAAACGGCGACGATGACAACAATAATGACGATCCTCTGCAGCAGAAACAAATGCATGATAACTCAAGCTCAATAAATGTATTATAGTATTAAGATCTTCACTTCAATATGAAAATCAACAACACTTAGCATTTAATTTAATAGAATACAAACAAAAACAGTCCTTTCGGGAACCCACGTTAAAGTCGTATGTGTAAAATTGTAAAATAGTCCTAGAATTCGCCTTTTGCTCCCTTAGCTATTTTTTAATTTCTGTTTCGTTTCTTCGATTATAACATTCCCCTCTGCTCGTTAACTCCACCCTGCTCACTCCATCCATTTGATGAGTCGTTCTTTTGGTGCTGGTAACCCTGTCAGAAAGAAACGGCGTCCATTTAGTAGAATTTCCTGTCTACTTTTCATTTAACACCTTGATTCCCCTACCTTACCATGATTGACATAAATGTCATACATTTTGTACATAGAAAAAATTAACGAAACCATAAGCATTGTAACACATGATGATGAAAACTCTTGGTAATTATGTATTTATTTCATAATTAGATAATACATTATATACACGTTCACATAAAGCCAATCATGAGATCATGTTCATGATGGATTGCATAAATATTTAAATGCATTTTACATAGTAATATATACATACATAAACACCTAAGAAAAAGATCAAACAAATAATTGGCATTTCTTATTTTCGTTGGTCGCCCTCCGTCGGGTAAGCATTCTATAAAAGTTGGCACAATGATTGCAGACTTTAACTTGTTGTTTTCACTTAAATTGATACCAAATTTTATCTAAGTTCAGCTTTGTATATCGCTACTCCGAAAACCATACCGGAATTTTAAAAAGAACCCTCCAAAACGAACGAAATTGTTAAAACAGTGGTTACATTGACCAATGACGATACTCTTCTATTAAATGGTGTATGCTAAATCTTTGCTGACTTACTTCTTCTATTTGACGAGCAATAAAATCTGGTCGATTTAGCTTAAATCAAAGTTCACTTTCCACGTAAGATAATATATAATTAATTCTATTTTGGACTACCGAAATTGCAAAAACTCAACCTGTGTTTCTCCGTAGTTTTTTACGTATTCGCAAAAAATAAAAAAAAAATTTAAATTTTAAAGCGTTCTACGTTTGGTTCGGGGCAAGGTTAATTTCTTGTTCGTTAAGTGGTTATCTTTATTATATTCTTTCCCGAATAGAATTTTAGTTTATTTTTTTTTTTTGTTCATTCTAATACGTTTCTAATCGAAATTTGAATATTGCGAAAGTTTTTTTTGTATATTTTATCGAATTCATGTAGCCTAACTTAAAAATGAAAAATAGTATTATTTTCGCATAAAGCTTCAGAGTATTATTGAACATTTTGTATTATGGAACAAAGGGGAACTTCTGTCAAATTAGATATGCCTCATTCGCAAATACAATTTAAATCCACATTAATCGGATTTGGTTTTGAAATCTATTACAATTTTTATGAAAATTGTAGCCGAATGCAATGAAAATGAAATCCAATAGCTTTCGACAGTATATGCGAATGCCAAGTAATTTGTATTGGAATTGACAAATTCAAGTCTATATGATTTCGTATGTATACAGGGTGATTTATTCACGACTGGGCAAATTTCACCATCGTATCCCTAGGCTCATTTCATGAAAATGTGTCCATCTACTCGTGCGACCGTGCCCGAAGGCTTTCTTTTAAGAGAAAAAATCCGACCACTTGTTCAGAACTTAGCAATTTTACCCTAGTTAGCAATTTTTCTTCGACCACCACTCCGAACATTTTCAAACCGCTGACATTTCGCCCTTGCATTTTCGGGCATAGTCGTAGATAAACATATTTTCATGAAATGAGCCAAGGAATACGCTGGTGAAATTTGTCCAGTCGTGAATGAATCATCCTGTATAGTATTTGCAAATGCCGTGATAAATGTACTGCAGTCTCTGAGAGGTATAATTAAGAACTAAACTGAAAATCCGCCAGTAAATCGGGGTACATTTAACATCACATCTGGGGTCTAATTACCGCATACGATATCGTAATCTTATTTTTGGATGACGGCTTTCGATATCGAGTACTTGACATGGAAGTGTCGAATGCAACCATGCGAGTTTTTGCCCGCGTCTATTTTTGTATCGTATACGACAATTTAAAGTGTTATAATTCTGATTGGAGCATAATTTGTGCATTAATTCAAAAACAAAATGTAAGTTTCTTTAAAAATATTAAATAATTGAATAATTATTATGATTTCAAATGTTGTAGGTCAAACTCAAACAAAATAAACTTCCAGCAAAAAATTATTTTGGCCGATTTTATGACAGACCATCCTGATTTGGCCAAGAACAAACTTTCAAATTGTTCACAAGCGAGAGCGACAGTAAGTCGGCTTTGGAACAGTTTAACGACTAAGCTGAATGCTTCTGGCCCTCCTGTTAAAACCGCAGCTATGTGGCGAAAGGTATGATTTTCCGATTGAATGTATCAAGATGTTAATTGATTTATTTTTGTTAGGTTTACACTGACCAGAAACATCAGGTGAAGAGAAAGTTATCTTTTAACAAAACTTCCAAGAAGGAAACCGGTGGGGGACCTTTCAAGGAAAAACTGTTAAGTGCTGCCGAAGAGCAAATAGTTGAGGCTGCTGGATTAACTGCCGCAGTCGAAGGTCTCTCATCGGTAAAAACCATAAAATGAGAGCAGAAGAGCATGCCGCAAGAATAAGCGTGAACAAAGTGGATCTAGAAATAAAAACACTAGAACTGGAAATGTTAAAAAACAAATAGTGAAATGTCATGTTTTATGTATTTTATTTTTTAACTTATAGTGAATTCATGTTTTAGTTTATATTCTTTTTTTTGTTATCATTGAAATTTTAAAATGTTTCTGTGTGTGCCTTTTTTAATAGTTAATAAAAATTTATTTTAAAGCTAATTATTAATAAGGGTTGTTTTAATATTATTTCTAATTTGTTCCCCTATTTTTTTACAACGTGTTTCTTCTCCAATGACAATGATTTTATAAGTAATTGGCTCTGGATCAGTCTCATTCGTTATATATTGAGGCACTTTAAATTCTATGCAAATGTTGTGCAGAGCAGCTGACACATTTGCAAACATTGCCATTTTTTCTGGACTATATCGACTTTTCTTCCCATTGCTAAGAATTTTCCATCGCGCTTTTAGAATGCCTATGGTGCGTTCTACAATACATCTTGCCTTTGAGTGAACGTCATTAAAATGAGCGTTTGATGTCCCATCCTCAACATTTCTATAAGGTGTTATGCACCATGGTTCTATGGGGTAGCCGGAGTCACCTGGTAGCATAGAAAAATGTTTACACATTTTAATAAAATACAATAGTTAAATGATGTATTGTACCTAAAAGCCAAGCATTATTTTGTTTGTTTTTGTTCCAACTATCCTCTAACATTGCTCGCTCCTCGGAATGCTTCCATATGAACGAATCGTGTGCAGCTCCGCCATACATACAGTTGATGGCCAGAATTTTATATTCGTGATCGCAAATCTATTTTCAAATTAAATGTTATTAATATCGCGACTTAAATTAAATATCTCAATACTCACTATCATGGCATTGAGGCTGTGATATCCAGATCTATTGAAAGTAATATGTTCATTTTTGGAAGGTTTTTGAACTCCAATGTGCGTTCCATCTATACAACCAATTACTAAAAATAAGAATATTATTAAATATTTATTATTAAAATTGATTACATTTAAATCACATATACATACCTCCCGGAATGTTGTATTTTGACACAAAAGCTTCTTTGCATTTTGCCGACTCTTCCAATCGAAATGTTATTTTTTTGTGACACAACTTCTTCTCCATTTCTTTTAAAAGTCGGTATGCGGTTTTGCACAAAGCACTTTGGCTCAAACCAACCAAAAAGTCGTTCCCGACACAGTGCTGGAAGCTGCCGCTAGCCACAAGTGATAGTGTAGCTGCTAACTGTAGAGTAGGTGGTACCGCTGTTGACATATGGCCAGTAAAGTGCAGTTCTGACAAAATATATTTAAAAGCTTCCTTTGAAACACGAAAGCGTTGTTTAAACCTTCAATGTGAAGAAAAACTATAACAGCGGTTGTGGTTTATTAAAATGAGTGTACTTACATATTTTCTAGCAAAGATAAAGGATTGCTTTTATCGCGGATTTGTTTTCTTAAGATGTTTACATTGAAATCATCTTCTGAATCCGACGATGACATAAAAAAACACAATTCCTCATCCATTTTTGCAAAATTTCACTTTTTCACCAAATAAATAACAACGTGTTTTTTTTATTCTTAAAGATGGCAAATTTGACATTTTCAAATGTAACAGATTTTATCGAGTTTGTATTTTAAAATTAAAAAGCATGTGTCTTTGTTTTCAACTACAGAAATGCCAAATCCGACGTCTAGTAATGCCAAGTTTAAATTTTTGTGCTGTCAATCAAATGAGGAAAATTGTTAATAACATTTTAAAGCGTAATATTTATGAGATATGATCCTAAATTTGAGATTTTTTTTTGGAAATGATAATAGACATATAATTATTTGTGCATCATTGAGCTAGCTCTTCTACGCCCCCTTTAGACGAATACATTAGTTCACCTTAGTGTGTGCTTGCGATTTGAAGTTGCTAAGTCTTTGGTGAGGACATTACACCTTTTATGCGATTTGAAATCGCAAATTTTATGCGAAATGAGATCACATGACCGAAATTTAACATAAAGAGTAATGCTGACGGCCGCTCTCCTCATTAAAATGGTTCTTAAACATGTAAAAAACGTCGTTAAGTTTGTCCTGGTCAAATCTGGTATATCCTCCACCGTGGATACGATACTAAAATTATCCACTTTTTGAAAACCAGGGACGCTTATCTTAACAAAAGCACCAAAAATGTCCATATTTAGATTCTCAGTTAAATTTGCTTTAGTTAGAGTCCCTATATTAAAAAGTGGTCGCTTCTTTTTAATACAGGGTGTCCGTCGGGAACGTATACTACTTTGTTTGTTTATAATTATTGATTACATGAAAGAGAATGGGTCTTATATTGTCAAATATTTTATTTAATGTCGGCAATTGTGTATGTTATACAATATCAGATAAATGTCCGCCTCTGTTAGCCTCACAAACGCGAGCCCTTTTGAGCACATTTGTCATTACATTCTCACACATTTCACGCGGTATTTCATTTATTTAATCACTAATATTTTGTTTGAGTTGCTCAAGCATTTCTGGTATGTTTGCATAAACCTTGCTTTTTAGTTATCCCCACAAAAAGAAGTCCGGAGCAGTCAAATCAGGCGACCGTGGAGGCCAGCCAATGGAAAGAGGCCTCGTAGTTATTCCATTGTAATCCTGGCTGTATGCGATGTGGCACCGTCTTGTTGATACCACATTTTAATCAAGCCCAAAACATGCAGTTCTGGCGTTAAAAAGTTTGGAATCGTATCACGATGTCGCTCCCCATTGACAGTTACCGTTACATTTAGAGCAGCAGTCGATCTTGCAGTACGTTGTGGTCCATGCTTAGGCCTATTAGCTACAGTCTCACTTTCTTCGAAATCATTTACTACACTATAAATAGTGCGTTCTGTTGGCACGTTGTTTCTCACAAAAATATCACGTAACTTCCTCATCGTCACAGTAATCGATTTTGATAAAATGTTTCAACGAGTAAAACACGTCGGTTTATCGAACATTTTTCTTAATTTTTGTTTTTCAACGTCTCTACTTTACGACTGCCAAATATGAACTGTCAAGGCTAATGTTTATCAAAATGGCGGCAAAACAAAGTAGTATACCTTCCCGGCGAATATGGACCATTTTTTGGCCCCCCCTGAGTCCGGCCAAAATCTCAAAATATATCGATATTTTGATTCGTAGTAAAATTTACATTAACTTGAGTATCCATATTGTCTACAGACCGCTCGAATAGATCTCCAGAACGTCCAGCAACTATGCCATTTTTTAACGAATTCGGCCGTCGTCTACATATACGTCGTCTTGTGTCGACGGCGTCAACAGAACGAATCAGCTTATTTAAGTGTTGAGAGGTGGATTTTGTTTCTTACATTTTCTATAATCAGGCGTCGTCCTTACGAAATACAAAATTGGTGTTGATGCGGCGTCGACGAGGACACGGGGTGACGTTGGAAAATGTTTGTAACTACATACCGAAAATATTTGAGCAAGAGCCATATTTAGTGTACCGATCAACTCAGAATCAGGAGCTGATTCAGTTATAAACTTGTTGTTAAGCTGCTGGTCGCAATTGTTGACCGATCATCATGAAATTTTGCAAAAGAAAAATTTTGGACCAAGAACAGATGTTATTGAATTAAAGGAAATAGGTTCAGATTTAGAAATAGCTTCTACACATATGTTCGACCGATTTGATGTATTTAGATCCTGAAGCCACATATTACATCCAACCCTGATGTAATTTGACACAGTTAATTATGATTGATCCGCTTAGATGAAAATGGGTTATATTAGCTAGCCCACCGTTTGTAATAGCTCAAGTAGTCTATCCCGATATAAGGCACAACCGTTTTAGAACACTGTTATAAGTTCCAATTTTGATCAATTATGATTGACAAACATCCAATATTTGAACTTATGTATACACAAATGATTTAGGGCCAAAAACGGCTTGATAACCCTCTTTCAGGTTATTAAATGACAGTACATTTTTTCAAGAAGCCATACATGAATTGTGCAATTTGGCTAAAATTCTGTGACAGACTCCAAGGCCGAAAGGGCCATTTAATCGTGTACATATGGATACAAAACAAATAATAAACTTTTATCACAAATGATTTTAAAAATCTGTATTAATTTAGAGCCTCTTTGACGGTCCAAAAGTGTGTTTCATTCACTGTTGTCTTGTTGCCATTGCCATGCTAAATTTTAGCATCCTAGCTTAATTTGACCGAAATCACGCTTTCAACAGATCAGATCTTAAAACTTTTCGACCTTCATTTATATAAATACTTTTCAGAGTCGAACAATATTTTATGGTGTTACAAACGGCATGACAAATTAAGTATACCATCCACCATTCGGTGAAGCGTATAAATATGTAAAAGTTAGAAAAATCTCGTGTGAGAAAAAGTCGAAATAAAAGACGATTAATCGAGTTTTTACCACCAAAAATTCGATTAGTCGGAAGTCGACTTTTAATATTTTTTGTTTTAAGAAAAGTTGATTCTGTGTCTCGACTTTGTTACCCTTGGCTGATTAAGTCGTCTGAACTAATGATTTATAGACAAATATTTCGAGTTATTTTTAGAGATTTTAGGAGAGGAAAACTTTTTTCCCTCTTGTCCTATTTCGACCATTTACAATCCGAAAGAACTAATGTATTTTTATATATAAGAGGTGAACCCTTTCCACTAAAATCGAGTGCCTTCTGTTGGTATTCAACGACATTGAGTCTGTTCATAATCGCATGATTGCTTTGCATATGATGCGCATATGACATTAAATATGCCAATCACCTGACGCAGATTTTAACTTACTCATTCTGTGCATCGGATATTTGTATATAACGCAAACAAGTTTGCACAACAAATGATGTGGTGTTTCTTGTGGTAGTACTCTGTTTCATTATTTTGCATTAGCTAAAGGTTCAGCGCATTAGATGTAGTGCAGTGATGCATTTACGAACATACTTCTAGTATCACATTCTAATCATCTCACTTAAAACTCGATACAGACTTCCTAATCGATTGTAAGATTTTCTTTCATTCTCTAGCAACAAATAAAACATGTAGTTTTTTCGGCACTTTTATTCCAAACCATTTCTAATATAGTTAATTATTGTATTATTTCCACAATCCGTTCTATAAACTACCCCAGCAGGCGAACCATCACTGCGACTCTTAAAGTTTTGGAGCTCTCTGACTTGTAATTAGAGTAGTTCCCTTTCCCGACGTTCGCTGAAAACTTTTACAGGGCTGATTTTCAGCATATTTATAAGTTGACCTTAATTTTCAAACTGGAAAATAGTATTCTTAACTATTGTGGAAGCTTTCTTAACAAATTAAAAGATTTCCCTATAAATCAGCCCTTATTTACGTGGTGGACACCCGCCGCTATTAGTTCCTACATGAAGTTGAGCCTGGCCTTTGTCGTTTAATAGTAGTGCACGCTGACCATTACAGCACGGTGGCCCACACTCAGCGATAATAAATTAACGGAAAAAGTATGACAGCTGATGTACTGAGATGTCATGTGTGTTATCATGGCGTCGTGAATTGGCAGAACTATAGAACTGTCAGTTGTTCTTGTAGAGTGAAAAGTGTAGCTGCTGAAAAGTATTTTTTTCTGGTAAAATCAATCATTTGATAAATAAACAAGTATTATCAAGCAAACATAAAGATTAACAACAAGAGAAATATGATAAGAATCTATAGCAGCAGTTAAGAGAAGATAATAACAATAATATTTACTAAAAATATGACTAAAGTTCTGTACAATTGCGAACTACGGCCACGAATTTTAATGCAATTACAAAAAAGAAGAAGAAAGTTGATTCATTGATTTTTGTACATAAGCCCGTTGCCGTCGTCTCGCAGTAGAAATAGTGATACATTTGAGAATTTATTGTGGAACACAACCGTACAATGCCTTGCGAGGGATGTCAGGTTCAATTTACCGTCTTCAAGCGTAAACGCAGCTGTGGGGATTGCAAACGCTACTATTGCCATAATTGCCTAGTGAACACACGTAAACATTCCCTGTGTGAGAAGTGCATTCTGTTCAGTCGCAGACCCCTACAGCGGACAGACTTGGTGAAACTTAAAACCAAAGATTTGATTTTCTACTTGCAGTCGAAGCACATTTCCACTGCAGGTTGTGTGGAAAAGGAAGACTTGATTGATCTGGTCATACAGTGCGTCGAGCGAATGGATGCCAGTCAGTCATCGTCTTCGGGTGGCAGTAGTAAGAGCAGCAGTAAAAACACAACGCCCCAACATCAGACATGCAACGGCAATGGTGGCGGCGTTGGAGCTGGTGCAGCAGGAGGGGGAATTGGTGGCGCTGCTAGTATTGGTGGTAGAAGATCATTTGATAATGCAAATTCCTTTGATAACATAAAACAAACGTGCCAAAACTTCTTTAGTAATTTAAGTGATAACATAAGCGACTCCTTTGCCAATTTAGAGAGCAGAGCCTGTTCGAAAACGAGGGTGGATAGAACCACCAATGGAGGATCGAGTAGAGGTTCAACAAATGTCACCGAACAGCCTAGGGTTGCAACCAGGGAAATACCAACTTATGCCAGCAGGCAACAAGAAAATACTTCCGCTGCAACCAGCAATCCGCCAACAGACACACCAGTTCAAAGTCCATCGACGCCACCATCAAGTGCTGTACAGCAGCGGGAGGCAGTTCAATCTCCTACAGCAAACACAAACACTTTAGTACAATCACCCGAAGAGGATGCTCAAATTACGTCGCTGCCACAAGATCCTAATGGGGGCGAATGTGAATGTTCAGATGACGAATTGATAGCCACATTCAGCACTCGCACTAGATCGCCAAAATCAACGACAGAGATCAATTTGCCTTTAAGCAACGACGAAGCAGATCAAGCCGCCACAGCCTGTGGTGCTTCAACATCGGCTTCCACTTCGAAGCATCTTCTGCAAATTTACATAGGCTATGAAGATGAATCATCGCATTCGTCGTTTGAGGAGTTGGGTGCAATCGGGGGTATATCAGATGATAGCAAGACTACGACAGACACTACAAGTAACACCACAGATCAATGGCAAATGTTGGATCTGAAGCCGGATACTAGTTCAAATCAAACAACGCTGGAAACTCCAGACGGCACGAATTCAACGGCCGCCCAGCAACAACAAACTGAAACGTCACCTCAGCCACAACCATCAGCCCCACCGCCGCCCGTACGCATTAAAAAGGTAACGCGCAGGCGTTCGGAAAGTTACCTCAACCGTAGAAGACCTCAACTCAGCCTGGAAGATGATGAGGACGAAGTTTCAGCAACACATCCAGCATCTCTGCGCAATCCATCCCACGCACGCATAGAAGAAGAAACCCAGACATCATCGACCACCAGTAACCATACCAAGCGAAGCTGCATCCGTTGCGGTAAAAATAAAGTCAACTTACGGCAGCAAGTTGACAAAATGAGACAACATTTACAAAGTTCTCAGATGTCGGAAGCCGATATAAAAGAAGAGCTAACAGAATTTCTGGCTTATCTGGAGCAACGCACGAAATCGGTAGAATATTCCGATTCGGAGGCTGGTGCATCCACACCGAGCGCCGGTAGGCGCGCAGAGGTTGTTGACGAGGAACAATTGCCAGAGCAGGAATATAACGTCCCCGAGTCGGCCTACAATTATGTCGGAGATATGGATGCTTCCTCAATGCACTACGAAAGGGATTCACGTTTCATCAATTTGGATAATTATGAGTCATTGTGAGTAAAAATTTTCATATCTAGTATAAACAACAGTGGTAAATCTTACTTTGCAATTCTATAGTAGTTGTCTCGCAACTGCAGTCGTTTTAGTGTTCCTTTTGTGTACAATTTTTAATCGGTCAATTGTGTTTTTTCTGTCGTGTCAATTGGTTTAACCGTGGACAGGTGGTTATAGGAGGTTAGCTATTTATATTTCGGGTCCAGCAATGAAAATCAATCATTTATAACAGCTGATTTTAAATTTTTGCTCGTAGTTATTTAAATTGTCAATTTTAAAATTTGACAATGACGTCTGATGAAGTTTGTAAAGGTAAAATTCAGTATCCAACATTCACAATTATTATCGAACATTCACAA
Source organism: Hydrotaea diabolus (assembly GCA_963513945.1). Taxonomy (NCBI): domain Eukaryota; kingdom Metazoa; phylum Arthropoda; class Insecta; order Diptera; family Muscidae; genus Hydrotaea; species Hydrotaea diabolus. Next base: position 5,340,993 of record OY740720.1, read on the forward strand.
CAATTTATTTTTGGCATTCTCTTTCAATTGACTTTGACAATCTAGCGAACTATTCTTGATGTTGTTGGGCTAGTGACTATACTTTGTTTATTGTACCATGATGTTGTCAAATTTGAAAGTTTAAGTTTCTTCGAGTAAAAATTGTAAATCAGCTGACTGCATCACTCTACCTTCTTTATTGTACTATGCACTGCATTTTCCCTTAAATATTTTTTGCATTGCAGTTGCATATATGAATTATGCAGACGGAAACGTATTAGTGGACTCACAACTAGCCTAAGTACAGACTTCAATCGGAGTGACTTTAGAAATTGCATAAAATTCCGCTGCCTAGATATAAGTCAGAGATTGTCAGCATAATCCAAATCATACAGATGCTGATTTTAATATCACTGTAGACCATCAGTTGCTTCAGAATTGGTTTTTGGCATCACTGAGTCTACTACAATTAGTAATACTGATAGCAAATGTATGCATCCCTGACCACGCAGTTTTTCTTGTGATGCTTAACGATCCGTCTTCTCTAATTGTTTATCCTTATTTCTTCGAACACTGTTGGCAAAAAGATGGTTGTGTACCCCTGAGAATTGACCACCTACGTTTCACTAAAAGTACTGTTGCCATATGACTCGTTATACCGAATAAAGCGCGATCATTTGCTTCGATGTGCTTCTTCACGATCAGCTTTAGTTGGATTTGACTCTTCTTAAAAGGCATATACGATCGGTTGATTTTTTGTTTCGGGCTCATATGCATAGATTCATGATTCGCCACCTGAGACAATGTTATACACTGCATTAAAGCTATCGCTGTTGTATATTTTAAAATTGCTTTAATCGGCACGTGTCTTTTTTAGACCATTTGTCAAATTATGTAGGATCCAAAAAAAAACAAATCTTTTTCATGACCAAGTGAACATGCAATATCTTAGCGATGCTTGTCGTACTAATGCCCAAGGATGCCTCAATCTCACGGTATGTCACATGTCGGTCTTGCTTTATCAGTTCACGCACAGCATCGATGGTTTCCGGCAAAACGATCGATGATGGACGACCTGGAGCGAACGGCGTCCAAAACAGAACTCTTAGTACCAGCGATTTACAGCGGTTTATGATGTTGCTTCAGCACCAAAAGTTAAATTGTGTCGATAATCCACGCTGAAAATCGTAATAAAATCGTTGCACAGAAATTTTCACGGGTTAATTTCACTTTGTGACCGAGATGAATTTTTCTACTCACTGTAAGCAATTCGCGCTTAAATGGCAAAACTTGCTGAGTAAATTTAGGCTAACAAATCCTTTACTTTCCACTGCAAGTTCCAGTTTGCATCTAACAACACCGGTATTATTAGGACCCGAAATATCAATAGCAACCCTCGTACAATTTAATGAGGATTTTTTTTGGTAGTCGTTGAATATTTGTTTTACAAACCTGATACGAGTAAATGTAATGATTTTACTTGCTGTACTTGGTCGTATCTCAAAAATTGATAAATATGAGGGGAATAAATAAATATTATCAAATATATGTAAGATCACAATCAAAGATTGTAAAAAAAAGAAAAATAAAAAAATCGATCTATAAGTCGTTGCTACGAAAATCTTTTAATGTTTAGTTAAAGAAAAGTAAATACTTTAGTATGGCTCCAAGGTCATTTTAATGTTTTGGCACAATCAATAAACAGTGACGTGCATCCCAAAAAAGTGGTACAAATATTAATATCTGATAATTAAACGCAACATTTTACTTTTTCCCTTTTTATGTTGTAATCTCAATGGAACTGGAATTTTTATATCTTAAAAAAGACTTTTGTATCCCTATGCAGGATAAAAAAAGACAAATCGAGAAAAAAAACTTTTTCAAAGATAGAAAATAGGGGACTTTGGTTAGTTAATAATCTTGTTTAAGTGTGCTGATGTTTTTCGGTTTCTATACAATTTTTGATGATAAATATTCAAATTTTCATTTTTAGACCAGAAATATATATAGCAGGCGGCCTCGTATATGTATTAGAACTACATGTTTTATATGAGGATTAAATTGCTTAAGCACCAACTTTGAAGGAGGAAGTAAAAAATGTTTAGATATTTTAAGAACAAAATTTTACTGGTATCTTTTCCAATTCAAACAGCTCTTTTTATATGTCGACCTTTTTTCTTAACTAAGCCGCTTTCTTTGTTATATAAATTTCAAGCTCAAGTCTAAGTGTTGTTTATTGATTTTTTCTTTTACTACTTTCATAAAGAACATTTACAATAACACTAGATAAAAACTAATCAATAGGAGTGTATGGGTATTGTTCCTCCATTTGCTATTACCACTGCATAGAGTCCAAAACGGAAAAAACCGTCATTTCGTTTTTTATTTCAAAACCTGTATCGTAAAAATATCTAAAACCCGACATGTCGGTTTACCCGGTTTTTTACTGTGGGGTTATCGGTTTTTACGTTGTTGCAATTCACAAGTTGCAAGTACGGAATACACTTTTATGCCCACACCATTCTTTGCAACAGGATATTATAAGTTAGTTTCGTTGCAAACATTTCTTACTACCAAAAATATTTGAGCTAGACCCAGCTTTATGTGTACCGATCGGCTCAAACTTGCCAACTGATTCGATTTAATGATGTCTGTTTGTCCGTTCACACCTTCGTATGCCGTCCATCTAAAGCTTGCAATCAAACCACAGGTCGCAATTGTTGGTTGATCTTCAGGAAATTTGGCAGAAGTGAATTTGTTTTTGGTCCGCTATTGAAATTGAAGAATCGGTTCAGATTTAAATTTAGCTCCCACATAAATGTTCAGCCCATTTCTAAGGCTCTAGTTGGCCTATATTACATCCAATCTTAAAAAAATTTGATACAAGTATGTTTTTTAGACCAAAGACGAGCGGTAATTGATTGAAGAAAATCTGATTTCATTTAGATACAGCCACATATTTCACCCAATCTTGAAGAAATTTGGAACTGCTTATTACGATCGATCAGTAACCAGATCGGATAAAAACGGTTAATTTTGTTCCAAGTGTTAATATAGGCCCTGTACAAAGGTCCTTCCCGATTTTACATACAACCGCTCCAAAACACCCATATCAAGTGCTTCTGATTTCGATTAAATTTGGATTAGCATATTACTATGAACAAACAAACATTTTTTGATATATTCTCCATATAAATGATATGTTAGCCAAAAAACAGCTTCAGGATAAATGGATAACAGAAAACTATAAAGCCATATGTAACAATATTTTTGATATTTGGCTACATTTGGGTGACGGACGCTTGAGCCGAAAACACGACCCATTTAAACATTTTTGGGGACTATCAAAAACCAATGAAATTTTCTTACAAAATGAAATGTGACAATTATTTAAACAAAAAAATAGTTCAATTTCAAGGGTATTAAAACCCTGTTTTCAATAGGATTTTCTGCATATCTAGAAGTGAAGTTAAAATATAATCGGCCGTGGACGGATTTACATTTTTAACTACTCGTATTTTTTTTTAAATAAGTAACAAAACTCTTTTTTCGGTTTTGGTTTTAATGCAAACTCAGAGACTGACGATGGGATTTATCACTACACTTCTGAATGAAAAAATATTTTCGGTTAGTGCCAGCTTATTACTAAAAATAAAACCCGACAGTCAATTTTTTAAAACACGCTTTTAAAAAAAACCGAAATGTCGTTTTTCTGAAAATTCCGGATTTTTGGACACTCTACCCCTGCCATAAACTGTACATTTATTCTTAAGTTTGTTTTCAATCTAAATGATTACAATCCGACTTAAAATAATTTAGTTATAGGCAATATTTCTAACCGATCTAGTTTTAAAGTAGGTCTATTTCGTTATCAACGAAAGATAAACTCAATAGGATTACATTAGCACATTCTCGGTTAAATAATTAAGCATATTCAGTTATAAAGAAAGTTTGTCAAAATTATTTTAACATGGTTTGCGAAAGTAAAAACGACGACGACCACCGTTAAAAGTTTTTACTTACTGTCTGGAATATTTCATTTTTCATTTATTGATATTCAAAAAGTAACCGAGTCTTTTTCAATAGCTACCGAGTGTTGTGAATAAAAACTTTGGATTACTTTACAAAAAACTCCTGTTCAAGCATTTATGTCCCTACATCTGAGAAATTGATACATGGCTTTACACGAAGAACGGTTCCAGCAGCCTCTTAAGCCATGTTAACAAAAATGCAGTGAGAGATTATAATGAAGCAAATGTCGGATAAATCCAATCACTTTGCCAGATTTTTTTAAATATAGAAAAAGCCGTCAGCACACTAAAACTAGAGCATTAATCAACCAAAGTCCTTTTTTCTCTATCTTTGAAAAAGATTTTTCTCGGTCTTTTTTTAAGATATAAAAATTCCAGTTCCATTAGATAACAGCATAAAAAATGAAAAAGTAAAAGGTTGCGTTTGATTTCAAATATTAATATTTGTACCATTTTTTGATTTGCACGTCACTGTTTATCTTGTGGTTGTGCCAAAACATTACATTTTTTCACAATCTTTGATTGTGATCTTATATAGGGTGATCTATCTACAGGTATTTTTTCAGAACGAAAAATTCAAATTAAGTGTTGAATCTTTATTGGTAATTTGAAAGGACATTTTAGGGCATTTATTTTATGAAAATAATTTCCTTCAAATGCTGGCAACTCTTTTATGGAAATGAGCGCTCGGTGAGAAACGAAAAGATCCGCTGTTTTCGACCAAAATTTTGTTCAGTGATGAGGCCCATTTCTGGCTCAACGGCAAAGTCAATGAACAAAATAGCCGCATTTGGGCTGAAGAGCAACAAGAAGAGATTCAAGAGGTACCCAGAGAAAACCACGGTTTTGTGCGGTTTATAAGCTGTTGGAATCATCGGTGCATCTTTTTTCAAAAATGATGATGGCCATGATATCGATCTTTATGCTACCTAAAATTGAAGCCCGTAATCTTGACGACGCTTGGTTAACTTAACACTAACGTTATTATTTTGCAACTTCATAATTAAAAGATATGTATCATGGACCAATTGTAAAAAGGTCTAAAAGTGTTAAGTTTTATTTAAAATAAATAACGTAAAATCTTTATTGTTCAAAGGGAAAATGTTCGTCTAAAGGGGGCCTGCTTCGATATCCAGGTGGAGGAAACGAGCAATTTGAACTGGATGCGTCCACAGACACCTGGAGGTCAGCTGAGTGGGTTCGGCCGGACAAGTAAAAAGGTGCAGCACGTCGTGTGGTCCCCAATGTCAGGCGGAACAAACGTCCGGAACGTTAGCATCAATTCGTGCCCAGTACTAATTGAGGCGGCTGCACCATCCAGATCTTAGCTGAGCCAGAATCACTCGCGACTGTCGAGGTAGCGTTGTTGTTGTTGTTGTAGCGGCAAACCGTACCGGGGTGACAGCCTTGGCCGAAGAATTGCTGCTTCGAGTCGAACCGGTGCGTAGAACCGGCTGTCGTGGGATCGGTCGAGGTGCGTCTTCCTTTCTGGCGAAATCTCCGAAGGATGTTCCCCTAGGACTACATTCACACTTTAGCTGAATACTGCTGCTGCTACTTCATCAGCGTGAATGTCGTTCAGACCTGCCTGATAGTTTCGATGATCTATCGCTGGACCTCTCTCTCTAGATCATGAAGATCGTACCTAATATGCCTGTAAATGTGGTGGTGCCTCTTCGACTCGGAGAGCGCGGATAAGACCCACTACTCTCTTTTTCGCCTTATCACTTTCTAGCGCACCACTTAGGATCTGTCACTGTTCTATCACCGAACGTGACGGCTGTCCGATTATCCCTTCTTCCAGGGTTAGAGCGCGATTTGACCGTTGTCCACAACTTGCCAATTTCGGAACTTTTGTTGCACTGCTTCAAGTGATCTAGCCATTTGTTCCGCTTATATTCGTTGACCAACCTACTGATCTCGGAGTTGAGATCCCTAATTCAAGGGTCAGAGTCGCCGAGTTTTACGTGATTTTCGCCACGATGGCCTGAACCACGGTGTGCCATCACACTGGGGCCGTAACAATGCGACGGCCAACGCCCCATTGGATTGATTCCGCCGGTACCAATTCGAAGCATAACAGTTATGGGTCATGGCTTCCCTCTTGGTTAGGGGTCGAGGACTATCTAAACCTCTGCTGTTCTATGGGTCACAGCAACCGGTCGCAATGCAACTCCACATCGAACCGAAGTTCTCCCCGCGATTTGGGTCCAAACCACAGCCACCACGATATTCCCCGAAGGGCCGCACCATATAGTCAGGCCAGAACAAGTTCTGGGGGCTCCTGACTACCCGTGGTACCAGATTTAAGTCTCCGGTCAGACCTCGTAACCAAAATGCTACTTCCAGTTTCTGTTCCTTACAACATGGGACTGGTCACCCGCACCAACTATTCGACCAAAACACAAACAATACACACACAATTAACAGCCGCCCTTACGGGCGATTCGATGGTCAGGGACTGACACCAGCATGGACACCACAAACAACAACAAAGGGCATTGCCTCCCTCACGGGATACAACACAGCAGAGGAACAACAACGACGAGCAACACTCCAACGACGACAGCAATCCAACGACGATTGTGTGAGGCAACGACAATGACACGCCTTATCCGCGAATGGTCGTAACAGAAAAACCCCCGTTAGGCTCCTGCGAGTCAATTCTAGGGTCAGTAGGGTTGGAGCGACGAATGTCATCACGTTCGTCTGCGAGTCCCGCTGCCTCTGCTGGGAAGTTTGGTCGTACTTCGGGTATTCGCCCAACAGGGATATGGCGAGCGGCTGCTGCGTTAATGATGGCCCGGAACTTTTTCTCGGCTATCCGAACATCCGACGGAATAGCTAGATTATTAAAGCTGCGGTTGGTGGCTTCTCTGAAAGCCTCCCAATCAGCCTTTTTTGATTGAGAAACGTAGGGCGTTCAGAGGTTATGAAATCGGGTGGTCTATTTATGGAGAGAATTATGGGAAGGTATCGTCGTTGATCAGGCTAGGCGATGCCATAGTGATGTCTGGCGAGCTATAGCAATCGTCCATAATCCGCGTGGGTGCGTCCTCATTCACTGCGCAGCACGTAGAGCTATCAATTTGCTCTGCCAAAGCTATGCCCCACTGGTCGTTGTCTAGGAGAGAATGCCACAGTTCGTGGTGAGCATTAAAGTCTCCTAGGACCAAGCGGTTATTAACTTGTAGCAAATTGCTAATGTCAGGCAGATAACGAGGGGCACAGCTACCAACCGGCGGGATGTATACGTTGTACAGCTCTATTTCGGCAGTTCCAGACTTGACTGCTACCCCCATACATTCTATGTATGGGTCTCTAGAGTCAAGCTCAGGCGAAATAGGTCTGTACAGCACAGAATGGTGTAACAGGAAAGCAAGTCCGCCACCTCCACTTCTAGTGCGATCCTTACGTAGCACGTTGTATCCGTCACAACTGTGCAGGCTGCAGGTGGCATTCAGCTTGGATCGCAGCGACCATAATGTTTCTCCGACTCATAAATTCTATTAACTCACTGATTTTGTTGCGTAGGCCATTGCAATTTAATTGCAAAATTGATGCACTGTCAGGAGTGGCAACAGCAATCTGTGGTGTAAGATGCTGTACATGTTGATGCTGTTGCGAGGGCGACTGCGGAGGAGTCTAGTAGTTGGATGATGATGACGACGAAAATGTAGACGGCGATGATGACACCAAATCCAGAGACCCACTGCTAACTTCGTTCGTTCGCTATACTCCCTGATGTGGTTCAGACCTGAACAGCTCCTGAAGTGCACCCACTCCATGCAACGATTACACCTTACAGACGTAGCACGATGGTGTATACGGTTCTGACAAACCGAGCAGATCCAAGGTCCGGGGTTTTGTTCGATCCCGGCTCGGACCAGTAGTATTCGGAGCAGGCATTCCGAGAAGTGCTGCTTCCACGACGAAAAAATGGACGAACAAAAAAACATATAATGTTGAGGTGACTGCCCCTGGCCGAAGAGTTTCGGGTCAATCCGGTACATAGAACCGGAAGTCGCGGGATTGAAGTTAGGTTGTCATTCAGTTCGCTGACTTTAGTGGCATCAACATCATTTTGCCGAGCCAGAGCGGGAAAATCGACATCTGACTTAACAGTTCTTAGAGGAGCAGAATTATTTGTTGAACTTTCCGCTTTGTCTAGCGGCGGTGTTGTCATCCTTCTTCGGAGATGGTGTCGAAGTTATATTCATTCGTACTAACCGAAGGACATTATCACAAGCTGGTTTGCCAGAACACTTACATCGCTTAGAGCTTCAAGAGTAGTCATTTCCTTCCACAAGAGGGTTAATTTTTTGCAGATATTTTTTTTTGATTAATTGTGGCAATAGTTTCGTTGCTGTGGGCCGCCGCTGTGTACTGGAAGTTTACAGTTAACCCAGATTCAAACCCGGGTAAAAACACATAACAATTGTTCAGCGGCGGGTTTCCACCTCCTTAATTCCGGTGCCTTAACAAGCAAGAGATTTATCTCTAAGCCACGAAAAACTTTTTGGAAACTCACTAAAAAGCAGATTTCGTTTCAGTAAATGAAGATCTATAGGGCGCAAAGGTTAGGTTGAGAAAAGATACTCTTTTACCTAAAATATATCATAGGATTTAAAAATATACCAATCCAACCAAACACATACAATTTAATGTTATGTCCTTTAGTTGCATGTTTAAATTTTTTCTGTTTGGTATTGAAGAAAACCTTTAATCGAATGCTTATCATTTCAGCAAACAACTGGAGAACTTGAGCGTAAAACAACTGAAAGAGGTGCTGATGCTGCACAGAGTCGACTACAAAGGGTGTTGTGAGAAACAAGAATTGCTTGATCGCGTGGAGCGTTTGTGGAAAAATCTAAAATCAACGCCAGGTTTGTTTTGTTGAAAAATACGATCGACTTTTATTCTTTATACTTCTTGACATTGTTTTTTTCTTTTAATTCCAATAGCGGTTGAAAAATTACCCACTGACGAATTGTGTAAAATATGCATGGATGCACCCATTGAATGTGTGATCTTAGAGTGTGGCCACATGGCCACCTGTACTAACTGCGGCAAAGTTTTAAGCGAATGTCCTATATGTCGCCAGTATATTGTACGGGTCGTGCGATTTTTTCGGGCTTAAGCCAACTACGTTAACGTTTGGACGAATCTTCATTTTGGTATAATACTTATTTACCCTTTGAAAGGGTAGTTAGTATGTAGTTTAATACTTTGATTTTAGTTCTAGAAGAAGTGGGGCGAGAAAAAAATATGGTTACTACTAACTCTTAATGTTTGTATTTAATTAACAGGAAGTGTTTCTTTGTATTAACTTTTAATTTTAAATTATAATCGATGGTTATTTCTCTAGAATTTAGACTAAATATTATTAGTAATATCAGTGATAATTATTTGAGATTTCCATTCCAATATAAAATATTTAATAAAAATATGTATTAATAATTAAAAAATGTATAAAAACTAAAATCGTTCGTACCTAAAATTATATTTAACAAAGGTTTGAAACAATAAAGAAATGCAATAATGAAATTTCAAATTAAACGTGGATTGTGTTTCAATACGCCGAAAGAAAAATGGAAAAATTCTGTTCCGACCCGAATTTATGGAATATTTTCCTTTGATTTTTTTGTTGAAACAGGGAGGTCTTGCGATTAAATATCGAACGCGTTACAAGTAAATATTGTGTTTCAAGTTGATTTCCACGCGACATTTGCTAATCAACACCAAAGCTCCTTCCTTCGTCGTTGTCACTTTTAAGAAATTACCAAAATAAAAATGTTAAAATATTTGTTTCGCTATTAATAACAAAACTATTTGAAACGCTTTTGTTTTCATATATTTGATAATACAAACTAGTGAAGAAAGCTAAATTCGGGTGTGATCGACTGTATTATACCCCGCACTTCTAGATGTCTTGGACGGTTAAAATTTATCCAGAACTGTGATAATTTCACCAACATTGGATGTTAAATGTGACTTCTAGAGCTAAAAAATTAAATCGTTTGAACATATGTGAGGGAGCTAAATCTGAACCGATTTTCTTCAATTTCCTCTATCCACAAAACTTGATTTTGCCAAATTTCATGAATTGCAATCTCTAGTTTGATTACAACCTTTAGATGAACGAAAAGACATACATTAGACGTGTTTGAATTGACAAGCGAAAAATGCGCTAATGCAAAATATTTAAATCATAATCAAAAAACCTAAAACTTTTTTATTAACTTAGTAAATACACGCGTATGTTGGACACACACGTCAAAAATCATTTGATTCAACAATTTTTGAAAGGTAGAAAAAAGGCTATTAAGAAAAGAAACGCTAAGCGGGACTCAACAGAATTAAGCGGGCATAAGCGAGCCCACTTAGAGTATTTGTTGAATAACTTTCCTTCTTAAATTTAAAATCATTTAGTTTTTTTGATAAGAATTTTTAACTATTGTCTATGCAGTGTTTTAAGCGGATTTTACCAATTGTCAAATAAAACACGGCTATTTATTTATTTCATTGTAATATACAAAGCCTATAAGGCCAATTGTTAAATTGAATTAGCTTGTGATTATACGTCGATCGGTATATCAAGAAACTAACTTAAGCCTGTTTCACAGAGTGGGGCAGCGTATAAAAACGGTGAGAAAACAGGCAAAAATGTCGCTAGCATCCTTTTTATATCCTACACCACTCTATGATACAGGATATTATGACAATGTAATGATGTTTGCAACACCTTAAAGGAATGGAGATATATTATATTATGTATACCAATTGATCCAAAATCACTGTCTGATTTTTTTGAGTGATTCTCGTCGGTCCGTCCATCTAACGTGGTAATCAAAGTACAGGTCGCAGTAACCAATTTCGATGAAACTTGTACAGTCTTCCAGTTTGGACCAAAAACGAACCCTATTAAAATTGGTCCACATCGGTCCGTGTTTTCAAAGAGGACCCACACAAAGCTTCCGTTCGACTTGAGGTCCTGCGGCTGACGAAACCACAAATTACCCCCGATCACGCCCAAATTTTTTTATTCTTTATAAGCGACCAACAAATAAGTTTGGTAAAACTTAGTCCATATTTTCTTAAAGCCTCCATACAAACGCCTTGCTGATTTCAGAATCCGCAGCTTTAAAAGCTACATAATAAATCAGATTCCCACCAAATTTCGCATAGAATGTTAGGACAGACCAACAGCCATGTCTTAGACCATAGCGGTCCAAGACATGGTTCCTTCCGATTTGGGGTCCTTCAGCTCTTGAAGCCACAAATTATACCGGACCACGCTCGAACATTGCTTGGTACGTTAAGGGCAACAAAAAATGAACTCTAGCGTATTGCTCAAGCTCCAGACATTGGCGATTAATTCTCTGAATAGCAGAGTGGGTATCTTATTGGCGGCCACACCCGACTTTAGCTTATTTACTTGTTGTTTTTTTTTGGTCGCTGCACAGCCGATATCGATTTTTTGTAGTGTCATGTAAACATAGTTAGACATTTCGTTTTTCGCAATACCATAATGAAATTATGGTAATTCTTAGACGATCCTTAGGCTTACCTAAGACGATATTCCGAAGTCCATTGTCGGCTTAAAGCAAGGACGATAAATTGTACAATATGTTGTAGCGGCATCTGTGTGCCGGTGTGCAGCTTCGGGTCAATCCGGTCTATAGAACCGGCTGTCGTACAAGATGCGCTTTTTCTTTACGATAATGCAGAAATGCAGCATTTCGGTGACGCACAAATTTTCGGTCTACTTATCTACATTCGTTTGTGCACAATCATAAGAACGCAAGAAAGTCAAAATTGAAACACAAAAACCACTAAATTTGCACGCTTCAAAACATAAAATAACTGCACCCAAAAATGATTTTTACTCTCCTCTGTTTTTCCTGTACAGTTAATCGTCTTTGTTTTTACCGCCAAGAAGTCGATAAGTCGGAAATCGACATTCGATATATTTTAAGTTATAAAACATAGTCGAAAGTAGTCTTTTAACGACGACTGTGTAACCCTAGATGCGTTTATAATCTCGCTCAAAGGCAATAAACTGTGCAAGATGAACCATATGCACCAGCACTCAGTAACGCACAAATTCTCGGTTTATTTATCCACTTTCGTTTGACAATCGCAAGAATTTAAAAAAGGCAAAATTAAAACACAGAAGACCTAAATTCCCACACTTTAAATATAAAAAAACAGTTCCCCAAAATCTTGTGTTTCTCATCAATTCTCCTAAAAACTCATTTCGTCCATCTTTTACAATTTATCGTCTCTGGTTTGGCTATATCGGTTATGATCTGGAAATAGAAAACATGTTTTCTTTGTCTCAACTTTTGAATAAATAGCGGCGTTATTTAGCGCTGCGTAGTGTTGGCAGCACCTTTCTATTGATGGTGTTGCCATTTTTCAGTGAATGTTGATTACCGTTTGAAGTGCTTTTAATAGCGGGCAAAAAAATGGAAGTGCGTATTTTCTTACAAACTTACAAAGTATTTAAAAATGAACATTAATCGTTTCTGTCTATCAAATAATGGTGAGGCCGATTGGCGACGCTCATTGAAAGGTGTGTTGGGACTATGTACTCCCACCCAGTACCGAGTGCTTTAAAGAAAAAAACAACAGTGACCGAAATATCCGCGAATCCATGCACGGACACAACTGAACTTGTATTCCAAATTGTGGCGCGAGCAGTACATTGAGTCATATGGATGTAAATCCAGTGACGTGATCTTTATTGTTTTAACCGTAAAACTTTGAAAATATGTTTGGGCAATTCTAATTCCAAAAACGCGGCAATTACGACTATTCTGCGCAACTGTTTATACTCAGATATTGTTGAGTCATGTTATTGTTTCATACAATTTGTCGTGCCTTGTCGAGCTTGCGGGATCATGACAATGTTTCCTTGTTAGCCATCGATGGACTGGATGCGATTTATTGAAAAGGTTGGAATGGACGTGTTCAGCGTTTGTCAATACAGTACAAGGAAGGTTATTAACGTTTGAAGATAATTCACCTGTGTATGGTAGATTCCAATAATTAGCAGACAGAAGGTAAGTGATCAAATTCTTTAGTAGATACCAAGTTGAAACAATTCTTTTTAAATGACAGACACTGCCTATGATGACCCTTCAAATTTGATAAAATTTAATGCAATTACTAATTCATTTTTGATCAGGGTTAGATTCAACGTGTAATTGTGTATAAGAAAAAAATATACCACTTCCCCTAGAATGAGAAGGTCATTTCGTGGGGGGGGGGGGGGGGGGGGGGTAAACATGACCACTCGCGCCCGGGGGTCTTCGGCCGGGCTTAAATACTTTCAAACTAGGAACAGACCTTATCTAGGGACTCAATAGGTAAGGTCTGACTTTGGACTTAAAGTTCTCTGATTTTGATGACAGTCGCCATAAAAAATGTAATTTTTTTTTAATTTTGTGAAATTGACCCATGTTCATACGGCATGCTTGCAATTCTTGTACAATTCCGAATGATTTGCGTATAAGGTTGTCTTTAAGGCTCTGATGGGCTTCAAGCCACTACGTTAAGTCTTGAGGGCATTCCTGTCACTTTTGCTTACCTGGTGCAAATTGCCTTCGCTTGAGTACCCACACTTATATGTAAGTGGGGGATATCATTGTCAAGCACCCCCTACACTGAAATGCCTTTGTTCAATATTTTCGAATATACCCAAACCATTCTGAGGACGACGCCATATTTTTATTATAAACTTGCGTCAAATCCCATAAACTACACTTTAGCCAACATAAAAAAATACTTCTTCACTAAAGAGTATTTAAAAGCTCAATATGATTTAATACAAGCAAACAAGCTTCAGTCAATTAATGCAAGCAAGCAAACTTCAGTCCACTGCTCCGACTTACATATACCCTATCCCATAGATGGGTTTTAGTTTATTGGATTTTTTTCCGTCGTTATGTTTATCTAACATTTATATTTATAATGCCTCCACTGCCTAAAGCGTGCCGATTATAATGATATCTTATGAAGGGCCCCTGGGCGGAAAGAACTTGTAGGGTGCACTTTCTTCTTTTGCGCGTATATATGTATCTGCTATAAAGATATTGTGGAGTTCACAATTAAAGCAGATTTCATGCGCAAGTTCTGTATATTCTAATCTGCACTAGGTCATTAGTGTGGGCGGAAGTTTTAAAATATAACAAGAACACCCAAAGTGGACTAACAGGTTCCAAAAGGGTTGTGACAATATAGCCCTTTTTTAATCCCATATGCAGTTTTGGCAACTGTTAAAGCATGACAAATTTGAAACCGATTTGTAACTTATTTCGAAACTTATCGTGCGAAACAGCCGCACCGACGAACTGACAGTCATGGCTTAAATGACACAGATTGTCCGCAACAACTTATATATGTGACGCGCAAAATAGAAAGGGACCTAAGGTTAAAAACCAGTTTTGTTCAGGAGAGCCATTTAAAAGATTAGGTCCCTTTTTATTTGCGCTTAGAATCGTCGACTTCACTTTCATAAAACGCGCATATCACTGGGAGGGAACACTTTTGGGGCATGGGATCGGTCTCATTCAATGCTCAGATGTTGTCCACATCAAAAAAAGAAAAAAAATGAAAATTGATTTTTTTTACCCTCTCTCTATGCGCTGTCACATATACTTATAAACCCCAAAATCATTTAGGGTGCGTGTATGAGAACAGCAACGAACACTCTTCAATTACTTTTCAAAGTCACGAAAAGGAATTAGTAAAAACATACTATGTAGGCCCTAAGCCGTGAAATATAAAAATATCCGCTTTCAAATCATCAGCCACACTGTTTACTGCATGGACCGCAGGGGTGCGGTTGTCACTCAATGTAAAAGTTGATGACGTCAACATTCCGTCTTCCAACTACCCCAAAATCCTTGGGGTCGCATTGGACATCCTTTTTCGATCCTCTGCACATGCTACAGCTATCTGCGATAAGCTAAAAAGTGTGAACAAAGTCCTCAAGTCACTTGCCGGCAGTAGTTGGGGAGCCGACAAAGAAACCTTGTTGACCTCTTACAAAGCGATAGGTCGGTCTTTAGCGAACTACGCAGCGTCAGTTTGGTCGGCGAATGTAGGTATGACGCAGTGGCAATCCCACGACAGCCGGTTGTTAGCACCGGATCGACCCGAAGGAAGAATTCTTCGGCCAAGGGCTGTCACCCCGGTACTATGTGCCGCTACAACAACAACAGCGACGCAGTGGAGGAATTCCGATTTTGCAGAATGCCGCCCTCAGAACATCAACAGAGTGTCTGCTTATGTCTTCTGAGGACCATCTACATAAGGAGACGAAGGTCCTTACCGTGAGCTGACACAACTTCTTGTTGTCTAAACAGTATCTTCTTGGGGTCTTCGCAGTAGTCATCCCAACCACCATCTTATGGACAGGATGCCTTTGCCCAGGCGGATCAGGTACAATCTTCATGATCTAGAGAGAGTAAGGCCCAGCGGTACAAGGGAAAACCTTTAGATCATCGAAACATTCAGGCAGTTCTGAATGACATTCACGCTGATAAAGTCACAGCAGCAGTATCCAACTATAGTGTAAATGTAGTCCTAGGGGAACATCCCCCGGAGATTCCGCGGGAGGAGAATTTTCGCGTGTTTCTGGCTCAGCTGAGATCTGGATGGTGCAACCGCCTCAATTCGTATTAGGCGCGTATTAACGCTATCGTTCCGCACGTTTGACCCGCCTGGCATCAGGGACTACTTGAAGAGGTGAAGCACTTGCTCGGACAAGCCCACTCAGCTGAACCCCAGGTCTCTATGGACGCATCCAGTTCGTTTCCTTCATCTGGATATTGAAGCAGATCCCCCATAGACGAATAAGACTAATAAGACAATACCGCATATATTGTTGTTACAACAAAAACCAAGCTTCCGACAGACAAAGCTATCGTATATTTGCCCAAGTTTGGTGGTAATCGGTCAGGCGGTTCTCGCGTTTTAGGTGCTTGTTCGCCGAACATTACATTTTGTATGTAAGGATGCGCAAATTTCCATTTACCCCCTATAAGAACCTTATATTTATAGCCAATAAAAGTATATAAGTGTTTAATATTTTAAAGGATACGTTTTGAAATCGTTAATTTAATTTTAAAAAAATTATTATTCATTATTATTTTAGTATCCATTAGGACCTAAGAATATTTTTATACAATGTTTGAAACTGTGTTGGAACTGTGTTGCAAAGTCTTATGGAAAACTGGTTGTTGCATTAACGTTGAAGTCACTCGTAGCCAATATGGTTTTACGTCTTTTACATACTCCATTTGGTCACATAGGAGTACTTACTCTGAAGCATATTTCTTTTTAATTTTTTATTTTATAAATTTATTTTTCGGCTTGAGGTGATTTATTTAAACTCGTTGTTCTATGTGTTGTTTAATTTTTATTTATCCCAATATTTCGATTGACTTCGTCAATCATCTTCAGGGGTTGTTAATTAACAAAACAATGTCGTCCCTCTGATTATCGGTTGCCATCCTCATCAGTGCTAGAATAGGGTTACATCGATTTCATTTGAAAATAGAACACATTATTTAGAAACAATTCAGATGTGGTGACCAAATACCGCAACACAAGGTCACACTAACCTTTTTCCCATGACGACATAACGAGATAGCAGACCTATCAGCCAGGAATGACTCAGAATCGGTAGTTAAACCGGAAATCTCACACATGCGATTGCAAATTCCTAGACTTTGGTGGCGATTTTACCAAAGAGCAAGAAATAAAAAGAATTTTCAGTCTTGAGAGCAGATTTTTAATGTCCGCGAAAGTTACAAACGTGCCACTGACTACTTTGTCGAGTTTTATGGACAGTACCATATGGTTCTTTGCTCCCCGAATTTACTATCGTTATTGTTGGCCGCTGACTTGCTGCCTCGCGTCGATCCGGTGCTTATAACCGATTCTAATGGATCAGCTTATGCGCTCCGTTTAGTCTAACCTAGGAGTATATTCACACCCATGGGTGTATTTGTAGCACTTGGAAATATTGAGCAATCAACCCATGCCCCTCTGTTTTGCCAAACACTTCCACGAAATGAAAACACGTCAAAATACAGTTTGTTTAGATATTTCTTTCAATGAATTTTAAAACACGATTGAACAAATAACGAAACAAGATACTTAAAGAAATATATATGTAAGTATAAAAAACAATTTAATCAAAGTACGATATAGCTAAAACAAAGGAAGACTAAAGTCAGACTAGAATTTCAAAATGCTCTTTTGTAGTCTATAAAGCATACAACACTAATTAATACTCAATGAACGTTTCCAAGTGTGCCTGGAGACTCTGTAACGCCAAGGCGTCAACAGCGTTTCACTCTTAAATCTAAAGGTTTATCTGCAGTCAAGTCCAGTGTTAGCTCCGTGTCTCGCGGATAGGGTGAGTGAAAGAGTGGCGTCTTCGAGTCCACTTCGTCATGTAGCCAATAGTTGTCTGAATCCGCAGGAGTTGTCGAGGTCTTGTAGCAGTCTAAGGTGGCCCTGATGTGGCACATCTCTTCCATGGCCATGCAGAATGAGTCTTGTCCCGCTGAAGCTGTGGGGGCGGCTGACATTATCAGGTGGTATGAGGGATATGTGTGGTGTGGAGGCTGTTCCAATGGGGAAAAACGAGATTCATCTAAACCATGTTGAAGTTGATGGTGGCATTGTTGTTGATGATTGTATGACGGCGAAGTTGTTAATTTAGAATCCATTATTTGTACTGAATGCTTGAAAGTCTTGACATGTTTCCGTAATGAGGATGGATCGGTATACCTTTTCTGGCAGCCGGGCACTTTGCACATGTAAGGTTTCTCCATTGAATGAGTGCGTGTGTGTTTAAAGCGATCGGAGGAGTTCGAATAGGCTTTGTTGCAACCGTCAAAGGTACAAATGTATGGTTTTTCTCCCGAATGAGAGCGTATGTGAATCTTGAGGTTTTCAGCGCGAGAAAAACGTTTATCGCACAGATGACATTGATGCGGTTTCTCCTTGGTGTGGGTGCGCACATGAACTAGCATTTTGTAGCGTGCGTTGAAACCACGTTCGGTTCGATGGCAACCAGCCCAGCGGCAATAGTAGAGACCATCCGTTAATGATGCGACAGCATGGATTTGGGTTACATGTATGGCCAATAACTCAAGGCTCTCGAAATATCTTAAAGAAGAAATATAAGGTTTAAATAACTTGTTCCAATAGAAAATATCGATATTGTTTAGTAAATAAACGGAAAGTTGATTTAGATTCAGAGCTATACCGACAGTTTTCCTTTCAGAAAAATGTTATGAGGTCAAAATTTAACAATTTATTTGCGAACGCGAATGGATTAAATCATTGTGAAGTTGAACTGAAGTTAGTTTCTGTTTGTTCAAACTTTTAGATTCTGAAGCAAAAAGTTCTATACATTCTTCCATTCGTTAATTGAAATCTTTTATTTTACTTTTGTTGACTAACCAATTTTGTTGCTTCAACATCAGTAAGATCAAACCATTCGAACACCGATCGGTATATTTCTCTTCTATAAATAACAATTGATATATTTAATCAAGACTTATTGTATGCAATTTTTAAACTTTTTAGGCGAGCAATTCTCTTTTACGGTTCTCGAAATATTTTGTCTTTTACAAGGCCTAAAATGAACTGTGGAACTAAAAAAGGAAGCTCAAGTGGAATGCGGCCGAACATGTCGATTTCACTAAAGGAATTGTAATAGCAAAAAGTGCCTTGAAGACAAATGAACTTTAGGTATATTTTAGAAGAAATAAATGACTTACCTTCCACATTCGGTCCAATCACATACGAAGTCATTAGTCGATGTAGGAGATGAAGTGCCACTGCTGGGGGTATCATGGCGCTGGTGATGATTATCGATACTGTGTTCTGTGTGGTTGCTGTAAGGTAAATCGGCTGGTATATGTTGCGGACTTTGGTCAGGGCCGATTTTCATAATGACCGATTGAGTGCGTTGTGGAGTTTTGGCCTGAGACGTCTCTAGCGTCGATAGTTGATGTTCTGATTCTGGTTGTTGTTGTTGTGTTTCAGCAGCTGAAGAGATATAGCTTCGGGGAGGAGTTATTGGTGGTGTGGGAAATCTCAACTGCTGTTGCTGCATTTGTAAAACATCCTCACTCATGCTATGGGGCTGATAGGTGCACTCCGACCACGAACTACTGCCCCCAATATTCAACGTGTACGGCGGTGTGTGGTATGACGAATAAAATTGCGTAGGCGCTGTCCCAAATGGGTTGTTGCTAAAAAGTAATGTTTGTCCTTCCATTATTAACGGATATTTATACTGTCACTTGCAAATTTCTATTTCACTATGCTTTTCTTAAAACCGTTTTGTATTTTATTGAAACGAAAAAGTTCTCCGCACGTATTTTCTTTAGCAAGTTTTGTTAGCGACTGATGTGATTGTGACTCGACTCGAATGTAATATTCTATGCGAATTGTATTGATAACGCTTTCTTATCATTTCTAGGCCTTCTCATTCAGACCATCGCAGACGGGCAAGAGAGCTCGCCGACGGGGCGTATGGGTTTGTTTGCAGTTCTTGTACCTCGAAATGAGTGTGTAGAGGATTGCGTAGTGTGGTTAAATTCTCGCCATTGAATGTACGTAGTGCATAGGTGGTATTTACCAGTTATTCGAAGAGGAGTAAAAACACAGACTGCCACATTAACCCCGTATGGGGTTACGAGAAACATCCTCAACATCCCATAAAAAGGAACTATGATGTATCCGCTGGTAGGCGCCTATTGTTTAAAGTCGACTAGGAACGTTTAATACATTCTTCGTACACGTAAGCTTTTATATGTCTCAGAAATTATTGGCTTCCATGACCATATGAGGGTCACATCAATGTGAAGGTAACTTCAGCCGGGATGGCCTAGCATAGGATTATTTCAGCATTGTTTTTACAATGCGGTATCATTACTTGTCTAATGACTCATAAGGGCTGATCTCATTTGATTTCAGTGGTGAAATTAATACATCGCAAAATAAATTTTAAATATTGTTTTTTGGCTTCAAAACTAATTACATTCTTTGGACACAGTTTCTAAATCTTGCACACTTGCTGGTAATTTTCAAAAAAAATGAAGTAAAAAGGATTTGGCGACAAATACAATAACAAATACTCGGAAGTAATTCCAGGTTCTAGTGCATTAATGAGCTATTTAAAAACTTCCCTATAAAATACATTAGCCGTTCGTAGCCAGCGTTAAACAGTAGGTACCGGTCAATAACTACAGGGTGTCGCAAAACTACCGTTGTGGTATGAATGTTGTATAACTTTTTAAATTTATTTATATTTTTATTTCAGAATTTTGTGAAGCAAACTTGGCGAATTTGAAATGAAACGCTACACAACAGAACAGCGATCAGCTATTGTTGAATTTTTTAAAAATCAAGAGTCAATTGTTTTGACGCAGCGAGCTTATTGTCGCCTTTTTAATGTGCGTACTGGAACTCCAGAACCAACAATAAACCGCTTGGTTGGAATTTTCCGACAACATGGTAAAGTAAGACAGACAACACCGACGAAAATATCCAACGTGTTGTGGATAGTGTGCAGGATAGTCCAGAAACATCAACAAGAAGACTTTCGGCACAGCTGGGGCTATCGCGGAGAGAGCACGAATGTGCGCAGCCGATAATGGCCACTACTTGCGGGATATAATGTTTCATACTTAGGCCAAAAGTATTCCCCATTAATATACTATATAACAAAAAATAATAATAATAATTAACAAATAAATAAAAAAGTTATTAAACATTCAAACCACAACGGTAGTTTTGGCCACCCTGTATAAGAATATCGTGATCAACTTTCTTATTTAAGAGAAGATTCCCCTTGTTTCTTAATGGAATGCTGGGTGAAAAGTTTAGTAATACTCAATGTGGTTAAATTTTAAGGGCCGATGATGAATGTGAACCACACCTGAGGTTTTGTCAAGTTTTTTCTGCATTTCATTTGACATTTCTCAATTTCAGACTAACTCAAAAAAGCGTTAAAGTTATTATGAAAATGAAAATCAAACCACAACGGTAGTTTTCGTTCTATTTTTCGCACTCTAGTAGGAATACTCAAATCGTTATACCTATAATTTTTAATTCTATATTTGAAACGTCTTGTTGTTCGGGTAGCCAGGTGCTGGAATCAATTGCCTATTGAACTGCGAGTTTTTTCACACTCTAATAATGCATTTCGTCTTAAACTCGTTGATTACTTTATATCAGTTACACCTTAATAATTATATTCATAATTTTATTTTTATTTCCATGGATATAAAACATGTTTGCCAACAACTTGACTAAGGATCGTTTGTACAAATCTGGACTATATTTCTATTTTTGTTGTTGTTCTACTTAATGTAAATATGGCTGGGGAGCCAATCGCGTTAAATTACAATTGTATTTAATTATACATTTTTATTATTAAAGTTTATTCTAGTTTTTAAGTTTTTCTATTTGGGAATGTTTTTCTAAGTAATACGGTTTTTTTGGCCCTGTGGGCTTTTGTATTACTATATGAATTAATAACAATAAAAATAAAATAAATCAATATTCGAAGAAAATCATCTTCAGTGATGAGGCACATTTTTACATCAGTGGATTCGTCAATAAGCAGAATTGCCGCATTTTGCGAATGATAATACAAGAGTGATTGTCGAAAAAACAATGCACCCACAAAGAGTGACTGTTTGGTGCGGTTCAAGGGCTGGCGGCATAATCGGGCCGTATTCTTTCCAAAATGAGGCCGGTCAGGCAGTAACTGTGAATGGTGTTCGCTATCGTAACTTTTTATGGCCCGAATTGGAAGATATGGATGTGAACGATATGTGGTTTCAACAGGACGGTGCCACTTGCCACATAGCTAACGAAACAATGGTTCTTTTGCGCGACAAATCAACATCGGCCTTAAAATTTAACCACCAAGACCTATAAAGTATCGTTTTAAAATTCTAACATGACACAGCCATAGCCGTCCGTGTGCCTTTGAAATCACTATAGTGGTCAAACAAATCAATATAGGATCCTGAAATTTTGCATGAAAATGGCTTATATTCATAAACAGGGATTGTTAATGGGCGAAATCGGCCCAGGGGAAAAAAGTTCCCCTTTAAGGGTCTACAGTTACCTCAGTAAAAAGTGCACCTTGGAAAATCATAAATTTTTGTGGACAGAAATCCTTTAAAATGGGTACTATACGTGGGAGGCAGTAAATGTCTCAAAAAAGGCAATTGTTGTTGGCCTTTTTGGCTCATGTGGCCCAAAATACGCCCCGCATGGTAAAACGGGCGGGCGAGTATGATTTAATATTTACATATGGGTACTCCAATTTAAACATATTTTGCTACCAATCCAAATATAAAGTAGTTTTGGGACGGAAGTTTATGTCGAAAGGGGTCCAAAAAACGTGCTTTTGCGCTGAAATAGAGTAGGGAAGGTGGGTAGGGAATATGGCCGAACTAAACTACGTTTTTACTTGTTTTATTGTACATTTTTATTTGAGCAAAAAAAAGGGGCACGAAAAATTAACTCTTAAAAAATTGACGGAAATTTTGTATATCTTGCTTTATAAAAATAGGGAATTGTCAAACATTTTTGGAAATTCTTATTGAATGCGTTAATAGTGAATTTATGTTTTTAAAATTGTTTGCGGTATTGAAACGAGTTTTCGGAATATGTTGTAGTAAAAGAAGATCATCTTGAAAAGTGTAACAGCTTAAAAAATTAACCAGCCTTTCATCGTACGTAGACATGTACCCTCATCGTACTGACATCCCTCAAGCAAATAAATGACTCAGTAGTCGAAAACAAATAAATAAAAATCGGGAGATACTCGCTTTCTTCCACCACCACCTCACTACGTGCTAGAGCAGGCGAATCAATTTTCCACATTTCTGTTGTTGTTGTTGCTCTTACCTTATGAATATGGAACATTCTATTCATTGGAGGTATGCATATGTACTCCAAATAAACCTCTGGCTGGTTCTTATCTGTTCTTATCGTTCTTAGCCCAACTGAAATCACGGGAAATTCACGAACACTCTACCAAACTGTCCTATGAACAATCAAGCTTTGGGGGGCAATTGATAACGACACTTACGTGTATTCCATGTTATTTTCGTCTACCGTACTTCGTACCCTATCGCTTAAGGCAATTCTTAGTAATAGCTACGAAAGAGAAGAGTGGAGTATTGAACTTATTTCCAAGAACACATTGGGTAATAATGACGGAGACGCAGAAAAAATGTTGTTGGTAATTTCAAAATTGTTTAGAGAATAAGATTGGTGAATTGGCCGTGATGGCCTGAATAATGCTGCTGTCGGGTTGAGATAAGCATGCCCACACGCGCCATTGATAAAATCTTTAGTCCATATGGTTTCCATAGATTATTCGGCAATGTATGCATCTATTTCTCCTACTCTACTAGCAATTACGCCATATATCCTTTAATGCGGAAAAAGATAAAACCATGTTGAAATCCTCTATGATCATCCTTACTGTGCTTTGTCGGAATAGTCGGGATAGCTTGTATTATTTAGTAAGCCGTTTGAGCTTTGTGTGGCTGCCTAGCTATGTCGTACAATAACTTTCGAAGGCGGTGGTCAATCACGCTTACAACTTTCATCAAAAAAATTTCATTAAGAAATTATAGAATATAGAATGGTATCTCGGAAAAACGATTTTTACCAGCAGTATATGTGCTAGGGTGTTTTTAGGTCTGCGCAACCGAATGAAACTTTTTTTGCTTGGGTTCAATTTCGAAGAGTATTAAAGTCCAATCAAACCAATAAAGAGTGACATTTGTACAAAGACAATTGTCCGTTTTGCTCCGTCACCGTTTTATTTCAATTGCGAAAAATTTAATCATTCTCTTAGCAACCGAATTATTTGCAAATGTATGTGTATTTGATTAAGGGAGTGACATTTCATATTTTGCATTAGAATAAGTCAAAATTACAAACCAATCAAGCAATTAATGAAATGATCAGGACACATTCAATTTTGTATTCTACATAAAACTTTCAGGTTGAACTAAATTCACCGGTTGTGTTTTGAAATGAATCGTTAATCTAATCTACCTGTCTGCAGAATAGCCTTCTGCAGACACGTTTGCTGACAATATAATGCATTTACTTTAACTTTTAAGCGAGTGACGCATGACTGCTACTCGCTTTAATCTACTGGCGAAAATGTATTTGATGCCTTCGTTTTTGCACACTCTCTTAAAAAAATACACGAGCCTCTTTATGTTTTGGTTTTCTTTGGAGTAAATAACTTTACGTCCCAAACGTACGATAATTTGAGAAATATTTGAGCACGCTGAATAGAATTCTTAGGTAGACGTATTTAAATTTGACAATTGTCCTCAGCACTCATTTGATTTTTCTAAAAGCTTCTTATTAGGACATTCTAAGAGAAATTATATTATTCTGTGACTTTTCCAACTTCCCTCGTAGTAATATGAAATGCGACACTGCTCTCATCAAGTACCTTCTGTTAATAGACTACTCTCAACTTTTGATAGAGTTCCGTCATGTAGTTTGCGTTGAACAGCTGTTGAACTTTATTTTTGGCGGAAAAAACCGTCAAGCCAGAAAAAGCTTGAGAAATAATAATGGGCTCTGCACTATCGGTTTCAATGGTAAAAAAGTGGTTTACTGACTTTCGTTGGGGTCGCACAAGTACAACTGATGCCAAACGTTCTGGACGGTCAATAGAGGTAAATAAAAAAATTCACGATATGGTGTTTGCCGATCGAAGTGTAAAAGAGCGTGAGATTGCTGATGCCATACGCATTTAATGCGCAGTGTGGTTTCGATTGTACATGTTCAGTTGGTTTTAAGAAAGCTAGCTGCAACATGCGCGCCGCGATTGCCGAAATTGCAAAAATTGGGTTACGAATTGGTACCTCAACCGCCATATTTTCGGATTTAGCTCCCAGTGACTATTTCCAAACCTAAAAAAGACTCGTTGAAAAGAGATTCAGCTTCAACTATGAAATTATTGATCAAACAAATGCCTATTTAATGGACCTCGAAAATCCTATTTTTTGAAGTGATTCAAAAATTGGAGAAACGTTGCACTAAGTGTATTGAACTAACAAGATATTATGTTGAAAAATATTTTTTTTTGCAAAAAAAACCGTTTTATTTGAAAAGTCACGCAATTATTGAACTGCCCTCGTACTATTTTACCGTCCTAAGTTCTACACCTCGAACTTGAAAATTAAATGTGTACTGTGGATATAGAAAATACGGACGCCTATTACAACAACGATTTTAGGAATTATTTTATTACATTTTTAATGTTTCGCCAATTTTTCAAATAAAATACAAAAATAGTAATTTTCTTTTAGAATGATCCGCCTTGGTATTTTAGGTATTGGGAAAGACTTTCACAACAACCACCGACTTACAATAAGAGATATGTAAATTATGTGATGTTGAACATCTAAAAACTGTTTTGTTGGAGCCTCTTTTAATATGTAATGCTCAGTTGATTTGAGACTAGTTCCTCGATTTTCTTCATTCCTAATACGGATGATCACATACATGGGTATTTGTATAGTTCGTTTCAATCCTGTTATGCAGAGAACTAATACAATATTCTCTAAATAATACTTATTTCAGTATGGGCTTTCGAGGTTATTTCTTACGACTTAAAAATATCCGACTCGGCTTTGCTCTGTTGCATGGATCCGAAGGAATAATTTTTAATGATTCTGTCGCTTAGATCTGCTGAATTTAAAAGATGTCCTGTCGCTTAGATAAGTTTGAATGAGTTTAGTTCTAATTAAATGATAAATCGTTATTTATGCGCTTTATATTGTTGAACATTCACAAATTTCCTTTTCTTTCATTTGAAACTTGAATGAATATTCAAATTTTAACGCAGATATGTTTTGATCTAAGAGGGTAATTCAATGAATCATTCGAATAGATCCTGCTGAATTTAGAAGATGGTATGTTAACTTTACAGGCATCGATCGATGTTTATTTACGTAGACCAAAAACCCTCAAGAACAAATATAACCTAAAGTTAAAGTTTAATCGCTTAAACGTGGCAACAATCAGGAATAAATAGTAAACGTCATATTTGACAGAAGTCGCCAAAGCCCGGGAGGCAAACCTTTAAAGAGTTCGAGCTGTTCCGGTTCATTGGTTAAGAGCAGGTCTGAACCACTGGTTCGGTTTTTTTAAATTGTTTTTAGGTGTTCTTTTGGTTGGGGTCAACGGTTAAAAATGCATAGGAAAAACATATTTTTTCATGTAAATTATTTTTTACTACAGTCGAACTTCCCTAAAATGAATCTTGACGGGACCAGAAAATTACTTCATTATATAGAAACTTAATTATACGGAAATTATATTTTTTCCCCACTTTTTATTTAAAATAATAAGCCATATTAGTTTGGGTTACACTTTTAAATTTTTCCAAAATTGTTATTGATGTGACTTTCTTCTTTTTGTTTGTTTTGATTTTCCTCATTTGGAAATACCCTTATTGTATGTAGATTCATTCTCGGTGCACAGCGCTGTTAGTGTGCGTAACAGGATATTATTTGAACAATTCATTAAAAGGAGACAAAAACGCATATGAGTCAAATTTACACCTGCAAAATTGTTTCATTGTATAGAAAATTTCCGTGTATAGAAATTCATTATAAGGAGATCAAAGTACAAGAATATGGGAAGGAAAAAACTGTGTTTTTAAAATCAATTCATCAAAGGAAAAATTCATTGTATAGAAGTTCACTATAAAGAAGTTTGACTGTAAATTCAATTAAAGCTAAGGTACGAGGTCTATTATTATTGATTAATGAAAAAGTATTTTTTTGTTCAATAATTTCTACTTTGTCCCCTTCAAAGTATTTCCCCTCAGATATAATACACTTGCGCAGCGTTTTTTCCAATCCTCGAAGCAGTCCCAATATGAACTTTTAGGTATGACCTTGGGCTCTCATAGCGATCAATCATCGCCATACGACGTCTTTCATGGATCTCTTTTAATGTTTCGGTTTGACAATTTTCATCTAACAGTAGGTTGGTTTACGGTTCGGTTCAAAGACAACACAAGTGTTGTGGTTTGGTTCAACCCGGTTCAGGTTCGGATTGCATCCCTGGCCAAAACATTATCACCACCACAGATTGTCAAAACAACATCCAACCGTAGTAGGAACCCTTGAACTCCATTATACATGTAAAACCAAAAAAATAAAAGTTGTTTGCACGATAAGATTCGATTTGATCGCAAAAAACAGCGAATAAAGACCGACTTTTTAAATTCCTGATTTTTTTCCTTTTGTGCTACGTGTGGATTTTTTATAGGACATTGATTTGAGTCGATTATTGTGAACTGATATTCGACGTTGCCGATGTTGAATGTGATTCACACCTAAACGTCAAGTTTTTTCTGCATTTCATTTGATATTTCTCGATTTCAGACTAACTCAATTTAAACGAGCAACGCGTTAAAGTTATTCAGGCTTATTATGAAATGGGCGTTCAAATCAAAATACTTATAACGTATGCGGAATGAAATCGCAACAAAAATAAAACATTTTTTTTTCTTTTAAACAAAAAAAAATTGATTTCATTTTTTTAAGATAATACATTGTACTAGTTTAATGTAAAAAAATATTTGGACCCATTCGAGCTGCTTTGCGGCAATTTTGAGAAACTTTTTCCATGGCTGTTGAAAATGTCGATGTTGGCATGTTTTGAAGCTCCTTTCGAATTTTTGAATCAAATTTTTGGTAGTTTTGGGTCTGAAGTTATTTGCATATACTTTTCGTTTTAAATTTGCCCAAAAATCCTCAGTTGGGCGTAATTGGGGTACATTGGGTGGATTTTCTTCGTTACATACATATGGAATTTGAAGGGTGTCCATGGCTTCCAATGTCTTCTTGGCGTAATGATTTGATGCTAAGTCGGGCCAGAAGATTACATTTAAGTTTCTATGCTTCTTATTCATAAATTCTTCAACTTTTGGTAAGCAGAAACTAATATTTCTTTCAGAATTGACGGCCAAACCGGACTCAAAAAAAACTGGTTCAGACATTCCATGCTGACTAATTGCAAGCCACAATAAAACTTTTTTAGGAAATTTTGAATGCTCCAAATACTTTATTTTATCGCCTACGTGTTTTTTTCCTTCAAAAAAATGTTTTCCTTGCCATTCGTTTCCATCCAATGTGAAATTAGACTCATCGTCCATGATGCATACAATGTCGCTCTTGACTTTGAATGTATTTTTGACCAAACTTGTAAGTCGATACGTTTGAGTAACTTCTTGAGCTTCTGACGCTTTTGCCTGTTTTTTCTGGACTTTCTCTGAATTCCCATATTTTTCCGTCACATTAGAACTTTTTCCCAAGCTCCCTATAGGATTTAGCGACTTTACCATCGGTAATTTTTCGAATTCGGCTTCTCATAGAAGAGTCGTTCAAACTACACTTTTTTCCAGAACCACGTTTTCTTTCTGTTGTTTGTCTTTTCTCATATATCGCCAGTGTTCTATCTACGAACTTCGATTTTCTCCTTGCTCTACAAAATGAGAAACAATATGGGATTTCTTCCAATCAGGATGATGGTCGAAAAAATTACAAATGGTTTTTCGACGTTGTTCTTCTTTTGACGACATTGCAAACAAAATAAATGATCAACTTCAGCAAAAATCAAATAGCAATATCACAAAACATGTGGTAAATGAAAAATAACGGTACTTTGTTTACATTTTTAATTTTGCTTTGTACCCAGCGTTGTAAAATTTGTTGCGATTTCATTTCGCAAACGTTACATATCGTGCACTTCGGTCACTGATTTTTTCGGCCAATTTAATCGTCTACAATCGGAAAAATCCTGCAAAAATTTAAGCAAACCGGGTCTCAGGAGATGTGAAAACACCAATATTGCTACTGTTTGCGATAATGTAGCTGAAGAGCCGTCCACCTCAACTCGTCGTCGTGCCCAACAATTGCACCTCTCACGCTCGTCGTTGATGAACATTATGCATAAAGACTTGCATTTACACGCTTACAAGGTGCAATTGACTCAAGAACTAAAACCTTTTGACAATTCCAAACGTCGTCAATGGTCAGAATGGTGACAAGAAATGGCATCGGTCCTTAAAATTTAACCACCCTTAGTTATGCCCAGTTTGCATCTATGATAAGTAATAAATATCAACCTGAAATCCGTTGAACCTTGATTTTGTTTATCTAGAGTATGTGTGAATAAGGGTGGGGCATTTAAATTTTAAATATGAACTACCGATTACTTCGACTTTGGTATAATACGATAACATTCATTTTTATTTTTAGCTTTATGTTTGACATTTGCACAATGGGACGCTATACGCTCGAACAAAATTGGGAAATATTAAAAACTTACTTCCAAAGTCCTTAACGCAGACTGTAAGAAATTTACATGGAAAATTTTCCAGAAAAGATTGGACTTTAGTTCAGTTTGTGCGTCAAATTGTGAAGCGAGTTCATGAAAATGGATCGTTATTGGACAAACCAACCCGGGTATGTTCTCATCTAGTGCCTTCAATCGGAAACATTGCTGCTGTGGCTGAGAATGTCCAAGAGCATCAATCAACATCAACTCGTCATTGTTCTCAGGACCATTCTTTAAGAAGAATTTTGAATAAAGACTACGGCATGAAGGCTTACCAAGTTCAATCAACATCAACTCGTCATTGTTCTCAGGAACACTTCTTTAAGAAGAATTTTGCATAAAGACTACGGTATAAAGGCTTACAAAGTTAAATTGGTCCATGAACATAAACCTCATGACCATCCGATGCGTTTTAGCTTCGCCCAATGGGTCCAAAAAATCGTGTTGTCAGATGAAGCTCATTGTCATCTCGGTGGCTGTGTTAATAAGCAGAATCACCTTATATATGGTTCAGAGAACCCACATGTGACTTTTGAAAAGCTCAACGGAGTGGATTCATTTCTTCAAAAATGAGCAAGGAGCCGCCGCTACCGTCTAGGCTAGTGTAACCGCACCATGCTCAACGAATTTTTGTTTCCAAATATTCAAGAGAATGACAAGGACGACAATTGGTTTCAACAAGACGGGGCCAAATGTCACACAGCCAACACAACTATCGATATTTTACGCGCTGTTTTTAAAAATCCAATTATCAGCCGAAGTCGTGATTTAAATTGGCCGCCTCGGAGCTGTGATTTGAGCATTTCGATTATTTTCTGTGGGCAGCCATTAAGGATAAATGTTACTCGAAGCATCCAAAAACAATTAATGCGTTGAAACATGAAGTCAAAGTTGCCATTAAAGAGATTCGAGCCGAATCAATTAAAAATGTACTTTAAAATTGGTTTGATTGGATGAGGTACTGCCGAGCTAGTTGTGGTGAATGATATTGTGTGTGGTCAAATATTTAGTGACAACATTCAACCTTTCCATTAAAACCAGTAATTTGAAAAAATTATCAGGTCTTTTTTTAAAGACGATTCAAAATTAAAATCGCCCACCCAGTATTTTATCAGTTGAGTCGAAAAATTGATACCCAAAATGATACATTAACGACCAGTTTAAAATTCTTCAAAATGCAAAAGAATGGTGTCTCTTCTAATTTAGTTTTAAATAAAGTTTTAAACACATATCTGCCCGCATCGGCTAGATTTATAATAGATGTATTAAATTTTATCACGTTGTATGATTGACATTGTAACATATCTAGCATCCTCATCTGACACAAAGCTTTTCTTTTCCAATTTCTAATCTTTTAAAATCCGGTTCTCGGCAATTTCAAAATCATTAATGACCTTTAAACTTTTCGTTTTCATGATAATAATTTTCACAAATGCGAAAAAGAGTGGCATTCAGTCAGTAGAATAACATTTTATATAAAGCTTGAACGGTTCCTCTACTAGAAAAAACTGATTATACGTTTTTGTCGGTTTAGTTTCAAAACACAGCTTTCAGAATTTTCAGAAATGAAACAATAACCTGATAAGGTTCGGACATCACTAGTTCGACTTTTAACAACAATTTCAAATTATAACGAGTAGAAAAAAATATTGAACTGAACTGAATAATCTATAAGTTCTCGATGTTAAGCGGCGAACCAGTCGAAACCGGTTTGGCGCTCGGACATTTAATTATAATGAAAATATACTCAATTTCGTGGATTTTTATAAGCTACTGGCACTGATAACGCCATGAAAAAACCCCCACCATGTGTGTGGTTGACTCTGGGTCCCTTGCATCTTTCATAGTCTGCGACGATTGATTGATTAATACAGGGTGCTGGCATTCGCAAAAACGAGCTGCCACGATTGGCGCTGGACAATGTGCGTTCCGCCGTTCGGCTATTGCTGAAGTCTGTCCATGTAGACTGATAAAACGCATCGCTTGTTGTATAACACAATGAAAGAAAAAAATAACAGGCCTGGAGGCCAGACATATAAACTCAATTCGTGCGGCGATCCGTCTCACTCTCTGTGGGTGTTATCTGTATCATTTATTCGCATAATAATGACCAGACTTTGTACTTGTTTCCTTTCCCTTTTCTGCTTGCTTCACAAATACACACCATGGTGGGTATGCATGGAACAAGCGCAACACCAGGGAAGAAAACCTTCTGCATGAAGCGGACCAGACGTCCAAAGTCCACATAGGGAGTAGCAATGTTTGTAAACAAATAGTTTTCAAAATATACCGTCTTTTGAAGAACTCGTGTCCAACATATTATCTACTATTCTTGGCTCGTATATGTACACACATACAGCCAATCGTACTCATGGAAAGTTGTTAAAGGTCGTGTTGCCGATCGGGGAGTGTGTTTTTTGTTAGTGTTGCCTTAATATTTTGCCAAAAAATATTCATAAATTATAGATTATTTTTTGTTTATTTGCTCTGACAGTATCTCGTCTAGACATTTAAAATTGTTGTTCAATTTTTGGAAAGTTTTCGTATCGACATTAACCAGTCGCTAGTGTAGAAGTTAAAGTATATATAAAGTTATCATTTTTTTTGCTTTGTAACTTCCAAAGCATAAATAACACAATTTCTTCAATTTTCCATGTAGCTATGGTATTGTTTCTACTGCCCATTCTTCTTGGGTTTTATTTTAAGAATCGCCTGATTTTTGCTTTAGAATTTTTTTTCTTTCACTGACTTTTCATAGATTCTAATCATTTTTAGAGAATAAACTTCTTTTTAAGAATTTGTTTAGAAATTTCTGATTATTAAAACTAAATACGAGGTTTGCTATATATATTTCTGGGCTGGGCAACACTCAGTGTTGCCTGGCGCCATCTGACATTTCCATTGGAAAGTTTGACATTTTTTAGCATAAACGTACTCAGTTTGACGTACGACCATCATTTGTGTTGTTTACAGTGACTTGAAAAAATCAATTTGGCAAAAAATGGAATTAACTCGTGAACATTTTCGTGCGATCATTTTTCACAACATTCGACGTGGATTATCACGTAAGAGTGCATCGATGAACTTAAATCTTTGTATGGCGATGAAGCACCATCCTATAGCAATGCGAAAAACTGGTTTAATGAATTCAATCGTGGCCGACGCTCGCTCAAAGACGAAGGTCGTCCAAAAACGGCCGTTGTGCCAGAGAACACTGATGCCGTACGTGAACTGATAATGCAAGATCGTCATGCGACATACCGTGAGATAGAGGCATCCTCGGGCATTTCTTCCACCAGCATACATTCGATATTGCAAGAACACCTGGCCGTACAAAAGGTTTGTTCTCGTTGGATCCCGCACAATTTGACAAACGCTCAAAAACAGTCAATTCTCAGTGGTACACCTAAATTTGTTTGCGTGAAGTCTTCGGGGAAATTCGAAAAACGAACAAAAGAAGACGAATAGTGCACCATGACAATGAGAGCTCTCATACATCGGCTCAAACCAGCAACTTTTTGACCGGCCAAAACGTCGAATTAATGGGTCATCCGCCGTATAGCCCTTACTTGGCACCCAATGACTTCTTTTTATTCCCGCACATCAAGAAAAAAAAATGAGTGGTCAACGATTTTCGTCACCAGAAGATGCTGTTGAAGCGTTCAAAAACCATGTTTTGGAGCTGTCTCAATCGGAGTGGAAAAAGTGCTTCGACAATTGGTTTGAGCGCATGCAAAAGTGTATAAATCATGCTGGAGAATACTTTGAAAAACAATAAAACCATGTTTGATGATAAATATTCGCATTTTCATTATTAGGCCAGAAATTTTTAAAGCAGCCCTCGTATACTCGTTTCACACCACTCGTTGTAAAAGAAAATCTATAGATGGCTCTGAATGTGGTGTCTCCGTAAAGGTGAATTGTATTTCATGGGCAATTGTTTGAAGAAAGTTTAAAAAGTAAACTTTGCAACAGTAGTTCTCATACGTTTGGTGAGAACCTCGTCATGGATCCGAAATCGCGATAAAAGCAGAGTGCATTTACGAAACTCAATGCCACTTTACCATATTGTAAAAAACTTGTCTTCTATTAAAATGTAGATGCATGAGATCTCGAACCGGTTAATACCTGTTCAACAACTTACATTAACAAAATGTTTCCAATGATCTTTGAACCAAATTTGAACTATTTAACCGCACTAGAATCACGGTTTAAGATTACCTCAAAAGCAATTCGAATTCCCTTAACATTCTTTTTTCCATCCAAAATATAAGCAATAATTTAAAGGTCTGGGAATATTACTCGGTTTTAGTTTAAGTGATCCATCTAGAGCTATTTTTTCAGAACAAAAAAAATATAAAAATGCAAATCAAGTGTGGAATCTTTATTGGTAATTTGAAAGGACATTTTGTGGCGTTTATTTTTTGAAAATAATTACCTTCAAATGTTGGCAACTGTATTATGGAAATGAGCCTTCGTTGAGAAACATGAAGATCCGCTGTTTACGACCAAAATTTTGTTCAGTGATGAGGCCCATTTCTGGGCCTCAATAAACAAAATTGCCGCATTTGAGCTGAAGAGCAACAAGAAGAGGTTCAAGAGGTGCCATTATACCCAGAGAAACCCACGGTTTGGTGCGGTTACTAAGCTCGTAGAATCATCGGTGCATATTTTTCAAAAATGATGATGGCCAGAACGTAACCGTGAATGGTGCTTGCTATCGCGCCATGACATCGATCTTTATGCTACCTGAAATTGAAGCCCGTAATCTTGACGACACTTGGTTTCCACCGTGGCACCGTCCTGCCACTTGCCATGTAGCTGGTCAAACAATGGATCTAGTGAGAGGTCATTTCGAAGAGCAGCTAATTTCACATTTTGGACCGGTGAATAGGCCGCCTAGAATGTGTGATATCACACCTTTAGACATTTTTCTTTGGAACTATGTAAAGTCCAAAGTCTATGCTGACAAACCAGCTATGATTCGATTCAGGTCTTGGAAGCCAACAGTACGCGTGTCATTAAAGCCATACCGGTCCAAATGCTCGAACGAGTCATCCAAAATTGGACCCTCAGATTGGAAGCCCTGAGGCGTAGTTGCGGCCAACATTTGAAGGAAATTATATTCAAAAAATAAATGCCATAAAAGGTCCTTTTAAATTACCATAAAGATTTCTCACTTGATTTGAATTTTTATTTTTTTTGTTCTGAAAAAATACCTCTAGATTGATCACCCTATATAAAGTATATGACAGACTCAAACAGAATGATTTTCAAAAAAATGGCCAAGTTTAAATAAGGTTTGTCATCACAAAAGTTCGAATCAAAAACTATGGAAAACCCAAACTGCAGTTGATTTGTTTGAAACATTTTAAAAAATGTTCCTCATAAAATGTTATAATTTTAAGGTTTAATTGAGTCCAAGATTTTGTTTGTATTTCTTAAATCTTTTCATATCCGAGATACCCGTGACAGCGCATAAAATCCCCATTATTTTGTTCAGTTGTCCCGCACTGTCGCCACTTTATAGTGTTGGGTTAAGCAAATCTTTCAGCCAGACGTTATGACGTTCAAAGCCCACATATAATTAGTATCTTAAAGATGTTCTTTTTTTGCTGTTGTTATGTTTGTGCCTGCCTGATCTCAGGGACGATATCAGGCACACAATGACATCAATGTAATGATATCGCCATTATATGAGTAAGAGTGAATTCATTTATAATCAGCTTCAGTTAAATATTTTCTATTACATTTTAATTTGTTGTACATGTGACACAGATTATCGAATTCAAAAATAATAACGGTTGCACTTTAAATTCCATATATATTTTCAAACATACCACCAGTTTTCGTTTAAATGTTTTTAATGTATTTTAATTGTTTTCGTTTAACGGAAAAACGCAGGTATTTCGCGAGATCAGTTGCTATGCTCACTAAACGATCATCATCACTGATCACAATCATAAATGTGCATAATTGAGTGGCACACTGGAACAGGAGGTCCGTGGGGTCCACCTTTGTCATCGCCATTACATGGGTTAGCATACAAAAATAAATCCGCTTACGCACAGCCAGAGCCAGGCAGGCAGGCAGCAGTCATAAGCAGAAATATGTACAAATGCATTCATGTGCATGGAAACGAATCGTACCATCGATAGTTGACCCTCCACGGTGTCGCACACCACAAAACGTATTGACAGAAAGCGCAACGGTGGTGCTGTGTGCTGGGATACGCATAGTATTTTTAGGAAATTAGTCGACAGCATAGATTTGTGTGATGTTGTATTTTGGTTTTGTTTTGTGCGCTATCAAGGGTCTCCCACTATTGTGTTCGCAATTACAAACAAACATTGGGAAGATCAATAGCATGTTGGTCCATTTGTAAATGTTTCCTTCAATGGCATTTATGCCGGGGGTTTCGTTGATCTAAGACAAATGAAAATCTATAAATAATGCGTGTGTCTGCACAAACTAAGTATACTTGCGGGGAGTTGTAGGCATAGGTACCAAAACGTGTTGGCTGTCCAATGCATTCACGGTCGTGAATTAATTAGTTGACACAAAGTCACAGCTAAACAAAACTCATGTAAGTTTCTATGGGGTGGAAGGAAGTACTCTATTTAATTTATGGATTTGTAATGAAGAGTTTAAAACTGAAAATATTCCGAATGAGGGTTTTTATCCGTTTAAAAACGATACGATCGTATTTCATATTTTGAATGTATCAAAGCTGATCGCCTTTGGTGTCGGTAATACGTTTGCTCGATTTACTTAGTAGGGACATAAAAACTGTTACACACGTTTTATGCTGTAAAATAAAAAGTACTGAATGTTTTTGGACCAAATATTTTTTAATATATTTATTGATGTGTATTGTATCCAAAAATAGTCTACTTATTTGAAATGTCCGCCTTTTGCCTTTACACACGCCTTAAGTCGCACTGGCCAATAGTCAATAGCTGCACCAACCTCGTCCATTGGAAAATTGGTCACAGCTCGAACCAAAGCAGTCTTAACAGATCCAATGTTGGGGTATCTTTTGTGACCAACCTTGTCCTCTAAAACCGTCCACAATTTGTAATCCAATGGGTTCAAATCTGGACTGCCTGTGGGCCATTCTTCAGAGCAAATGAACGCTGGTAAATTGTTTTAGCCTTATGGGCCGGCGCAGAATCCTGCTGGAAAGACCATGGCTGGTTTTGGAACAGGGAATTGTTAAGAGGCTTCACAACAGCTTCCAAAACGGTTTCTTGGTAAACTTTGGCCGATGTTTTGACTCCTTGTTCGCAGAAATGCAGGTCAGTGACCCAATCGTAAGAGACACCCCACCAAAGCATGACTGAAGCTGGTTGAAGACCCTTTTCAACCCATGGGATCAGTTCAGATGCTTCCTTAGATGACCGCGCATTCACTCTATCATTTTGCTTGTTAAATTTTTCCTGAACGGTAAAAAATTTTTCATCGGTGAACAAAAGTTGTCTGTTCAAGTAATCAGCGTGCTTCACCAAAAGACGTTTGCATTTTTTAATCCTATTTGTTTTTAAACTGCAGTCAATAAATGTCCAGTACGTCGTTTGAAAGCCCCAAGTCCCAAGTCTTTTTAAATGATTCGACTCATGGACTTTTGCGCGATATTCATCCCACGGGCCATGATTTTCTGTTTTCGGAGCGGATTTCTGTCAATTCTTGATTTAACGGCTTTGATGACATGCAGTGTTCGAACAGAGCGTGGGTGGCCCGACCGGTGGCGGTCTTTTACATCTCCAGCCTCCTCAAACAGTTTATGCATCGGTAGACGAACATGCGGCTAATCCCTAGTGGCCGGAGCGTATTGAAAATAGCCTTTTTTTATTTTACACTGGAAAATATCGATATTGAAAATATCGTTTTTTTTTTTTTATTGTACACTGGAAAAGCGCTATTAAAGCGATACGGTTCTCATTATCTGACCACTCCATGATGAAAGTTGAAACAATTTTAAAATCCAGTTACAGACTAACGCTATTGAGGTTAGCTTTCAAACCCCATATGTGACGCGCAAAATAGAAAGGGACCTAAGGTCAAAAACCAGTTTTTTTCAGGAGAGCCATTTAAAAGATTAGGCCCCTTTCTATTTACGCTTAGAATCGCCGACTTCACTTTCATAAAACGCGCATATCTCTGGGAGGGAACACTTTTGGGGCATGGGATCGGTCTCATTCGATGCTCAGATGTTGTCCATATCAAAAAAAGAAAATTGATTTTTTTACCCTTAGGTCCCTTTCTCTATGCGCTGTCACATATGACATTAACGGGGTATGTTCAGTTCTACTATTGAAGTGGGTGTGTTCAATGTTGTAACAGTATTTATGTCCCTACTAAGTATATCGAGCTTTCTTAGAGATCGTAGATGGGTTCTCTTTTAATATACACATAGTCTGACCGCAGGTGTACCACAGGGCTCAGTCCTTTCTTCCTCTTTATTTCTTATTTTCATTGACGATCCTTTGGGCCAGACCGTAAATCTAATCTACTCTTTTGCGGATGACAACAACCTCTACCGTAGGCCGAGTCTTCAAAATATTGAAGACAAAACGCGAATTATGGATGAGACACTTAGACGGGATTTACTGGCCATTTCCGAATGGGGTCGAGTGAAGAGGGTAGATTTGAATGCGCGTAAGACACAGTGCTGCATATTCGTTTTTCGCCCTACAGTCTGTATGTGGAATCGACTTCCGGCAAATGTATTTCCCACTAATTGCGACATCCAGAAGTTCAAAGCAAGTGTCAATAAACATTATAACCTATTTCCCCTCTCCTATCCTTTACTTTCCACTCGAAAACGCAATACACCGCATGTTTAGGGGGCACCCCCTGAGCGTTGGTTATTAAAAAACACATTTCATCAAAATCTTAGTAAGAAACAACAGGGGATGAATACATTGGCCCAGAAATCTGCAGCGGTAAATTATGATAGAAGGATCTATGACAATTATGTTTGAAACTTAATTTAGGTCAAATGCTCGCCACGGCTTCAGTGGCATACCTCTATCCGATGGTCCTTATTCTCAATGATTCTGAGACATAATAGAGGTTCAATGTCGTTAATGTGCCGAAATATCTCACCCTTTACTTCTTCAATTATTCTTGGCTCATTTTATTTTTCTTTTAAATATCCACAAAGAAAGAAGTCCAAAGGTGTCAAATCACATGATTGTGGCGGCTAATTAACATCGCCACGATGTATTTGAGTTTCTCGCACAAAAAAGACATTGTTTCGTTGGCTGAGTGGCACCATCCTGTTGGAACCACATATCGTCTAGGTCCATATCCTCTATATCTGGCTACAAAAAGCCCATTAACATCTCGCGATAGCGAACACCATTCACGGTTACTGCTTGGTCGACCTTATTTTCGAAAAAGTCCGGCCCGCTGAAGCCGCCATCCCATAAAACGCACCAAACAGTCACTCTTTGTTGATACATCAGCTTCTTAATAACCACTCGTTGATTCTCATTTGCCTAAATGTGGCAATTCTGTTTCTTAACGAATCCACTAAGGTTAAAGTGTGCCTCGTCATGAAGTGCACAAAAATGCATTTTGTTTTGATCCCCCATTTTCGTAAAAGACTTTAACAATGACTTTAACCTTCATGCGCTGCTTACGAGGGCTCCTATATATATTTCTGGCCTAATAATGCAAATGCGAATATTTATCATCAAAATGGTTTTATTGTTTTGTATTTAAGGTCAATACACTTTTGCATGCGCTCAAACCAATTGTAGAAGCACTTTTTCCACTTCGATTGAGACACCTCCAAAACATGGTTTTTGAACGCTTCAACAGCATCTTCTGGCGACGAAAATCGTTGACCAAGCATTTTTTTCTTGATGTGCGGAAATAAAAAGAAGTCATTGCGTTCCAAGTCTGGGCTGTATGGCGGATGACCCATTAATCCGACGTTTTGGCCGGTCAAAAAGGCGCTATTGAGCCGATGTATGCCAGCTCGCATTGTCATGGTGCACAATGATTCGTCTTCTTTTGTTCGTTTTTCGAATTTCCCCGAAGACTTCAGGCAAGCAAATTGTGGTGTACCACTTAGAATTGACCGTCCTACGTTGCTCAAGCGGAACTGTCGCCACATGACCAGTTTTGCCGAAGAAACAGGCGACCATTTGCTTCGAAGTGCTTCTTCCACTAACAACTTTTGTTGGATTTGGCTTGTCTTCGAAGACCCACATGGTCGATTGTTGTTTTGTTTCGGGCTCATACGCATAGATCAATGATTCGGCACCTTTGACAATCTTATAAACGTCTTTAAAAGCACCACGTATTTTTTCAAAATTTCTTTGCACCAATCGACACGAGCCTTTTTTTAGAGCGATTGGCAAATTGTGCGGGATCCAACGAAAACAAACCGTTTTTACGGCCAGGTGTTAATGCAGTATCAAATGCATGCTGGCGGAAGAAATGCCCAATGATGCCTCTATCTCACGGTATGTCACATGACGATCTTGCATTATCAGTTCACGCACGGCATCAATGTTCTCTTACACAACGGCCATTTTTGGACGACCTTCACAAGCTTCACCTTTGAGCGAGCGGCGGTAACGATTGAATTCATTAAACCAGTTTTTAGCAGTGCTATAGGATGGTGCTTCATCGCACTACAAAGATTTAAGTTCATCGATGTACTCTTGTCGTGATAATCCACGTCGAAAGTTGTGAAAAATGATCGCACGAAAATGTTCACGAATTAATTCCAATTTTTTGCCAAATTGATTTTTTCAAGTCACTGTGAACAACACAAATGATGGTCGTACTGCAAAACGTTCTGAGTACGTTCATGCTAAAAAATGTCAAACTTTCCAATGGAAATTACAGATGGCGCTAGGCAACACTAAGTGCCAGTAATATATATATATAGCAACCCTCATACTTGCTAGCTATTTGTCTCTTTCAAAGATTGATGGTAACAAAAGACCGTGAATTCATATTTATTATTTAGAATAACCTTTTAACTAGAAGAAAATTCCATAAATGGACTAGGGGAAACTTAAATAAGTGATCTGTGCACGATTTTTTGTACTCACTGACCGGGACCAACTGTTTAACGCCGGCTAATGCATTTTATAGAGAAATTTATTTACGAGGCTTATGAAAAAAACGAGGAACTTATCGGAAATTTGAGAGCTATTTAGTTATCACCCATGGTACAATATACAAGGTTTAAAGTGTGTTCGTTTACTTTCCCAGTAAAAATTAGCAAGTTTCTACTTTTGAGAGCGTAAGGCCAATTTTATTCTCTTTTTTCTATCTAATTTCAGTGATTAACATATATATTAAATAAAATTATATTCCAATTTTTACTTACCTATTCTGTTGTAAATTTATTTTACTTTTATTTGTTTACATAAAACAGCTGATTTCAAGCATCTGTTCTATCTTGCAAATTTTGGTCGGCTAAAATTTCTCCAACCAAAATTTGCAAACTCTCCAACATCGAATTGTCAAAATTTTCTCTCTCTGGCTCTCATTTACTAGACTTTCTGTGTAAACGAACACGATCTAGTAAAATTTTTCACAAATTTGCAAGTAAACGAACACACTTTAGTCACTGGCCAAACAACAAATTAACATTTCGCTGTACAGTCAAAGTCACATGAAAAAAAATGCCAAAAATAAATTTTTTGTGAATGTTTAATGATTATTGTGAATGTCTGATATAGAACTTTAGCTTTACAAACTTTATGAACTGTCTTTGCCAAATTTCAAAGTCTAAATTTATACGAGAAAAACTTGTAAATCAGATGACTGCATAACACTACCATATCATGAATAATTGGTTACTAATCCAGTAAACAAATCGAAGAAAAATTGGGAAAAGTGTCTAAGGAAGTTTCCCAAATTGACGGATTGCAAGGAAAATATTTTCCGGGAACATTTTTGTTATAAATGTATATATAAATATGTATGTATATAAATTTTACTTACTGACCACTACCTTCTGTTTAAAACCAGTTGCGAACGACTAATAAATTCTTAAACATTATGATGGCTTGGAGAATAACCTCTTACCTTGAAAGTCGCCAGCATTTAACAGATGAAAAAAAATCCAAGAAAACAAGAACACGTGGGAACTTAAAATAATGACGAATATCACGAATCGATCTTTTTTAATTCAATCCACTGTGTTCGACTAAAGTTTTATGTAGCGATGGGACCAATTTCTGACTAAATGGTTTCGTCTCGAAGCAAAATTGACGTATTTTTTCTGAAGATTAGCCCGAAGAAGCCAGTATTACACCTGGACAAAACAAATCAGTCACATAGAGTGAGACCTCTTGGGTCCTATGCAGATTTTATAAACATTTTGTAGATTGTTTAGCTCGTTTGTTTTATTTCGGTCTGTTGCTTTTACACATTGAACAGGGATTAAACCGGCTCAAGACCTCTTGCTTCTATATTTAAATAGAATACAAGTTTTTAACAAAATGGCAAAGTGACATTGATTTTCGTGGCTGCACACTACTTTTATCATGATTTCGGGTCCGTGACAACCCTCTTTAGAAAGCCTTGCTGCAATTGTTGAAAGTAAAACCGAACTCTATAAGGCCAGGCTCTCCACAAACGAATGAGAACTACTGTTGTAAACCTTACTTTTCAAGTTTTCTTCACACAATTGCCCACGAAAATACAACTCACTCTTGCCAGCTCTAAAGAGACTTTTGTAGATTTTTGATTTTTCTGCTAGCATTAAAAATTTTGCTAGCAAAATTTTAATTATCAGTTACATTTAATTTTTTCATTTATTGCTATTCAAAAAGTAAGGAATATTGTAAAAAGGTCAATCAAAACATAGACAAAACGAAACCTATTTGATGGTTTGAAAAAAATATGTAAGGCCAACATAGCTACTTTGATGAGAAATATTTCCTAAAATGTGGTAGAAAGTGAGTCGTTTGATTCAGATTTTTTTTAGATGTTTAAAAGTATGTATTACACTTTCAGTTCGACCGCTATTGGGTGTTACGAACAAAATTCGCCTAAATAAAGTAATCTGAGGGCAACAATAACACACGCTTAAAAAGATACGCCCTAGCATATTTTCATGCTGTGTAGTCGGCATTACGGTCCACCGTAGTTTGCCGGTTACTGTGCACAACTTCAGGGTGTGCGATCTAACATTTTTAATTTAAATTTATATCGGCTTTAAAATAAAGAAACTTGAAATTTTTTCTAATTTCTGATTTTAGAATAGTTGAACTTTGTCGTTTAATAAAGGAACACAATATCATTCGTATGACTACCACAACTGGATCGGCAGTACCTCATCTGATCAACCCAATTTTTCAGTGCATTTTCGAATGTTTCGGGTCGACTCTCTTCGATGACAACTTCGATTTTATGTTTCAACGCTTCAATTGCCCCTGGGTGCTTTGTGTAACATTTATCCTTAATGGCTACCCACCGAAAATATTCATAAATCCGAAGCGGCCAATTGACATGACAATTTTGGCTGATTATTTGATTTTCAATAACAGCGCGTAAAATATCGATGGTTGCGTTGGCTGTGTGATATGTGGCTGCGTCTTGTTGAAACCAACTGTCGTCTATGTCATTCTCTAGAATTTTTGGAAACAAAATGGTCGTTAATAGTAGTTTTATTTACCAAATTATTTGGGATGATGGGTTTTCTTTTAAAACCGTTTTCTCTAATGACTTGATACAGGCTTTAATGTCAGTCAAGTCTAACGCCCATGGTTGTGATAAGATATCTCTTAAATTTCTTAAAACAGTATATCCCTTCATATCAAATCACCTTCTTCATTTAGTGAACATTATAATAATGACATCCTGCTTTCCTTAGGATTGGATAGTAGCCAAAGTGACACCAATTCAAAAGAAGTGAAGCTCGAATTCTCCTGATAACTTAAGAACTATTTTGCCCATATCATGAATATTTGCTTTCTATCCTGTCAATAGTTGTGGAAAGTATTCTTAAGCGGCAGTTGTTAGACCATATTGAGAGTAAATCGCTGCTAAATGATTGCCAATGTGGTTTCCGCATCGACAGAAGACTGACTCAATAAGGAAGAACAATCATGATCCAAAAATGTGTAAGGTTTGGCCTTTGGATTTAGAAAAAGCCTTCGATAGGGTAGATTATGGAATTTTGATAAACAAATTGCATTAAGATTATGGACTTGGGAAAAGTGCCTGTAGTTTAATGCTATCTTATTTATGTGGTAGAAAGCAGTCTGTTCGTGTCAATGGAGTATCATCGTCTGTTTTGTCTGTTAGAAGTGGGGTGCTCAATTCTTGGTCCAATTTTGTGTTTGCTTTTTATTACGTAATGACCTTTTCGAAAGTCTAGGCGATTAGTGTACACTATACTCTTTTGCTGATGATGTTCTGCTATTATTTTGCGGATTAATCTAGTATTTGGTGTTTTACAAGCCAAAACTGATTATGTTTTAAAATTATTGAGCGTCCTCCAACAAGCTTAGTTTTAATACTTCTAAAACAAAGGCAATACTGTTTTCATCATCCTCTTCTATCAACCTAGATTTGCAATACAATGGTACGTCTATAGAACTCGTTCAGAGTAATTCGTGTTTGGGAATAGTGCTGGATAACAAATGTTGCTTTGAGCAGCATATTCGCAGTATTGCTTCACGTATTAGTTTCACACTTCGTCAACTATACGAGTACAACACCAATTTAGTTTTACCTCGTTGGGTGAAAACAAAACTGGTTCATGGATTAATTATGCCAAATATTTTGTACTGCCTGCAGGTATATACTGGAACTGCTCAAAGTAATATGAATATAATTAGGGCAGTGCTTCGTAGAGTTATGCCCTTTTTATATTCTGTTAAACGGTATGCTCACATATCGCCGTTTGTAAATAACTTTTTAGGCAGTTCCTTTGTGGCTATAGTTTATTTTACAAGATATGCAAAATTCAATCTCCTTTGTTCCTAGCAAATTCATTAGTCAATTCGCAACAGACAGTTAATTATTCCAAAGGTAACACCTCTTATGGATCGATCATTTCTCGTAAGAGTGGCCCGACTATTTAACATTTTGCCAAGCAGTTTTAAAGCGTTTAATTTGTCTTCCAAGACATTTAGTACCCATTTAATGGAACATTTTCGTTCAAGTACAGAGCAATGCTTTTCTTTATATGTTTTCCTTGGTTTCTTGATCATCACTTATATGCTTTCATCAGGTTTTTTCTTCTTTTATAAGGATAATCTAGGATTATTTGATTTTATGGGTGAT
The DNA here is from genome assembly GCA_963513945.1 of Hydrotaea diabolus. Taxonomy (NCBI): domain Eukaryota; kingdom Metazoa; phylum Arthropoda; class Insecta; order Diptera; family Muscidae; genus Hydrotaea; species Hydrotaea diabolus. Next base: position 5,385,725 of record OY740720.1, read on the forward strand.
TCTGCGATTATGAATTTTATGAGATTGAATTTTAGGGAATATTAGATTTTACAGGGGAATACTGTGTATTTTCAGGGACGGAAATGAACATCCATAAAAATATAAATTGAATAAAAATTATAATCATTAAAAGCTACAAAATTAATTGAATATTATTTTTTTACTATGGACTGGTTTAATTAAATAAATAATTAATATTTTTGTAAAAAATTGGGAAAATTTCAATTGAAAGTAGTGTTAGGGACAACCAGGGTAATAATATCTGAACACTTTGGTAGGCAATTTTTTAAAGAACAAATAAATTTTTTAAAAAACAATTTTAAAGACTAAAGGTCCTATAAAGATTTATTGTATAGTAAATAATGAAGTATAATATATTTTATTTTTGCCGCTTTGAACAACCGAACAGCAAAGTGGCCCAAAATCTCTGAATCAACCTTATATTTTTTTATTTTATACTGAATTTTTTCTAGTAGTTTATGATGTTCTTTTAAACATTTTGAAGCATATTGTAATTTAGTTTTAATAGGCCCCTAATGGACTTCGAATTACATAGCAATAAAGAAATGAAAATTCGTTAAGCATGGCGCGGTACCGCTCACCGTTGGCGGCAACGACGGCTCCATGCTAATTTTCGAAGAAAATGGCCCAATGATGCCGCCAGCCCAAAATCCACATCAAACATTGACTCGTTGTGGTTCTCAATAGTCACGTGTGGGTTTTTAGAACCCCATATGCGTCAATTTTACTTAGACATAGCCACCGAAATGAAAATAAACTTCATCTGAAAACACGTTTTTTTTGGTAAAATTCTTTATCTCCTGCTAAACAATCTTCAGCCCATCGGGCGAAGCGGAAAACGCATCGGATGATGTTCCATTATTAAAAGACAAAGTTATACCTTTCTAATAAAACCGGAAATTTGAAAAAAATGATTAGTACTTTTTTACAGCCTACATATTTAAATTTTGAATTGCCTACCCCGTATAAAGAAAGTCATCCAAGGTTCAAACCCCGGTAAAAAGAATCTCCAACACCTTATTATCGGCAGAGTTGTCATAAATTGCCGCAGCTTCGATAAATAACCTCTACAAAATGCACTAGCTTTTTGGAGCCGACTATAAGTAGGAAGTACCGCTCAGTGAGTAAAACACTTATCTGAGAACTTTCCCCGTTCGTTTCTTAATGGAAATGAATGAAATACATACTAGGCAATAAGAAATTCATCTTTTTGATTGGCACGGCAAAAATTGGCGTGCAAATTAACACATCTTATATTTTTAGACTCCTTAGCAAAATGAGTAGTACTTAAATTTAATTACTTATGCAGGTAGAATGCTCTTAAACAAATTCCTCCCGATTGTTGCGCACATATTCACTCAGCTGTTTCTCCAGGAGGGGTGCCATCATGCGATCAACTTGTACATTGTAGCTGACAAAAAATTGTCTCTCAAAACGTTTCGTCAACTGTTCGGCCATGCGCTGTGAATCGGTGGAGGTGCCTTGAGCTCCCAGTATAGTTGTGCCTATGATTTGGCCATCTTGGGGCATTTTCATCGCCACCGCCATTTCATCCAAACATTCGGGTTCTGTTGCACTAAGGAAAATCATAGTAGCACCATTCATTTTCAGTACACGTATAGTGAATTTGGTTTCACCCACCAGCAGCTGACCTTGGCTGGAGGTAAATCTGCTGTCCGAAGCCTCCCCACATTGATTAGCCTGACTTTCTGCCATTTGATTAGATTGTTTACAACGAAATGAACAGTCATTGGTGATGGGGGACAACAATCGTTCGTTACTGGAGCCTGTACTCATGGTGACGAATAGGAAATGTTGAGTGGTTAAGCAAGCTTTGTTCCTTGATTTTAGGAAAAGTGTTTAAATTAGAAATTAACAGAAATATCCTAAATCTGAAATGTGTAGGAAAATTTTAAATTTCATTTAATTATTGATAGAAAATTCGGTTACTGAGAATCGACACCGTTCGAGACAGCTGTTTACACATGAGTACTCGTAATCACATACACATGTCAAACAGTACACTTGAAGAAAAATGTGGTTTGTTTTCACACTTGTAAGTTTTTAACATATATTTAGATGTTTTTTAGGCCATCGAAAATGAAGAAAAACACAAGAAAAAAGCACTGATCTTAAACCATTCCTGTCAAGAAAGTGTTGATACACAAATTATTTTATCCTGGGCCAGGTGAGCGATATCGCGGAATTTTTTTTTATAGAAAAGAGAAAAGGTTGGGCTAAATTAATTTTTTTTCTTTCAACTTTTATAGAAAAGAAAAAATTATTTTTTTTCTTTGAACTTCTATGTTCTTTTGGACCTAAATTTCCAATTTTCATAAAAATCGTGCGAGCAGATCTATGGGCAAGCAGTAACGGAATAATAGAGTAATGACGACAATCAGCTGATTTAATACTTTTTTTCACAAACTTGAAGTAGAATTTGAGTCATGGTACAATAAAGAAGGTACCAAGGTGCAGTGCAGTCAGCTGATTTACAATTTTTTCTCGTAGAAACTTAAAATTTCAATTATGAAATTTCACTAAGACAATTCTTAAAGTTTGTTAAGCTAAATTTCTTATCACAAATTCACAATAAGCATCAAGCATTATAAACAAGATAAAGTCACTAGCCCAACAACAATAAAAATAGTTTGCTAGATTGTCAGTCACTTGAAAGTGAATACCAAGAGTTCATTTTTGTAAATGTTTGATGATAATTGTGAATAGAATTTTTTCTTCGTAAAATTTTTTAATTGAAAATTTAAATAAGTTAATTCGAGAAAAAATTTCAGATCAGCTGTAAGCAAAACTCTACCTTCTTTATTGTACCATGATCAAGCACTTACAAAAACTAATTTTTGCATTTGCTTTCAAGCGACATTAGCTTTGTTCGTTTATTTTTCTTAGAAAGAATTTGCAAGATTTAGTTTAAGATGTTAAGAAAGATTTTATTCTCGTTTTGCGCAAGAAGTAAACGAACAGCATCCAGTAAAAATTTGCAAGAAATCAGCTGTTGGCACATTTATGTTTAGTAGATTGTTATGTGAAAAAATGTAAGCTAAAGAATTGAAAAGATACAACTTAAATTAAAGTGCTTGCGGAATCATTTTTTTCCATTTTCCTTTTAAGTTCCTCTGAAATAATAGTCAAAATAAAAAAAAAACTTTAAGTTTACTCACTTGTGTCTCTGTTAATTTATATTTTTCTTTCCCTAGCTTTTATAAAACAGCTGTTCACATTTGCAAATGTTGGTTACACACAAATTTAATTTTCTCTAACATCGAACAGTCAAAATATTTGCGTTCTCTCGCTCTCATTTACTGAACTTTTGGAGTAAACTAACAGAATCCAGTAACAATTGGCAATTAAACGAACACTTTATGGCAGTACAGCGATCTGCTTGTTTTGTTGGGCGAGTGACTACCTCGTTTATTGTATCATGATTTATGTTTAAAATTTTTCTAAATATTTGAGCCAGCATGGTACAATAAACGAAGTATAGTCACTAGCCCAACAACAAATAAACAGTTCGCTAATTTGTCGGAGTCACTTGTCAAAAGTACATTTTTGTGAATGTTTTACGATTATTGTGAATGTTTGATACAGACATTATGCCTTACAAACTTCAATAATTGCCTTTGTCAAATTTGACAGTTTCAATTTCTACGAGAAGAAATTGTAAATCAGCTGATAGCATAACTTCACCTTATTTATGTACCATGTTTATTTTATTTATTCATATAGTAATACATAAGCCCACAGGGCCATAAAACTTAGCAACTTACTTAGCAATACATTCCCAAATAGAAAAACTTTAAAACTAAAATAATAAAAATGTATATACACACGCAATTTAACGCGATTTGCTCCTCAGCCATATTTACATCAAGTAGAATTAAAAAAATAGAAATATGTATAGTCCAGATTAGTACAAACCATACTTGGTCATGTTGTTGGCAAACATGTTTTATACCCATGGAAATAAATATTATGAACATAATTATTAAGGTTTAACTGATACATATAAAGTAATCAAAGAGTTTAAGACGAAAGCCATTTTTAGAATGAGAAAAAAATAGGCAATTGATTCCAGCATCTGGCTACTCGAACAACAAAAGACTTTTCAAATATGGAATTAAAAATTCTAGGTATATATATTGTCATGATTTGTATCAAAGGTCGCTCGCTTTAAGTACGCTCTACAAATTTCACAAAGTGGGACCACTGGAATTTATTATGTAGAGAGTTTATTCAGGATTCATGCGGATGATGTTTTCATCAAAAACCAATCAAATGTGCTCCAGCAATTATTTGCTACATAGAAATGTGTTAAAAGTCATTAATCTATACTTATATCTGTTGAAAGTATGTTTTCATCAATCGCATATTGTGCGCATGAACCCCGATAGAACCTCTATATGAAACTTGATTTTCTTTTTGGTCGTGCTTACTCTGCGACAGCCGCTAGTTCATCCACACTAAAGCCTTTTTGTCGCTGTCACTTTTTAGTAAACAAATTAATGTATTTGGTTTTACACATTGAACAGGCATCCCTCCCAACATTTGGAAGTTTCTTTCATCGTCAACGCTTTAGTCACTTCCAGACGTTAAATGGAAGATAGTTTGAATTTTACAAGAACAATTTACATTACAGTCGTCTTGAAATCATCCAGACGTCAATTAGAAGATTATATACTTCTGCTAAAGTTGCAGCGACCGCGAAATAAAATTTAAAGTAACTTCCAAGAAGGCACTAGGAAGTGACTCTTTGCAGTTACGCAGAAGTCACTTCTGGAAGTTAACTCCGGGGGTACAACTTCTCGATACGGAAGACACTTCTGCGATAAGAAAATGGTATCGCAGGCGACGAGTTTTACTTACTTAGTCACTTCCGCGATAGAAAATGTTGGCAGGGATTAAGCTGACTGAGACCTATTGTATCCATATTTAAATATATGTATCCGGTTTTGCCATGAACTTGTGTTTTGTTGTGTCGCTCTGGTCAGAACAGCTGTGCTTGATCACACTCGATGGACTAAAATGAAATCTGGTGTAATCTCTTTATCACAAAAACACGTACACTCGGCTTAAATCGTGGCTCTCGATGAGGCTTAGTTTTAACCTTACGCTTCTCTGTTGTTGTTTACTATATCGCGAATTTACAATGCAAATTGTATTTGTAAGTGCTGCCAGTTAGAATTTTTAATAATAAAAATGTTGCAATTGGCATATTTTTTAATTTACATTTGCTGGGTTTTATTTGGTTTCTTAAAAATGTGTATATGTGTGATTAAACTTGTATAATTTAAAATCACATCTGGTAACTAAATGCACAACTTTCTGAAACAGCTGTTTACCATAATCAGCTGTTTGTACCAAAAGAGATTAAAAACAGTTAGTTTTAAAATTTCGCGATTAATACTTTAACAACTTTCTGCAACAATGTTGGCCTTGAGTTGAAGGATTTCTCGGGCTTGTTCATATGTATATACGTATAATCACTCCTTCAATTAACCCCAAAAAAAAGTCGGGTGCGGAAAATCTGGCGATCGCGCTGGCCATATAATTTCCGAATTTCTGGAAATTATTCGCTTTCCAACAATTTGACTTTAAAGTGCCGTTGTGTCTCGGTCCTGTTGAAACCACATATCATGTTAGGACGTAAAAATGTTTTATCATAAACCGATACCGCTCTCCATTTACGGTTACGGCACTTCCATTTTCATTCTCGAAGAAGTAAGGCCCAATGATATTTGCAGATGTGATCCCACACCATACTCTACACCTAATGGGGTGCGTTGCAAATGAAAATGAGGTTCATCCACTCATAATTGATCGCTGATTTAAATAATGAAATTCTAACATTCTGGTTCTTTGTTCAGTTGTGCACCTCTCCATTATTTATTCTCCACGTGTTATTTATATAATCTGAAAAAATATATAAACGAAAAAGTTATTAAATTTTTAAACCCTATGGTAACTTTTGGCCCACCCTGTACAATCGTCTAAACCCCGTTTCTGATGTTTTGACTGTCTAGAGTAGTGTTTTCTTATTTGTCGACTTGATCTCCTTTTGGCCTTGACTCCAGCACTAAAGAAACGAATAATTCCAAAATATAAAAAACACTAACCTTTGCTCTATAAACGAAACATATCAAAAGTAGGCGTACGATATCTTCCTTAGTTGCTTTTCCTCTATCCTTCTGCGTACTCAAAAACCCGCCACGCCTTTCCACTGGCCGTCTTAGATTAAGTGGTAATGACATTCAGAAATCCCACACGAAATCACTTCAATTTTAAAAAGTAGCCTAGAGTATAAAGTTTATACCATGTCATTCTGTGTGTCTTGTATATGAGAACCAATAACGTTTGTCATGAAATTCTAAACGATCTACTTATAGATATGTCATCCTGAAAGTTTTTAGGTTTTAATCTTGATTAAGAACAACTCTCGGATCGACTTCTAATTTTTAGCATCGAAAAAACTGTATTTTAAAGAAAAAATACTAAATAAATTTTTGGCGGCAACTCATATTGTTGTATCTGTCCATATTCTTATCAGGGTGGGATACCATTGGAAAACTTATCAGAATACTAATCCAAAGACATATCGATTTTTACCCTCGCGGTTGAAGGCAGAAAAATTCACCCCCCCCCCCCCATTTTTTTTAAAGAGCCCACTGTGTTAATTTATTAACAAAAAAATCGTGCGAGGCATTAGTACAAAATGAGGAACATCTATTGCATAGATGAGCAATGCTCGGTTTAATTTTTATTGTTTCAGCAGTAGATCCTGGACCTAAAATTAAATAAAAGGCAGCGTGCAATACTAACGTTCGAGTGTCAAACAAAAGGAAGTCCGTTGGGGCCGACTACATGCACCACTCTGGTGATACAAAAAATGCATAAGTACAAGAGTTCAGTTGCATAGATACACAACTCCATCCTTTTGATGATGGGCGTTTTCGGCCCTTTTTTCGCATCGCTCGGCTCCCATAAGACCGAACAATGTTTCAGTTAAATCTAAAAAAATGTTTAGATTCCTAGTAAAGTTAGCTTCTATTTGATTTTCAAAAGCGAAGATTGATATTTCATTTGACCTCAGATATAGCGACTTACGTTTTGCATTTCCAACATACTCCAGCACTCTAAAATTCAAACGGCCGGTCCTATGTACCGGATTGACCCGAAGCAGCAATCTTCGGTCAAGGGCTGTCGACCCGGCGCTACGTGTGCCGCTACAACAACGGCAAAAACGGTCTGATAGTGGCCATAATCCGCTTTCGTTAAATATTTTGTTTAGCAAATCAAACTACACAAGACCGGAACTACGTTAGTTTAGCGCCATAAGGTTGTTTGCCTTCATTTCACATAGGTTGTTCTATAAACGTTTTAAAATTTTGATTAGGTTGTATGCATAAAATTCACATGCCGCTGCCGCACCAATTCCTGCATATAAATGCTTATTCTGAATTTCCGTGTGGAACCTACAGAGCATTCAAAGTCTATTCAAAATTTGGCGATAAGCTGTTGTTTTCGCTTTATTTTTTATTATTTGTTGTTGGTTTTAATTTGTTTTAAATATTTAATGGAATTACAATATTAGTTTTTACTATTTTGTTCAATTGGTTTTGTTTGTTTCATCGCTGTTGCTTTCAATTGAATCCACATTTTTCGTTAATATAAATTTTGAGGAGTAAATTTATTTTCCATAATTAGTATATTTTTTGCTAAATTTTGTCAATTGTTTATTTTTTAAGATACGGTAATAAAAATTATGTGACGATTAAGGGGTAAAATTAGGGGGGGGGGGGAACGATAGAATTTCAAGTCAAATCTTTTGACTTGAGTTTAGAAGGGAAAAGAGTAAAGAGATATAGGTACATCATTTGGGTGGTCTGTGGAAAGAAATTGTTTTTGTTTTTTGTATTATGGGCAAGGGGGGTGTGAATGGTATGCGTTTAATTTTACTAAAATAATGTTAGATTGGTAAAGAAGAAAATAGTGAAATTTGGACTGAAGCCTGTGTGATTTGGAGAAGAAAAGGGGTCTTGGCTTGGTTTGTGTTTATAAAATTAATTTGTTTTAAATCTAAGATGTGTTGTTGTTTAATAAATTGTTGCTTGTTATCAATGTTGTTTTCTATGTGGTTTAGTCTTCATCATCCTCTGATTCGGCTTCTTGCAACCAAGTCAGCCAATTATTAACCTGGAATAAAGCTGTACCCTTGCCGGGATACTGGTCAGATATTTCTTCTTTCCACATTATAAAGGTTTCTTCGTAAATAACTTCAGCTTCATACAAGTATTTAAACCAACGGCAAAGCATACCTGCAAGTACGGAAAAAAGGGGGATAAACTCTATACTATTGCATCGTATAGGAAATGTCTTACCTTTGGGGAAGTTCTCATTGACGCAAAATACTTGTAGAGCATAAATGGCTATTAACTGTAATTCAATACTATGGCCCAAGAAGGATTTTAGGATTTGGCAGTATTTATCAAACAGACTTTCTTCTTTTTGAATGGTTAATTTGTCGGGACAAGTTTTGACGTCTGTTCCTTCGGGGAAGCTGGTTTGAGATGTTACATATTTGACAATTACTTTCGTGAGAGCACTGATGAAGCCTTCTTCTTTGTAATATTTTGCATCGACATTGGCCTTGATCCATTTGTAGAAGACCGACGGGTCGGGGTTAGAGGTTAACTGCTTACTCAATTCAGCCTGTACCTTTAGCAGCGGATACAAGAAAGTCAATGAACGATCTTCCAGAATTTCAGCCAAGCGAGCCTTGTTGCGATCAGCCTCCGGCAAACAGCTCATCAAATCAATTTTTCTAGAACGGAACATCTCTTCCAATTGTTCCTTGCCTATAATTTTACAGAGTTGTTGTAGCACCAACAGGAATAATGGATAATGTTGACCATTGTCGGTATAATTGGCAATATCGTTGAGTTTCAAAAGACCTGATTCGCCCACGGTAGCCTTGGCCAACAAAATTGCTACGAATGTGGTTATGCGTGTATTTAGAGCTTCTCTCTCGTTCATTCTCTTGACCACTTGCTTGAAGACCTCTAACAATACATTGGATTTCAAATTCATATGATTCTTGAGAGCCTGTAGGAATTGCAAGACCCGTTCCAAATAGTGCTCGTCAGCCTTTTCCAACACATCCAAAATACAATTGATGCAAACGTCCTTCATACATTTCTCGGGCACTTTCAAATCCAGGAAACCCTCAACAACCTCAGCCAGTTTCTTTTCCTCCTCTTCAGCATTTCCTTCTTTTGCATAGAAAAACTTCTCTTTGATGAAGGAGGTTGTTTTCTTAAGCACCTCATCTTTATTGAAAGCCTTCTCCTTCTTTTGTTGTTTGGCAGAAGAGCCTGCGACACTAGCACCAGTTTTCTCCGTCGAACCTTGTTTAGTAACCAACTGAGACGTCGGTGTATTCAGGCGAGATCTCTTTTCGTTATGATCCTCACTATGATCGGAACCTTCGGGAGCTCTTTGATTCGCTGATGAGCTGAAGTTGGAGGAATTCTTTGCAAAGTCCGGATTTGACGATGTACTCTTAAGGGTCTTTTCATTGCTACTCTTATATTCTACCTCTGCTGATGGTGTGGAAGATGGTCTCGAATTTTGCTGGTGTTGCTGCTGGCTGGATGTTAGATGTGTGGTAGGAGTACCCAACAGTGGATATTGTGCACTCGATAATTGAATATCCTTATTGCCTCCACCCAATCTGCCAAAGCCTCCTGACATCGGGCTCGAATTGCTATTGCTACCCATGGGTGGCGTGGACATCGGTAAAATCGATGGAAGCTTTTGATTTTGTGACGCTGCCTTGAAAAGCAACGAATTTGCAGCCGGTCTCATTTGCAAATTCTCCACCGAATCTTGATTGGGTGCAATGAGGTTGCGTTTAAAGCGCGGAGCCAAATCTTTGTTCAATGGATTGCCACCGCTGTACTGATTCGATTGATCTCGATCCCCTCGTTCCCTATCTCTGTTGTGTTGTCGGTCATCACGATTGCCGCCGCCACCACCTCCGATATTGGGACCATTTTGTTGGTTATGTTTGTTGTAGCGATTGTTGTTGTAATTATTGCCGCCCTGTTGGTTGCGATCGCGATTGTTGGAATTGTACGGTCTATTATTACCCACTGGAGTCGTGAATCTGAAATGCACAAGATTAACAGTAACGATTAAAAATATGTGTCTTAGTAGGACTAATCGGCCTGGCCGAATCGTATGCACCCTTCATCATAGTGCCATTGGCATTTACGAGAGGATATGCTTAGAGCAATGATGGACATTTAAAACATGATACGGTAGGCGTGCCCGCAATTGTACGCTTGCAACAAAAAAATCTAATGTTTTTCTTCATATTCCTAATCCTTTCACCTGCCGATGTTGTAGAGACAAGGATAGAGTATAGGATCGACTATGGAGATGCAAGTTATTCAATTCAGAAAATATTTACTTCGATAATGATGAATGTAATTGAAAAAAAGAATTTAAAAAGTTTACATATCGCAGATCTAAATTCTCTTCTCTTAAAGGGCAACAGTCACACTAATGAACTTTAATAAAGGATTTTAAGAAAACGTTGTAAAACTTATTTGACAAACGGAACGACAAATTAATTCTAACAAATCCATATAAAGTAGGAGCGAAAAAAATAAAAGAAGACAGCTTTCGCATTAGTACTTACGGTGATATAATTGGTGATGCTCCAGTAACACTCAGTCCTGAGAACATGTCATTCAGACCGCCTGGCTGCAGATTTAACGATAAACGACCCATCCAACTGTCATTGTCACGATCATCGCGATTGTTGCGCATATCACGGTTACGATTTGCGAAAGGTGTACGAATTAATGGCTCGTCATCGGTGCGTATTTGCTTAATCGGCACTGGACCCTCCGTGGTTCCCACTTTGCGAGGTATCCAATTGTTTTCACGCAATTCGATGACGTCTTTTAGCATGAAACGTATCCTGGGTGGATAATCATTAGATTTCGATCGTCGTTCCAATTTGTTTATCACCTGGTTCATCAGCTCTTCGCCCTGTTCTGAGTCCAGGTTCTTGCCGCACGTCTTGAGCAACTGTGCCAAGCACTCCATGTCCTCGCACAACTCTTCCTTCGAGGCCGCACGTTTGTTTTTCTTTTCCAACAGTTCGCAAATACATTGGTGCAGTACATTTTTCGCCAGCATATCCAGTTTGTGCAGCTCTCCGATGAATTTAACGTTGCCCAGCATCCGCTGTTTGGCCAAATGACGACGCTCTTCTTCGTCGGCCTCATTTTCAGCTAGTGCCTGTGGACGATGTACCTTATTGAATTGGGTATCGCCTTCGTCGTCGCGCTTTAGACGATTGTTGAATTTGTTGCGGCAAACAGCAATAAGTAATCTTAAGAATGTACTCAAACCACCCGGGTCCTTATCAAACGATGGAGCTTCTTGTGATAGACGTTTGCACAGCTGTGCATACATAGACGAGTATTTGGGTTCATCCAAAGCTTTATCGAAAATCAGTAGAATAACACCGTTCAAAATGGCAATTGAATTCAAGTCGAGCTTCAGTAGTTCGTCGCTAAGTTCTTGGAATTTTTCTGGAGTCAATTTGTTGAGAATACCGCGCACCTGCAAGAGAATGGAATATGCCAACGTTAAGTCTATGAATGTTTCGGTCAATTCTAGGGCGATTGAGATTTTTTTTTTAAATAATCACAGCTAAGAGTTTGACTAGAGGGTGGGGTTGCACTTACCTTTCTGAAAACAGCATCATTCTTTTCGGCTTGTGTAAGTCCATGCTGAGGACGAAGTGATGGCGGCACCCAGCGTCCAGTTGATGGTGGTGGAGTTGCAGCCGGTGTGGGTTGTTGACTTGATGCACCCGCGGTTAAGGCATTTGCACCACCAGCAGCTGATGAATTCGGCGATATGCCACGCGAAGATGATGACGAATTTACGTTTGATGAATGTACGGACGATGTCTGTGCATTCTCACCTCCGCCGCTGCGTAATGGTGGTGATCGATTGTTCGACGACCGATCGTTTGTCGAACGGTCACGTTCGCGATGGTCGTAGGAGCCACCACCTCGCTCTCCACCCGATGAGCGCAAAGCAGAGGGTGGCAAACGACGTTCTAAGCTGTTTGTGTTGCTGCCCGATGAACCACCGTTTGCGGAGCCACCAGTACCGTTGGTGTAGCGTCCACTACCTACTCCGCCGCCTCCCCCTCCCCCAACACCTCTGGGAGAATCGTCGTAGTCACGATAATTGTTGCTACCGTTGGAGCCGTAGTCGTCGCGGTCTCTGTCTCTATCACCTCTCTCGCGTTGATGTGATGAACGATAATTGTTTACATTGCCATCATTGGCGGATGATCGTGGTCCGTATGATTTGTTATTGTTGTAGTTGTTGTTGTGGTAGTTGTTGTAGCCAGCGTTAGTTGAAGAACCGTACTGACGCTGTTGTCCGTTTCCATTGCCGTTTTCGTAGCGTTGGCCTTGCTGAGAGCGGTAGCCAGAGCCGCCCGAATTTAAATTACGCGAATAGCCGCCATCAGAATTGTGCGGTTGATAGTTACGTCGACCGCTTCCTCCGCTGTTGCCTTCCGAATGGGAATTGTGGTATAAGCCGCTGTTAGCGTTCACTGAGCCACCGCGCCCTCCAGTACTGCTGCTGTTGTTGTACGGGTTGCCGCCGTTTCCAGGGTTCGAGTTGTTTGCGTTGCTGCCTAAACCTCCAGCTTGTGAGCCTCCCAAAATGTCACTATTTTTGTTATAGTAACGCGACGACGACGAATCGCTCTGGAAAGATCGCCGAGGCCGTGGGCTTACTTCTGAATCGTGTTGACGAATTTTGGCGGAATTCTTGCTATAACCAGTTGAAAAGTGTCCCGAAGCACCAGGAGCTCCAGATCTACCGCCGTTCAAACTATTGCGACTACTCTCGCCTGAATTGGGCGAACGCTTATAACCGCCGCTTCCCCCTCCGACTTCTTTCGAACGATTACCACCACCGCTTTGGTGGTTGCCTACGTTGCCGTTGCTGGTCGGCGACGAGCCCTTGTCGATCTTCAACAGGTTCTTCAAATTATTAAATGTATCCGATGCTGTGGTTATCGGCAATAGATTCGCACTGGTGTTGAGCAAGGTCTTCCCGACAGGTGTCGGCGGGGATTGGCCACCGCCTCCTCCTCCTCGATTGCTGAAGCTCTCGTTAAAACACTCAGAATCGTCTTGATTAGCCGTTATTACTAGCTTCAAATGGCTGCCTCCGATGCTTGGATCACCGGTACTGTTGCCTCCCTCAATGGTGCTTGTTTTATAATTGCGGTCCTGCAACGCGAAACTATTACCAGTGTTTTGCACTTGAACAATGTTGGTTCCTGAGTCCCAACACTGCCGATTATCGTCGTTAGACTGAGAAAAATGACTATTTAGCGTTGAATGAGGAATGGTGAAAAATTTTTAATTAACACAGGATCAGCAGAATTGTTCTTTTTTACAACTGCGGCAACTCGATGCGTTGCTGGCAGATTGATTTATGGTTTGTCTTTCGATGAAGCACAGCACTAATGGGCTACGATGCTGTCGTTCGTCGTGGTAGTTCGAAACGGAGTAACACAATTACACTTAGAAAAAAGAACTATGGATTTTCGTATTAAAAAATTACACAAGATATACAAGCAAAAATATTATAAAGATAAAGAGTCGGTTCGTTCAAATCGCGACACTTTCTTCGGCGACTAATAAGAGAAATAAATCGGAATTCCAGCAAATTAAATCAATGTACGCGTGTGTTTGTCACGGATATTTCGTAGATTTAAAAATAAAATGTTTAAAAACGAATTTCAAAATTGTAATATGCTAAAGAAATTACGACAATCCCTATTTTTAATATATAATATAAATTTCTAGATAGATGTCTTGAACTCCTGCAAAGAGATGACAAAACAAAAAAGAAGAGAGAGAAAAAAAAACACAAATTAGTTTTCAATGTTATGTGGCAAAAATCTGAAATCTGGCTGGGAGAGGAGAGTTGGTGATACACCAGATAATCAGTGGCAGCAATTGTGACTCATTTAAACAAACTAACCCGACTTTTCCCGTTCGAAGGAAAGACCTCAATGAAATTTGTATTTCCTGATAAATTTTCGATGTCACTTTATTTGTGTGTGCGCGTGTGTGTGTGTATTCCATAAACAATTACCTCAAGATCAACAACAAAGTCGACGACAACAACAAATCTATTTAATAATTCTCAACTTTTTTTTTGTTCAAGACCCCCACACACTCGTACAAACCGATAGCAATGATGTTAATTTGTTTTTGAGGTTAATAGAATTTACCCGTACCAGCAAGCAAACAGTCAGTCAGTCAGTACAGAGGTTTAATGAATCATTTCAAATCCGTCCATTGTGTGTTTGTGCATGTATGTGTGTGTGCGCACTTATGTGCATATCTGTATGGAGAAGTGTTTTGTCTGTTTTGTTGTTTTCGTGTGGCGAACTTTCTTTGTTCTTCCAGAGCGCACAAAGGAATACATAAACAGAAAGAAAGACCATCACCCAAACAAACAACAGAACGTCACAAACAACCAAAGAAAGAACAAAGTGTTTGATCATACATTTTGTGTGAGCCGAGAGTTTCACGCTCTCCCCTCTCCAACCTGCTTAGTTTGTCTTCTCAGAAAAGTCCTTAATGCGAACGTCATAAATGGTACAATGCACTCTGGAGAATGGGAAGAAAAAAATGAAAAAAGGGTACTTGTGTCTTGCATTTCTAAAAACAGGTCATTGATTTCTCTTTTTCGTCATATTTTCTTGAGTGATGAAATTGGGGTTTATTTGTCCGTCACTTGACAATGATTAGGGGTGTTTTACCATTTGCGGGGGTGGAAAAACCCACCCTGTATTTAAGGCCTAACAGTAGGGGGATGTTTACTAGTCGTAGTCGCTAAGAAAAACTAACAAATTTCAACGATGACAACTTTTGAGGTTATTTTTTTTTATTGAAGGCATCGCCTTTATCAACCTACTTACGAATAAATGTATGTACATGTCTGTGTGATTTTGACCTCAATACAAAATGTATACGAAATACTTTAACGATTTTTTCAATAGCAAATGAATTACGCTGCAGATGCAGATTTCGTTAAGGAAATCTCAACTTTTTCCATTGAAATGGAGGTCAAAGTTCTGTTTTTTTCCTACAATTTCAACAAGCCTCATGAATACAAATGTGTATGCATGTGTGCATATACACACAAGCACACAGGTACAGATGAAGTGAAATTTTTCATTCGTTTGTTTAGTGGTAGAAACTAGAAACTGAAGCTGGTTGTCGTGTCGACTTATTTGTCTCCTAAAAGTGGCGGGGATTTTCATCATTCGTTTTCATTTCTTTCTTTACTTTAAATTACACACAAACGCCATTTGTTTTGTAAACGTAGGTAGTCTCTCTATCCACAAGAAACCAAAAAACAAAGCACTTTCTTCAACTAACGCCGCCATCTTGATTGGATCAAATCAATTTTTTTTCGGCATCGTTTTCTTTCTACTTCTCTGCTATTTTTATGCCATCTTCCGCTACTCAGAACCATTAAAATCATTTTTTAGTTAATTTCAATTATCTTATTTTCCAAAAGAACTATTTGTAAAGCATTTATTGATTTTGTTTTAATTTCAAGGCTGCTTCCGCCAACCAGCCAAGCCCCGAGAAGAGGAAAAAAATTGACGTCGTTGTTGTCTCATTTTCTAATACATATATTTCGGAATCACATTGACACTCGCACACTTTTAATAAATTTTTAATTATTTTCTAATTCCACAAACGATAGATATTGCTTTTATTATTTGGCATTTTCTCCATTCTGTTATACATATTTTGAAGAAATTTTCTTTGTACTTACCTTTATGTAAAATATATTTTACTGCGAATTAATGCACAAAGACGAAATTCAAAGACAATCCAATCCAAGTGAAATGAAAAAGTATTTAGTACCCCAGTACCCGAGCAGTTGATTTTTCTTAGAATACTCGCATATACAAAGGGATTACTCAGTTACTTATAGGGCTGTATTTTAAAACATTGCAGAGTTGTATTCCCTAATACTACAAGTGCAACTCTGATAAGTTACTTTACTGTGAAAGCGGCACCAGAACAAAGTAACGCGCATATATACAGGTTAGACTGGTTAGAGAACTAAACTTTATGTCAAAATCTATTTACACACGTACTTATGGAATAATTTTTACCAAAGCGACGCGGTTAAACATCGACATCGGCTGAACGGCGACAAAATAAGAAACGAGCTGGCAGCTGTTTTCCTTTTGTCGCACGGTCTCTTGTATTATCTCATAAATTCAAAGATTACATTTTTTATTTATTTTAAACACACATCCAAAACAACTTGCGTAAATCTTTATTTATTCAATTTTTTTACATTATGTTCATAGAAAAGTGACAGCTGTAAAAAAACTTTTGCGTAAATGTTACATCAGTATCATATTGTCGTGTCGCGCCGTTCGGAATCCTACCTAAGGCCCAAACAGATAAAAAGCCAAGGCATTTTATATTGCTTGTGTTTGAAAGATTTGCGTTCCATGTCTTTCAATAAATCAGAATAAAAATACAAAACAATATTTTAAATATATAAGATTCGGGCATACTGATGATTTATTCTTATGTAGAGTATTTTTCCACTTCCGGCGATCCAAAAAATTATTCCGATACTGTAATATTATTAGCTTTTGAGCATTTTTAAAATATATTTCATTGTTTTTCAGACTACCAGAAGTTAAGAAAAACGCAGCAAAAGTAAAAAAAAGCTCGGACCTTTATGGTTCGAAATTTGTTTCTTCCAAGCTTGAAGAAAGCTTGCTATGTGCGTCAGTGAATGACAAAATGCCCATTTAGAGTACTCCCGAAGTACAACTGGTGAGACATGTATAAGTGTGAAGAGTAAATGTTCCAACCAAACACCACACATAACATATCCAGACGGGGTACAACCTAAATATGTGAAGTACTAATAGTCGACAGGGCATCTCACACTCATGCATGTATGAATACAAGTGAAAATGGACAATACATTGGGTGTGCACCAAATTGTTAAATTGTGTTTTCATGACATGAATTATAGGAGAAAAGACCAGAGTATGAGGTGCATACTAGAGTACTCAAATATTTTTTCATGTATGCGTTCATTCAGTATGGGGTGTATACTTACATATGTACTGTATTTGTATTTGTTGGTTTCTGAAGGAGATGAAGTCACAACTTGATTTTTCTGATGAGTTACGAGTATTTGAAATAAAATCTTTGTACCTATATTAATTGAAAAATATTGTTGTATTTTATAAAATGAACAAAAGGTAAAGCACAATAAAGCACCACTAGGGTCAAGGGTATATTCACTTCGTCATACGAGTAACGTTTGCAACACATAAAAATATTCATCGGAGGCCGTACAAAGTACATATATGTATATATTAGTGGTCGTCATAAAATTCTAGTCGATATAGCAATGTCCGTCCGTCTGTTGAAAACATTCTACGGCTGAAACTTTCCAGATTTCTTTCTTATTTTGTTAAGCTGCTTGGTATTGCTAGTCGGTCACATCGGGCCAAAGTGGAAAATTTCCCCATATAAGGACTCAGGCAGCCTGCGGGAAAATACGCTTTTTTGGAGCATTTTTACGTTCAATTTGTTGTATTTCGGCCAGTTGTTGCTTGTTCGATAGAACGACAACCACTTAATAACGAACCATAAGAAGTATACTTGTTAAATGTTAGAGTGCAACCACGTATGGTACGAGCGTGTTATGACTAGACTTAACGAGTATCATAACATTCATACATATGTGCGATATGAGGTTAGAGTGTGTACATACTTGTCGCAACGTTATTTAAGTAAAGTGTGCAGTCAGGCTGGCGTAAATACTGGTGCGCACAAGTATGGAAATTATGAATAAGTACTCAAGTACTCTTTTTTGGTGAGTACATGTTGTCATTCTCTGATGTGCGTAGCCAAAACGAAGCACTCTTTTATTGTTGAATTTTTTACACCTCAAATATATTTCCGTAACAGTAAAATACTTGCATAAATTAAATTTTCAGTGAATATTAATCTACTAACGATTAGAAAGGAGAAAGAAATAATTATATATAGGCTGATAATATATTGTGTTTAAGAATGTATCAATTCGAGTTTTTTCGACCACAACAGCAAAAATGATTGACAGCATTAGTTGAGTGATCTAAGCAATCATTGTTCGGTAGTAAGATATTTTATTTTTTAAGTCTGTCATCATTTCATTAAGTAGCAAGGAGAAACTTCTATTAAACCAGTGATCTGAGTACACACTCTGACCTGGACCTACTGTTTAATATTTCATTACTAGAACAAAAATAAGGCTATTGCAATGGAATTTTAAAAGCCGAATTGATTTCCAGCCTATATTTTTTTGGTATAATAAATAATTATACAACGCATAAAACTCTCATGTTTTTAATTTTTAGCACGCCATAAGAAAATTCTGTTCATTTAAGAATGTGTTTATTCAATACATTTTTATTATTATATAGTTTTTTTAATCGTTGCACTGACGTGTTTTGCGTTGCTTCGGCATGGACGACGCTTAAAGCTCAGTACAGTCCGACACGTCGTGCCGTCTCTTTTGTTTTCATAACAAAGTTCATACTAATCTTTGTGACGACACGATTGTGGAAGTGAGATCTTGTAATGACGTGTCACTGCCTTAAAGTAATAAGTGTTTTCACCTAAAAATAGTTTATTGAATTAAAACACACACAATATTAATCAAAG
This sequence comes from Hydrotaea diabolus, assembly GCA_963513945.1. Classification (NCBI taxonomy): domain Eukaryota; kingdom Metazoa; phylum Arthropoda; class Insecta; order Diptera; family Muscidae; genus Hydrotaea; species Hydrotaea diabolus. The sequence goes on from OY740720.1 coordinate 5,404,594, forward strand.
TCGTTTTATTGTTCGATCAACATGTTGGCTCTAATACCTTGTATAAATGTGTCAAACTGTGTGTTTTAGGCTGATCCGACTTACGTATACCCTTAACCATATTTGAATTTTAAATTTTTCTTTGTTCCTCCATTGCTTGAAGGGTGACGATTTTATAGAAATTTTGTAAAGGGTCAATTGGGTGGAAGGATCTGGCAGGGGGCGTGACAGCTTTTTTCTTTTGCGCATTTGTCAGTCAGTCTAATTTATATTTGTTTTTCTAATCACTTATTTTCATCATCGTTTATTTATTTATAATATTAAAATTATTATGCGAGTATCAAAAGTGGTCGGAATGATGCATTTACACTGGAGGTACCTGAATGGGGCGCGTCATCCACTCTTTCGTATACGTGTACAAAACCTTTATACAAATATAATGAAGTTCACAATTTCTCGAACTGGGTGACAAGTTGTTTGGGTTCTAATCTGCATCTGGGATACCGAAAGGGGCATGTCTAGGAATCAAAAATTTAAATATGTGGATTCTAATCTGCACTGATCAAGAGTTATTTGTTAGAGATATTTTAAAATCGCCAAAAGTAGGCGTAATCATAAATTTGTGTGGGGGTACCAAAAGGACAGTGACAATATGGCCCATTTTAAATACCATATGCAGTTTTGGAATAATATTACGACACGTAAAATTTAAAAAAAAGTTGTGCCACGTATTTGGTCAAAACTTATGAAGGGTCTTTAATGCTTTTTACTTCCTGAAATAATGTATGTCTTTTATTTCACAATTAAATGACTCAAGCCCGTATACAAAAGTCATTTATGATTTTCACGTAAACGAACTTTGCACAAGGATTTCCAGAAAACAACTCTTTACACTGACATATAAGTCCTTCCAAGGCCAATGTAATTCCAACAAGTCTTTATATTTGCAAATACTTCTCGCTTTTAAAGCCTAGTACTCACTTAAAACGAAATATTTGCTTAGGAGTTTTGCATTAGTCTCGACATGAAAGAATTGTAGTGTAGAGTAGTGTAGAGAAAGCAAACGTTATTCATTTTCAAAAAACGTTTTTAATCATATTTGTTAATTTATTTTTTCGTATGTTTCAAAAATTCCTTGACCAAACAATTATCAGAACATCAATATTCGTTTGCAGATGGTGAAAAAAGTCTCAATGCTGCAACTCTGTAACAGTTGCAAATCCGCCACCACTTCGTTTAAGCTGAGTACCACCAAACGAAAATAGCTAAACGGAATTTACCAATGGTATATTTCTTAAGGAAGCGAGAATTTCGTTTTAGGTGAATACTAAGCTTAAGAAATATAACTATGGATTGTGTAATTGTATAGCGAATCATGTGGCATCTCTTTCTCACATAAATGTTTACAAACATCTCCTGGCAACCTCGCAACACTTGCGAGACGTCAATTTTTTGACATTTTTGTTTACATTCATCTTCTTGTGCTGGTGTTTGTTTTTGTGTTTTTGGGCCACGTACTTCTATTCACATGTTAATCCAGGAAGAAATCACCAGAAAGAAACAAACCATAACAAAAAGAAACACACTTGAGCAAGCATGGAGAAAATATCGGCTTTGTTAATATTCTGCCTCTTCATATCATTATCTGGGCTTTCTCTGGGAAAGTTCACTGTGAACGATGTGAAATGCCATGGTAAGTGGAGCGAGAGGATATTAAGAGGAGGAGGAATTATTTCTAACACCGGCACCATTTAAAACTCGATTCTTTTCGTACAGTTTGTAAAGCCGTAGTCGGTGAAATCGAGGAAGAAGTGGCCAAAGTGGACCCCAAGAAGAAAATCGATGTCAGCGGTTTTCGTTTGGATGCCGATGGAAATGCTGTTGGCAAGTCGGTTGTCATGGCCAAATCGGAAATGTTCTTGAGCGAAGTTATGGATAGGGTTTGTGATAAAATGGATGACTACCTCAAGGCAACCAATAAAAAGACTGGTAAATTTACGTTACTCAAAATCATGGTTGATGGCAAAATGAATCCGGAATCAAGTAATGTTGACTTTGTGCAGGATGGTGATTTGAACAAAAGTTTGGGCCATTATGTAAGTACAATAATGCTCTGGGTTTGGTACACGTATACTAAGATCATTTCGAATTTCAGTGCCTCGAGTTCATAGAGAACTACGAAGATGTAATTCTGAAACACTTCAAAGCTGAAACATTGGATGATCATCTGGACATTAAGATTTGTTCCGAAGACTCCGACTATTGTAATGATGCCCCCATACAGGAGGATTATCAGTTCGATGACAAAGATGAACTCTGATTCTAACCCTAGCCTTAGTACGGAATTGTTTCTAGACTAGTATTGTAATTTATTTTCTCTGTTAATGTTAACATTTTTATACACATGTATGGGAATACGTTTTTATAAGAAAACTTTTCAATAAACTTCTCTTTCTATTGAGAGAAATGATGCTAGAAGTTAAAGACCTAAATTTTGACAAACTTCAGATTAACAGACTGCGCGGTATGGTCTTGGGAAGATGGCCGTTGTGTAAAGAACAGCATTTTATTTTACTCAAGCGAGAAAATTAAATTTTAATTTATTGTTAGCATCCATTCACGGCCCCTTAAATTCGCTTTTGGATGTTGATCATACATGGGTATGTTAAGGATGTGGCTTGCAACCTGTGCGTTGCATAACCATTTATAAAAATATCATAATTTACCATCTTAAAATATCTTAACTGTTCTACAGAACTTTAATCGGTTTATTATTCCCAACCACGTCAATAAATTGTGGGTTTAACAATTTAGAAAGCTCAATTTGTTAAGGCTGATTATAGATTGATGTGAAATATGCTATAGAGCTTCCTTATGTTGCCAAGAAGTAAATAGTGTACTACCAATTTGTAAAATTGTTTATAATACCTGAAAATGTTTATTTGGGAGCCTAGAAAATCCAAATCCAAAATGGCTTAAAGAATTCATTAGATTTTTTTTAGTTAAAAAATACATATTTCAATGATGGGTAAAATCTTAATGTTAGTATTATCTGTGCTAAGAAACACTTATAAAGTCTATATCTAATATAAAAGTTTCCTTTCTTAAAAAATGTATAGTTTTCAGTTACATTTTTTTATGTACCGATAAAAGTCATTTTCAGCTACACACTGGTTAAGGCAGTGCTAGTTTAATTAGCAAAATCTGAAAAAAAATATTTTTATCGTTGAAAGTTGTTAGGCATACGAAAAACGTTGTTTTTAACAAAAACTATTAGACACCAGTTGTTTCTGCCAATATCCATATTACGAGGGCTGTTATAAATATTTCTGGCCTAAAAATTAAAATGTCAATATTTATCATCAAAAATGGTTTTATTGTTTTTCAAAGTATTCTCCAGCATGATTTATACACTTTGCATGCGCTCAAACCAATTGTTGAAGCACTTTTTCCACTCCGATTGAGACACCTCCAAAACATGGTTTTTGAACGCTTCAACGGCATCTTCTGGCGACGAAGTGCGGGAATAAAACGAAATCATTGGGTACCAAGTCAGGGCTGTAAGACGGATGACCCATTAATTCGACATTTTGGCCGGTCAAAAAGTTGCTTGTTTGCTCGCATTGTCATGGCGAACAATGATTCGTCTTCTTTTGTTCGTTTTTCGAATTTCCCCGAAGACTTCAGGCAAGCAAATTGTGGTGTACCACTCAGAATTGACCTTCCTACATTGCTTAAGCGGAACAGTAGCCACATGACCAGTTTTGCCGAAGAAACAGGCGACCATTTGCTTCGAAGTGCTTCTTCCACGAACCACTTTCGTTGGATTTGGCTCGTCTTCGAAGACCCACACGGTCGATTGCTGTTTTGTTTCGGTCTCAAACGCATAGATCCATGGTTCGTCACCTGTAACGATCTTATAAACGTCTTTTGAAGCACCGCGATCATAGTTTTTCAAAATTTCTTTGCACCAATCGACACGAGCCTTTTTTTTGAGCGATTGTCAAACTGTGCGGGATCCAACGAGAACAAACCTTTTTTACGGCCAGGTGTTCATGCAATATCGAAGTGGAAGAAATGCCCAAGGATGCCTCTATCTCATGGTATGTCACATGACGGTCTTGCATTATCATTTCACGCACGGCATCAATATTCTCTAGCACAACTGCCATTTTTGAACGACCTTCGTCTAAACCAGTTTTTCACAGTGCTATAGGATGGTGCTTCATCGCCATACAAAGGTTTAAGCTCATCGATGCACTCTTGTCGTAATAATCCACGTCGAAAGTTGTGTGATCGCACGAAAATGTTCACAAGTTAATTCCATTTTTTTGCCAAATTGATTTTTTCAAGTCTCTGTAAACAACTCAAATGCTGGTCGTACGTCAAAACGTTCTGAGTACGTTTATGCAAAAAATGTCAAACTTTTCAATGGATATGACAGATGGATCCAGGCAACTAAGTGTTGTCTAGGCCAGAAATATATATATATAGCAACCCTCGTATAATAGTAATTGACTAAATTATTAACGAATTCGTCAGATTCGGTAGGTATAATAATAAAAATTTTCAACAAAAGTGTTGAAGAACTAAGGTATTCTTTTAAACTTATTCGGTGCCAATCCTAAAATCTTTTTGCTTGCTACTGAACAATTCCATATGTGACAGCGCATAGAGAAAGGGACCTAAGGGTAAAAAATGAATTTTCTTTTTTTTCTTTTTTTGATGTGGACAACATCTGAGCATCGAATGATGCTCCATGCTCCAAAAATGTTCCCTCCCAGAGATATGCGCGTTTTATGAAAGTGAAGTCGACGATTCTAAGCGCAAATAGAAAGGGACCTAATCTTTAAAATGGCTCTCCTGAACATAACTGGTTTTTAACCGTAGGTCCCTTTCTATTTTGCGCGCCACATATGGTGAAGTAATTGAAAAGTAGCGATATTTTTCATAGCCCTAGTATCACTTTAGCCATTTTGAGACGACCGGATTTTGCAGCTAGTACAGACAGTATTGCCATATGATCTTAAGGTTAGAAAGAAATGACTCTTTTGGACAATGGAATTTTGTAAAATGCATTCAAAAGAAAGAAATCATCTTAATTCGAAAAAGCGGAGTAGACAATGTATCGTTCTTTTACACCACGTCAAAAAGAGAAACGAGTAGTCGTGTTGAAAAACAAAATATGCACTAGTAGTTCCATAGCAAAAAAGTCTAAGCCTGTCTTATACAGTTTTTGCGCTTATAAACCCGCACCACTCTGAGAAACGGGGGAATGACACAAGCCAACAAACTTTGATTTGTGATTTGACTTACGATGTACATATACATATTGGGTCAGCAAATGACCAGTGATGTCTAAGAAGTTCTTAGTGTTTTTGATCATCTTTGGTCAGATGGCGTGATAGGCTGGTACGCTACTATTACACATGTCATTCAGGATAAAATATGGATAAAAACGCCAGACATCATTTTAAATTAGGTACTTCTCGTGGAAGTGCACGCCTTTGGCAGCCGATTTCAAACTGTAGCGTAATATTGTCCCCAGTTCTTTAATTTTTGAGACGTTTCGCATTTTAGAAAGGCCTCGTGTTTACGCCCAAGTCTATGCTATTATTCTTGCAAAATATGCTATGTATAAGTATTTCTACCCTGCACCATTCGGCGGAACAGGGTGCTATAAATTAGTTCCACGGCAAATGTTTTCAACTACCAAAAATATTTGAGCTAGACTCACCCTTAAGTAGACCGATTGACGTATAATCACCTGGTGATTTAATTTAAAGATATCTGTCTGCCCTTTTGTCGCAATTGTTGTCCGGCTGTCATGTTGTTTGGCACAAGTAAGTTTTTTTGTCCCAAGGACAGACGCTATTGAAATCGGTTCAGTTTAAGATTAAATGTCTTTAGCTGTAGGTAAAGACAGTTGTTAGTTTTTTTGACCACGAAAGAGGGTTATTGAAAATGATGAAAATTGGTTCAGATTTAAATATAGTTACCATACATATACAAACCGATTTGATGGTTCTAGCTCTAGAAGCCACATATTACATCTAATTTTGATGCAATTTGGCTCACGTTAGTTGTTAGACCAACGAAGGACGTTTTTGAAAACTATGAAAATCATTTCAGATATAGCTCCCACATATACATATGTCCATCCGATTATTCTCTTATTAGCTCTAGAATCCACCTCTTACATCGATCTTAACAAAATTAAGCAGTTGTTTAAAACAAGGAAGGACGTTATTAAAGTAAGTTGTATAGGCCAATGAAAAATTTTAAAAATATCGACAAAAATCGGCTTAAATTTAGATTAAGCTTCCAGATATATGTTCATCAGATTTTGTTTCTCGAGCTCTTGAAGCCACACGTTCCATCTAATCTCGATAGAATTTGGTTCACGTTAGTTCTTTGGACCAAGGAAGGACGCTATTAAAATTGACAAAAACGGGTCAGATGTAAAGACAGCTACATACTCGTATATGTTCATCCAATTTTATGTCTTCAGATCTAAAAGGCACATTTTATATACAGCCTTGAGTAACATTTCCTTGCGCCAAGAACGAACGTTCTTGAAATTGGCGATTGGTTCAGATTAAGATCTAGCCCCCACGTATATGTTCAACAGATTCAAATTTTAATATAACAGTAGTTTTTAAATTTTGAATATAATTTGAATATAACAGTAGTTTTAAAATTTTGAAACTAATGTCATATTAGTTTAAAATGTTTAGCCCTTACAGTGTGGTCAAAAAATCTATTTGTGACAGCGCATAGAGAAAGGGACCTAAGGGTAAAAAAAAATCAATTTTCACTTTTCTTTTTGATGTGGACAACATCTGAGCATCGAATGAGACCGATCCCATGCCCCAAAAGTGTTCCCTCCCTGAGATATGCGCGTTTTATGAAAGTGATGGCACACCAAAGATACACGTATTTAAATCTTTAAAATGGCTCTCCTGAACACAACAAGTTTTTACCCTTAGGTCCTTTTCTATTTTGCGCGTCATATTTTCAGTTGCATTTTCGGAACATTCAGTAGTAAAGGAAATAATATTGCCGGCCACGCCATTTATCTTTTTTACTATTTTTTTTGTACTACATTATTTAAAAATTAGTATGTACTCAAGTATCTTGAGTCCGTGCATTGCGCTTAATTTGCGTGGTGCGATTCAACTGACAATATCTCGCAAAGAACACAGTTTTATTGTTGCAACCGTATTTGAAGTCAACTGAATCTTGAAAGTCCCATGTACTTACTCAATTATTAGTTGTGATAACCGCCTAATCCTTTCAGTAATTCCAAATTTGAGTTATACAAACTAAAATTTAAAATGCTGGAATTTCATTTATTAACATGGGATTGACCCAAATCACTTTTTATTGTAAGAAATATCTTGTTTCTTGTCATTGTTTATATACTTTAGTATTGAACTAAGTAAATAAAAGGATTTGAAATATTGTGTTAAAGAACGTCTTAATGGTTGCGGCAACTAACATTTTGGCAGATGGTCCAAGTAAACATTGTTTGGTAAGAATTCCCGTTTCCGTTTCAAGAAATGTACTACAGAAAATATGCAAAGGATTTATTATAAATAATCATTTTCCTTTCAGTAGTCACTTTCGTTACCTACTATCGCCGATTTTTTCACTTTTTCTTAGAAGTAGAGAATTAGTAATGAAAAAACTTCCAATGCACTTTTAACGAAGCTACGGAAAAACTATGCCTAGCCTATGTAAAAATTATTTCCTTCGATCCAATAGTCCACTTCGTTCGCATGATGGGGTTTGCATTCGCATATACTGCGATTCGCTTTATACTGAACACTCGCTGTTGCATTGGCAAAAACTATTTTTAGAATATTCGTATTCGCATTCCAAAAAAAAAATTGAATATTGGCATTAGCTCGAAAATAACTTCAGTACTCGCTTTCTCATCCGAAAAAATAAGACTGCATAAATTACGTTATGGAATGGTGAAAAACAGCGAAACTTCTTTAAATAAAGTATACTTTATATAAATATTGGCTCTACTAAACTTTAAATATTTCGAAATACTGAATGAATTATACAGGGTCTCCGCCAGACAGGTATACTACTTTGTTTGGCAATCAATCCCACGACAGCCGGTTCTATGCACCGGATCGACCCGAAAGAGAAATTCTTCGGCCAAGGGCTGTCACAATGGCACAATGTGCCGCTACAACAACAACAACTGCTTTGTTTTGCCGCCATTTTGGTAAACATTAGTCTTGACAGCTCATATTTGGCAGTCGTGAAGTAGAGACGTGGCAAAATTATTATTTATTATGTTAAAACATTTAATCAAAATCAATCATCGATTACTGTGACGATGAGAAAGTTACGTGAACATTTTGGGAGAAACAACGTGCCAACAAAACGCACTTTTTTTTATCGTGTAGTGAATGATTTCGAAGAAAGTGGGTCTTCAGCTGATAGGCCCAAGAATGGGCCACAACGTACTGCAAGATCGGCTGAAAACATTACTGCAGCTCAAGAAAGTGTTCAAAACAATCCATCAACCTCAATTCGACGCCGTGCTCAGAAGCTTGGAGCTTCTTCCGTAACACCATTTACGTCGCCGTACATATGCCAATAGGATAATGCAGCTCACCCATGACAAAGGCAATCTTCATGAAAAAATCATAATGAGTGACGAGGTACATTTTTATTTGAATGGATATGTTAATAAACAAAATAGTCCGTTCTGGGCAACGGAAAATCCTCAAATTAGTTATCAGTCACCTTTGCATCCTTTAAAAGAGACAGTCTGGTGTGCCATTTGGTCAGGAGGAATCCTTAGACCTTACTTCTATGAAAATTAAAACTGCGTAGCGGTAACTGTCAATGGGGAGCGATATTGTGATATGATTAAAAACTTTTTAACGCCAGAACTGCATGCTTTGGACTTGATAAACATGTGGTATCAACAAGACGGTGGCACATCGCATACGGCCAGGATAACAATGGAATTTCTGCGAGACCTCTCTCCACAACAAGTTATATCAAGAAATGGTGATGTTGATTGGCCTCCACGTCACCTGACTGTTCCGGACTTCTTTTTGTGGGGATATCTGAAAAGCAAGGTTTATGCAAACAAACAAGAAACGCTTGAGCAGCTTAAACACAATATTTGTCATGAAATTTAAGAAATACCGCGTGAAATGTGTAAGAATGTAATAAAAAATGTGCTCAAAAGAGCTCGCATTTGTGAGGCTAACAGAGGTGGAAATTTTTCTGATATTGTATTCCATACATAATTACCGACATTATATATAACATTTAGCAATATAAGATCCATTCTCTTTCATTTAATTAAAAATTATAAACAAACAAAGTAGTATATCTTCCTGACGCACACCCTGTATTTAAATTCTCCCCCTTAAGCAGGGTACAAAGATCACATTATCATGTGAAATTCATAAGAATAAAATCTGTGAAAATGCATTAAAAATTGTATTTGATCCTTATTTGTTCACTGGTTTTATTTCACATAAAATAAACTTTAAATGTAAACAAAATAAGCTGATTTTATATTTGAATTATATTTAAATATTTTTGTTTTTCTATTAAATAAATATTTTGGACCAAATTTATTAACATTTACGGATAGTTTAAATATTAAATTTTCTTTAGAAAATTGTTGTTTAAGCCTGTTTTAAGTTTTGAATCTAAAGAGCACACAGTAGGAATGAGTTTTAATTATTCGTTTTACGAGGGCGACCGCAAAACTAACTGGACTGGCAAAGATTGCTTTTAAAAAACAAAACAAAAAACAAAAGTTGCTAGTTAAACAGAAAATGTTCTGTTTTACTAGCAACTTTTGTTTTTTTGTTTTAAAAGCCATCTGTCAAAATTTCCGAAATATTTAATGATTATTTTCTTTGTTACAGGTGATTGAAGTAAACAAGTTTTGTAATTTTTGAAAAATGGAAAATAAAGAGTTTCGTGCGGTAATTAAACACTTTTATATGAAAGGTTATACGCCACAATTAATCAAAGATGAATTGGATTCTGTTCATGGTGACAATACACCATCATACTTACCCATGAAATCCTGGGTTCAACAATTTGAAATGGGTCTTTCAAGTACGGAAGATGAACAACGCTCTGGAAGACCGAAAACTGCTACTACTATTGAAAACATTAGAAAAATATTTAATGAAGTGACTAAAGATAGACGAATAAAGCTCAGAGAACTTACTAATATTGTTAAAATACACGAAAAACAAGTTTGGAGTATTTTACATGATGAACTCCACATGAAAAAGCTATCCGCAAGATATGTGCCGCGTTTGTTGACTTGCCCCCAAAAAATTGTCCGTTGGACCAATTCCGAGGAGCTTTTAGCGATTTATCAGCGTAATCCAATTGAGTTCTTGCGCCGATTCATAACTGTTGATGAAACATGGATCCATCACTACATCCCAGAATGCAAAGAACAGTCAAAACAATGGATAGAAGCTGGTAAAAGTGGTCCCAAGAAGGTGAAAACTGTTAAGTCAGCAGGAAAAGTAATGGCCACAATATTTTGGGGTGCAAGGGGTATAATATTTATTGATTATCTTGAGAAAGGAAAAACTATAAATAGTGAATATTATTGTGCATTATTGGATCGGTTGAGTGAAGAAATCAAGATAAAACGAAAAAAAGTTCTTTTTCATCAAGATCATGCTCCTTCACACACTGCATTTTTAACTCAACAAAAACTGGCCGAATTACGATTTGAAATTGCTCCGCATCCACCAAATAGTCCAGATTTAGCTCCTTCTGATTATTTCTTGTTTCCAAATTTAAAAAAATTCTCGGTGGCAAAATATTTTCGTCCAATAGCGAGGTTATTGCTGAAACTTAGGCATATTTTGAAGGTCTTGAAAAATCTTATTTTTCGGATGGAATTAAAAAACTCGAAAAACGTTTGATGAAGTGTATTGAGTTGGAAGGAGATTATGTTGAAAAATAAATAATAATAATTCCAAAAAAACGGTTCTTTTTATGTTAGGCCAGTTACTTTTGTTGTTTTGTTGTTTAAGCCTGTTTTAAGTTTTGAATCTAAAAAGCACACAATAGGAATGAATTTTAATTATTCGTTTTATTAACTTAAATCAAAAGTAGAAAAATAATTTATTAGCTTTCGCATTAGCAAAAACAAACTTTGAAATGTTTGCTTTATTTAGCATCCGCAAAGATGTATAATTCAATATTCGCTTTCGCTAAACCCACTTTCGTTACATCCCCACTTTAAATGTCTTTTTTTGTTACAGGAAATGGTTTTTACTCAGTACCACAGAAGATGGCTTAATATATTTTTTTTTTAAATTAACAAAACTAATGCAATTGCAATGGAATTTTCATAAGCAGAAGTGATGATATTTTGCATCTATGATGGATCGAAAATGTGTTTATAATTGCACTTTTCTTGTCGTTGAATAAAGTAAAATAAGAAAATAACACTTTGAACAATAAAAAGACCAAATTAAATAAATACTTATAATTAATTTAAATCATTTTGCGAGAAATGTCCAAAGAAACACAAAAAATTCTAGCCCCCACTCCCGCTTACTTAGCTGCCACAGTTCAGGGATAAAGTATTCAAGGCTATGCCTTGACTGTTGGTGTTGTTAGAATTTAAAAAAGAGACATAGACGAGTTTTAGAAAAGTGTCCTTTTTGTCATACTGAAACGTTTAACATTCGAATGAAAAATGATGCTCAACTATGCGGCCAACGAAGAACAACAGCACAACGACAAATGAAAAAAGGTCCTTTTTCTGGTTGTGCCAACTTGTATCCTTTGATTTGGCACGCTTGTGCGTGTGTAAAGCAGAAAAAAGGACACAAAGGGTGGCATAGACAGGGACACTGGGACAGACGCACTGAAATTCATACCGAAAGTGAAATGATAATAAAAGGATTTTAAAGCGTGTATGAATGGGTGGTGTGGTCGGTTCGTTCGTTCCTTTATTGCGTTCATACAAGTGCGTTTATGGTTAAACTCGACGAGTGTATGTAGGGCTGTGTGTGCTCAATGCGTAAGGATAACTTTTGTGGAAAAGGTCGAGCACCTGTTTTATTAAAAATCAAATAAAATTCTAAACGTCATCCATCCATGCTTGCAAACGTCCCTTTTTATTATTATTGCGCAGCCCACCCACCCAAAAGCGGGGAGAGACAATTCGCTTGGCTTGTCCTCGTCCATGAGCGTGGGTATTTTGAATAGTAATACTCTTATATCCGTTTCCTAATCTAAACACTTGTCATTTGAAGTGGTGCGAGTGTGTGTTTGTGCGGCTGTGTAATTGTCCGTGTATGGCATCATCATCATCATCAGGACTTCTGCCACAGCCACCCCACCGAAGCCATTTAGTCCTTCCTTCTATGCATTCATCCACCCCGCTCATACCACCTCGGCTTTTATTTGTTTTTTAATAAAGAACGAACACCAAACACCCGAAGAGACGGCAATCGTCATGGCATCGCTGAACTGAACCGAAGGACGAGATAAATGAACATATGCCTGTGCGTGTGTGCATGTGACTCTGTAGGTATGTGTGTATGCGCTTAGCGAAACTATGAAATATTTAATTAAACACGAACGAAATGAAACGATAAAGCAACAAAAAGAAGATCTCATTTGTTCAATTTTGATTTGTTTATTGCAATTACAAATTTCGGCGTTGCATGAGGCCAGCACAAGCTATCCGTGGTGCTGAAAGTACCTCCTTAGGTTGAAATCAAAGTGCACGTGTTTTAAACACTCGTCGAAATTGCTGTGTTTATTATTAAAACATTTGAACTGGAGTGCTGTCTTTTTGGGATTTTGAATATTGCCGTAAACATGGGTTTCCAAGACAAATTTAGGCTTTTGACGGAGAACGTCAGTATTTAATAAAATTCATAACAAATCTGTGATTGAAAGGACACTTACCTGAATACGGAGCAGCTCACCCGTTTAGATCTTTGCCAAGGTGTCTACTCCACTTTATCTAATTTGGACTCTGTTTCACTCCAATATTGGCTCAGAATTTGGATTAAGGTTGGCCAATTAAGCCTATTAACCATACCAGAGGAAATTCATATTACGACATTGTCCAAAGGTTTTAGGATTTTGATGAAATCTCGATAACTATTAAATTTTTGTAACGGGTGGTTCATCTAGTGGTTTATGTTTCAAGCATATATGATTTTGACAGTGACAGTTGTTTTCTGCTCGAAATCTTCTCTCCATTGAACGAAATGAATCGCAATACGCTTGTACCGTGTTTTGAAATATTGCAAATTTATTTGAAAAGTCAATCCAGTGTAGTCAGTAAAAGTCCAGACGTTTTAACCGAAATGAGGCGCTTGCTGTGCTTATGGTGCAGAAAGTTCATAAGAATGACACGCATGTCGACAACATACATAACGCATACTGGCGAAACCCAGAACATCGACTCGGAATCGATCACAATATTTCAAGCACCAACCCATGCGAATTTTCAATAGATCAGATTAAATCGTCAGGGATTTTGCGTGTAAAATCATCTTTGTTGACGAAGCGGATTTTCAAGCAAAACTACCGCTTCGGGGGATCAGACAACGCGCACGGAATCATCGAAATTTTTTTGGATTACTAGCCCATTTATCTTTAAAATTAAAGCTAGGAACGCCATTTTGGTTAACGATGAGTGTTATATACGCATTAACGTAGGAAAAAAGTATGGTTGGGATAACAATATTCTCAGAGCATCATATTATTGTTGGGTATATGGTTGTGGATCCTCACAACAATAGTATGACTCAAATACAATCATACTATGATCCTCAAAACCATACTATGATCCTCACAATAGTATGATTCACACATAACCATACTATGATCCCACAACCATAGTAGGATTCACACTCAAGCATACTACGATTTTCAAAACTATAGTATGATCCACAGTATTTTTCACACATAACTATAGTTATGATCCCTAAATGATCACACAAATATACGAGTATGTACTATGATCCCCAAAATTATTTATTAGAATTGTGTTAAGTTTTCAATATTTTTTTTATTGTTAACGTAAAACACAAAAAACAATACTTTTGTCTCACCAACCATATTTATATTGTTGCTACAACCATATTTTTATTTCGTAAATTCAAAAAGCAATATCATGGTTGCGAAGAACTTACTTTTATTGCGAAGAACATTATGATTATATATTATTATTATTGCCGTGACCATATATGGTACTAGACCATATAGGACTAGCATCATCCTTAGTTTTAGTATCAATAATGAAAAATGTCAACAGGTAACAGTGTTAACAGTGCGAAATTTAAGTAAGATTGCGCCTCTCAAGAGTTATCTTCAGTATCAGGGCCTGAAATCTGGATGAATTATTATAAAGGGTCTTCACCTAAAAATCCATCGATATGGTCGAATTTAAACAGAATTTGTAACCTATGCAATATTTTCGCATAGTCGGTCCCCATTTGTGACTCGCAGAGCAATAGGCGAAACCTATGCAAAGCAGCGATCTCAATTCATGCACCGATATGGTCCAATTTCTAAAGGATTCGTCAATGCTAAATTTGCAAACCTTTATCAAGATCGGCTAATTTTCGAGAGCTGGACTTTGATTAAAAACAATTATCTGCAATCGTAATACCCTGTACATCGAGTAAAGTGTCGTGTACGATAAAATAAACAACGTTAAGTTCCACCGTTTCAAATCTTTTTATTTCTCCGCTGTGGATTCGCTATTCAAATAGAAGGAGTTGCACACAAAAAGAACTGATTTGTTATCAAAACCAAATTTTTTTCCAAACAAATGTTGGCGGTTGCACGTACAATCCATGTACTCCATCGCTACAACGGAATGTTGATTGGGTACACGGCAATTTTCAGTAGATGGAACTGACTCTCTTGGTTGACAAACCATAACTAAAGTTAAGGGTTATGTGTCGTAAAATACCTCAAATGAAATAAGCACGCAGAAAAAAAGTATGTTCGGGTTGACAATATTCGAAGAGCATCATACTATTGCTGGGTATATGGTTGTGTCACAACAATATTATGATCCTCACAACAAAAGTGTTATTCACATACAACCATACTATGATTCTCACAACCATATTACAATCCTCAAAACAAAAGCACGACTTACACACAACCCTACTATGATCCCCACAACCATAGTATAATTCACACTCAACCATAATATAATCCCCACAACCATATTATGATCCTCACAGTCATAGTATGTTTCACATACAACCATATTATGATCCTCACAGTCATAGTATGATTTACACGAAACCATGTTATGATCCCCACATCCATAGAATGATCCCCAAAATTATTTATTAGGATCGGGTTATGTTGTCAACAATAGAGATTTCTATTAAGTAAGTTCTTTGAAAATATTTTAAATTCGAAATAATAGGAGTGATTTATTTAACAGTAGAAAAAATCCGTTTATAAATCTTTAATTTTTCATTTAATTAAAATATTTCAGTTAATGAAATCTAAAGCAGTTTTCTCAAAAAAGATTCGTAAGAAAAACATTGTTTTAAAAACCTTATTCATAGTAAGTAAAAATTTCAATCATACATAATGACTGACGTAATTACATTTTTGTTAACATAAAACCCAAAAAAAAACAAAACTTTTGTCTCACCAACCGTATTTATATTGTTGCTACAACCATATTTGCATTTTTAAATCTGGCAACAATACTATTGTCCCAATTCAGCAATATAAATATTGCCGCAATCATACTATCATCATGTAATGTATAAAAATGTAATTCAAAAAACAATACTATGTTTGCTACGAACATACTTTTACTGCAGTGAACATCTTATTGTTGTCGTGACCATATAGTAACCACATTTTTTCTCTGCTTGTGGCTTGTACGTGCATCTACAAACATTCGGTTGGCCAAAAATTCGGCTGTTGCAACAAATCTGTGTGTCTGTGTGTATTAAAACCAGCTAAAAGGACACTGTATCTTGCAGAACTTTCGCATATGTGACAGCGCATAGAGAAAGAACCTAAGGGTAAAAAAAAATCAATTTTCATTTTTTTTTTTTTTTTGATGTGGACAACATCTGTGCATCGAATGAGACCGATCCCATGCCCTAAAAGTGTTCCCTCCCAGAGATATGCGAGTTTTATGAAAGTGAAGTATACGATTCTAAGCGCAAATAGAAAGGGACCTAATCTTTAAAATGGCTCTCCTGAACAAAACTGGTTTTTAACCTTGGGTCCCTTTCTATTTTGCGCGTCACATATGCAGTTTTTTTTTCTTATAAGGCATGTTGTGATATCCGTTACTTACTGCATTGTTTTTTTCACAGACCCACTAACGGTCCAGCGTCTTGGAATTTTACCAAGTTCAGTAATATATATCAAGGTGTTGCAAACGGAAGGCCAAATTTAGTATACACATTATCCTATGGTAGGGGTATAGAAATATCATGATCTAATCATAAAAAAATTGAATATACTAACTGCAAATAAAAAAAAAAACAAATTACACGCAAATTGATTTATGGAACGATAACACTTTGACTGTTTGCCATCAAGTCACGATTAAATTTATTAAATTTCACCACTACTCGTCGGAGATTTTCGTCTTGTGCGGCGCAGCTCCTTTTGTTTTCATCCTTTTGATAAACGTTTATTTATTTGACATTTATTGCTCTAATATCTCTAACATTCATTCATTGAGTCAGTCAGACTCGTACATATCAAAAGTCATTGGCACCCTTTTTCGGCCACCCTAAGAATCTCTCCGCTTCTTCTCTATTGAAGTCAGCCAACATTTGGCTGACATTAAACCAGCCCGCAGCGTAGAAAGCGGGAAAATGGGATCTTAACGATTTAAACACCCAAACAGACAGATAGACGGACAGACGGACAGACAGACACTTGTTTTATATGCCAATGATATGGCTGGTGTTGCTGATGAAGATGGTGCTGACATTGCTTCTGTTTGCTGTTAACGCTGCTGCTGCCGCAACAGAGGAGCAGAGAAGAAGAACAAGTGGTAATTTGACAACAATACCGTGAAATAAGGATTAATGGTGTTTTTATGCTATTAAAAGGACAAACATATTAAAAACAAACCAACGACGAGAGCAGGATTCAACTTGAAAAGTTACCCAAACTTTGCTAGGCACACACACACACACACTCACATGTGTACGGGCAAACATCCTTCTACTCTTGAAGGCGGCCAAAGAAGACAAAATATCGAACCATTTTCACTTTGGCGAGCTTCAAAGAGCCAAACAGGGACAATGTATGAATGGAATACAAAAATAATCGCTTTGCTCTGCAAGGGAGTGTGTAGATGAGCGAAGGCACGGGGGAGGGGAGAATTTAATAAAAACGCTTTTGTAATGATTGCCATATCATCATACAAGAATTTCGTATTCATCATTCGGAAGGGTCGTCTGTCCTTCGGTCGTTGTTGTCGCCGTCGCCATACAATCGCATCGTAGTTGCCGGCAATGGTGGGCCCATGGAGACAGCAAAACGCGCACACCGCCCATTCCGCTAGAAGCAGTTCAGCCATTCATTTATTTCTAGATTAAGCGGAATATGTTCATGTGGAAAAAGTAAGGAATTAATATGTTTGACTACGTGAGGTGGATGGGTGGGGGTGGTTGTGTACAAAAGCAAATTATTACTATAATTTTTAATTGAAATCATAATGATGATGCCCTCTTTAAAAGGGTGGCCAGACAATGGATAATAAATAAAAGTCAATATTTCCTGGAGAGCTTAGTGTCGGATTAGAGCCATGCCACACCAATTGTTGGTTGTAAAAATCAATAAGGTTTGATTAAGTGGAAATATTTAATAAGGTGTACTTTAATACTCTCTACCATAGAATGGGAGAATCCGTTTGTAACACATATCTGCACGCAGAAAAAAAAGTATGAGTGGGGTGACAATATTCGAAGAGGATCATACTATTGTTGGGTATATGGTTGTGACAAAACAATAGTATGATTCACACATAACCATACTATGATCCCCACAACCATAGTATGATTTACACTCAACCATACTATGATCTCCACAACCATACTATGATCCTCACAACAATAGTATGATTCACACTTAACCATACTAGTATCACCACAACCATATTATGATCCTCACAACCATAGCATGATTCACACGCAACTATACTATGATCCCCATAACCATAGTATGATTCACACTCAACCATACTATGATCCCAAAAATTTGTTATTAGGATTGGGTAATGTTTTTATTCAAAAATAGAGACTTTTATCAAGTAAGTTGTTTTCAATTGCATTACTATAAGTTCATAGCAAGATTTGAGGCCATGTTTTTATTGAACATTTCATTCAAGAAACAAAAATATATATTCCAACGGCAGTCGAAAATACTTTCAGTTGCCAGCAGGGGTGAATGCTACTTCACCATCCGTAGACCCCAAGTAACAAATGCGATTAAATAATACTATTGTTACATTTCAACAATATTAATATTGCCGCAATCATACTGTTGTCAAAATGAAATTTAATAAACAATAATTTGGTTACGACGAACATGCTTTTATTGTAGAGAACATATTATTGTTGCGGGGACCATATAGTAACCATATCTTTTCTCTGCGTGTGTGCTCATATACTTAAGTCGTGTATATACATAGGGTGATCAATGTGGAGGTATTCGTTTCTAAGCGTTTTTTCCACAGATTACGCGACAGTTGTTTTACCGCAACGACGTCTCCAAATTGTGCAACTGCATTATGAAAATGAGCGTTCAGTGAGAAACGAAAGATCCGCTGTTTTCGACCAAACTTTTGTTTCCGGCTCAACGGCAGCGTCAATAATCAAAACTGCCGCATTTGGGCTGAAGAGCAACCAGAAGCTATTTTTGGGCTGGTGGAATCATCGGTCCTTATTTTTTCAAAAAATGGTGATGGCCGGAACTTAACCGTGAATGGTGCTCGCTAACGCGCCATGATATTGGACTTTTTACTACCTGAAATTAAAGCTCGCAATCTTGACGATATTTGGTTTCAACAGGACGGTGCCACCCACTTGCCATACAGCTGCTCAAACAATGGATCTATTGAGAGGTAATTTCGATGACAAGCTAATTTCACGTTTTGGACTGGTGAGTTGGCCGCCTAGATCGTGTGATATCACGCACACAGAAAACAGATTTGTTGCCACAACCGATATTTTTGCTAACCGATGTTGGTGGTTGCAAGTATTATCCACATTCAACCGAATGTTAATTGCGTAGACAGCAATTTTTAGTAGAGGGAACGAGTACTTTCGGTTGAAGACAACAAGTATTGGTAATCCTAACAGATTAAGATGATTATTAAAACTGAATTTGTACATGTGTTGGTTGTTGTTATAGATTCTTGGTTATAAGTCCTTTTTGAAAAAATTTAATATTTTTCTTCCTTGCAATGAGTCAACTGATCTGTAAAATAAATACGTGTTCGGATGGATGTTTTGATAAGCATTGCAGTGATGCCCCAATCGGAAAAGAAATAATTAAGGTGTATAACAATATTTATTGTCAAGCTTTAAGTAGCCGTAACTCGGGAATAATGGGTCGCAACTAAAAAAAAAGGTTGTTGTTTAGAATAAGAAGTGGTATCTATGGCGAAAATTCTGATGAAGTCTGAGTAATGTCGCTAAATTACCGTTAAGCCTGTTTCTATATTTCGGAAAATATTTTTTTTTAAAAGGGTGGTTAAATTTTAAGATGTTGATTTTGAATAAAACACAAATTATTTAGGAAATTATTGTCATTTCTTTTTATTATAATAATACTGGTATGGTTCAATTATGTATGAAACAAAATATCGGTCAAATGACCGCCGCGACCTCGGCGGCACACCTCTATCCGATGGTCCAAATTTTCGATGACGCTGAGGCATAATTGAGGTTCTATGCCGGTTATGTACCGAATTATTTCATCCTTTAGCTCTTGAATTATTGCTGGCTTTAAAATAACCCCAAAGAAAGAAGTCCAACGGTGTAAAATCACATGATCTTGGCCAATTAACATCGCCACTACGTGAGATAACACTGCCATTGAATTTGTCGCGAGCCATTGTTTCGCTAGCTGCGTGGCACCGTCCTGTCGAAACCACATATCGTCCACATCCACATCTTCCAATTCGGGCCATAAAAAGTTCGTTATCATATCACGATAGCGACCACCATTTACAATAAATGCCTGACCGGCCTCATTTTGGAAAAAATACAGCCTGATGATGTCTCCAGCCCATAAACCGCAGTCACTCTTTGTGGGTGCACTGTCTTTTCACTCTTAGAGTATTATTCGCCCAAAAGCGAGAATTCTGCTTATTGGCGGACGAATCCACTAAGGTGAAAATGTGCCTCATCACTGAAGATGATTTTATTCGAAAATTGATCATCCCCTTCATAATAAGCCTGAATAACTTTAACGCGTTGCTCGCTTATGAATCTTTCCATGGTTCAAATTGAGTTAGTCTGACATTGAGAAATATCAAATAAAATGCAGAAAAAACTTGACGTTTAGGTGTGCTTTACATTCAACATCGGCCCATAAAATTTAACCACCCTTCAGAATAGTTTGGAAGCATTGACCGTCTAATTCAAGAAACTCAAACTGTCTGAACATTGTTTTTGTTTTCTTACATTTTTTGGGGATATATGTTTTTGTCGTTTACAAGGCTTTTGTTTTGACTAGAACCGATAAAATATTATATATATTTTGTGGGAATAGCCAATATTATGTTACAACAGCCAACTACGCAGGGTTTGGTCATTACAAAGGTCTAATCGGTTGCCACCACCAAGTATTGGTACCAAAGTACCATGTGATTGGTTGCCATAACCGCCAGTTGACGCAACTAATAGTTAAACTGAATTCAGTTGGTATAACTGTTTTATTGGCTGTGAATACCGTGATATGGTTTAGCAATCATCCTATGATAAATCGAACCATTTTAACATCAAACTATGGAATGTTGGTTACTGCAAGAGAAAGTCGGTTTATACAACCGAATTTTTGTAGTTTCGGCCGATTTCCAACTGATTTTTTCTCTATGAGCACCTTTAGACCTTTTTCTTTGTGGCTACGTAAAGTCCAAAGTCTATGCTGGCAAATCAGCTACGATTCAGGTGTTAAAAACCAACTTTAGGCGTGTCATTAAGGCCATACCGGTCGAAATGCTCGAATGAGTCATCCAAAATTGGATTAGATTTGATTTTTTGTACTTCTAATTTTGAAAAAAATACCTCTAGATTGACCACCAGATACGGGTTGCTACGAGGGTTGCTGTATATATTTCTGGCCTAGGCAACACTAAGTGTTGCCTGGCGCCGTCTGACATTTTCATTGGAACGTTCTACATTTTTTAGCATAAACGTACTCAGAACGTTTTGACGTACGACCATCATTTGTGTTGTTTACAGTTTCTTGAAAAAATCAATTTGGCAAAAAATTGGAATTAACTCGTGAACATTTCCGAGCGATAATTTTTCACAACTTTCGACGTGGATTATCACGACAAGAGTGCATCGATGAACTTAAATCTTTGTAGGGCGATGAAGCACCATCCTATAGCAATGCGAAAAACTGGTTTAATGAATTCAATCGTGGCCGACGTTCGCTCAAAGACGAAGGTCGTCCAAAAACGGCCGTTGTGCCAGAGAACATTGATGCCGTGCCTGAACTGATAATGCAAGATCGTCATGTGACATACCGTGAGATAAAGGCATCCTTGGGCTTTCTACCACCAGCATACATTCGATATTGCATGAACACCTGGCCGTAAAAAAAGGTTTGTTCTCGTTGGATCCCGCATAATTTGACAATGGCTCAAAAAAATGCTCGTGCCGATTGGTGCAAAGAAATTTCGAAAAAATACGATAGCGTTGGTTAAAAAGACGTTTCGTCTATGATTCGTCACAGGTGACGAATCTTGGATCTACGCGTATGAGCCCGAAACAAAACAGCAATCGACCATGTGGGTTTCGAAGGCGAACCAAATCCAACGAAAGTTGTTCGTGGAAGATGCACTTCGAAGCAATTTGTTTGCCTGAAGTCTTTGGAGAAATTCTAACAACGAACAAGAGAAGACGAATCATTGTGCACCATGACAAAGCGAGCTCTCACACATCGGCTCAAACCAACACCTTTTTCCAAAACGGCCAAAACGTAGAATTGATGGGTCATCCGCCGTACAGCCCTGACGTGGCACTTCATTTTATTCCCGCACATCAAGAAAAAATGCGTAGGTAACGATGTTCGTCGCCAGAAGATACTGTTGAAGCGTTCAAAAACCATGTTTTGGAGGTGTCTCAATTGGAGTGGAAAAAGTGCTACGACAATTGGTTTGAGCGCATGCAAAATTGTATAAATCATGCTGGAGAATACTTTGAAAAACAATAAAACCATTTTTGATGATAAATATTCGCATTTTGTATTATTAGGCCAGAAATATATATAGCAGCTCTCGTATGAAATGAAATGTTTGAAAATTTGCCACGTTTGAAAATTTGCCACGTTCGTGTAAGCATAACAACTCCTTTGCTCTTTATAGACGAATTTGGAACTGGAAAGGCTTTTACCTTGAGTTTGGTAATGCTGCCTGTATTGTTATAAAGAGTTATGGTGCGATTCACCAACAATTTATTTACCTGGAGATGGTTTAGCTCACGAACTATAGCTGGTTGTGACTTTCGGACCAAAGACAACGCAATCGCACTTTGACGTTTGAATTTCATTTCGAATAACTTTTGTTCTAGAAAACTTTAATGTTTAAACGCTTAAGGGGCTTGTAAACAATAAAAACAGCTGTCATCTGATATGAATTTGACATAGCTGGCCTTATCGGTTTGCCAGCATTGCTAACGTGAAGTTTGTAATACTTCAATCGTCTAGCCCTGTACTTAATAATACTCTAGTCATTTAATTCTATTGACCTACATAATATTATGTAGATAGTAGGACCATTGCAATATGCTTAATTCTATATTATATAAAATAATATGCGAAAAGTTTTATTTACCCTCTTCTTGTTCTTCCTTCTTTCAGACTACGTCAAAATCGCCCGGCTTGACTACCATCACTCAAAGATTTTTTTCAGTACAAGTGCAAAACTCATCGCTCGAAATTCTTGGATGAAAAATTGATTAAACGGTAAGCAACTTTTGGTATCTGGCCACCTTTTCCTTACAGGTTAAGCGGCGATATTGTTAAGACTCTTGTCAAACGGCAGATATACCGTTAGAATGTTTTTGTTTCCGCTTCCCTTTTGTTTTCGTGCATTTCATTTACATGCACAAGGGATGCTGGCTGGCTGCTGTCTTACAGAGAAATTCACAAAATTTATTACAGAAAAAAGAAGACAAATTATTTAATTACACTTTTATTACAATTGAAAGAAGAAGAAGAAAACGCCCCGACCTTAGCAGAAGTCAGGGAAACTTTAAACGTTAAAGTAAAATTGAAATTGATTTTGGCTGTAGAAAAATGTTCAACTTAAAGTTTACCACGTAGAACAAACGCAATGAATTAAACAAAATAAACCCTTCCACTTGGGTCAGGCTATCGGTAGGTGGGAGAAGAAACGATGGCCGGAGAAACCTAAAGAGGAGGAGGAGTAGAAACAGGCGGTAAGCCATAGTAGGCTAACGTTTCCTGCCAGCAGTCGAGTGTATAAACCATAGAATTTTATTTTGTCGTAATAAACATTCCAATGGGTCCACCAACTTAATTTCCTTTCTTTACCGTTGCGCCCGGATCCTTTTTTATATCCTTTTCATTAAGACCTTAGACGTTAATTCTGTTTGTTTTGCTCAAGTTTTTTAAGAAATTAAAATATGTTCGGGCGTGTGTCTGAGTGTGTGTGTAAAGTAACTGGGACTACAATTTAGTTTCGGCGTGTCCTTATCCTTCCTTATCCTGGTGTACAACACCGTCTTTAGTTTCTTGGCGGCATATTTTCACAAGTGAAGGCAACCATGTCAGGCCGTCTTCGAAATTGAAAATGAAAGAAGTACGAATGGAAACGAATGCAATCAAGATAAAAATGTCCTGTGGTATGTTTATTACCGAAAGGGGTACTAAACTCATTTTATCCTATGGGTAGCGGTTAACACACACTACATCCGTAGTGGTGTGGTTGCACTGCTGCCGTTGATTGTGGTTGCATGCCAAGTGTTGACATGTCATTTCATTCGATGTCCGAAAGGTGTACGGGCAACTGAGAGTGCCTGTGGCTGTGTGTGTGTCCGAGGGGATTTCGATAACACGGGCCTTGTTGTTGCGTTTTGTTCTTTTTTTATATATGAAAAAAGGACATGTAATGTTATCTCAGAGTAAACATCAGCAGTTTTAGTTCTATTCGCCTGCTCAATATGATTTATTATTATGTAGCCGCTGCTATCCTTTTGCGATAGTCCACAAAGGAAAGAGTTCTCTCTGACCATTTAATTATCGACGTGTGCATTTATCTAATATCCTGTAGATGTTTTGTGTATCTGTGATGTTATCGCTAATTAAAATGTTTTATGATTAGAGCGAAAGGGGTCGTGAAGGATGTTAATAAAACTGTTATGGCCATATTACAAAATATGTTTGACATCAAATGAATATTTTTCCACGCATAGTGTGTGCCTATGTAGTATGTTGAATTCAAGATGTTTGCTACCTCTTTTTTATGTAATTCTACTACTTATGCCATATATTTATAATACAGATGTAATCAGTTTTATTGTCTGGAGAATGAAAAATATTCAACAAATTTGGAATTTTCATAACGTTCATCAGTCTCGAGTTTGAGTCGACAACGTGCGCGGCACTTCGAATCGAATCGAATCTAAGCAAATGGTGGTTTTTACGTAAGGATCTGAATTTAAAGGCTGCAAGATCCATCCCGTTTAGAAATTTTAGGCGCCATACGTAAATTTCAGTCAATGCACAGGAAAAAATAATTGTTAATTTTCATTAAAAAATTTGCATATTTAATAAAAACAATTATTCAAAAATGGTGTGAACAAACCATTTTTAGTGCACAAAATTGTAAGACGTTTAGTGAATTTTCATTTAACAAACAAATTGCAGTACTGGCTAAAAATGTGTTAGTCGTTCATTGGGAATAAATTTAATTAAAAAGTTAATATAAAAATAATTCATTTAAAATTGGTTAAAAACTGTTCCATATTCAAATATATAAATTAAATTCTAATTTATAGGATTTCGTATCGAAATCTATTACAATTTTAATGAAAATTAATAGCCGAAAAAATAGCCGAAGTGCCAGGTTGGCTATATATATTTCTGGCCTAGGTAACACTAAGTGTTGCCTGTCGCCATCTGACATTTCCATTGGAAAGTTTGACATTTTTTAGCATAAACGTACTCAGAACGTTTTGACGTACGACCATCATTTGTGTTGTTTACAGTGACTTGAAAATATCAGTTTGGCAAATAAAATGGAATTAACTCGTGAACATTTTCGTGCGATAATTTTTCACAACTTTCGACGTGGATTATCACGACAAGAGTGCATCGATGAACTTAAATCTTTGTATGGCGATGAAACACCATCCTATAGCACTGTGAAAAACTGGTTTAATGAATTCAATCGTGGCCGACGCTCGCTCAAAGACGAAGGTCGTAAGGTCGGCCAAAAACGGCCGTTGTGCCAGAGAATATTGATGCCGTGCCTGAACTGATAATGCAAGATCGTCATGTGAGATTAAGGCATCCTTGGGCATTTCTTCCACCAGCATATATTCGATATTGCTTTCTCGTTGTATCCCGCACAATTTGACAATCGCTCAAAAAAAACCTCGTGACGATCGGTGCAAAGAAATTTTGAAAAAATACTATCGCAGTGCTTCAGAAGACGTTTATAAGATCGTCACAGGTGACGAATCATGGATCTATGCGCATGAGCCCGAAGCAAAACAGAAATCGACCGTGTGGGTCTTCAAAGACGTGCCAAATCCAACGAAAGTTGTTCGTGGAAGAAGCACTTCGAAGCAAATGGTCGCCTGCTTCTTCGGCAAAACTGGTCATGTGGCGACTGTTCCGCTTGAGCAACGTAGGACGTTGTACACCACAATTTGTTTGTCTGAAGTCTTCGAAGCTATTCGAAAAACGAACAAGAGAAGGCGAATCATTGTGCACCATGACAATGAGAGCTCTCACACATCGGCTCAAACCAGCGCCTTTTTGACCGGCCAAAACGTCAAATTGATGGGTCATCCGCCGTACAGCACTGACTTGGCTCCCAATAATTTATTTTTTTCCCGCACATCAAGAAAAAAATGCGTGGTGTACGATTTTTGCCGCCAGAAGATCCTGTTGAAGCGTTTAAAAACCATGTTTTGGAGGTGTCTCAATAGAAGTGGAAAAAGTGCATCGAAAATTTGTTTGAGCGAATGCAAAATTGTATAAATCATGCTGGAGAATACTTTGAAAAACAATAAAACCATTTTTGATGATAAATATTCGCATTTTCATTATTAGGCCAGAAATATATATAGCAGTTCTCGTACATAAATGGTATTGAGGAGTCGTCTGGAATAATCGACGTATAGTGTATACCTAAAGGTGTTGTCTTTACTGTGCTAAAACTATGATAAGCGGCTAAACATTTAAGAGCAGGCTGCTACGTATATTGAACGAGAATTTCTACCGAACAAGCCGACACAACTAAAATCTCTTCGCACTTGCTTTCTTGTTTATCTTTTTCCAGTTTTAAATGAAAAGAAATTGCGCATCGATCCCCTTCCATTCTATGACATACGAGTACGTATGAATTTTACGTTAAATACCGCTAAAAAATTGTTGAGTAATAAATATTTCAAAGTGTTTACCCGATTCTGATAAATAATTTAATTAAGAGTTTTAATTGGTACATAGCTATTTTTCGACTCATTAAAATGAAATAAAAGTTGCAACAAAAAACATCATTTAGCTCAGCAAAAAACATTAGTTATATATTTATTTATTTATATATTTATTTATTTATATATTTATTTATTTATAAATTTATTTATTTATATATTTATTTATTTATATATTTATTTATTTATATACACCTCTTTAGAGGTGGCAAGAGTGAGTTGTATTTTCGTGGGCAATTGTGTGAAGAAAACTTGAAAAGTAAGGTTTACAACAGTAGTTCTCATTCGCTTCGGGAGAGCCTGACCTTATATAGTTCGGTTTTACTTTCAACAATTGCAGCAAGGCTTTCTGAAGAGGGTTGTCACGGACCCGAAATCATGATAAAAGTAGTGTGCAGCCACGAAAATCAACGTCACTTTGCCATTTTGTTAAAAACTTGTCTTCTATTTAAATATAGAAGCAAGAGGTCTTGAGCCGGTTTAGTCCTTGTTCAATTTATTTATATTTTTATTTATTTCATTGTAATATACAAAGCCTGATTTTGTTTTTTAACAACAAAATTCAGCGCTATTTTTGCGCTGAATTTTGTTCAGTGATGAGTCACATTTCTGCACGCAAAGAAAAAATATGGTACTACATGGTCAAGGCAAAAATAATTTGTTCTCTGCAACAAACGTGAGTTCGTTG
The DNA here is from genome assembly GCA_963513945.1 of Hydrotaea diabolus. Classification (NCBI taxonomy): domain Eukaryota; kingdom Metazoa; phylum Arthropoda; class Insecta; order Diptera; family Muscidae; genus Hydrotaea; species Hydrotaea diabolus. The sequence continues at coordinate 5,432,185 of OY740720.1, forward strand.
CAAACATACTATTGTTTTTTGAGTTTCATATTAACAATAGTATGATTGCGGATATATTAATATTCTTGAAATGTCAAAAGAGTATTGTTGCCAAATTAAGAAATAAAAATATGGTTGTAGCGTCCATATAAATAAGGTTATTATTTAGTTGTCCATTATAAATAACAACAACAGCATACGGCTAGCGATGAAAACCTATGAGAATTCAAAGGACAGTGCGAGGGATTTTTATTGTGTTTACTTTGTTCGGTGGAATACTCGACGGCCAGCTGGTTCTTGTTTATTTAAAAATGCACGCACACGCAGAAAAAAATTATGGTTGTGATGACAATATTCGAAGAGGATAATACTATTGTTGGGTATATGGTTGTGCTACAACAATATTATGGTCCTCACAACAATAGTATGATTCAAATACAACCATACTATGATCCTCACAACAATACTATGAATCACACATAACCATACTATGATCCCCACAACCATAGTATGATTCACACTCAACAATACTATGATCTCCACAACCATAGTATGATTCTCACAACCATAGTATGTTTCATATACTACCATAGTATGGTCCTTACAACCATAGTATGATTCACACGCAACCATGTTATGATTCAACAACCATAGTATGATCACACACAATTAAACTATGATCCCCAATATTATTTAATACAATTTGTTTGAGTTGTAGACAATAGAATTGATCCCCAATATTAATTATTAAAATTGGTTTAAGTTGTCAACAATAGATTTGAATTATGAAAATTATTCAAAAATACATTAAAATCAAAATAATAGGAGTGATTTATTTCACAGTAGAAAAAATAAGTTTAAATAAACGTAAGCGTTTTTATTAAAAATATTTCAGATAAACAAAGCTAAAGCAGAAGTACTATTATTGCATTAGATCCGTACCAATAACATTTGTTCTAAAAAGCATGAAATGAATGAAGAAAAATACAATCATACAGTATGATTTCCGTAATCATATCATTGTTAACATAAAACGCAAAACACAATATTTTTTCGCACTAACCATATTTATATTGTTGCTATAACCATATTTTCATTTTTATATTTGGCAATAATACTATTGTTACATTTCAACAATATTAATATTACAGCAATAATACTATTGTCAAAAATAAATTCAGTTAACAATGCTATGGTTGCGACGAACATACTTTTGTTGTGGAGAACGTATTATTATTGCCGTGACCATGTAGTAACCATGTTTTTTCTCTGCGTGCACTTAAGTTTATAGCCATTGATCATGGTTTAATCACATTCGTTGCTTGGGGTCTGGTGAAGTAGCGGTCACCGAACCTCCAGTGACTCCTGCTTGCAGCTAAAAGTCTTTTCGACTGCCTCTGCCGTTTGAATAACTTTTTGGTTGCTTTGAATGAAAAATTCAATAGAAAAAAGGTGTCAGACTAAGTTTTTTTAAACAATGTTGTTGTTACGAATGATGGCAGAGTGCGCGCTCAAAGCCGAGCTGAAAGCTAATTAAAATTTTTAAAACTGTCTTCATACAAATTAGTACAAATGGACGTCGGGATGGCAGAGTGCGCGCCTAGCCGAGATGAAAGCTGATTGAAAGAAAGAAAACTGTTTTAAAGCGTTTTTTCGTGCTGATATTTGATTGTACTATGTGTAAAGATTTAAGTTGTTTGTAATTTCTTAACCGTTCTTGCCGTTTTGATACTGTTGAAATAATTCTCTCTGTTTTGTTTGACAAATTTTTCGAATATTGAATAAAATCATTTAAATTTGATCAATCATATTTATAATTAACTGATTATTCATAGTTCAGATTAATCAGAAATTTTCGTTATTAGATTAAATTATTAATCACATTATTGATTAAACCAAGTTTTGACTAACAAATGTCAACTACATAATAACATTCATCAATATGAAACACACAGCAAAAACAGTGCCGATTCAGCGCCGATTTCAGCATTCACTCTGCTGCCCCCAAATTTCACATAAGCATGAAATAAGTTCGGCTCGGCTTTGAGCGCGCACTCAGCCATCACCCTAACGCAATAATACGAGTAATACTTTTTGTCTGTAAATTGAAACTTGTCAATACAAACTGCTTTGGATTTGTACAGGGTGTTCGCCGGGAAGCTATACTACTTTGTTGAAAATTTTTGATAACTGAAAGAGAGGTGTCCGCCGGGAAGGTATACTACTTTGTTTGTTTATAATTTTGGAAATGAAAGAGAATGGATCTTATATTGATAAATGTTTTGTTTAATGTCGGCAATTATGTATGGAATACAATATCAGATAAATGTCCGCCTCTGTAAGCCTCAAAAATGCGAGTGAGCACATTTTTCATTACATTCAGCACGGCGTCGAATTGAAGTTGATGGATTGTTTTCAACACTTTCTTGAGCAGCAGTAATGTTTTCAGCCGATCTTGCAGTCCATGCATGGGCCTATCACCTACAGACCCTCTTCGAAATCACCTACAGACCCTCTTCGGATTTTCGGACTCTCTTACATGACGGTTGATTCTAGGGTACTTCCTGATCTGATATAATTATTTTTCTCTACACTGGCTTAAAGTTATAAAAGTATATGTGACGCGCAAAATAGAAAGGAACCTAAGGGTAAAAACCTGTTTTGTTCAGGAGAGCCATTTTAAATATTTAAATACGTGCATCTTTGGTGTAGAATCATCGACTTCACTTTCATAAAACGCGCATATCTCTGGGAGGGAACACTTTTGCGGCATGGAAATTGATTTTTTTACCCTTAGGTCCCTTTCTCTATGCGCTGTCACATATAAAGCTGGAATTCGCAGTTGTCGTTCTCTAAACATGGCGTTTTTCATGGAAGTCATTATTCGTAAGTTGTCAGAGAGCTAAGAAATGAAAATTCAACAAACGCTATCGTTCTTCACTGGCCCCGCCAATGATAACAAATTCCAATTCACTTTCAATCGCAAAAGAAACTCCCAACACTGTGTTACGTAATGAAAAAAATCTTCGTACTTTGGGCAGACTGTAAAGCGCTATTTGTTTTTTTTGCTTTATTTAAATTCCATTGATTCTAGTGGCAGCTTTCCAATTGATTTTGTCACAAGTCATAAGTAGTCACTATAAGTATTTAGTTGTGAGTAATTTTTCAGGGTATACATGAAGTCACTAAAATGTAGTTAACATTTTCTATGCCATATACGACGACGATGAGTCCGATCTATTTGCGGCCGACTGCAGCAGCCACAACGCCAACGAGCGTCATTGCAGCTATTTTGCAACCGACTCAAAGACATTGTCATACTTGCAACAGAGAGATATTTCTACCAACTTCTCTTGGACAAGCCAGGCCAAGCAGCGACCAACCCATCGACAGCAACAACGAAACAAAAATGAAGTGTGGAAAACCATTTCAAAAAATGATACTCTAAAGTAGCGGCGTTACAAAGAAAATGCCTTTTGGTAGCCATCTATGGCGTGGTAAAAGGAAACAGAAAGAAAGACAAAAACTCAAACTTATACACACAAAGACAACAAAGTTTTTTTGCTTCCCTGGTGAAGGGAGGAGTTGAGGCGGCGGAAGTCACCAGGCAAAACACATGCATTAAGCAAAAACAAAAAAACTGCTCCGAGGAAACCAATTTGAGCTTGTATGTAGAGTGGAAGAATGGCTTAAAGTTTTGGTACCCTACAACACACACTGCCGCTTTAAGTTTATTTGAAGTGTGGAAATGTGTAATTGGAGATTTGAAAAAACATCACCTACTATAAATATCTAGAAACAGATTTGTCAAGTAAATATAATTTAAAGACTGCCTCACGATATTATTCTTTAGATTGCATATAATGGTCAACAACGGCTCTGAACGATTAATGATTTTTGAATAGAAGCTTTTACTCAGCTAAAAGATGTAGGTGGTAAAACGCAATTGTAAGATGTTTTTACTTGTATTTTTACCGGAGTCGAAGATATATATATTTATATATATTCTGATACCTCGCATTTGCGCTGTTTGAATCGTCAGATATCCAATCCAATGTCTGTGCCTTTATCGCTGTAAGTATTTTCACTTTATCCATGATTGAAGGAGAAACCCATACACGAATTATGCATATTATTTGTTCACCTACAGTAGCTCCAAGCGAAACTCGCATTTTTTATATAATATATTTTTTATATACCAAAACTAATTTGCATTTTTTAGTAATGTACGAGTACTTCAATTAACCGAAAATGCAAAGTTTAAAATGTATATAATTTCTTAAAATAAAAATAATATGGGAACTCAGTTTCAATGTATATTTCAATCCTGTTTCAATTTGCAACTAACTTCATTTCATGTTGGAGAAAGTATTTGGGGAAGTCCCTAAAATAAAATTTCCTCACAGATTTCGGTTTATTGTGAATTTTTTTAAAGAAAAGAATAACAAGAGTATAAAATGGGAAGACAAGGGGGACAAACCAGTGTTGAAGTGAGAAAATAAGTTATTGAACATTACGAAAACAATAAATAGCTACGAAAGATATCCGAAATTGTCAATCGAAGCCGATCTACCGTTTTACATCATAAAACGGTACAGAACTGATAAATGTGTCGAAAATAAGTCAAAAACTGCAAATAAAAAAATATTCTCCTTGAGTGACGAACAGTCTATTCGACGGCAGGTTAAAAAGAATCCGTTTTTAAGTGCCCCGAAGCTCGCAGCAATTGCTGAAAATGATTTGGGAAAAACATGTTGCCCACAAACAATAAGAAATATACTGCACAAGTCGGATTTCAATGGTAGACGAGCAAGACATAAACCTCTTATTAACAAGTGCAATCAAAAAGCAAGGCTACAATTTGCTAAGGAGCACCAATCAAAAGATTTTTCATTTTGGAAGAATGTAATATTCCCTGACGAGAGCAAGTTCAACCTATTTGGTTCAGATGATAGACCCTATGTATGGAGAAAAAAAAATGAAGCGCTCCTTGCCAATAACATGAAGCCCACAGTAAAGCACGTTTTATATAAATTTTTTCAAATAAAATTTGTTTGATGATTGTATTTAATTGATCAGAATTTTGTATTTAATTGATCAGAATTTTAAAAATAAATCTTTAAGCTTAAAGCGGCCATTGGCAAGACTTTGTTTTTAAAAGACAGAAGATTTGTCATTTCGAAACGCCCAAAATCAATAGAAAAGTCATAATTAAAAAGCTTCACCGCTTTCCTTACAATCCCGTAATTTTCTTAGTCAGGTTAGAAATATTTGTTTTTCGATCGGACGGTTATTTCAATCAGTCTAAAGTCTGGTACCACGGCGTTTTAGACTGATTAAACTGTTGTTCTGGCCTGGCTAGCAGTTGCGGCCCTTCGGCGATGTGGTGGCTGTGGTTTAAACCCACATCACGGGGAGAGCTTTGGCTCGGTGGGGAGTTGCATTGCAACCGGGTGGTGTGACCCAATCAACAGCAGAGGTTTAGAAAGGCCCCGACCCTCTGACCAAGGGGGAAGTTGAGTCCATATAGCACGTTTCGAATTGGTACTGGCGGGTTTGACCTTAAAGGGCGCTTAAAGGGGGGTTGCAATGGCGCCCATGGTTAAAGCTATCATAGCGAGAATAATGTAAAACACTCGGACGCTATTCTTTCAGTCAGTGTCTTCTATTAGCAACAATATGTTTCTTACTCGTAAAGTTGCCAATTTTTTCGAGAAGGAAAGAGATTTCAGATGATTCTGACCGAATTTGAATCTGGGATGTGAACAGTTAAAATGCCACTCGAAATCTCTTTTATAACTTTCATCGCTAGAAAATGTTATCAACGAGTCAAACATTAGACGAAAGACTGGTGGCATAGCTTTATGTAGAGGCGCAAAGAGAATCTGGTTATCTATTTGTAGAGTGCGCTGCGGAACTGGAAAGAGAATTTTTTCAATTTATTAGCGGTTGCTTTACTACTCTAGATGATGGTATTAAATGTCCAACCTTGAGGTTTAAACAGAAAACCACGGCTGAAAAACAATAAAGCCACGTAGCCGATGAACTCCAAAGGAGGCGAGCTAATACGAGTAAGCTAGTTTGAATTGTCTTGAAGACCGAAAGCATGCTCGAAGATTTAATTCTCAGCGTCCTATTTCCAATTTACAAAAGACCGTGTAACTTCCTCACCATCGCGTTGAAAATACCATTGAAAATAATTGAAGCCCAAAGTCCAACCGTAACCATCGAAAATAATTGAAGCCCAAAGTCCAACCGTAACCGTATCAGCCTTCAGACCGAATAAATTAACATCAGATCAAATCTTGAGACGGCGCGAAATCCTGCACACCGACAATAGATATATTGGCACAAACGAATGTGGGTGGTTGCGCGTATATTAGCCATGTCTTTCATCGCTACAACCAAATGTTGATTGTGTACACAGCAATATTCAGTAGAGGGAACTGACCTTATCGGTTAAGGAGACTCGGTAATCCTAACTAATAACGATTATTAATAGAACTGAATTTGTACATGCTGGTACTCCTTGAATTCGGTTGTCATTACCACGGACATTTTTTTACTGCCCCAACTGATGGTTAAATTTTATATATCGGATCTAAAAGTAAAAGTTTCAATACAATTTTTTAATACATTTCCGACAAAAAATCCAAAAAAAAGATTCTTATCTTTATATTTAGGCCGTTTGTTTTTTTCTCTGTTCGGTGAATATCTCTTATTTTAGAAACGTTTAAAAACAATTTGGGAAAATATACAAAAAACTTATCTATTGTCGTGAACAATTATTGGCAGCCAAGTAGGATCAACTTCGTTATTGGCTGGTTGCCACAAACGCCAGTTGGTTGGCGGAATTCGATAGGTATAACTGATTTGTTTTTGCTGTGAATACCGTAATATAATCATAGCTACCATCTTATGATATATCAAACCATTTGACGAATTTTGTAGTTCGTACCGAATTTTTGTAGTTCGGACCGATATGCAACTGATGTTTTGCTCTATGTGTGTAAAAGATCCAGAAGCAACAAATCGATGGAATCCAACTCTTAATCGACTTAAATGCTGCATTCGACATCGATAAGAGATAAATTACTTGAAGCCACATCTGTGCAAAACGTGTATGCCTTTGTTCACGCAAAATCCTCATTTAAAATAAGAACGTGACATCTCTGAAACATTCACTATGAAAAGAGGAAAGCAGGCTGACATCTTCTCGTGCGAATTCTTCAACATCTTAATGGTGAAAATTCTGGAAAATGCATAGGTGAATAAAACTGGCACAATTAACACCTAGAGCCACGCCCTTCTCGCGTGTGGAGTCGTGAGCTTTTTCCGAAATTAAACGAGAGTCTAAAGTGGGCTTGATGAAAATACCAAAATTATGCTGGTAACTGCTAGGGAGTCGTCGCGTTCAAAAAAGACGATATCCTTACAGTCGTAAGTTGCAATGCCGAGGTAGTTGAAAAATTTGTATACATTGGATCCACCATAAACCAAGAAAAAGATGGCACCTTTTAAATAAAACGAAGGAGAGTGTTGACAAATGGATCATTTTTTGGCCTTACTACGTAAACAGCAGCAGAAAAGAGCCCTCCCTAGACGATCTCACGACAGCCGGTTCTATGCACCGCATCTACCCGAAGTAGCAATTCTTCAGCCAAGGTCTGTCACTTTGGTAATGTGTGCCGCTACAACAACAACAACAGCCCTCTCTGGAGCAACATATATTACACTTTACAAAAAACCGTTACAAATTGCATCTGGTGCTCCGAAAAAAATCCTTCGTATATTTACGGCACCAGTTGCGTAGGCGAGGAATACAACGGGTGGGCCAAAGACAAGTTTATTTTTAAATCGTAGGTTATGTTAAAACTCATTGCTATTTTCCGCTTGACAGAAAGTCAGTGTCATGCCTACGCGTAACGAAAGCTTCACGCTTAAAAAACGTTGGGTAAAATTGGGCCTTAGAGCAGCGCGAATTTGACAACGATTTTCGGCGGAAAATCATTTTTACTAAGGAGACGCATTTCCATCTTGACGGGTACGTCAAAAAACAAAATTGCCGCATCTGGTGCTCGCAAAACTCGCAGGTTATTGTCGAGATGTCAATGCATTTACAGAGAATGACAGTTAAGTGCGAATTGTAGAGTATTGGCATCATTGGACCATTTTACTTCAAAAATGAGGCTGGGAACAACAACGGAGGGAGTAACCGAGCCATGTTATCCGACTTTTTTTTTACTTAAAATGAAGACGGGAATTTGGATCACCTTTAATTCATGCAGTATGGCGCGCCATGTCACACAGACCATGCCACAATCGATCTTTGGCGCACCTAATTTCCAATTGGTGTTATCAGCCATCTTGGTGATGTCGATTGTTCGCCTCGGAGCTGCGATTTGACCCATTGGACTTTTTTATGGGGAAACGCGAGGAAACGATGTTATTCCAACAATTCAGAAACGATTCAAGCACTTAAGGCCAATATAATCTAAGTAATACGATAGCTACAGCCCTAAACCTTCAGCATGATCTTGAAAAAAAAACTATCCAAGGCATGCATTGAATGAAGCTGTATTCCATAATTACTGGGAATGTTTGTTTTTACTACTTTGGAAAAATTAAATTTTGTTCATTTTATTGCACTTTGAAAAAGAAACGTGTATTTGACCCACCCTTTATACTGAACAACCTGTACCCTGAACAAGGGGTATCCCGAATTGAATGTACTTTAGTTTAGCGCATTAAAATACAACGATCGCGCTTGCTTCGAAGAGTTGATTACCATTCGAGTTGATCGCTTCGAAGCGTCGGTCAAATGGAAACCAACTCTATAGCCAGCCGATAACAACGACAGAAACAGCAGACATAGAGGACCTTCACTCCAGAGATTAAGTGAAGGAGGATTCGAGAACTCTTGGTATTAGAGGAATTACTCCCAGCTCTCATGAACAATTTTATAGAGCAATAACGGACAAACCAGAGTTTGTGCAGCCTAAGTATAAAAACATACTGTAATGTCAGGACTATATTTACTCCAGTCTAAAAAATTGTAGAGACCCAGAAATGTAAAAAGACTCGTGTGCAAGGAAGAAACCCTGTCGAGCTGATGCCGACGGCAAGTGTGACACACCGAAACCAATCATTTCGTATACAGGGAGAGACTTATTCAATATTGAGAGAACCACTTGCGGAAGCATGGCTTGGTTTGATAAGACTCCAACATTTAAGTAGGGCGTTTTGCTTTCGTTGCGGCAGGCCAGAAATTCCATGAGAAGTTTGTTCCTTTTTGTTGTACTAAGTAGTGAACAGCACATACTAGTTTTCTTAATATAGACTTAATAGTTAAATTCGCACACTCGCATAATGATGAATTGCAATTAACAATTTACACACTCTATTTCAAAAGAATTACGGCTTCAGAATTCGGTGTGAGTGATAGTTGCAAATGCAACTTTCAATATATGGCCATTGGCACTGCCACGACCATGGCCATGAACATGGCCACCACCATCACTACCGCGCTTACTGGTTAATGGTGGAAAATCGAAGAAAGAAGCTTATTAGGATCACGACTGAGGATGGATGCATTCACGCATGCGTGCATATCTATTGCATACCACTTGGCTTGCCTTCGTCGCTATTGCTGCGCAGTGCGCACTGGCAACCGCATGCTGCCACTGTTGCCGTCTTAAGTTATTGTCAACTAATGAGGTGAGGACTGTCGATCGAATGCCACCCATAGAGAGAGAGAAAGAGCGAGCAAGAGAGATTGTGAGCGAACGTAGAACAAGACTTCACACAGAAGGAGAACATTTGAAACTGGCTTTCGAATTGACATAAACTCTATTTATTTTTGGATTGAATTTGAATTTAAGTGGTAAGATTATTTGCGGTTATTCTTCTTTAGCCGTTTTTACCTTTCATAAAACGCTTGGCCACATTTCTGGTCTGGTTTCCCCATTTGAGTCACCGTCACCATTACCGGCACCGGTCTTAATGGCGTTCGGCGGCTGCCTGGTGTAGCTGGTGTTTTTGATTCCAAGCCAAAAAAAAAGAAAAGAAAACATCTTGTCTGGTTTAACATTGAGGATGCATTTCGAAAATTCAAAGCAGGCCAGTAGCAATTAAGATAAGACATTAACACGCTGATTGTGTCCTGTCCACGAATCGTCGATTGACGCATTTAAAGATTTCTTCTCAGGTGGTCATCGATCCATCGAGCGCCTGCTTCTTGTTTCTGTATTTTAATTTTTGTTGTAGCCGTTCATCGTTGCCACAATTTATGGGAATTTTTAGTTTGAACCGCTGCATTAAGAAAAAACAAAAACAAAAAACACAAAACGCCGAAGCAGGTGACAGGTGATTTCGGTCATTTAAGTCAAGTATTTTAAAATATGGAACACTTCAATAGCATATTTGTACAAAACAGAAAAACTTGGCTCCAATTACTTTTCTATGCTCAATTATTGTAACACGTTTCGCATTCAATTCAATATTTAACATCTCAACAACCGTTGAAGCTTCTCCTCTAGATTTCATGGAGAATTCTTTTTCCAAAATAAAACTATTTTGAACACAGCGCCATGTTTGAAGTGCCACATACACAAATGTACGTATCAGGATCTATGGAGAGTACGTGGAAAAAGGAAACTACTCGCCACATACACGGAGCTACTCTAAATACTACCAGCGAAATACAAGCCAAACAGTGGGCCAAGTTGTTATAATTTCAGACAACGTTTGCTGGACAATTTCTCATCACATCATAAAGTCGATGAAACGCCTTCGAAAAGAACATAATTCTCTTAACATTCCATACGTAGAACTTCTTCCCCAATTAATGGTTAATTAATAAACGTGGTTATTGCCAATATGAATTGAACCACTGTGCTCCATAACACTGGAGTAAGCTAAAATGCTCCTCAAAGCTCCTCCAATTAGACTTGATTAACCAATTTAAGGTTCAGCTGTGCGGGCTTCACCTACCTCTTAATGAGTGGTTGAGGTCTATCGAAAACCTCTGGTCCTGTTTGGGTCGTTGCAGCCAGTAGATACGCAACTCCATGCCAGGCATTCATTTAACCTGCGATTTAGGTTTAAACCACAGCCACCGCAAATCTCCCAGAAGGGTTGTTGCCAAACAGGCCAGACTAGAACAACAGTTCTTGAGGCTTCTGACCTCTAGCGGCACCAAACTTAAGTCTCTGCTCCGACCTGGTAGCACATGACTACATCCACTTTGAGCCGCACTTGAGTCTACACTAAAATTCGCTCCATGTTTGCCAACAAACTTAGAGGATATATAGGATTATTCGAGATGTATTTTAATCTTATAGGGGAGCTCTTGGAATTACATAAGGGAAATCAGGTGACCCCACTCGTCCCCTGTAGGGGTAAGCTGTTCACAGAGTCGCCGGGTTTTACGTGATTTTCGCCACGACGGCCTGAACCACGGTGTGCCATCACACTGGGGCCATAACAATGCGACGGCCAACGCCCCATTGGATTAACTCCGCCGGTACCAATTCGAAGCATGACAGGGGTAAGCTGTTCACAATAAAATGCTAATACTCACAAACCGGGACCAGCTACAACAAATCTGAGCCATGCGGCTTAGAGTTTATATTTTACTGTAAATTCGGTCGGGAGCTAAAAAATCTGTTGCTTAAAATGTTTGTTGTTCCGTAATGCCGAACCTTATCATCCGAACCAAACCTCCACCGTCCCCAAGCTACTAAAGAACAAAAAAATGGTCCGTTTTTGAGCCCGTTCAGTCCGTGCGTTAAATGTTTGTTGTTCCGCCAGGCCGAACCTTATTTACCCTTCACCGTCCCTAAGCTACTAAAAAGAAGTTCGGTACGTGCGTCTCACCCCTATTTCAGCCAAAACAAAAGTCGTAGCAAAATTTGCTTTAACTTGAGTAACCATATTTCATCTTGACATGGCGTTTTCTATGGGCGAATTTATTAAAAACAGACAATAAAGACCAATAAATTGTAATATAAGAATAAATAAAATATATTAAATATCTTAACCAACTAATATATATAAACAAAAAAAAACTATAAATTGTAAAAAACTATAACTATAATTGTAAATAAATTGTCGCAACTTTTTCGTTATAAAGGTGTGTCAAATGCCTTTGAACTATCATTTAGAGTTGATTCAAATATTTACTTATCCAACCTCGTGCACGAGAACAAGATACAAATGCGCAATAAGACCTCTTGTGGTCTGACTCTTTTTTAGTATTAATGACTAAAAACACATGTTTTTCTACAATTTCATGTCAGACTGTTTATTGTAAAAATAAGTCTGGCAACTCTTACATGTTTCTTAAGCGACTTAAAGCCAACATTTTTGCTTTTCGAATAATTTCCATAGAAATGTTAGTTAAGAAACCATAAACAAACCGAGGTCTTGTGGCAATTGCAACTCATCATGGCAGACATCCGTAGCTCAAATCATTTTCGAAATTTTGCCTAGGTAAGGTCGCAGAAACCTCCAAAGTTTGTGTACGACGAGGAAGTGAAAGAAAAGGTTGGGTCTTCATCGATGCTTTCAGCAACTGTACCAATATTAGCGCTTGCATTCGGAAAGGAAAACAATTGAACCTTTAAACTTGGATTACGCCATAATTTTCTTAGGCGAACATTTCTGCTTTAACATTTTAAGGATTGTGCAAGATTTGGCGTACAAATAACGAATTTATATAATTCCGACGTATTGTTGAAAAATCCCTTCCTTGATAAATGGCATTGCCAAATAAAACTTAAAATTAACTTAAATTTTAATTTTTTTTTAAAAATTAAACGCTTAAAATCTGGAGATTAACTTGAAATTTTATTATTTAAAATGAAACGTCATCCTTAATTGGCAGGTAGTTTAATTCTCTTCATCTTCATCATCTTAAGACGACGAAACAAAAAATCCGAATTTCCTTAATTTATAAAAGTCATAGAGGAATGCAATGAAAATGACCAATGCCACATGAGTTTGACAAAAAAAAAATTAGCTCACGCATACTTTTTTCGTTCATTTTCCATTGTTATATGCTTCTTCTTTAAGTTACATTTAAAAAACACAGGCTGTACAGAAAATAATAAAACTTAAAATAAAAATTGATTTGGCAGCACTGTCTTTTGACAGCTACTTTAAGTTTTGTAACCGCCTAGCCGAATCGCTCTTAGCGGCAAAAATAAGCGGAGATTGAAAAAAACGCTTAATCAAGCGGATATTGAACAAAATCGCATACAAAAAAATTAGCGGATTTTTTAGCATGTCAAATAAAACACGCCTATTATTTAGCTTAAGCATCTTTGATGCAAAAAGTCTCAGCATTGCTTTCTCGCAAGCAACAATTGTTGACCACTGTACCCGAACAATATCGGCAGGTATGCATGAGTATTTGTGGCACAGCTTAAAACCGATGAAAAGTTCAATTTTTAAATGTTGCCGTGTGTTATATTCGGCTGCTGCTGTCTGTGGCAGCAACAGCAATAGCTCCGTGAGTGGATGGATGACTAAATGGGTGTTTGGTCCATTGGTCGGTTGGTCGTTTGACTGACTGCACGCTGTTGTTGTAGAGTTACTCGTATTGCTGTTGCTGCTGTTTTGTTGCAGCAAAACAGAAGCATTTGCGGAATGTAAAAACTTGGTTCCCATGACTCTACAGCCATTCGAAAATGTTCAAAAGACACCGAACCGATCCAAAACGATCTGCACTTTGTAGTGTTTTTACTGTTGCTGTTGTTGTCGTTGTTTTTGGTTAGTTTTTGTTCTCCTACTGCTTCGACGTCTTCGCCTTTTTGCTCCATCTGCCTCCTCGCGATATGAGTTTCATTTTGTGTTTTGTTTGTGTTGTTGCGATTATTGGGAGTTGTTGGTGATTCTTGAACAACCAACAACAATAGCAGCTTAAAGTTGCTGATGTTTCTGTTGTTGGCGGGGCTGTTCGGGGGTTTTAAAGACTGTGTATTTTTTGTTTTATTTATTTTTTTTAAATATAAGTACGGGCTAGTATTGTTGATCTGTGTGTGTTTCTGTTCGTTTGTTTGTATCTCGAATGAAATGTATTGGGCGAATTTTACTTTGTTCTGTTTTTTATCAGCGATTCAAAGCATCTACGTGCGCAAATGTTGCTGGCTTTTGGTTTGCGGTTGGTTCGTTCGCTGGCTGTTGCGTTGCGCTGTGTTGCACGGGCGGACGGACGACGGAAAGAACGTTCGATGACGACGATGATGATGACGATACCGATGATGCTGCTGATGATGCTGTATGCGGCATGTTGTTGCTGTTTGTTCCTTTGCCGGCGTAAATGAAGCTCGATCGGATCCGATAGATGATAAACAAAACAACAGCAAACAACAACAACAACAAAAATAAGTTTCTTTTGAATATTCGTATGTATGTTTTTTTGGCAGACTTTTTTGTTTGTTTATATTTTTTGCCACGCATAGTGGTTCCCTGGGTTAAAGTCTGGACACTGGCCCATAGTAGTGCCTTAGTTTGATGATTTTAAAATACCTCAAAATAACACGAAATTATTAGAAATCTTCCCGAGGCATACAAAATCTAATTTTGGCAATCACTCGAAAACATTTGGTTTTACATGTTTCGAACCATTAAACTCAGTACCGGACTTTTGATACGAAATTATGTTGACATTTCGTTTAAGAAACTCCGTACTATAAAGGCAGCAGTTTATCAAACACCGCTCCCCTTGAGCTCAGGGTTCGATGAAGAGAGTACAAATGCTACAGAAGCAAAGCATGCTGCCCATAACGCACAGTTTACAGTAACTTGAAGAAATCAATTTTGCAAAAAAAAAATTCACGAGTTAATTGTGAACATTTTCGTGGGATAATTTTTCACAACTTTCGACTTGGATTATCACGACAAGAGTGCAACGATGAACTTAAATCTTTGTATGGCGCTGAAGCACCATCCTACAGCACTGTGAAAAATGGTTTAATGAATTCAATCGTGGCAGACGATCGCTCAAAGACGAAGGTCGTCCAAAAACGGCCGCTGTGCCAGAGAACATTGATGCCGTGCGTGAGCTGATAATGCAAGATCGTCATGTAACATACCGTGAGATAGAGACATCCTTGGGCATTTCTTCCACCAGCATACATTCGATATTGCATGAACACCTGGCGGTAAAAAAGGTCTGTTCTCGTTGGATTCCGCACAATTTGACAATCGCTCAAAAAAAGGCTCGTGTCGATTGGTGCAAAGAAATTTTAAAAAAATACGATCGCGGTGCTTCAAAAGACATTTATAACATCGTCACAGGTAACGAATCATGGAACAATGAGTGTGAGCCCGAAACAAAACAGCAATCGACCGTGTGGGTCTTCGAAGACGAGCCCAATCCAACGAAAGTTGTTCGTGGAAGAAACACTTCGCAGCAAATGGTCGCCTGTTTCTTCGGAAAAACTGGTCATGTGGCGACTATTCCGAATGAGCAACGTAGGACGGTCTATTCTGAGTGGTACACCACAATTTGTTTGCCCGAAGTCTTCGGAGAAATTCGAAAAACGAACAAGTGAGGACGAATCATTGTGCACCATGACAATGCGAGCTCTCACACATCGGCTCAAACCAACGCCTTTTTGACCGGCCAAAACGACGAATTGATGGATCATCCGCCGTACAGCCCTGACTTTGCACCCAATGCCTTCTTTTTATTCCCGCACATCAAGAAAAAAATGCTTGTCAACGATTTTCGTCGCCAGAAGATGCTGTTTAAGCGTTTAAAAACCATGTTTTGTAGGTGTCTCAATCGGAGTGGAAAAAGTGCTTCGACAATTGGTGTAAGCGCATGCAAAAGTATATGTGACAGCGCATAGAGAAAGGGACCTAAGGGTAAAAAAAAATCAATTTTAATTTTTTTTCTTTTTTTTTGATGTGGACAACATCTGAGCATCGAATGAGGCCGATCCCATGCCCAAAAGTGTTCCCTCCCAGAGCTATGCGCGTTTTATGAAAGTGAAGTCGACGATTCTAAGCGCAAATAGAAAGGGACCTAATCTTTAAAATGGCTCTCCTGGACAAAACTTTTCATCTATTTTTCACTTTTTTTTTTGATGTGGACAACATCTGAGCATCGAATGAGACCGATCCCATGCCCAAAAGGGTTCCCTCCCAGAGCTATGCGCGTTTTATGAAAGTGAAGTCGACGATTCTAAGCGTAAATAGAAAGGGACCTAATCTTTAAAATGGCTCTCCTGAACAAAACTGGTTTTTAACCTTAGGTCCCTTTCTATTTTGCGCGTCACATATACTTATAAGTATAAATCACGCTGGAGAATACTTTGAAAAACAATAAAATCATTTTTGATGATAAATATTCGCATTTTCATTATTAGGCCGGAAATATATATAGCAGCCCTCGTATATATGGATTTATTCTAAAAATGTACAGAGATTATGGTCTGAATCATTAACCCAAAAGGTCCCAAAACCGACTACTATTTAATTTATATTTCAAAAATGATGTCACGGTGAAGGGTTCAGCATGTCCAAACTCAACGATATTTTTACTTGTATGTTTTGCGATGAAAAAAATGGAACTATTAGATTCATTCCTATTGTCTCTATTTTTTTCAAAACAAGCAAAGCTCTTGATTTACTAAACATAAACCCTCTTCTTCATAAAAACTTACAATAGGTTTAAAGAACAATTTTATTTAGAAATTTAAACCTTCCGTACATTTTTATATACATGACGAAAAAAAACTTTTATTTAAATAAAACGAAAATATATTTGAAATATAATTTGAGGAAATTCAGTTAGCTACTTTATTCATTATTTCGAAATCTCCAAAATATTCGACTCAGCGGCGGATTTTTTCACCTCGTAAATGCCGGCGTCTTTACGAGAAAGAGATTTATCTCTATGCCATGTAAAAACTTCTCTATAAAGATGCATTAGCCGTTCGTTGCCGGCGTTAAACAGTAGTTCGCGGTCACTGAGTATAAGAACTGAATACTGCACAGCGATTGTTCCTTAATGGGATGTTGAGGGATTTAAGTAAGTAAATATAGTATTCGATTTTGAAATATTTTACAAACATAAGCTATGATGCTTTTTCACTATTCAAAAACGTAACGTATGCAGTCTTTACTTTTGAATGGAGAACTTTTTGCTTTGTTTAAAGAGAAACCAAAAAGTTATTCAAAAGGCAGTCGACAAAACTTTTAGTTGCAAGCAGGGGTGACTGCAGTTTCGGTAAACGCTACTTCACCATCCTCAGACCCCAAGCAACGAATGTGTTTTTACAATAATCAAAGGCTGAAGCAGATATCAATTTAACGAGAAACAGCGTGCAGTAAAATACTTTATCGAACAAAGTAAACACAATAACAATTTCTCTTTTTTGCGAAAGCAAATTTTACAAAATTGGTTTTTTGTGAATACAAAGTGAATGTTTAATTTCATGCAAAATTTTTTATTACTCTAATATGAACGACTGAAGCATCACTTCAACAACATAATTGGACCGTTTTCGCTTACAAGGTCCAATTGACGCAGCGATAAAAGGCACACGATCTACTTCAGTTTGGGCCTTAGAGAAGTGGACAACGTTTTGGTAAAAAAAATCTTATCGGACGAATCGCATTTTATTCTCGGCGGTTATATGAACAAGTAAATCTGCCGCGTCTAGGGATCGGTTACCCCGCAAGTTATCTTCAGAAAACCAGTGCTTCGTCAGATTGTGATAGTTAGGTTTGTATTCGAGCGGCGGCATCATTGACCCGTATTAAGTTTAAAAATGATACTAAAAACCCTATTTCGGTTGAAGCTGAGCGCCACAGATACATGTGGCCAGAGATTAAAGCTCCAATAAACCAGCTTGGAGCTGCGATTTGACGCCGTTATCCTTTTTTGTTGAGAAACGCGAGGGACCAATGTTTTGTGAAACCATTAATGATGAATTTATTTGTAAGACTGAGCCAGAAACCGTCACCTAGATCTTGGAAAATTGGGTTGCCAAAATGCGGAAAACCCTATTTCGGTTAAAGCTAAGCGCTACATTTATATGTGGCTGGAGATTAAATACACCATGTCAGTGTAGACAATTGGCAACCTTGGAGCTGTGATTTGACGCCTTTATCTTTTTTGTTGAACAACGCGAAGGACCAATGTGCCAAAATTCGCTACTTGGAAGACAGCGGTCACACGAATGAAAGTCATTTACATAAAAAATATAGTTGGCCCTATCCACAAAACTAAAAGTATATATTTTTTTAAACTTTAAAAAGATTTGTACTTCCCCGTATGTTTGGGGCGCTCAAAGCTTATGTTGCAGTTGTAGCTCGTTTTGTTCGAGTAGCCTTTCATTTTCCAGTGCTTTTACATAACTGAGTTACGAGGGCGGTTCGGAAAGTTATTAGCCTATCAATGAAAGAGAATAGTTTGTTTTTCAAAAATATTTTTATTTTTCAATATAATCTCCTGAAACTTCAATACACTTAGTCCAACGCTTATCTAGCAATTCTTTCCCTTGATTAAAATAGTTTTCCTCAAGGTCTTCAAAATAGTGGTTTACAACTGTAATTGCATCTTCATTTGAGGTAAAACGCTTGCCAGCAAGGATTTTTTTAGATTTTGGAACAGGTAAAAGTCACTCGGAGCTAATTTAGGAGAATAAGGTGGGTGGTCAAGCAACTCGTACTTTAATTCGTTGATTGCAGCCATTGTTAAAACACTCTTGTGCGCTGGTGCGTTGTCTTGATGAAAAATTATTTTTTGTGTTGTAAGCCAGGACGTTTTTCTCGAATTTGTACATTTAATTGATCTAAAAGGTTGCAATAGTACTCTGGATTTATTGTTTTACCCTTTTGCAGATAGTCAATTAATAAAATACCTTTGAAGTCCCAAAAAACCGTTGCCATAACCTTACCAGCCGATTGAATTGTTTTTGCTTCTTTGGGGCACTTCCTCCAGCTTCAGTTCATTGTTTGGATTGTTCTTTTGTCTCTGGAGTATAGTGGTGGATCCATGTCTCATCAACAGTTATTAAACGACGCATAAAATCCATTTTATTTCGCTGAAAACGATCCAAACAAGCTTGAGAAATGTTCATTCTTATGGGTTTTTAGTCGACTGTTAACAAGTCCGGAACCCATCTAGCAGAAAGCTTTTTCATCTGTAGTTCTTCATGCAAAATTCAATGGACTCGATCATTTGAGATGCCCATGATATTAGCTATTTCACGCACTTTTATTCGTCGATCATTTAATACCATATCATGCACTTTGGCTACAATTTCTGTTGTTGTTGCTGTTTTTGGACGTCCACTACGTGGTTCATCTTCAATGCTTGTACGACCACGTTAAAATTCAGCAACCCAATTTTTTACTGTTGCATATGAAGGAGCACTTTCACCTAACACATTCACCATATCATTATGAATTTCTTGTCCCGATAAACTTTTTTTATGTAAATATTTAATGACACCACGCATTTCTAATTTTTCCATTGTAAAAAAATCGCGGATGCGTCTTTTGTAAACACCTGTTTCTATATGAAGGAGTTGCCAGATCGAAACAAAATTTAACATGTGTTCATAGCAGAGGTGGAAGTTTCCAAAACACTTAACTTTTTTCTGTTTATACCGCGCTTTTTATGCTACGCTAAGAAGTTTCCGAACCGCCCGTACAGACTTTTGACTTGCGGCGTCATCATTATCGAATTGTTTCAAGAATTAAAGAAAATCTTAATTTTCGTAAAATGTTGCCCCATATTCTGCCGAACGAACCACTGTTACCGAAGATGTTGGAGTTTTAAAAAGATGATGTTTAAAAAGATGTTGTTTTGTACCTGAGAAATTCTAAAAAATAGCGACTTGTTTCGCGCCTTTCAACAATTTTTCCACCAAATCAACAACAGCAACAACAATAGCAACATACCCGTACTCGTACAGACATTCGACGTACCACAACACCGCATACAACAGACGGACGGACTGTAGGACTAACCGACAGACAACCACACACCCTCCTGTGAAAAGGAGTTTATCTTGTTTTTAAGATTCTTGTAAACATTTTTCCTATCCTTTGAGTCTTTATTTGTTTGTGCCCTTGCCTTGTTGCCCCCTCCGCCACACCCCTCAAGTGGCAGCGTTTATTTGGAAAATTATTTAATGAAAATTTGATAATTTACATAACTTTCGTTGTATTTATAAACAGAGTCAGAGGCTAGCTTTACCCTGCTCGGTTGGGACCTCTCCCCTGTGTAGCCTACAGCCCACTCCCCAACTTCTTCGTGAATACTTTCGCCATCGTTAACATTTTTCCCATCTCCTCTCTCTTTCACTTCCCGTTCTGTTGGCGGTGCGGAGGGTAGGCAAATATTATTTCATACGCGCTTTCCATTAACATCTGATTTCCTTTCTTTTCGTTTTGAAGTACCACCACGTATTTCAAAATCATTTTCATTATTGCAATTTGTCGCCGTTTGTTGTTAAGATGGCTTGGCTTATTTTGCCAGCCAGTCGACGACTGTTGCTGCTCCATTCAATGAAATACGTAATACACTGGAGAAGTTTGAAAAGTTCCTTCTGTGCCGGGTGGGTTGGTTGGTTGGTTGTCTTCGAGTCTTCATCGTCGTCATCGCCTTCATGACGGCAGGGAGTAGTTGCTGTTGGCATCCATCCTTTTGTTCGAGTGTCTGTTGCCGCTATTGCTGCCTTATTTTTCCGCTTTTGCTTTTAAGTGGTTAAGTCGGTTTCCGATAGCTTTCCTCGCCGCTCTCTGTGTTGCCTTCTCCTGCGCGGCGCGTAGCCTTTTTGCTGAGGTTGTATGAGTGGTGGTTGGCCGGTTGCCATGGAGTCGGGAGCATTGTGTCAATATTGTTGTAATGAATTTGTTAATAAAAAATATTTTTCTTAGAAAATTATGTGAAAATTCAGTGAATGGAAGGAAAAACAATAAGGTACGTACGAGCGAGACTCGTGCGTCTGAAGACATCGAAGGCAAATACACTTTAGAGCTTGCCAGCAGAAGTGGCAAAAAGGTTCATTTGTTTCCTTCCATGGGCCGTTGAATTGAGTTCGGCATCTTTTGAAAAGGGGAAATGCTGATTGTCGGTTCGATGGCGGTACTTGTGAATGTAGTTGAATTAAGTTTCTTACTTTACAGCTTTCCAGACCATCGAACCGGTAATGGAGCGAGCCTTTATTATTTATTATTGCAGACGGCTGGCTGGCTGGCGGACTGGTGGTAATAATGAACGTTTCCAAAATTGTACTCCATAATATACGAGTGCATATAAAATGTAACTAAATTTTGACCACAAAGTTTCTCAACTTAAAATTTAAATAACCGAGAAGGTGATTGATGTAAAGGAGAACAGTTCAATCAAATTTAAATATCTCGTAGAAGGACGAAGTAAAATTTTCATATAAGATTGACTGAAAGTATTAAACATATTTAACAACTTCAAAGATAGACGGCAAGGGTCCTATGTAAGCAGAGTTTCTCTCCTGTCCCGGTCATTTTTAATTCACGGTTTTACGGGAAATTCATCCGGATTCCCCGGGAAATTCATTTTTTACTATTATCGCAGTCATGACACTACAAGTGGAATTCGATGGTGCTAATGTTAGAAAATTATTCTTAATTATTCTTATTCTTAAAGTTAAAAACATTTTTATAAAAAAGCTTATTTCAGAACCAATTAGGCTTTGAAGTGAAGATAATGTATGCATACTAAGAATATCAGATATTTTAAGCAGATTAAAACTAATTAAATTTGCTGTGGAAGTGCTTTACCGAAGAAATAATAACTTATTAGCAATATTTATAACCTTTTGTCAACAAATTTCACATATTCATACACCGAAAAACGAACAAAAAAAAATTTAGAAGCTTTTAAAAAAGAGACAATCGACTTTCAACTTTACAAAGGTATCTTAAAGATCCAACAATATTTAATCACAATAATAACTAAACGCTTCAAAACACAACGTGCTGGCATACGCGGAAAAAAATGTAAAATCTATGCGAAACGGAATTGGTGGAAATTGTGCGATTATTGCGCGTTGAAGATTGCTCTACGCAAAGTTCGAAGACTATACGCAAAGGGTAATTCTCATTAGTGCAAATGAGTCTCTCGTATAAGTCAATTGATTTGTTGACAAAGTAATCGAGGCAACTAAGCCAATACATTTCAACAATTTTTTACGTTGATTCTGAAAAAGGATCAACAAAAAGGTCTCCAACCAGAATAAAAACTGTTCAAGTCATATTATTGTTAAAAAACCTAATAAATATAAGCAAAAAGAATATACTTCGTAAAAATTTACTCTCGAATTTTAAAAGAAGGCAGCGGTGTTAATCAAGTTGCGGATTTAAACGATATTTCTATTAGGGCCTTACTACAGATAGATCATTAAAGGATATTTCAAGCGATGCCATAACAAATGAAATCAAAAACTTGCATAGAGAAAAATGGATTACCGTATACCTGAAGCAAGAGGAAAAACAACGCAAAAGTCATCAATCTATTTAATGCTCTTTTGACAATATGATCAACATCAGTAAAAAAAGAAAAAAGATTTTCTTCAACTGGGCAGTTTGTAAATAAATTGAAAAACATACTGTATGGAGATTTCATTTCTCCGATTCTATAAATATTTTTCAAATTGAATTTAAATTTTTATAAGGAACATAATTTATCTAATATACATAAAAATGAAATGTGGTCTGTTACACCGCTTAAAACTTGAAAGCGACTAGGGCAAGTTGGATACTTCCTTCTGCGGGTTTGTTATAATTGTTACGCGAAGGTTAGGAAAAAGAAAATTCGAAATTTGTACTGTGGCCGGATGAGGCTTGACAACTTTTTTTTGAGCTAGAAGGCTGATAATTGGTACACAATTTTAGGGTACGTTGGGGATGGTCCAGTGGGCGTAGCACCTTCCATACAAATCACAAATTAAAAATCCATTATTTCTGCTCCTGTTAACGATATTTGAATTGGCATGTCAGTGCAGTGCATCTATCATTCTTCTTCTAAATATCAATCTACCACGAGTTTTCAACGTAACCAGACTTTCAGTGAATATAAAATTTGAAGGCAAAACAACGTTTGACGGGTCATCTAGTTATTATATACATTTGAACGTTTCTGGTTTTTAATGTTTTTGTTTCAACTGCAGCTTGAACTATATTTGTTCTCAAGAATTAAAAAATAAATAAGTTCAACAGACTGTAAAATTAATATAGTTTGTTCAATTTTTGGGGAATGCAAAGTTATTTCCCGGTTTCCCGGGAAATGCTAAAGTCCGGCAGCAGAGAAACTATTCGTAAGGCAGATACTAGCAATCTTTTATACTAACGCAAAGATGTAGACTAAATATGTCGAATTGCCAACATTTTGAAAAATGTAGAGTTTCGAAAACAATTGAAAGTAGTTCAATTTACCCCCTGTTTTTGTATGTCGAAAGTTTCGTTCATTCATAACGTCCAATTTGGTTTTATCTTTTAAGATTCAAATTTAAAGGTTTTTAATGTAATTTTGAATGTGCTGATCAACCAACGACTATAAACTATAGAAGATGGAAGAAATGAGTTTTTACGAGAAATTGAAAAACACACGATAAGTAGCAGACATGGGGGAGCAACTCTGAAAAGATCTCAATATCGTACAAAAATAGCAATTTTGAATAAAACATGACGAATAAAACGAAGCAAAACTGGAAAATTCAAATTAGTTTTTGTGGAAAGCCAAAGGAAAGCCCCTGTAGTTGAAGTGTCGATAGTGTCAGTGCACTGATTTATTATTGACAGTCACCAGTACTACTGACCAATTATACCCAAGGCAAAGCTCTCTGCTGTGGACATTAAACGTGTGCTTGTCATTGAGAATCCACCAGTACCCTTGACACTTTTGATTAGATGGTTCTCATGGAATCACTTGGAGACATTGCTACTAGTGATTCACTACAACAATTTAGTAATTGCTGTCAACACTTTTGGAACTTTTTATTTGATTTCTACAATTTTGCCTATGTTCTATCTACGAGAATCTTGTTTCATATAGAGGCATTGGACCATGGATTCAGAAGAGTTCGGTCTTCAGCTCAGTTTGGCGTCAACTTGTAACGATTTCTTGAAAATTTATCGTTATTGGACCAAGCAACCCGAGTACGTCCTCGTCCAGAGCGTTCAATTAAAAACATTGGTGCTGTGGCTGAGAACCATCAAGAGCATCCATCAACTCGTCATCGTTCACTGGAAGTGAACATTTCTCGCAAGACTTCGTTATGAAGGCTTACAAAGTTCAATTTATCTAAGATCTAAAGCCTCATGACCATCCGATGCGTTTTAGGTTCGCCCAATTTGCTGAAGATTGTTTGGCAGGAGATAAAGAATTTTACCGAGAAGTCGTGTTTTCAGAAGCTCATTTGCATTTGGTAGCTATGTCAATAAGCAAAATTGCCTGAAATAGGGTTCCGAAAACCCATAGGTGACTATTGAAAACCAATTCATCCACAACGAGTCACTGTTTCGAGTGGATTTTGTGCTGCCGGCATCACTGGGCATTTTTTTCGAAAATGATCAAAGATCCGCCGTTTCGACAACGGTGAGCGTAACCGTGTCATGTTCAACGAATTTTTGTTCAAGAGAATGACATGAGCGACAGTTGTTTTCAACACGATGGAGCCACTTGTTCCACAGCTAACGCAACCATCGCTATTTTACGCAATGTTTTTGAAAATCGAAGAATCAGCCGAAATTGTGATGTCCTTTGGATTAGTTTCTGTGGGTATCCATTAAGGATAAAGGTTAAGCAAAGTATCCAGAGACAATTGAAGCGTTGAAACATGAAATGGAAGTTGCCATTAAAGAGATTCGTACCGAAACAATCAAAAATTAACTGAAAAATTGGGTTGATCGGATGAGGTACTGCCGAGCCACACGCAGAGAAAAGATATGGTTCCTATATGGTCACGGCAACAATAGTATGTTCTCTGCAATAAAAGTATGGTGGTCGCAACCATACTATTGTTTTTTGAATTTCAATTTGACAATAGTATGATTGCGGCAATAATAATATTGTTGAAATGTAACAATAGTATTGTTGCCAAATATAAAAATGAAAATATGGTTGTAGCAACAATATAAATATGGTTGGTGGATCAAAAGTATTGTTTTCATGGCTTTTATGTTAACAATAACATGATTACGGCATTCATACTGGCAAATTTGTACTTTTTTTAATTTGACAATGGCATTTTTACGAATCTTACGCACTAATAGTAAAAATAATTAAATTTTTTCCAAACAAACTACGAATTAGTATAACTGAACTATTTTAAATAAATAATTTTTTTACTGTTTAATAAATCACTCCAATTACTACATAACTTATTTAATAAAATTCTCTATTGTTAAAAAACAACTTTACCCAATCTTTACAAAAAATTTTGGAGATCATAGTATGATTGTGTGTAAGTCATACTATGGTTGTGAGGATCATACTATGATTGTGTGTAAGTCATACTATGGTAATGAGGACCATAATATGGTTGTGTGGATCATAGTATGGTTGAATGTGAATAATAATATGGTTGTAGGGATCATAGTATGGTTGTGTGTGAATAATTCTATTGTTGTGAGGACCATAATATTGTTATGGGGATCATAGTATGGTTGTGTGTGAACCATAATATTGTTGTGATGATCATAATATTGTTGTGCCACAACCATATAACCAACAATAGTATGATGCTCTTCGAATATTGTTACCCCAACCATACTTTTTTCTGCGTGCAGTCTTGGTAGTCATATGAATGCTGTGTTCCATTATTAAATGTAAAAAGTTCAACCCTTCCAATAAAATCAGAAATTTGAGAAAAATTATCAGTCCTATTTGCTTACAGCCGATTCAAATTTAAAATGTTAAATCGCCCACTTTGTATCTTCATTATTTGTGGACGAACCATGATTTATTAGTGGAGACGCACTTAACACAGTCAGAACACGAAGAAAAAAAGTATGGTTGGGGTGACAATATTCGAAGAGGATCATACTATTGTTGGGTATATGGTTATGGCACAACAATATAATGATCCTCACAACAATAGTATGGTTCACACACAACCATACTATGATCCCCACAATAATATTATGGTCCTCTCAACAATAATATTATTCACACACAACCATACTATGGTTCCCACAACCATATTATTATTCACACTCAACCATGCTATGATCCCCACAACCATATTATGATTCTCATAATTATAGTTTGGTTTACATACATGATCCTAGTATGATCCTCACAACCATAGTATGACTCACACAATCATACTATGAAATTATTTGTAAGGGTTGTGTTAAGTTACTATTCAACAATAGAGATTTTTTATTAAGAAATTATGGAAAAATATATTAAACTAAATAATAGGAGTGACTTATTTAACAGTAGAAAAAATTTACTTATTAAAAATATATCAGTTATACTCTTACTAATCCAAAGTAGTTTGTTTTGAAAAAAATAGTTTACATATAAAATATGCTTTTATTGCGTAAGACTCGTCACAATAACATTGTCAAGTTAAAAAAAAAAATACGATTTTGCTGGTATGATTGCCGTTATCATATTATTGTTAACATTATACCCAAAAAACAATACTTTTGTCGCACCAACCATATTTATATTGTTGCTACAACCATATTTTTATTTTTAAATTTGGCGACAATACTATTGTTACATTTCAACAATATTAATATTGCGGCAATCATACTATTATCAATATAAAACTCAGTAAACAATACTATGGTTGCGACGATCATACTTTTATTGCAGATAACATACTATTGTTGCTGTGACGATATAGTTACCATATTTTTTCTCTGCGTGAATGGAGAACACCTGCTATAGTAAAAACTAGCCACAAATTTTAAATATGGGAACTCAATTGACACCAAATTTCACTACGAATCCAAAATTAACTTTCATTTTTTTTATTAACTGAGATATGGAGATAGGGAGCTGCGCCCGTTAGTTCTTCTGACGCAAAAGTGATTTTTTTTTTCTCATGCCAAAAGCTATCGAAAACTTGGTGGCACAATATCGATTGCTAAATACACCCACCCGACTTAAATATTGACATACAGAATGTCAAATTAATGCAAATTTTGTACGAATCCAAATATGGATTTTTTTAGGGATTCCTAGGTCCTAAAAAAATGTTCGTTTCATATTTTAAACAAGCGACAAATTATAATTGTGGTCACATGGGTGCTCAAATTAAAGCAAATTTCACTGCAAATTAAAGTATTTTTTTAGAATTCCCTCAGATTAGATCGATCCAGTGGGTCCAAAAAACGGACCCCACGGATTTCACTCTGCATTTTCTTGTGTGTTTAAAAAACTAAAATGAATTTGGCAAAAGAATTACAAATACAATATTTTTAATACACGTCTTTTAATTTTAAGTGCTGATTCTTGGAGTTTTTGGAATATGCACCATTATACGTGAGCATTGAAAATTCGTACTCTAAGTGAGGAGAGAGTCACATACACTGCCACACGAAAAAATCAATATGGTTGGGGTGACAATATTCGAAGAGCAAATATTTATCAATAGACAATCGTGTTGACGAGCATCGATACAAGATTGTTTTGTCGTCTGTAAAATGATTATGTCGAACATATGTAAAGCAAATGTGAACGCCTTAGAGGTGGGCAAGGGAGATCGGCGAAGACGCATACATGTGCGTACATAAAAAGTGTGTGTGTGCAATTTAAATAAAAACATTGCCGGGGAAAATTCAGTTTACAGAACACGTACTTGAGCACATTGTGGCATATTGGCCTTTTTATTCCGCAAGCATGTGTGACTACACGAGCAGTTCGGATGGAGTACGAGTATTTAATGAAGTTGATCTAGTCCAACGTGGCACAGCGCAGTTGTATTGAACTGAGACTGCATTGGACGGATGGCTGTAGCCTTGAAAACTCCATGTTGTCAATATGTGCCTGTAGTTCACTTTCTGGTGGTGGCCGTTGTTGTTCTTGTTGTCGTTGCCGGTATCGGTATGGCCATAACATCTGCTGTGGCATCTTCATTCAACCATTTACAAGGTATTTAGATTGCGCTCGTAGTTAACCAAAAAGTAAAACCAGTTGAGCAGTGGCAGCGCAATTTAAACTGGGTCTATATTCAGGCCTGGTCGCCGGCCACTACGCCATGCGCTCTCAGCTCGATGTCGCGCTTTGTTGTGGTTATGAGCCACTCGGAGGATAATTTGAACGTTTGTACGTTTGTCATTTTCCATCCATGCCGATGTCAGGAGTAGATCAATCAAAAGTTTCGTTACCTCACCAAAAGCCTTTAATGCTACAAAGAAAGTCACAACAACACAGCAACGGCAAACAAACAGGAGCAAGAGCTCCGAACAGGAGCAGCCACGGACGCTGCATACGTTGGGACAGAAATTAAAGGCGGCTTTGGGGCTCTGGTCTTTTCAAGACGACAAATCGTTGGGTTTCCAGCAAAAAAAAAACAGCCGCAAAAAACAGAACCGAACAGCACATTGCAGTTTGAAGGCAATAATGACCAATCGGAAGAATCTTAAATGCATCTTTACGTTTGAGCACGTTCATCCGGTCTATAGAAACAACAACAACAAGAACAAAAACCAGGATGGTTTTTGGACGATGAATGCAAAGAAACACAACAAACAGTCCCACTTTGGTCTCACCTTCAGCCAAAGCGGGTAAGTGGACGAACACGGTGACGATGACGGCGACGACGAGGATGGCGACGAATCGACTCATTTCTGCTTAGTCAAGTTCGGGGGCTTAAATGAATGCGTTTTCCCAATGACCACCGCGATAAGAAAAACTGAAATTAATTTGAAAATATTTCTTGTTCGGCATTTGGTGGGGTTTTGTCGCTGCTGTCGGCCTTTTTTTGTTGCTGTTTCGTTTGGTGCATCACATCTCTCCTTTGAATGGCTGGCGGCTTTTGAAGCAAAAGACCGCTAAGATGTCAGGTAGAGCAAGCGATCGACTGACCGACCGTTCGTTCAATTTCAATGTCTACGAGAAGAATTTCGTTCGGTCTTTGGCCAAATTGTAGTGCCATTGCCACTTCCACTTCCACTAGCGTTGCCATTGCAGGCAGCAGCTGACTGATGGCTGTTGATGGCTGCTGCAGCCAAAGTCCCGTGCGTGACAACGTCGTCTCTTCACAGCAAAAATGTTGACATGCGACTAACCATATTTTACGCTTTGCCTTTCCTCCTGTCCGCAAAACTATGATTATAATGGGAACTTTGACTTGGCTGCTATCATTTTGAGAACCTACTTTTTCTTATGCACCGGTACGACTGCTGACTCTATTTTGAAAGCGTCGCTATCCTTTCTAATTGCTTTTGCGACCAGGTTCGGCCAGAGAAATAAAATCGCTAATCAGCGGTAAACTTGAAAGTCCATGGACGACATGGAGGTTAAATGCTTGTTCTTCTTCCTACGTATGGCCAATGGCTGGAGTGATGATGATCGTGATCTGTGAGAAAATACATAAATATGTACACACACACACACTCAATCAGGTCCCATGAATGAACTACAAAAAGACAAAAGAGAAAAGTGCAGGGCTAGTCTAGTTGGCAATGTTGGGGGCTGGTTGTGGAAAAAAAGTGGGAGTGTGGGAAATATCTAGGCGAAGTTTGTCTTAACATAAAGAAGTGCAGAATCTTTCGTTTGAAAAATATACTAGGCTATAGAGTTTAATTTCGAGACTCCTCCAGGGGGCGTTTACACGAAACGATTTAAGAAATGAGGCCATCTGTGTTCAATTTTTAAAATTAAGACCCTTACTTCAATGACTTTCGGATAGCACAGAACAAACTGTTATCGCCACAGGCGGGTTCGGCAGCCAAGCCATTTCACAAGCTTTGATAAGACGTTCCTTTTTAACATATAAGACACTATAAACAACTGACGCACTGTTTACAGTAAAAAACGCATTTCTCAGAGGACAACAGTCAAACACTTTCTTAATGAACACCGGTTATAAAAAACTATGCTTATAGCGAAAGGTTTTGTGTGGTTCCAATGATTTTTCCCCTTTTTTTGCACAAATTACTATGGATATAACGAACTCATGGATAAAACGAACTTTTATTCCCTGCATTACTTAGTGGAACAGGATATTATTTTACTTATATCGAACAAATTCGAAACCCCGATTTTCGAAATGTTAATAAATTTTAATTTTTCCTTTATAAAGGGCGATCCATCTAGAGGTATTTTTTCAGAACAAAAAAAATATAAAAATTCATATCAAGTGTGGAATCTTTATTGGTAATTTGAAAGGACATATTATGACATTTATTTTTTGAATATAATTTCCTTCAAGTGTTGGCCGCAACTATGCCTAAGGGTTTCCATTCTGAGGGTCCAATTTAAGATGACTCGTTCGAGCATTTCGACCGGTATGGCTTTAATGACACGCGTAATGTTGGCTTCCAAAACCTGAATCGTAGCTGGTCAGCGTAGACTTTGGACTTAACGTAACCTTACGGAAAAATGTCTAAATGTGTGATATCACTCGGCCAACTCACCTGTCTTAAACGTGAAATTAGCTGCTTTTCGAAATGACCTCTCAATAGATCCATTGCTTGAGCAGCTGTATGACCAGTGGCACCGTCCTGTTGAAACTAAGTGTCTTCAAGATTGCGGGCTTCAATTTCAGGTAGCATAAAGATCGATATCATGGCGCGATAGCGAGCACCACTCACGGTTACGTTTCGGCCATCATTATTTTTAAAAAAATATGCACCGATGATTCCACCAGCTTATAAACCGCACCAAACTGTGGTTTTCTCTGGGCATAATGGCACCTCATGAACCTCTTCTTGTTGCTCTTCAGTCCAAATGCGGCAATTTTGTTTATTGACTTTGTCGTTGAGCCAGAAATGGGCCTCATCACTGAACAAAATTTTGGTCGAAAACAGCGGATCTTCCCGTTTCTCACCGAACGCTCATTTCCATAATGCAGTTGCCAACATTTGAATGCGCAGACGAAAGAAATCTTCGCGATAAGAGCGCAGTGAACCTTATTCACAAATGTTGGCTACTCGAAGTTAGCGACAACAATAGTCGTGTTTCATTAAACAATTGAAGAAATATTGTATGAATATTTTCAAAAAAATTAATGCCATAAAATGTCCTTTCAAATTACCAATAAAGATTCCTCACTTGATTTGAATTTTTGTATTTATTTTTGTTTTGAAAAAATACCTCTAGTTGGATCACCCTATATTACTAAATACTTTTAATTTTAATAAATGCTGTAAGTACTCGTAGCTAATTGATAAACTCCATAATTTGAATTGAATGTTACTAAATTTCAAAATTTTTTTTAAGCAACTTATTTATGGTAACTCATAGTTTGACACTTTACTTAGAAAATGTCACATAAAAAGAAATTAAAGGAATCTTTCTTCGGTATGAAGGCAATAGCCAAATCAGTTGTAGGATTGATATATAATAAACGTAAACAACAACAATTTGTACAATTTTTCAAATACCCTAATCAATTTTTTACTACCGATATACCAAAGAAAATCATGCGGCCCGTTTGAGTTTATTATAGCCGTGTTCGACTGTAACATAAAATACATGTTTTAACTGAAAAGCAAAAAATTCCACTTAAAAAAATTATTTTCAGCCGTCAAAAATCGTTGAATTTAAAATGTTTAGCTCGTTTGTTTATTTTGATTTCTTTCGGTCTGTTGCTTTTACACATTGAACAGGGATTAACCGGCTCAAGACCTCTTGCTTCTATATTTAAATTTAATTTAAAATTATAATTTAAAATATTTAATTTTTTGAAAAAAGACAATGAGAAAAAAGCGTAAATCGGATTAACTTTTTTGTAGAATATTTTGTTCCGCGTATTACAATTTTTAGAAAAACAAAACTATTTACAACGCTTGTACTTATTAAGAACTTTTAATTAGTTTAATAAAATGTTAAAATTATAGCGCTTGAGGGGTTTTATACGGATTTCTTCACTTGTTTAATGTTGTCGTCCCTATCTTTGATATAGAGCAGTAATATTTGTGAATAAGGCAAAATGCGCTCTTATCGTGAATATTTCTTTCACTAAAGCGTACATAGAGATGAATGTCATCGGTTGGACTTTGTGTGTCCTGTTTGATCCTAAGCGACCACTCGAGTGGTCTCACTGACCTTCACCAAGACAACTCTTCGGCAACGGTGAGTTGATACTACTCAACCATCGACGAAACCTTCCTCAGGGCACAGAGGTTAAAATTATATTTGTTTTTCGCTTCGGCAAAAAATAACAAAATAAGTATTACGGAAAGAAACGAAAAGCTCTAAATGTTGTACACAGCCGCAAACGTTTTTAGGATCATAGTTTTGCAGTGCAGAGTTTGAAGCCGATAGTGAACTAGCGGTGGCTGTTGTTTTAAATCGGTTGCGGCGGCTTGCATTTTCTATTAATTTGTGCAATCGGTGGCGGATTGAACATCGGCTCATTGTCGTTTCAATCCAAAAAAGTAGTTTTCATAACTACGAGCAAACATATACGAGTATAATGTAAAATAAATCAACAAGGTACACTCAGTATAAATTAATGCGTTATGCTAATACAACAACCGAATAAGGTTAGTAGAAAGTATTTTAATTTTCTACAGAGATGAAATATTTATTAGTTGACATATTTGCTCATAATATTACTACTTTAACAACGCATTAGTCGATATTAACGACGGCTTTTTGAAGCTGATTTCAGCCGTTTTTATCGGCGGCTACTAGGCTTAGCAAAGACCCATCGTTGGCGGCCCATCGGTTTAAATCGATTCCGCCTAAACTCTGTTGCAGTGCAAGTGTGTATGTCTGAAGGTAAATTTGCTAATATGTTTTATTTAAGGATTCCATAGCGATCCTAACTGGCAAAATCTTAATAGTTTCAAAAGATACGGAAATAATAGTATTGAAATAGAACTTTTAAAGGATATCCAAAAATCGAATCCAAATATACGATTTTTTGAACCTTGTGAAAAAGATGTAAGCTAAGAACAAAAATTTATTTGACCAAATTCGTTTAAATTCGAGAATACTTTTAAAGGAATATTACCTTTTTATTGTATTTTGAAACTGGCCGAGGTTACAAATGCAGTCAGCTAAAGGCAAAATATTATGGAATTCGCTTTAAAACAAATCAAACTTTATTTCTGGAAGGGTAAATTTGGCTTTGTTTTTTGGGTCCACTTCTCAAGTCGATGCACTCTAATACTTTTACTTTTTAAGGCCGCAGATAGTTACTTCGAGATGACGCAAACTTGTATAAACACTTCATCCTATGGTGGAGAGTATAAAAACGATTCTTTATGGTCCATAATTAACACGGTTATTGTTCAATACAAATAAAATGTGCCGAGTTTTATCAATATTGATAATAATGATGGAAATTTGATTTGACATACCATTTGATAAAAGATTGAATGATATTTTAGTAATGACTAGTAGGTAATACTTTGAAGTAAGTCAATGATGTCCAAATAATTAGTTGCCATACAGCTTGTTGTGGCATCTAATAATATTGTATAAATTTGTTCGATATTACCAATATTCGGTCATGACAACAAATGATTTTCCATAAATAACGAAAAAGCGGTTGTTTCTGGGTGCATTTTAGTGAAATTTACCAGGGCTTATGCAAAAATCGGACGACTGCTCCGACTGCCACTCCGGGTGTTGGAACGACTCCAGATCTTGAAGCGACTCCAGCCTCCGAAAATATATGTACATATGTATTGATTTATTTTAAAGGAAATTATAGATTAGGAACCACTATTGTATAAAATCAAAATTTGTGCCAGGGAGTTTAATCGGAGGTTTATATAGACATGCAGCGTGAAAAAAGTTCCTTTATATGGGTCTGACAACAGCGAATCAATGAACCAATGTTCACAGGTTGTATACTTTTGAAGGAACTCTATAATGACAATGTGGGTTATCATTTTTCGGAAGGATTGCTAATGTCCACATAATGTAAGATTCTGGATATGTTACAAAGAATGGCTATACCGCACACTTAATTAAATGTTAAATGTGCTATCCATTAAGATCATACGGGCTGCTGCAGCACTTCAGTTACCATACATGTGTAATAGAGAAATAGCTGGCAGTTCTTTCCAAATTGGCGATAAATATAACCTCTGGCAGCCCATCTAACATCATGTATTTCTCTTGTTCTAACACAATGCCTTCCTCGTCTTTACCTTATTTGGGTTACGGGCTACAGGGACTTACCAGAGAACGGTAGAGCAGACGAGAGATAATGTGCACATTTGATTGTATCCATCGCGGCAAGACAACGTCGGGTTAGAAGTCCTGCTTAGAGACTTAAAGTTAGCAACAGGGACTACTCCAGAAACTGAAGAAACAAAAAGGAAAGCATAAAAAATCGTCCTTTCACGTGTTATTTTCTACCGAACAGACAGGGAGCTAGCCGGCTATTTTAGGATCTTCAAATTCTTTAACGGAAAGGAAAATACTATACCTTTTTATTGATCGTGTTCTCTCTTTTAATTTTTGTTATAAGAAAATACATTGCAGCGAGCCAATTTCATAAGTTTTGCTACTATCAGAATGGACTGTTGAGACTATGTGAGTCTGTCCACCTTATTTAGGATTAATTCATTTTTACTTAACGCTTGTTAAAAAAAAATCTGCAATATTAAAGTTTTTGTTTTTAAAAAAGAGAATTACTCCATTTGTCATAGAGGGAAGGAAAAGTAAGTCAATGAAGTTTAAGCAAAAATATCACCGTCTGGTAGACGGACTTATCGCCGTTGGTGTGGGAGGCTTTTCAATACCATGCGGTGTGTTGCCGATAAGGTCTTTTGCGCGTTTAACGATCTATATATACGAAACATTGCATTGATTTTGCATATGCGAAGTATTATTGTCGAAGAGTGAGGACACAAGCGACTCACTGAAACAATTTCTTCTATATAAGACGCGCAAAATAGAAAGGGACCTAAGGGTAAAAACCAGTTTTGTTCAAGAGAGCCATTTTAAAGATTTAAATACGTGTAACTTTGGTGAACCATCACTTTCATAAAACGCGCATATCTCTGGGAGGAAACACTTTTGGGGCATGGGATCGGTCTCATTCGATGCTCAGATGTCCACATAAAAAAAAAAGTGAAAATTGATTTTTTTAACCTTAGGCCCCTTTCTCTATGCGCTGTCACATATTCTATATTTTATACTCTATATGAGAACATTTACTTACATTACATAAAATTTCAACCTTTAACCAGAGTCGAGCACATTTTTTTTGTCTCCTGCTCCTACTCTGGGCAAATTCTCAAAACACTGACTCCTACTCCGACTCTACTGAACTGTAATTTTTATTATAAATTCAAAAAATATAATAAAAGTAATAAAATTAATAGGGGCGGAACTTCAAGTTTGATCTTCCTGCTGCTATACTATTTTTGCCAATAGGTTGACATATATGAATGACTTACGGCAATAGGCATAGAAATGTTTTCCTCCGTATGCAAAGCGGACAACTAATTTGTATCTTGATTTCAAATTAAAACTTTTTTATATGACTTTGTTTATAAAGATCTCTAGTGTAGTTATCAGTAGTACGAGGGTTGCTATTTATAGTTGCTATATTTTGCTGACAATACTAGTGTTGCCAGATGCAAACTGGAACTTTCATTGGACATTTTGACTTTTTTTAGCATAACTTCACTCAGAACGTTTTGTCATTTGAGGGCGAATTGTTTTGTTCACAGCGTGTTGAAAAATTCATCTTTTTACGATTTTCGACATGGGCTATCGAGACAAAAATGTTTAAATCAACTTGTTTCGACTTTTGGCGATAAAGCACCATCAAAAACCACTGTTAATCGTTCAGTCTCGGACGCCGTTCGCTCCAGGATGAATTTCGGCAAGGACGCCCAACTTCGGTCACTTTGCCAGAAACCATCGATGCTGAGCGTGAACTGATTAAACAAGACCGACATGTGATATACCGTGAGATTGAGTCATCCTTGGGCATTAGTATGACAAGCATCAATTTGAAATTGCATGTTCATTTGGCCGTGAACAAAATTTGTTCTCGTTGGATCCCAAATAATTTGTAGAATGCCCAAAAAAATCTCGTATGGATTGCTGCAAAGAGATGTTGAAAAAGTATAACTGCGGTAGCTCAAAGGCAGTGTATAACATTGTCACAGGTGACGAATCATGGATCTATGCATATGAACCCGAAACAAAATAGCAATCAACCGTATGGGTCTTTCAAGACGAGGCAAATCCAACCAAAGTTGTTCGTGGAAGAATTACACCGAAGCAAATGATTGCGTTTTTTCGGTATAACTGGCCATTTTGCCACATTGCCTTTAGTGGAACGTAGGATGGTCAATTCTGAGTGGTATACAACCATCTGTTTGCCAACAGTGTTCTAAGAAATGAGGAAAGATAATAAGAGAAGACGGATCATTTTGCATCACGACAATGCGAGCTCTCACAAATCAGCAGAAACGATAAGCAATTTGACCACTCAAGATGTCGAATTGATGGCCCATCCACCGTACAGCCCTGATTTGGCACCCAATGACTTCTTCTTATTCCCTAGCACCAAGAAAAAAATGCGTGGTCAACGTTTTTCATCGCCCGAAGCAGCTGTTAAATCGTTCAAAAATCATTTTTTGGAGGTGTCTCAATCGGAGTAGAAAAGGTGCTTCGAAAATTGGTTTGTGCGCATACAACAATGTATTGATCTTAAAGGAGAATATTTTGAAAACAATAAAACCATTTACAATGATAAATTTGTTGTGTTTTTATTGCCGGGCCCGAAATATTAATAGCACCCTCGTGTTTATACCCTCGTCATTAA
Source organism: Hydrotaea diabolus (assembly GCA_963513945.1). Lineage (NCBI taxonomy): Eukaryota > Metazoa > Arthropoda > Insecta > Diptera > Muscidae > Hydrotaea > Hydrotaea diabolus. The sequence goes on from OY740720.1 coordinate 5,469,102, forward strand.
TAACAGTTAAATTTTAAATACTTCGATATAGACTAAGCAAATAGGGGTTTCGAGGGATTGTATCAAAAATTGAGTAATGTTTACAACTAGATCCAAATATTGGTTCGACTTCAATTAATAACATGAAACAAACAAACGTAATGGGTATTATTTTAAGTCGCAGAACTTTAGATTACAACAAAATAATACTCGTTTCATTTAATTTCGAACGGAAAATTGACTTTATTTAGAAGATAGTTTTATGCCTTTACTTACATCACATTAAGAACTTATTTCGTTTACTTATTTCAAAATAGAGAGCGGTTGACGACATAAGCCCATATCTGAACCTAGGTTCACTTGTGTAATCTTTGCAGTGGCAGATAATGGTTTTAAATTATGCTAGATATTGCTTCCAGGGTAAAACTTTTTGTTTCAATATTTTGATTTTTACAGAATCAGTAAAAACATAACATAAAAACAACCCTGCCATTTTTAATTATTGCAAACAATGAATCAATTTTACTGTTGAAGCCAGCAGAGTTTACAAGTAAATTATAAATGACTTATCACTTTATGCTAATTACTGAAATCGTTGTCTTTTTTATTTACGCAATAATTGATATAACTCTTGTTGACTATTTTACTGGGGGCCTAATTCGTCCATGCGCTGTCGAGCAAAGTACTATAATGGGTTAATATGAAACTTTCCGATGATGTACTTATATAAATAAATTTGTAGCTCCGAGTACATACTACTTTGAATATTTTGCACTTAATTTCCCCAAACAAATGTCCATCTTTCCATACCTCGGTTTCAGATATAACAGGGTATTCAAGGTTACTTACCTATCAATATACCTTACACACAGCAAACAGATTCCTATATTACCTATTAATAAAACTTACACACAGGGAACAGATTCGTTGCCACAACCGATTTTTTTGCCAACCGAATGATTGAAGTTACCTTCACCTCGAGTATTCCATAAGGTACACTGTAATTTTCAGTTACTGTAGCATCGGTGCAACATACCATGTATCCGAACCTGCAGAAGAGAATTTTTGGATCTAAAAATCCACATATTAGTTCAAAATTAAAATTTTAGTCAGAGACAAAAAACTGTTTTCTTACACGTTTGAAGTGCGTGAAGTACTCGGATGATGGGTGATTTTTTACTGGAAACAAAATTGGTTAAACGCTAGACTTAAAGTCAGTAATAATCAAACTTTTTTTTTAAGTTTTTTATTTTTGAATATGTTTTAGTTATGTGTAATTATTGGTTACTTAACAAAATGTTTGCAACAAAATTATTGGTTGCCAGAACCACCAGTAGTGGCAACTAAATACCATTTTCTCGTTTCATTGGTATGACCGGTTAATAAGTTGTGAGTACTTGATTATCTTGTAGTATTTTGAACCGAATATCCATTACAATTAAAAAACATTTGGTGATTGCAACCGAAATTCTCCTTTTGCAACCGAATAATTGTAGTTCGAACCGATTTCCAACTAATTTTTTCTCTGTGTGTATATTTAGAACTTGAAACTAGCTCACTTACTTATCAATTAACATTTTATGTAGACACTTGTAGACATTTGAAATAAGACATGTCAGCTAGTTTACTTAACATACTTTGGATTCGAAATCGAAAAAATATCTTGCCTAGGTTTTCAAAAGTATTGTGAGGGGCTTCGCTTACAAAAAACAAACAAAAACGTCGATAAGTTTGGCCTTGACGAACCATATATTCCCTCCACCGTCACTCCGCTAATAAAGTTCATAAAATGGTACGTTTGTGGCCCATGCGACCGTATCTAATCTCAGTCAAAACTTCAAAATGACACTTTTTGGATTCGTACACGAAGAAAAAAAGTATGGTTGGGGTGACAATATTCGAAGAGGATCATACTATTGTTGGGTATATGGTTGTGGCACACCAATATTATGATCCTCACAACAATAGTATGATTCACACATAACCATACTATGATCTCCACAACCATACTATGATCCTCACAACAAAAGTGTGATTCACACTCAACCATACTATTATCTTCACAACCATATTATGATCCTCACAACCATAGAATGTTTCTCATACAACCATAGTATGATCTTCACAATTATAGTATGATTCACACGCAACCATGCTATTATCCCTACAACCATAGTATGATTCACTCAACCATACCATGATCCCAAAATTATTTATTAGGATTAAGTAATGTTGTTATTTAAAAATAGAGATTTTTATCAATCAAGTTATACTAAATTGCATTACAATAAGTTAATAGCCAGAATTGAAGCCATGTTTTTAATGGACATTTCATTCAAGAGACAAAAATATATATTCCAACGGTCAAAAATACTTTTAGTTGCCAGCAGGGGTGAATGCTACTTCACCGTCCGTAGACACCAAGTAACGAATGTGATTAAACCATGTTCAATGGCTATATACTTAAGTGCAGGCAGATTTTAAATTAACGAGAACCAGTCGGTATTAGAGTATTCCACCGAACTAAGTAAACACAATAAAAATCCCTCGCACTACCTTCCGATTGTTGTTATTTTTTTAATGGACAGCAACCATTCACTGTATCGTGTGTATGTGTTTTTTTTTTGCATATCAAAAAAACATACGCACACACATACATTTATGCTCTATAAAACCTGTTTTGTTGTGTTCATAGTCGCAACCACACTGTATGATTGCCGGAATCAAATTATTGTTAACGTTAATTTTAAACCACAATACTTTTGTTGCACCAAACATGTTTATATGGTTGCTACAACCATATTTTCATTTCTAAATTTGGCAATAATACTATTGTTACATTTCAACAATAGCAATATTGTCGCAATCATACTATTGTCAAAATGAAATTCAAAAAACAACACTATGGTTGCGACGAACATGCTTTTATTGTAGAGAACATACTATTGTTGCGGTGATCATAGTGTAACCATATATTTTCTCTGCGTGTAGCAACAGTTTCTTGAATTTGTCCATATAGACTATTGATCGGTGGTTTTGACAGTGCGGGCCTTTTTTGTCCTCCTTGTCCAGCAAATATGCCCCTTTACATTTGCATTGACCGTCTACAAAAAATTGTGATTTGTTAAGCAATTACTCAGGAAGGGTACTTTTTTCTTGTTACCTTTAGTCTCTAAATGGTAAACTTATGTCCCCCTGAACCATAGCCACCATCATGCATTTCAACATCCTACGATGATTCGTTTGACCGAAGAATGACAGAAGCATTTGTTTTATTCAAAATTGTTTTTTGAATTGTTATGAGTACTGATTCATGTGCATTTTAACAAGAAGCATCCAATTTTAAAAATCAATGGTTCTTTGTGAGATATGTGTCTTTTTGTTTAATAATTAAAAAATACCGATTAAATTAATAATTTACACTCAATATTCTACTATTGTTGTTTGACCAGTACCACAGTTACGAATTCATTTTCCGACTACACGTTTTTTTTAGCAACCCGCTCTACGCTAGATGTCACAAATTAATTTACTATTTTGTTTGACTAATTAATAGTTAAGCATTAATTTCTAAAAACCCATGTTCGACTTATATCTCGGGATAATTTCATGATCCATCGAAGAGTAAGTGTGCGTGCACGACGACATTTGCCACACACTCAGTGTTGCATGTCTCTGAGACATTAACTCGCATTGGCCAATTTGGACGCACAATGGAAAGGAACAGAGCATTTTTATGGCAACTCAAAGTAGACGGCCATTTAATTATGATAAGGCTTTAATGATAACCATGTCAAATTTGGCCCATGCCACCACCACCAGCACCGTTCAACACCAAAGCCACTAAGGCTTACTTGGCAATAATTTTAAGTTGAAAAAAAAACCAGGGTACAATCATTGGCCATGCCACGACAATTAATTTATGGCTAAGCTAAGAACCAGTAGCGGCCAGTGGGCAAACGGGAACTAAGACACAATTGCCAACAGCACGTAGGGTGTATACGTCGTCATTTGCATACATACCTACGAGCAGACGAAAATTTAAAGTCGAGTCCATCTGTGAACTTGGTCTGCTTTTCATCTGAAACATATCAATCACGACTGAATCAGCAAACAAAAAAGGTGCTCCACAAAAAGCAAGTTCACGTCATTTACACCTTAGCATAGGGACTCTCTCCCCAGCTCCCCTACTGGTGAGAACCAGGAGGGCAAAGCAACAAACAAAAACAACTGCAATTATGATGATGACGTTGACGATGAGACAACAGAAAATGACTGATAATGGAGGTTCAGAGTGAAAATGATTCGCTTCTTGCTGTTGGGTACGTTTGCACTGCAAGTCCAACCCTTGCAAAAAGATGTCCGCTTTCGCGTTTTGCTCTGGTCCGTCTGTCTGCGCTGTGTGATAAACCGGTTTTGTGTCCGCTTAGCGTTTTTGTTTTTTTTTTTCTTTTGGTCGGTTTGTTGTGTTTGTGGTAAACACAAAACGAGCCAGTTTATTTAAGCCAAAAGGGCGGAGACTATCACAACTACACTTGCTCGCTCCGACATTACACAGCGGCACAAACCCACACACGCACACACTACCCGAGAGAATGTCTCAGTTGCTGATGCCACCACTACAAGCAAGCATATGAATTTCGGGCTATCCGTCTGTCTCTTTTCCACTTGCATTATTTTAATAAATGTAACCACCGTAACTACTCAGAGGCATTCACGGGGCATACACACGCACGCACACACACACACACATCCACTCATCTGGAGCTGGGGTAAAGGAAGTGGTTTTACGGAGTTCTTGTTGTTGTTGCTGCTATTCGTGCTGTTGTTGGCAATGGTGGCAGTGGCGGTTGGGTTGACAGTATGTATGTGTGTTTGTGCGTGTATTAATGTTCGCCGCCTGCTCATGCGATACGAGTAGAGTATATCATGATCGTATAGGAAAAGTGTGATTTTCTTCGGTTGTTTATTTTCATTTCTGTTTTTTTCCTGCCTCTATGAATATGATGTCTGGGTATTTTATTGTTGTTGCCTCCAATATACTGTAGTCTCAACTTGTACTCCCTACCATCTCCTCCTACTCTCTTCCTATTAGTTTAGTGTCCAGACTTAAACTACAATTCAGTTCAGTGCTGCAGTGCCGTTCTCAGATTACATGGGGCCCTTGGCAGAGATGCAACTCGAGCCCCGTTATCACTTTTAACAGGTGATTCTAAGGGAAATTCTTAAAAACTCGTAAATGCGAAATGACATTCTGATTTTAGGTTAAATAAAAAACATACATTGTGAATCTTTGTTATCGAAATGTTCTGACTTGTTCTAAAATACGCACGATTCGGTTGTTTTAAATTATTAAATTCCGGCGTTTGATAGAAAACTTTCAGAATTTAAGAAAAAATTATTATGGTTATTTATTTGAAGTTTTGTAAATACAACAAAAGCTTGAACAGTTCACTTAGAAACATTAAAAACATAAAAAGTTATCAGATCCATTGCTTTGGAACGTACAAAAAAATTAGATAATTTTATAGGAAGTCGTCCGAACCCTGAGATTTTGAAGGTACATAAGGTTATCCCTATTCCCAAAGAGAGTAAAGCAACAAATGTGAATCAGTTTCGCCCGATTTCAATGTTACCCATTATTGACAAAATTTTTGAACGCATTTTGCAAGATCAACTTGCTAAATATTTAGAAAGAGTTGTGGGACTGGTGAGGCGATCATTAATGTTCAAAACTATATATGCAAGGGTTGAGACGAATGACATAGTGCTGTTGCTGGTGTCTTTTAAGACTTATCAAAGGCCTTTATTCTTATTGACCATGAGATATTAGAGGAAAAGTTAAAGTATTACGGTGTTCAGGGGAATGAGCTTTTAGTTTAGAGCTATTTAAAAAATCGAAAACAGTTTGTACAGATTAACGAACATCGAAGTACATTGGGCATTGTTAAATATGGGAATTCATTTTCAAACAAATCTTTCTTGGGATCTTTATGCTGATCCCAAGAAAGATTTGCCATCTTAAGTCGAAAATATCTCCTGCCATTGGTTTACTGTATAAAATTAAAAATAAATTCGACAAAAAAACCAAGTTACCAATATTTCAAGCATTAGTGCAAAGTCATATTAATTATTTAGCCATTGTTTACGGTTTTAAAAAGAGATTTAGTTCGATTCAAAGACTACAAAATAAAGCACTAAAAGTCGTCGCGAACTTGCCGATTTGGTTTCCAACTCTTGCTTTATACAAAGATACTTTGGATATTTTACCAATTTATGGGTCTCACAAAATGCAATTACTGATTTTTGCAGGAATCAGAGTGCATTTATTACCCGACACGGTGAAAATTTAAGAGTTGTCTTTTGTCAACCTGAAACAACAAAACAACTCATTGAACACTCAGGCAGTAAAGAATTTAATAACTTGCCTCAGAGTATAATATATATAGAGAGTTTTTCTTTATTTAAATCGTCAGTGAGAAGATATTTGTCACAACATATTGATGACATTCTGGTTTAAATTTATAATTATACCTTTAAATGGATTTGTACACATAATTTTAACATTATTTTCTAATTATATCGTATAAGATATTTTTTTTTATTTGAATTGTATATTTGCCAACTTACCTAATGGCGCTAAGGCCTTTTTTATATTTGTTGTTACTATTTTTGTATAATAAAGAAAATTTAAAAATAAAAAACTACCTTAATTCGGTTGAATAAACCGAATTTCTGTTGCAATAACCATCATTCCATAGTATTGATGGTAACACTGTTCGATATATAATATGATGGTTGTTACAACCATATCACGGTATTCACAGCCAATAACAGTTATATAAACCGAATTCAGTTAACCTATTAGTTGCGACAACTGGCGGTTATGGCAACCAACCAATTGTAATGTACTTGTTACTTTGGTATCAATTATTGGTGGTAACAACAGATTAGATCTTTGTTGTGAGCAAACCCTGTTTAGTTGGCTGTTGTAATGTATAATAATGGTTATACCAACATCAAAAAATGAACCCTACGCGTATAATATTTTATCGGTTTTAGTCAAAACACAACCTTTGTAAACTACTAAAAAAACATTTTGGAAATCCCCAAAAAATTAAAAAAATTACTTTTCTCGGTTTAGACGGTTAATGCTTCGAACCTATACTGCCTTAAAAATAAACGAACAATAAATAAAAAATATTTTCCAGAATATAAAATCGGCTTAACTGTAATTTAGCGACATTACTCAGACTTGACCAGAATTTTCGCCATAGACCGAAATCCTTATTATTTAAAACAACAACCAATTTTTTTTGGTGGCGGCCACCCAAAGCTTGACAATAAATATTTGTATATGCCTTAATAAATTCTTTTTAGAGTTATGCTACAATGCGGTTAAATATAAATTATTTTCAAGAGTACTTATAACCAACAATCTATAAGGAGATAGAGATATTTTTCCCTAAATAAAAAATACTAAAATTCAAATTAAAAGTGGAATCTTTATTATTCGTTCTTAAGGAAATTTTATGACATTAATTTTTGAATATAATTTCCTTCAAATGTTGGCCGCAACTACGCCTCAGGGTGTCCCCTCTGATGGTCTAATTTTGGAAGACTCGTTAAAGCATTTCGACCGGTTTGGCGTTAATGACACGCCAAATTTTGGCTTTCAAGACCTGAACCATACATAGCTGGTTTGTCACTTCCCTTGGTTTGGACTTTCCGTAGCTTCAATGAAAAATATCTAAAGGTGTGATATCACACGATCTAGGCGGCCAATTCACCGGTCCAAAATGTGAAATTAGCTGCACTTCGAAATGACCTCTCAATAGATCCATTGTTTGACCAGCTGCATGGCAAGTGGCACCGTCCTGTTGAAACCAAGTGTCGTCAAGATTACGGGCTTCAATTTCAGGTAGCATAAAGATCGATATCATGGCAGGATAGCGAGCAATATTCACGATTACGCTCCGGCCATCATCATTTTTGAAAAAATTTGCACCGATGATTCCACCACCTTATAAACCGCACCAAACCGTGGTTTTCTCTGGGTATAATGACACCTTTTGAACCTCTTCTTGTTGCTCTTCAGCCCAAATGCGGCAAATTTGTTTATTGACTTTGCCGTTGCGCCAGAAATGGGCCTCATCACTGAAAACAATTTTAGTCGAAAACAGCGGATCTTCTTGTTTTTCGCCGTACGCTCATTTCCATATTACAGTTGCCAACATTTGAAGGAAATTATATTCAAAAAATAAATGGCATAAAATGTCCTTTCGTATGAACAATAAAGATTCCATCCTTGATTTGAATTTTTGTATATATGACAGCGTATAGAAAAAGGGACCTAAGGGTAAAAAAAATAAATTTTCACTTTTTTTGATCCCATGCCACAAAAGTGTTCCCTCCCAGAGATATGAGCGTTTTATGAAAGTGATGGTACGCCAAAGATACACGTATTTAAATCTTTAAAACGGCTCTCCTGAACAAAACTGGTTTTTATCCGTAGGTCCCTTTCTATTTTGCGCGTCACATATACATTTATTTTTTATTTTGAAAAAATACGTCTAGGTTGATCACCCGATATAACAACAACCAACACATGTACACATTCCAATAATATCTTAGTATAATCATCTTAGTATGTTAGGATGACCGATACTTGTTTTCTTCAACCGAAAGTGTCAGTTCCCTCTACTGAAAATTGTTGTCTTCCCAATCAACTTTCGGTTGTAACGATGGAATACTTGGAAAGTACCTGCAAGCACCAACATTCGGTTAGCAAAAAATTCGGTTGTGTTATCTGTATGTAATACTTTGGCTTAAGAGCTCATATTTTGGATGAGCTTGACATTGCCGATATGTGGTTTCAACAAGACGGTGCCACTAGCCACACAACACATGTTACAATAAACTTATTGAGAGGCAAATTCGATGAAAGCGTAATCTCGAGAAACTGTCCGGTCGAATGACCACCTCGTTTATGCGATTTAACGCCATTGGATTTCTTTTTATGGGGCCACATTAAGTCATTGGTCTATGCCAACAAGCCAACAACTTAAGACGAGTTCAGAGATAACATCGAACGCTAAATTGCAAGCGTTCCGGTCGGAATGTGAGCAAGAGTGGTGGCAAATTGCGTCCAAAGAACAGATCGTTGTACACGGGCTCGTGGCAGTCATATCACCTAAATCGAATTTAAGACTTAACATATAACATTTGCGCCTACACCTGGAATACATTTGAACTCCATATCTTAAATATGCTGTGTCTTATTAATGTATAAAATTAATATGTCCTTAATGGAAAACTCTTTATAATCCTTATTTCGTTAAACAGTTTGCATCTTGTTGCCATTGGGTCAACTTAATACTGGTAAGTCCTATGCAGATTAGAATACCATGCTACAATATTATTTCCCCCATAATTCGTCCTTATGCCTTGATTTTAATGAACCAAATGTATCCACATTGAACAGGGATTAAACCGGCTCAAGAGCTCTTGCTACTATATTTAAATAGAAGACAAGTTGTGAACAAAATGGCAAAGTGACATTGATTTTCGTGGCTGCACACTACTTTTATCAGGATGTTTCCCTAATTTTTTTTTAAAAATATTCTCTAAGATTAAGTTTAGAAAATTTTGCAGGACATGGTATTTCATTTAAGTTGTTATCCTGAAAGCAATTTTTTACAACTCCCCGAGTGTGTTTTGCGACGTTGTCCAGTTAAAATATTTATTTTGAAGGCATTTTCAGTTCTAAATAGAGCAGCATCACTTCATTTAAGATATGAAAATTGAGATTTGTTATCCATGTTTTATTTAATTCGTTTTATGGACCATACTTTATGTCTAGAAAAGCACCCTCAAACCTGGATATAACTTTCTCAAGCTTATAGGCTTTTGTTGTGTGGCGGAAACAGTGTTTTTCATTTAGGCCGTCTAACCAAAGTTTTTTGATTATTACCAATTGTGGACAATTATTTTAGATTCGTCTACAATTATATCAGATTAGACATGTCTCTTAATTTTTTCCAGTTTTTTATGTTCTATTTTCAAATAATATGCGATTTTGTAGCTGTCCTTTTTTAACTCTGGGAAAATTCGGAAAGATCTACCAATTAAAATGTTTTTTACTAATTGGCGTCCCACGGTTATAGTGGAAAAATCAACGCTCCAGAAGTCTTACAAGGGTTCGGAGTTGACAATAGCTGAATGTGGTTAGCCTCTTTAGCTGATTTTATTTATGGTCTATCTTTCAGGTATAGGGTGATCCATCGAGAGGTATTTTTTCCGAACAAAAAAATATAAAATTTCAATCAAGTGTGGAATCTTTATTGGTAATTTGAAAGTACATTTTATGGCATTTATTTTTTGAAAATAATTACCTTTCAATGTTGGCAACTGTATTATGAAAATGAGCGTGCGATGAGAAACGGCAAGATCCGCTGTTTTCGACCAAAATTTTGGTCAGTGATGAGGCCTATTTCTGGCTCAACTGCATAGTCAATAAACGAAATTGCCGCATTTGGGCTGAGAGCAACAAGAAGAGGTTCAAGAGGTGCCATTATACCCAGAGAAAACCACGGTTTGGTGCGGTTTATAAGCTAATGGAATCATCGGTGCATATTTTGTCAAAAATGATGATGGCTGGAACGTAACCGGGAATGGCGCTAGCTATCGTGCCAGGATATCGTTCTTTATGCTTCCTGAAATTGAAGCCACTTGGTTTCAACAGGACTGTGCCACTTGCCATGCAGCTGCTCAAACAATGTATCAATTGAAAGGTCATTTCGAAAAGCAGCTAATTTCACGTTTTGGACAGGTGAGTTGGCCGCCTAGATCAAGTGATATCACACATTAGACATTTTTCCTTGGGGTAACGTAAAGTCCAAAGTCTATGCTAACAAACCAGCTACGATTCAGGTTTTGAAAGCCAACATTACGAGTGTCATTAAAGCCATACCGGTCGAAATACTCGAACGAGTCATCCGAAATTGGACCCTCAGTATGAAAACCCTGAGGCGTAGTTGCGGCCAACATTTGAAGGAAATTATATTCAAAAAATAAATGCCATAAAATGTCCTTTCAAATTACCAATAAAGATTCCACACTTGATTTGAATTTTTATATTTTTTTTGTTCTGAAAAGATACCTCTAGATGGATAACCCTTTATAATATTTTTGTCTTGTGTCGCATTGCACACAAAATTTTACAATCTTCCAATATTTTGATTGTTTCTGTTTTTGGAAATCTAAAGTTAGATTTTACCAAAATCTTTTTTATTTCGAAATAATGGAACACTCACTGTCCTACAGTTCGACCCATATTTTTGGTATTACACTTTTGGCTTTACGAAAAGTGCTTATGAAAGAGGAATTACTCCACAAGCTAATAATATCGGGTTTGTTGTTGTTTGTCATAGGGGGAAGGAAAAGTAAGTCAGCAAAGTAAAGCAAACACATCTCCGTCTGGTATACGCGGCGTTTCGTCGTTGGTGTGGGCGAGTTATCAATACCATTTATGTGGTAATTCTTGTAAACTATAATTGGTTATAAATGACATTTGCCATTGACTTAATTTTTTTTGTTGTACCATATTGTCTTAAACTGTAAGGCGTTACCAGATTATTTCTTATAAACTCTTCGCAGTCGCAATAATTCAATTAAAAAACTTTTAAAATAGCTTTACAAAGCTTTCCGTTATATCAATAACTTTGTGCAGATTTTAAGTGGCCCTATTTTTTGCCCATGACTGTATATTCTTAGCGCACTTTTTGTAAACAATTGCAACAATAATCGTATTGCATCAAGCTGTTCGGATGAAAGTCTAACAATTTTTTTACAAAAGTACCTGATACTCGTATGGAGAATTAACTGTGCAACCGTCATTGTCATTCGTGGTTTGAGGCCCCTTAATCCAGAAGCCTCGGCATTTGCCTATATTGTCAAAGTGCTTAATCCGTCTGTGAGCTGGTCTAGTGGTTCCATCATCGTCATCGCCATCTACATCATGATATCACAGATGTGTTGTTGCAATGAGTGAGTGAGTGTCTGTCTGCCGGTTGGTTTCATACAAATGCCTTCCATTCGTTCGTTCATTGCGATGAATGCCGGGGGTACTCTCGTATCTTCATCTGAAACTCACACATTTTCAACTGCATTCCAATATTCATTTCATATTTATAGAGTCGGTCGGTACTTGATTTTGTAATTGGCACTTTATATTATTTTAATTAAATATCGTGCATGTGTACATTCATACGACGGCGAATGAAATGCCACCTATTTATGTCCATATGTCCAAATGTATGTGCGTCGGCATGTACAAATATCGTATATCACACATCGCATATCCCACATAGCAGCAGCCGATGACAACGTGGTGGACCTCCTACTGCCGACTGGTCGTCCCCATCCATAGTGGGTCCAAGTGAAATGGAATGAATGAAGTTGGTTGCCAACATTTGCACTGCATTCCACAATGAAGGAAATACATTTGTAAAAAAATTATTATTAATTTGAATAATGAAATAGTTTCGCTCTTGTTTCGGTTTTATTACGTTTCCTTTATAAATGGCCACAATTTGTGAACAACGCAGGCCGAAGATTGCTTAAAATGTAAACCAAATGGTGTTATCGATGTTCGTTTATTAAAATGTAGACCAAGAACGTACGTGCTTTTCTTCTCATTTTTTGTTCATCAGGGAACTTCTGCTAAGTCTCGGGAATGAAATGAATCGCTTTACGCTTGAAAAAAACTTATTGCATATCCCTTTAAATGCTTTACCCTATTTTTACTTGTTTGAGCAAAAGTTTTGAACGAAAAAAAGACACTTACGAGAATGTGGCTGCCGTAGCCGAAAGTGTGCGACTCATCCTTGAAACATTGACTCGAAATCGATATCACTTACTCCGATTGAAAACACACTACTCTGTCTGTTTCTCGGCAAAGCTTATTTTCATCTAGGCGGCTTTGTGACAAACAAGCAAAACTGCCGCCACTGGAAATCGAAAATCCCACACATAACTGGTGAGAAGGCAACGCAGAGCGGTGTCATCGTTTATCCCTTTTATAAATGCTTCTAGAAACGCCTTTTCTGTTAAAGGGTGAGTGCTACAAAGGCATCATAAACAGTTAGTCAGTGGCTGAAGATTGAAGATGTAGACTTGCAGATTGAGGACATGGATACATGCCCCAAGGACCACGCCACAAACGGTCTTTTGTGCGGCATGTTCGGTTATCGCGTCTTTGAAGCAATGTTTTTTGACCACCTTTAAGCTGTAATTGGGCGCCGTTAGAGCTTTTTATGTGGACCTGATTAGAGTGTCCAAAAAAACCGGCTTTTTCAAAAAATCGGCATTTCGGCTTTTTTTTAAACCGACTGTAGGGGTTTTTTTTAAGTAAACACCTGGCACTAAGCGACATTCTGTTTTTAGCCTTCTGCCAAGGAATGGAAAATATTTCCTCAATCATAAGTGAAGTGATTTTCTCTATTTCTAGTCTCTAGAATGCCATAAAATCATTTGCTGTGATTAGAGGTTTGTCAAATAGCTTAAGAGTGCCTGGCTGGCTGACTTTGTTATATCCTTCTCTTCTGTTTTTGCAGAAAAGCCAATTGAAAACAGGTACTTAAACCTCTTAACAGGCTCCAAATTTACACAGATTTAAAAAATAGTGTCATGTTGAAATTTCTGAAAATTTCATTGTTTTTGGTACCCATTTGGTATGTCCATATTTACATGGGTTTGACTTTCGGTCACCCAACTTTAGTCGAACTGCAAGTTTAATTTTATTTTAAATTGTGTAATTATTGAAAAGCCTTTTTTTGGGCTGCAGACAATGTAGGCGATCAACCTAGAGGTATTTTTTCAATATAAAAAAAATACAAAAACTCAAATCAAGTGTGGAATCTTTATTGTTCATTCGGAAGAACATTTTATGCTATTTATTTTTTTTTAATATTATTTCCTTCAAATGTTGGCCGCAACTACGTCTCAAGGTTTCCATTCTAAGGGTCCAATTTTAAATGACTCCTTGTTGTTGTTGTTGTAACAACAATATATTTATTTTGAAGTCTTGTTCGTTTATGGGGGATCTGCTTCGATATCCAGGTGGAGGAAACGCGCCATTTGAACTGGATGCGTCCACAGAGACCTGGGGGTCAACTGAGTGGGCTTGGCCGGACAGTTGAAGAGGTGCAGTACATCATGTGGTCCCTGAGGCGGCTGCACCATCCAGATCTGAGCTGCGCCAGAACCACACGCGTCTGCCGAGGTAGTACCTTCTCCTCAGGTGAAATCTCCGGGGGATGTTCCCCTAGCACTACATTCACACGGTAGCTGGATACTGCTGCTGCAACATCATCGGCGTAAATGTTGTTCAAACCTGCCTGATAGTTTCGATGATCTAAAGGTTCTCTCTTATACCGCTGGACCTCTCTCTCTAGATCATGAAGATCGTACCTGATCTGCCTGGGTGGAGGCATCCTGTTCAAGAGATGGTGGTTAGGATGACTGCTGCCAAAACACCCTAGCAGGTATTGCTTAGACAACAGGAAATTGTGTCTGCGCACGGTAAGGACCTTCGTCTCCTCATGTAGATGGTCCTCAGAAGACATAAGAAGACACCCTGTTGATGTTCTAAGGACGGCATTCTGGCAAGTCTGAATTTTCTTCCACTGCGTCGTACTCACGTTCGCCGACCATACAGGTGCTGCATAGTTTGCTACAGACCGACCTATCACTTTGTAAGAGGTCAACAAGGTTTCTTTGTCGGCTCCCCAAGTACTGCCGGCAAGTGACTTGAGGACCTTGTTCCTACTTTTGAGTTTATCGCAGATAGCTGTAGCATGTGCAGAGGATCTAAAAAGGCTGTCCAATGTGACCCCAAGGATTTTGGGGTAGTTGGTGGTCGGGATGTTGACGTCATCGACTTTCATATTGAGTGACAACCGCACCTCTGCGGTCCATGCAGTAAACAGCGTGGCTGATGATTTAGAGGCGGATATTTTCATATTCCTCGCAGTGAAGAAACGTGCTAAGTCAGTGAGTTAACAGTTGATTTTCTCGCAAATGTCATCCACTTTAGGTCCTGACGCCAGAATTGTGCAATCGTCAGCGTACGACACAATTTAAACGCCGTCTGGTGGTGCAGGAATTTTAGAGAGGTAGAGGTTAAACAGAGCCGGGGATAAAACTCCACCCTGTGGAACTCCTTGTTTAACTCTACGGGGCTTCGACTTTCTGTCTCAAAATTCTACATATGACTGGCGCCCACACGTATAGTTTACGACACAACGTTTCAAACTGGGCGGAAGGGACGTTTCTTCAATGTCCTCGAACAGAGTGGCATGATTGACCGTGTCGAAGGCTTTTGTAAGGTCAAGAGCCACGAGGACCGTCCTCTCGATAGGCTTGTTCTGGTTAAGGCCGCGACTTATACGTGTGGTGATGGCGTGTAAAGCAGTTGTTGTGCTGTGTGGCTTGCGGAATCCATGCTGATGATCAGCGCTAGGAAAGTGTTCTAGGAGGAGCAGTGAGTTCTTCAAGCGTCTTTGCTACTGGAGAAAGCAAGGAGATCGGCCTGTACGAATCTCCTTTACTTGCGTCTTTGCCTGGCTTCAGTGGCGGGACCACTCTTCCCATTTTCCAGGCATCGGGAACTACGTGAGTGGCTAGCGACAGATTGAGCACTTTGGTCATGTGCTCTACTCCCGGGGTATCCAAGTGCTTTAACATCAGCATTGAGATTCCGTCCGGACCCAGCGCCTTTGATGACTTTGCGCTACGGATGACATGGGCAACTTCGCCAACGGTAAATTGTGGTGATGCCTCTTCGACTCGGAGAGCGCGGATACGACGCAATACTCTCCTTTTCGCCTCATCACTCTCTGGGTGCTCAATAAAAAGCCGGTTAAAATAACACGTGCACCTCTTCGGATCTGTCACTGTTCTATCACCGAACGTGACAGCTGTCCGAGCAATCCCGCTACTGCCGGTTCTATGTACCGAATTAACCCGAAACTCTTCGACCAGGGGCAACAATATATCTTTTTTGTTCGAACAAATGACTCCTTCGATCATTTCGACGGGTATGGCGTTAATGACACTCGTAATGTTGGCTTCTAAAACCTGAATCGTAGCTGGTTTGTCAGCATAGAGTTTGGACTTTACGTATCCCCAAAGAAAAAAATCTTAAGGTGTGATATCACACGATTTAGGCGGCCAACTCATCGGTCCACAACGTGAAATTAGCTGTTCTTCGAAAAAACCTCTCAAGAGATACATTGTTTGAGCAGCATTGTTTTGAGCAGCTGATAAAACCAAGTATCGTCAAGATTACAGGCTTCAATTTCAGGTAGCATAAAGATCGATATCATGGCAAGGTAGCGAGCACCATTCACGAATACGTCCGGCGTTCATCATTTTTTGAAAAAATATGGACCGATGATTCCAACAGCTATAAACCGCACCAAACCGGGGGTTTCTTTGAGTATAATGGCACCTCATCTGGTTGCTCTTTAGCCCAAATGAGGCAATTTTGCTTATTGAGCGAACTGTCTTCGAGCTTTTAAAGACCCCAACCATTGAAATGGCGACGCGCAGGAACATCGTTAGGGTTTCCATGATGAAATGATTAACAATATAAAAAAAACAAAATTTAACACAAATCAAGCGTAATCTGTACAAAAAACCTTATTGAAAAAAACCACTAGAACTATCATCCGGTACATTTGAATGCCAGTATCTACAGGGTGGGCCAAAAGTTACCATGGGGTTTAAAAATTTAATAACTTTTCTGTTTTTATATTTTTTTCATTAGTTTTTTTCAGATTATATAAATAACACTTGGGAAATAACTAATGGAGAGATTCATAACTGAACAAAGAACCAGAATAAAAGAATTTTATTATTTAAATCAGCGATTAATTATTTTACAGCAAACGCTTGAGTGATGAAGCTCATTTTGATTTGAACGGATTTGGTTATAAGCAGAACTGTAGGTTCTACAAATCCAACATTCAACAACTTTAATTGCACCCCATTAGGTGTACAGAATGGTGTGGGATCACATCTGCAAATATCATTGGGCCTTACTTCTTCAAGCCTGAAGATGGAAGAGCTGTAGCAGTAAATAGAGCGGCATCCGTTTATAATAGAACAGACCTGAAATGTGGTTTCATCAGGACGAAGCCACTGCCCGAGACACAATGGCACTTTTAAGTAAAATTTTTGGAGGGCAAATAATTTCCAGAAATTCAGAAATTATTTGGTCTGCGCGATCGCCAGATCTGTCAGCAACCGACTATTTTCTTTGGGGTTATTTGAAAGAGTGATTATATGTGAACAATCCCGAGAAAATACTTCAACTCAAGACCAACATTGTTGCAGAAATTCTAACGCTACAGCCAGAAATTTTTAAAGATGTTATGGAAAATGCTCTAAAACGAGCCCATCATTCGAAGCTTAAACGGGGGTCATTTAAGGGACATTTTTATCATAATAAGTGTAAAGTACAAAAATTTCTATTTTGTATATTGTATATTATAAGTATATATTCTGAGAAAAAAAAATAATAAACGAAAAACTTAATAAAGTTTTTAACCCTTATGGTGACATTTGGCCCACCCTGTATAATACACCCGGCAAGAAGACAAGAGGAAATTTCCAAATGCCCATGTTTAGTGGCTAAAATTTTTTTTTTACATTTTACATCTCAGAGTTTTGATGAATAATTTTGTACCAATTTTGAACTTGCTAAAACCTTTTTGGTTGATGTAGAATTTCCAGAACTTCAAACTTTCTCTGAATTAGACACACAGCTTTCTTTAAAGGTCTTATACCAATCTCCAGTCCTTAAAAAATCATAATTTGTATCACGAAAGTTCTTTAAATAAGTGCCTTTAGGGCCAAATAACCATGAACATGTGAGTCGGTAAATGAGTCTGCTTACCCACATAAATATTGTAATTTTAGTAAAGAATTCTTTGGAGCAGTTCCAGAACAATTGTTTATTTGCAAAGAATTATACTCGTGTTATAAACAAATGGGAAAAAACAAATTGAGGTAGGGCCTAGACCCCATAGATAAGTCAAACCTAATTTGTACTCCGATCTCAACCACATTTGGCATAGTTTATTATATAAGTAATAACCCACTCAAGTGCACATAGATCATATGCAGCTACGAGGGTTGCTATATATATTTCTGGCCTAAAAATTAAAATGCGAATATTTATCATCAAAAATGGTTTTATTGTTTTTCAAAGTATTCTCCAGCATGATTTAAACATTTTTGCATGCGCTCAAACCAATTGTGGAAGCACTTTTTCCACTCCGATTGAGACACCTCCAAAACATGGCTTCAACAGCATCTTCTGGCGACGAAAATCGTTGACCACGCTTTTTTTTGATGGGCGAATGACCCATCAATTCGACGTTTTGGCCGGTCAAAAAGGCGCTGGTTTGAGCCGATGTGTGAGAGCTCGCATTGTCATGGTGCACAATGATTCGTCTTCTCTTGTTCGTTTTTCGAACTTCTCCGAAGACTTCAGGCAAACAAATTGTGGTGTACCACTCAGAATTGACCGCACTACGTTGCTCAAGCAGAACAGTCGCCACGTGACCAATTTTGCCGAAGAAACAGGCGACCATTTGCTTCGAAGTACTTCTTCCGCGAACAACTTTCGTTGGATTTGGCTCGCCTTCGAAGACCCTCATGGTCGATTGCTGTTTTGTTTCGGTCTCATACGCAAAGATCCACCTGTGACGATCTTATAAACGTCTTTTGAAGCACCACGATCGTATTTTTTCAAAATTTCTTTGCACCAATCGACAAGAGCCTTTTTTGAGCGATTGTCAAATTGTGCGTTATCCAACGGTAACAAACCTTTTTTACGGCCAGGTGTTCATGCTATATCGAATGTATGCTGGTGAAAGAAAAGCCCAAGGATGTCTCTATCTCACGGTATGTCACATGGCTATCTTGCATTATCAGTTCACGCACGGCATCAATGTTCTCTAGCATAACGGCCGTTTTTGGACGACCTTCAGGACCTTCGACTTTGGGCGAGCGTCGGCCACGATTGAATTCATTAAACCAGTTTTTTACAGAGCTATAGGATGGTGCTTTACAAATATTTAAGTTCATCGCTGCACTCTTGTCGTGATAATCCAAGTCGAAAGTTGTGAAAAATGATCGCACGAAAATGTTCACGAGTTATTCTTGACGGTTGATGGTGGACGGTTGATTCTGCAACCTGCAGAAGTCTACCGTCGTCAACCGTCAAACTGTAGTTATCTCTCTCTAACCCATGCGAAATGCAACCACCAACTAAATGGACCTTTAAGGTTCAATTAGTCTTGACGGTGGACGGTTGACGGTAGGCAATCAGCTGTTTGAGTTGTGGTTGCATTTTGCGTGTGTTATAGGCTGTTTCCACTACGGTCGCGTCCACGTCCGCATCCAAAAATCAATGAACGCGCGTTAAGGCCCATACAAAAAGCATAGGCAGTTAGGTATGGGAAAAAGTCGCGTTCATATTGGACGCGTTTATCGATAAGTCGCGTTTACTATAAAATCGACTATTTTTGCAATCGAAACCCATCCATACCTATCAATGGCAAAATCGCAAATTGCACATCCATATGAAAACAGCTGTCAATCAGTATAAATAAAAAAAAATCCAAAATGCAAAAAACAGGAGGTAAGTTAATATTTTTGGTTTTGTTTATAATATTAATGTTTCCAATTATTTTAGAATTTAAAAAGGCGGAGTGGACAGCAGTAACAACACTGCATCTGTTGGACCTCTGGGAGGAGAACATTGATGGCCTGAGAGGTGCCCGAAAAAACACCCACATACACAAAGAGATGGGCGAGAAGTTGGCAGTGACTGGCGCCGAAGTAAAAAACAAACTGGATAATTTAACGAAAAAATACAGGTAATTTTTTAAATATAAATTATATACCAATATTTTTTTGGAATTAAATCGATTGTGTTTATTGCAGAAAGGAGTAGACGCTAGTTGGGCCACAAAAATATTAAAATTTTTCGCACCCCTAAAAAAAAACAAATAAACACAAACAGCTGTTTGGACGCAAACGTGGACGCAAAACTCAGTGGAAACACCATTACAAATTTATCGATAAATCATGGACGCGGACGTGGACGCGACCGTAGTGGAAACAGCCTATTAGAGGGAGATAACTACAATTCGACGGCTGACGACGGTAGACTTCTGCAGGTTGCAGAATCAACCGTCAACCGTCAAGACTAATTGGACCTTTAATTCCATTTTTTTGCCAAATTGATTTTTCAAGTCACTGTAAACAAAACGAATGATTTTCGTACATCAAAACGTTCTGAGTTCGTTTATGCCAAAAAATGGATGAATGAAAGGATATGTCAGATAGGCCTGAAATATATATAGCAACCTCGTTATGTTTTTGTTATTTAAAAAACTTTTAAGAGGAATTGTTCACTTTATAGAAAATTTTATTTAAAAAATTTCATCTTATAAAATCCAGCTGGCGGGATCATTACAATCATCTCAAAGTCATACCACCTTTAACCCCAATATTTTGCTCAGTTAAGAGGCTCATTTTGGGCACAATGGACTTGCCAAAATGCAAAATTTTCGCATTTTAAGTATAAAGAATATGCAAGAGTGACCTCGAGTCGCAAGCGATGTTTGTATGAGAGCTATTTCTAAACTTGGATCTTTTCCGTCAATATTCGCTAAGGTTAGGTATTTACTCGCCATAAGAAAATAAGCATCTTTTAATCATCATAGAGTTACAGATGCCAATAGAGATACAGAGACCAATATCCAAAAGCACCTTTGTGTTTTTTCAAAACGTGGACCGGAGTGGACTTCTTTCAACAGAGTTTGTCGTTGACGCAAAGCTGCACAATGAGCAATGTTGCATCGAGATTGGTTATTATTTGTGAGCGGCACTTTTATTTCAAAAAAAAAACGCATTCGGTTTAGTGATTCTGAGTTGATCAGAATTGTACACATACGTTCTATCATCTCTCACTTTAGCTGTTGAAAACATAAGCACTAATATTGGTAATATCACATAAAAAAGGTATCATTTTCTAAATTAACATCTATACTCGTATCATGTTGGGAATCGAAGTCACTTCTGCGTCGCTGACTATATGATGACCTTAAGGATTTTGGTGTTGTTGAATTCAGATATGGGGATATCTTTAAGCTTTCCCTCGCTCTGAGAGGAATAGACTTAAGTAACAGCATCTGCTATACACTCATTACCCCACCCTTTCTTGTTCTCTTTTCTATATTAACCTTTTATTTATTTTATATTATTTGAAGGCTTCGTTTCTTTGTATTCTTTATCAACTTAAAAACCCCTCAGATATTCTTGGCTCGGTTAACTAAAATAAATTCCAGTTAAAACTTAATCAGTTCAGTTGAACGCAAAATCCCCAGAAATACGAAATACTCCCAGTCCAATGCCAGCCAACCGCAAGTGAACGAAACTCACTTGACTGGGGGAGGAAAATATAAGAAAGGCAACTTTAACCCACAGATGAGGGAGGGAATAAGTTCAAACACTTTAAGGAAGTGAGCCAGGGTAGGTGGGTTGGGGTGGTCTGGTATAAGAAGGAAATTTAAATTAAAGCATTTTTACTTAAACTCATGGAAATGTCGACAATTTCAATAGATTTCAACGAAAATGAAATTACATTCAAATGGCATTTGAAAAAAATGAATTCGATAAAGAGAAAGGAAATAATTTAATTGAAATTTCACTGCAGCATAATTTGGACAACGCACACACATGCATGCATATGTTTGTGTAACACTAACACACACACATGCTCATATTGACAATTATTCCCGGAAATGTCACACGGTGTAAGACTACATGTAAAATAGTATCCACCCACTTTCCTGTTGAGATGCCACGACCAAGATTATAATAAATACGTTTCCCAACAATCACATCGTTATAATGATCCCAAACGAAACTGATATGGAACCACAACAGCAATAGCAACAACAGCAACACCACCGTCGTCAACACTTCCATAGAGCCAAACAGCCAAAACACTGTGAGAACCAACCGAACGGGGAGACGACTCAAATCGCAGGCGAGCCAACAACAGCAACAACAACAACAAGAACCCCAAGATACGAGTACCGTAAGAAAAAGTGATAGTGTATCCTCCCAAATCAGAGACAAATAAATCACACAAAACGCCATCCGACAGACGGACAGACACACTCGTACACAGCGCCAAAATCCCTATCCCAATTCCAATTCCGAACCCAAAATTCAAATTCAAATCGAAATGCAATGAACTGCATGAAAATGATGAATTGCTCTTTTAACGCTACTGATCGTGAGCTGTACGCGCTGGTTCCTACAAACAGACGGCATACGGACGGACACTCTCAAAGGTCTGTCGCGCTGTCTGACTGTTTGTGGCCGCTTAGCAAGTAATACAACGAGCGCGCTATTGCTGTTGCCGTTGCAGGCAGCCAATGCAACAAGTTTTAATGAAGAGGAAAAAAAGTGGAAAGCCGCCTCTCGCTCTGCATGTGTCCGTCGGCCGGTAGCCGGCGACTCACTCACAACTCACACATGTTCCAAATGTGTTTTATTTTGTCAAACAACAAAAAATTATAAATTGATTTTTTATATTCGTAATAGATTTGTTGCGGCTTCTGTTCTTTTTTCGATTCCCCTTCGTTGGGGGGAGAGAGCACAACGACCGATGGAATGCCTAAAGGACATTGCACCGTAACGTCGCCACCGTGATAGATGACTTGCCTTCGTTATACGCAAATGCCTCATTGAAGTTTTAATCAGGAATCGTATTCCTTATTTTGCTATTAGCAGAACTCAGATTTGAGTTCCCGCCATTTATTTCTTTAAGCTATGTTGAGGATACAATTTTTATAGATGTGATGTAAATTTCCTGATAACACCTTGAGTTTCTCAATGCTTTTTAACGTCTGCCTATGTACGAGTACTTACTTACATACGTTCGAATTTTTCAGAACTAGTTTATTTGGAAATTTGGTTAAAGTGCGTTGTGGGCGACCATGAGATACCCCCCACCACAAGCCTCAGTTATTAAGTCGCATTTAATGGAATTTACTATATTTGAGAGAAATCGATTTTCATCTTCGCAAGCGGCTGAACTTTGGAGGAACCATTGCGTGGGATAGTTTTGGGGATCACAGTATGATTGTAGGGATGATAATATTATTGTGCCACAACCGTATACACAGCAATAGTATGATTTTCTTCGAATATTTTAACCTCAACCATACTTTTTGCTGCCCCTAACTTCAAGGTCTCGTACAAAGCACTTTTACTAAATTTGAGCAAAATCGGATCGATACTTCTAGAGCGGATGGATCTTAAATCGGAAACTTCATCTTTGTATGACGGCTAAATTAAATTTGATCAATTTAGTCGAAGAGAGTGAAGCCCATATCAATGTCAGATTCCTCGGTTTCTTCGTTCTTCTTCTGCTCTTTCTACTTGGCTTTGTGGCGGCAGCGGGAGCACCAGTCCAGTTACGGCAGAGTTAATAAGTGGTCAATTAAAACATACAAAGCAAAATTTGAGCACTAGCAGATGTGCTTTATTCAAGAGCGACAAGACCTCAAATGGGCAGGGACTTTTGTATACCGATATGGTCCAGCTTGGCCAAAGTTACTCATGGGCTTCATAATGTACTCGTACTATCCGAAATTTGAGTACGATTGAAAACGTAATCAACAAAGGACCATTGTGTAAGGGCTATTTAATACATACGATGAGCCGAAAATACAATGATTTTTTTAACCATGAGTCTGGTTAAATTTTTCATGGTAAATGTTTGATAGCGAAGACAAAATAACGTTATATAAGGTTAAATGTACATACAAAATAGTTGAGTTAACATTATATAAGGTTGGTTTTTTCGAGAGAGAAAGAGAGAGAGAGAGAGAGAAAGAGAGAAATGTGCGACATAAACAAAAATTAAAAGATCATTCGGCTTTGTTGTATCGAAGTTTTTGATCTGCTTTATGTTATACGAAGTTCAGAATTAAGTTACACGGAGTTGCAACGAAGTTGCGACTGTCTTATCCCCCCTCTATTTTTCCTTTCTTCCTCTGCTCTGAACGTTTGTAATTGTGGAAAAGATCATAATATAATCTTCGCTCTTTTAAAAAACCACCAACAAATGCTAATGCTAGCTGTACAATCTTCATTGCCCTATGACGATTGCTTTTCGCAAAGAGTAATGCTCATTAATCATAATGGGACTCCCGCCTAAGTCATTTGATTTGTAGCCGAAGTAATCGTTGCCAAAGACTGCTATAGAAAATCCATAGAAACAGCTGTACAGTCTGCCTGGCAACCGTAGCTAAAACATTTTACCGATTTTTTAGTTGATTCTGAAATAGAAACAACAAAAAGGTCTCGAACCGGGATAAAAACTGTTCAAGTCATAATAATGAAAAAAGGCCGAATAAATGAAAACAAAACAAAAACATAATTAGTTAATATTAAAAATTGTAACAGTAAATATATTTCTGGTTAAAAAAGGTAACCAATAACTAGTTAACTTAACAATAAAAATGATTTCTATAACAATCTTCGTAGTTAATAATATTAACAATTTTATTTTCAAGTTGAACATGTATTTTTGTTTAATAAATTAACTACGAAGGTTTAATATAACAAATTTTAATTGTTAAAAACAATGCATTGTTAAAACAACAATACTTATTTTAATAATAACAATTTTAATGGTTAAAAAACTCAACTATGCATTGTTAAAACAACAACAATTATTTTAAAATTAACAATTTTCATGGTCAAAAAATTCAACCATAGAATAGTTAAATTCACTATTATTATTGTGTAATGCCAGCCAACAACAAAATGTTCAAATTAACTTTATATAACGTAGACTCCAAATCATGTTTATTTATGGTAAAGTTAACCTTGTATCAGGTTATTTTTCTTCTCAGTGCATATACTGATATGGTCCAGTTTCACTAAAGTTACTCATTGCACTATGCGAAATTTAAGTATGAAGGGATTTAATTGGTGGTTTCAGAGACAGGGATTCGTGTGGGATATTTGTGTGGGTGCTAATCAAAACCCTGGACTAATAGGGTCCCGTTTTACCAGAGTTATATATTGGACGCTTCTAACTTACCATGCACAGTCGGATCTCGTTTGTGTCTTCTAGAGCGTGAGGGCATCAACCGAAAAGGTCCAATATTATCGCATTTAGATATTGGTTGCTTATTACGCTCTATGTGCAATTTGGAAAGAAGCGGATGAAATATGTGGCTTCTACAATTGCAGGTTCTGAAATCGGGAAAGACCTTTCTGTTATATCTATATATAGGTTGATATAAACTAATTTTAATAAGGTTCGTCCGGGCGAACGGGCAGAAGTCATTTAATGGCATACGATAGTGATTCTAAATCGGTCGTTAGAATAGACATAGGATTCATCTCATTTCCTTTAAGTATTGTTGTACCGGCACACAATGTACTTATATTTTATTATCACGTACACAGCTTACTGATTTAAGAGAAATTCGCTGTTTGTTCTTTAATGAAATATTGGCGGAATTAACTAAGTAAATACAATGGGGAAGCGACGCTTTTGGCAGCTCATGATGGTTTACCGGATAACCTGAACTTTTAGTGTTAGAAAAAAGGCCAGTTGACTCGGATTTTTAAATGAACGTCCTTCCCTGTAGACCAAAACTGAACAGTAAAAATCCATCAGGAACGTAAGACCAGTCAAACCCTGTCAAAGAATTCAGATTTTCGCAGACAACGAGATTGAGTTAACTCGCAGTTTGGTCTAGAATCCTGCTATTGTTTCAGTAACTTTAGATATAAGCTTTTTTCTCAGCTCGAGGCGAAGAAACCCCTTTTAAATACCCTATTAGTCATCTGCAAATTATTGGTGACATTATGCTACCATTTGGAATGTGAGTGACTCAAAATGGAATTATTCAAAACAGACCAAAATGTTATAATTTAAAAACGAGGGTACTGAAAACCCTACAAGGTACGAGTATTTCGCATAGGCCTTGGTCATTTCACATAGCTTATCGGTGTGGTGAGGAGTTACGAATCCTCCAGCCCTAATCAAGACTGAAGAGATGTCATACCAGTAAGTCGTCACAACCTCCTCGATATGGTATCCGCCAACGTGGGCTGAAAATATTGACAATTTTTGTCATTTTGACGATTTTATCAGTAAAATTCGACCCAAAGACGATTGTCGACATTTTTGAGAAAAAACGCTGAAACTGACGATTTTTAAATATCAAAAGAATTGGTTGAAGAATTTGTGTTTTCAAAAGAATCTGTCGAAGAATTTGTGTTACTTGAAAAGAAATTTGAATATGAATACTAACATTTAGCACACAAATACAAATTCCTTATTTTTTTTTAGGTACGCCTTTACTTAAAAATGCATAAACTCAAAGTAAAAAATAGAAGTTTTTTAATTCTAGATTGACATTTGCAGCCTGATTTAGGAAAGGAAAAAATGAAAAATTGCAACAATCTCTTTTACTCGCTCAAAAAACTATAAGGAAACAAAACGACTGTTGCCACTCATGAGACAAGAAATCTTATAGACCTCCGTAGGCTCAAAGGTTATGTTTACGTTGGAAATAAAGTCGCTATTCTCGCTGTAAGTTTGCATTTTCTAGTATACTCGTGTATATACGAGGGCTACCGCAAAACTAACTGGCCTGGCACATTTTCTGTTTTACTAGCAACTTTTTGTTTTGTTTTAAAAGCAATCTTTTATAAGCCATCTGTCAAAATTTCCGAAATATTTAATGATTATTTTCTTTGTTACAGGTGATTGAAGTAAACAAGTTTTATAATTTTTGAAAAATGGAAAATAAAGAGTTTCGTGCGGTAATTAAACACTTTTATATGAAAGGTTATACGCCACAATTAATCAAAGATGAATTGGATTCTGTTCATGGTGATAATGCACCATCATACTCCACCGTGAAATCCTGGGTTCAACAATTTAAACGATGAACAACGCTCTGGAAGACCAGTTTTCGGAAAAACATTACTATTGAAAACATTAGAAAAATATTTAATGAAGTGACTAAAGATAGACGAATAAAGCTCAGAGAACTTGCTGATATTGTTAAAATACACGAAAAACAAGTTTGGAGTATTTTACATGATGAACTCCACATGAAAAAGCTATCCGCAAGTAGGGTGCCGCGTTTGTTGACTTTGCCCCAAAAAATTGTCCGTTGGACCAATTCCGAGGAGCTTTTAGCGATTTATCAGCGTAATCCAATAGAGTTCTTGCGCCGATTCATAACTGTTGATCCATCACTACATCCCAGAATGCAAAGAACAGTCAAAACAATGGATAGAAGCTGGTAAAAGTGGTCCCAAGAAGGCGAAAACTGTTAAGTCAGCAGGAAAAGTAATGGCCACAGTATTTTGGGATGCAAGGGGTATAATAATTATTGATTATCTTGAGAAAGGAATAACTATAAATAGTGAATATTATTGTGCATTATTGGATCGGTTGAGTGAAGAAATCAAGAAAGTTTTCATCAAGATAATGCTCCTTCACACACTGCATTTTTAACTCAACAAAAACTGGCCGAATTACGATTTGAATTTGCTCCGCATCCACCATATAGTCCAGATTTAGCTCCTTTTGATTAATTCTTGTTTCCAAATTTAAAAAAATTTCTCGGTGGCAAAAAATGTTCGTCCAATAGCGAGGTTATTGCTGAAACTGAGGCATATTTTGAAGGTCTTGCAAAATCTTATTTTTCGGATGAAATTAAAAAACTTGAAAAACGTTTGATGAAGTGTATTGAGCTGGAAGGAGATTATGTTGAAAAATAAATAATAATAATTCCAAAAAAACGGTTGTTTTTATGTTAGGCCAGTTACTGTTGCGGTTGCCCTCGTATGTTTTATCACAGTAAGGAAATAATTTTGGAAAACATTGCTTAAGTTGTATTGGTCATTAAGAATGATTAATATTTTCAAATATTACGTTTTTGAAGATTAATTTTTTTTAAAAGACGATTTTCTGTGGGTTTTTCAACGTCAGCTCTGTCCACCAATGGTACTCGGCTGGGAGCTGGCCCTGTTATTGTACCTCCCCCTAAAAAAACAACCGGGATATTCCACGACGTCGTAGTATAAAATTAAAGGATTTTTTTTTGTACGTGAAAACATCAACATTGATTTTTTTTCCTTGTTAGAGGCCATCATTTAACTTTAACGATTAAAACATAATTGGGGTCAAACAACTTAAAGATAAATATATTTCTTCAGCAATTCTCTAACCAAGAGCAATATAAAAAATTAGCCACTCACATCGTCATATTATGGGATATGGATGCCACAAATTCCATACTTTTCTTCGTCAAACTTTTCCACAAAGTTTACCATGCTCGCCTAATGCCACACGCCTAATGGCTCGACAAATTGATATTGCAAGCATTCATTAATTAAATACACGCATACACTCAGACTTACATAGCTATTAAGCGATTCCTTATAGCCGCGTGTAAGCATGTGAGCGACAATATCCATTTCTTAATCCATTAAGATCAAAATAATGTCATAAAAATTTACGATTGTGGAAAACGAGCTGCTAATAGGCAATTGGGGGTTCACCGCCATTGTCACCACCTAAAGCCCATTTGACATTTGAGATTTTCTTTCGTGCTGCAGTCGCTAAGACGCGTGACACTTTGGTCGCACTGCAGACAGAGGCAGGCTGGATGGCTCACTGGCTGACTGACTGGCAGACAACAAACACCTTTGCGCCCATAAACAATCGAAAATTGTTTATTTAGAAAAACAAAAACCGAAAACCATAAACTATTGTTGCAATCAAACCAAGACAACAACCACGGCACTAAGAACAACATTCAGACGAACGTCGACAAACAATTGTCAATACGATGCGACGAAGCACAGTGGGTTCGAAATCGATAAAACCATTGTAATTAAAACATTTTATAGAACGACGGACTAAGAGCCTTTTTAGAATGAAAAAAAAAGTTTTTTTTACTGTCTATTCATTTCGGTTTCGACACCTAGAAATATTTTTCAGAGATTCTATACGTAAAGGGTTGCCCGAATCCTAGAACATTTAAAAATTAAACAAAAATTGTTCTTGTCATATTGATTTATTCGTCATCCTGCCAACTTGTAAAGATGTCTTGGCGATCACGTCTTGGGTTTCTGATCGCAAGGTACGGCAGTGTTGCTTATTAACACAGCCGACGAAATGCCATGTTTGTTCAATTAGCCAATTGGACCTTGTAAGTGAATGATGCGAGGAAATTTGGCATTAGACTGGGCCATGAAATTTTGAGTTTTTGAAATTAAAGGGTAGTCCAGGACTCAGTCGCACACCTTCGGCTACGCAGCGAATTTATCATCAGTGATTACCGTACAACGACGGTCATCCTTTGTGTTTTCCACAGCAGTCTCACGAAAATTTTGCACAAACTTGCGTACAGAAGGCGCGGTAGGTGACTTAAATTATCCATAATTTCTTTTCAATAAAATTCCTTTTCGTTGGACTGAACTTTTTATAGACTTTATAATGTTCTAGTTAAACAAAAATGCACGGAAACTGTGAAGTTTATAAGGTCATGTCATGACCTATTACCAGTATGACAATGAGATTCTTCGATACATAAGATATTGACATAAAAAGCCAAGCCCTGGTGAAAAGTGGGCAGTTCGCACTCCCCTTAAAATATTGACCAAACAAATAGACCAATCGCTATAAAATTTTAGAACTATGTAATTGTTATGCCCTTTATCATAGGATAGAGGGTATATTCACTTTGACATTCCATTAGCAACACCCTGAAACACTGAGACCCGATAAAGTATATATCTTCTGAATATTCGTAAAATTCTAAGATGATCTTGCCATGCCCGTCTATGTTCATGGAAAACATACTACAGGTCGCACTACTTAAGCTAGGAAGCTGAAAATTTGCAGAAACATATTAAAATGAAACGGTTCGTATTGAAAACGGGCCAGATCGGTCAAGAGGTAAAAATGTTTGCCCTGCAAGGACTTAATCAATCTCTAGAAAAATCTCCAGCCCAGACCTTAAAAAGGCAATAACAATCTCATGAACAATTAGAGATATGACAACTTTATTTGAAACATATGATGGAAAAGTGGGCGGTACCACGCCCCATTAAAATCCCATTTATGGCCAAAGTAATAGAATGATCGTTAAAAAATTTTAACAGCATGAAATCAATGACTAGAAATTTATTTTAGACTATGTTATGGTAAAATTGAAAAAGGGAGGGGAGTGGCACCACTCACACAACCCTGAACTTTAAACGCCGGTATGTCTCGAACTATGAGAGATATGACGATGACATTTGGAACATATGATGTTGGCATTCATCGAAACTTATCATGGATGGTGCCGGCACCCTCTTTAAAAATCGCATTGATTGCGAAAGTGATGGAGCGATCACTATACAATTCTAATAGAATAAAATCACCGACTAGGAAATTATTATAGACTATGTTATGGTAAATTTGGACAAGGGGGCGTGGCTCCGCCCCCACAACCCTATACCTAAATAGACAATATCCCAAGCACTATTACACAAATGACTATGATATTTTAAGCCTAAGATGTTGGCATGAATCGAAACACATCCTGAAGGAAAATCAGGCGGTCCCATTTTTGCCCAAGTAATTGACCGATCGTTAAACAATTTTAACCGAACGAAATTAATGATTAACATATTATTGTAGTATATAAGTATAGACAAAATAGCGTGGCACCGCCCATACAACTGTGAAGTGCTATACCTTATAAACTAAAACCGATATGACGATAGAATTTGGTATATATGATGTTGGCTTGGAGAGAAACACACCCTGATAGAAAAGAGGCTACATCCCGAATTGAATTTGTCCACTTGTTCCTACTAATAAAGCCATAATACTTGCAAAAAATTAATTTTGCTAATTTTTTTCACTTTTAAAAAGAAACTTATATTTGGTCTACCGTGTAAAAAGAAACACTACCTGATAGAAACGAGGCCGATGCTACGCTCCCTTTACTAAATTTTCCATAATGGAGGATATATAAACTTAATTTGTTATCCATTGCTGCTGTAGACATTATTGGCCGCAATGACACATAATAAAGTAGATTGCCTAAGAAGAAATTCGGTTAACAGAAAAGAAATTCGGTTGTTGTTTCAACTTAATATAAACGTTGTCTCCACCGAACTTAAATTAAATATTGATTGCTTTATTTTTAGTTTCTAAGTAAAAAGCGAAAACTTTTTAATCTCAACAGAAAAAAAGAATATTACCGAATGAAGGTAACACAACTTTGTAGGAGCTAGATCCGGTTGCAGCAACTAAACAGTTAACTGTGTGTAGTATGCGAAGTATAAGTTTAAAGTTTCAGGTATTTTTCCTTATAGGAGGATGAATGCTTTATTATTTTATAGCACTGAATTTGCTGTTACAGCATATGAGTTTGAAGCCACTGTGCGGTACGAACCGACTCGAGGAGTCTATTTTCGATTTCTATGGAATGTTAAAATACGTTCAAATTTAAACTAAAAGTGTTCCTCTGTTCGTTCATATCGTCCATACCAAGTGGTGAGGCTGCTGATGCTTCATTCGGCTGTTGTTGCTGCTGTCGCAAAGCAACAACAAGACAAGAAAGTGTGACAATAGATACTAAAAATATCGAAGGCAACACATCATCATCATAAAAGCAAATACTCGAGCGAATGCATTTAACTTTTATGCCGTATTTTTAAAATACCCACCAAACAACGGCAGCCAAAATCGAACGACAAACGGGGGGAAATTCGGGTGCTGCATTCCCGATATTATTAGGAATCAATCTGACAAATTTATGTAAGCGTACGAGAATTTCGTAGATGGGACACCGCGCGCTCGAACCGATGGATGGATGGGTATCATTTGTATAGTAGTTTGTATTTTGTTTAACACATTTGTTGCTCTTGTTGTTGTTATGGTAGTAAACGTCGATCGGGGGTTTTCTTTTGGGTTTTAATTTTATGCAGCGCATCGAGGCACAGGCCGTGACATTACAACACATTTGGTTATCTAAACATAAAACTTCATGAATTTCATTTGAAGCCACTCATAAATTCGTTGTTATGTTCTCCTCCAACTCCTGGAATATTTCGCCCTGTCCGTCCGTCCGTCCGTCTGTCCATCTATCATTGACAAAACAAAGATGACACGCGGGGGAAAAAATACAGCAACTTTTGCAAGTGAAATGACACAGAAGAAGAAAAATAAACAAAAAAACACCAGCAGCACAACCACGTAAATTTATTCATCTTTGCGACTGTCAGCACGAAACAGAACCGCAACAAAAAGTCGGAAGCATATTTATATGCCATTTCTTAGAGTCCGTCGTTTTCCGTGGTCCGTTTCGACTAACTCGACTCGACGGCGTACATACATACTGACAACAACATCTGTCATTTGTATCCCTGTTGTTGTACAAACATAGTAGGTCGTCCGTTCGGTCGGTCGGTTGGTTGGTTGGTGGACAAAACCCCTTTCGGTGTTGTGTTCACCACACAGAGGCTAACAGATAAACTGCAAATTTGCTCACTCCGCCGTCACTACACGGCGAAGCCAGAAGAACTTATTAAAAAGCGATAAACTCAGCCATTTGCGAATTGTTG
Organism: Hydrotaea diabolus; assembly: GCA_963513945.1. Lineage (NCBI taxonomy): Eukaryota > Metazoa > Arthropoda > Insecta > Diptera > Muscidae > Hydrotaea > Hydrotaea diabolus. The sequence goes on from OY740720.1 coordinate 5,501,844, forward strand.
AACACCTTGACGACGGACGACAACGGCCACGACCGCGGCCAAGTTAATGTTCACTTCCCCATCCAGGATACAGACACACATACAAATAAACGCGTTCGCGCACCAGTAACACAACAGAACAACAAGTGCAGCACAAAACAACTGAAAGAACTCCCGATGCATAAAATCATACAAAGCTACACTGAAAGAAAAACGGCATGCGTTGCTTTTACGAACAGCCTGTTGCTAATGTGTTTTCGTTATTGAATAGTTTCTTTAAAATGAGTCCTTGTTTAAAAGGATATAAAAAATGCATTTGGTTTTGTACACACTTAAAAAAGTCAGCGGGAAATCGGTGTTGGACGGAAAGACTTTCATATCCTACCGCATTATTGGCGAATATTCCAAAAAATCAAATCATACGAGTATGTAACAAATGTGACCTATCTGTCAATATTTAATGTTCAAACGTAACATAAAAAATAAAAATTGAGTGGACAAATTAAGCTTAGCCGAAGCCTATAAACCCTCCATCATGGTTTACGGTCCGACCTCTTTTTAATAGGATGTGGTACTTTCTATACCCAGATCTTACATATATCAACTGCAAAATCGGTAGCAGTTCACGAGATATTACCTTCAAAAGTTAAGGGTATTATGGGCGGAGCCAAATCTTATTTACCCTCCATCATGGATAACGGTCCAATAAAAACATTTTGTCGAAGGGGCGTTGCTCTGACCTGTTTTCTATCAGGATGTGTTACTTACCATACCTAGATTGTAACGCGTGATCCATTTCGAGGTTCCCTACTTTTTTAAAGAAAAAAACACAGAAAATTCAAATTGAATGGGGAATGTTTATTATCATTTGAAAGAACATTCGTTGGCATTTATTTTTTTAAGGTTGTCTATCAAATGTTGATGTCTCAGAAGGTCCCTCCGTTGAGTCCAATTTTCGATGACTTGTTCGAGCATTTCGACTGGTAACTGGCGAATGACACGCGCGGCCTGAATCGAAGCTGGTTTATCCGCATAAACTTTAGACTTAACATATCCCCACAGGAAAAAGTCTAACGGAGTGATATCACACGATCATGGTGGCAAATAAAACGTGAAATTATCTGCTCACCGAATTGTTCTCTCAATAAATCCATTGATTGATGCGATGTGTGGAAAGTGGCACCGTCCTGTTTAAACCAAATGTCGCCGAGATCACGAGCTTCAATTACAGGCATCAAATATCGGTTATCATGGCACGATAACGGTCGCCATTAACGGTAACGTTCTCACCGGCATCATTTTTAAAGAAATATGGACCGATGTTTCCACCGGCCCACAAACCACATCAAACCGTTGTTTTTCCTGGATGAAGTGACAGCTCTTGAACCTCTTCTGGTTGTTCTTCGTCCCAAATGCGGCAATTTTGCTTGTTTACATACCCATTGAGCCAGAAATGGGCCTCATCGCTGAACAAAATTTGGTTCGAAAACGTCGGGTCTTCTTGAACATTATAAGTGCCCGTAGAGCGAAGCGATGCCGCTTGGGAACATCGGTCTCAAGATGGGTGATGGTTTTGCGACTAGAACGCTCAGTAGGCCCATTATGTTGACCAGAAGTTGAACGAAGTGCACGAAATACATTCCTCACAGAACGTGAATTTTCGTAAGAAAGTTGAACGATTTGTAAACGTTGTTCTGGCGTAAGTCTTTCCATGATGAAATGCCAAACAATACTAAACAAAAATAACATAACAGCATGACACGACTCACACGTGATCTGTCAAAAAAGGCTGTTGAAAAAAGTATCTCTACTTGGATCACCTATAACATACTTATAAACCAACTGCTACATCGGGGCCACGCTCATTTGTCCACATATAACACAATATCATCATTGATTTTATTCTGTTCAAATTTTATAACGATCGGCCCACAGGATGTGTTTCGATCTATACCAACGATATATTTCTAGCAGTTTATGAGACATTGTATTTTTTTAGTTCAGGGTTGTGTGGGCGGTGCCGTGTCTATTTCCAGCATAACACAGTCTCTAATAATTTTCTAGTCAGTCATTTGATGCTGTTAAAATTTTATGACGATCGCTCATTACTTTGGCCATAAATGCGATTTTCTAAGGGAGGAGTGGCCCACTTTTCCTCCAGGATGAGTTACGATGCATCCTAACATCATATGTTGCAAATATAGTCATCATATCTCTTAAAGTTCATGAGATATTGTTGAAGGTTGCTGATTTTCTAGACGTTGACTCAGTCCTTGTGTGGGGAAAATTTGTAGCCTCTTGACCGATTTGACCCACTTTCAATACCTACCAGACCATTTTTGCATTTCAGCTATCATGCTTCCACAAAGCAACCTACAGTTTGCTTTACACCGAAAGACAGACGGCCAAACGGACATAGCTAGATCATCTAGGCATTTTACTAATGTTTACAAAAAAGGCGGCAAAACAAAGTAACCTTCCCGGCCGACATCCTGTATATACTTTACGATTATATATATTGAGGTGTTGCAAACGGAACGACAAAGGGAAAATTCGTATACCCTTTATCATATGATGGTGGGTATACAAAATACGTAACGATCGAAGTTGATTTTGGTAGTAAATACGCCCAAAAAATACCCTAGATTTACCGGAATGTGATGGAAAACGATCCATTTAATTCGATATCGATTTGCTATTCGTATTATAATTTTAAATAAATCGTGATTTGCTGGATTTTAATCGATCAATATGAAGGTGTAAAAAAAGGCGATGTCCCGACATCTTCCAAAAATTTTCGTTAAAAATCTCAAATCGACAGCAAAATAATTTCGATCAATTTCCATTACATACCAGATAGTGATATTTCCATAGGTTGGCTCAGTAGGGAAATGTTTACCCCTTTCCCGATATAAACCATTTTAAATAAATCAAAGTATTTTTAAATCATGTCTCAAAATTGAGTTCCATCAAAACTAGACCTCTAGGATTAACTAATCAATATGTCACTGCTCCCTTGTACAGAATCAAGCGACAACAATTGCAGCCTTATATAAAGTTAATCAACATGATTTAAAGTCTACGTTATAAAAGGTAAATTTGAACATTTTGTTGTTGACTGGTATTTAACAATAATAATAGTTAATTTAACTATTCTATGGTTGAATTTGTTAACCCTGAGTGGGGGATAAGACAGTCGTTGCAACTTCGTGTAACTTAATACTGAACTTCGTATAACACAAAGCAGATCAAAAACTTCGATACAACAGAGCCGATTGATCTTTAAATTTTTGTTTATGTCGCACATTTTTCTGCCTCTCTCTCGAAAAACCAACCTTTTATAATGTTAACTCAACTATTTTGTATGTACATTTAACCTTATATAACGTTATTTTGTCTTCGTTATCAAACATTTAACATGAAAAATTTAGCCAGGCACATGGTTAAAAAAATCATTGTATTTTCGGCTCCGTGTGTGGCGTGAATGGATGCCACTGTGAATCTTTAACGCCGAGTTCGGGAGAGAAGGCAATAATGGGGAACCGAAACTACGCAGTTAAGACAAAGTCTAATGCTAGGGTACCAGGGATATAATAGTTAATACAATTGTAGTACTTTAATACATTTTCGGCTTCAAAAGTACCCTGACGCAACCGGGACTCATTTGGGGCTAATTTGATACATTTTACAAATAGTCAAATCAGTTGTATTTGTATACCCTGCGCCACACTGCGGTAATGGGTAAAATGTCCTAGTGCAGATGTTTTCAACACCATAAACGTATGGAGAAAGACACCATATTTAGTATACCAAACGATTTTGACTCATTGTCATTGATCGATGTCCGTCTATATCAAATTTTGCAGGTCCATTTTGATTTAAGAACCTGCAGCTCCAGAAGCCACCTATTACATCTGATTCCTACCAAATATCACAGAGAACTCACGAGCTACCCACACATATCTCTAGTGAAATTGGACTATATCGACCACTTTCTCGAAATGACTCCACAGGTCCCGCAGCTCTAGAAACCACAAACGAAACACTATCGTTCATATTTTCGTTTGGCTGTCATACATAGCTCCATCCCAGTTACATTTGATTCCGACCAATTTTCGCATTGAGCTTTAAGAGCGACCAGTGGCCCTTTCTGTTGTAATTGGACCATATCGTTTCATGCTCATTGGGGTGGGCCTATTTGTAAGTTAAGATGTTGTCGATATCGTGCCATCGGTTTTTCGATATCTTTTGGTACGAGGGTTGCTTTATATATTTCTGGCCTAGTGTTGCCTGACGCCATCTGACATTTCCATTGGAAAGTTTGACATTTTTTAGCATAAACGTACTTAAATCGTTTTGACGTACGACCATCATTTGTGTCGGTTACAGTGACTTGAAAAAATCAATTTGGCAAAAAAATGGAATTAACTCGTGAACATTTTCGTGCGATAATTTTTCACAACTTTCGACGTGGATTATCACGACAATAGTGAATCTATGAACTTTAATCTTTGTATGACGATGAAGCACCATCCTATAGCACTGTGAAAAACTGGTTTAATGAATTTAATCGTGGCCGACGCTCGCTCAACGGCGAAGGTCGTCCAAAAACGGCCGTTGTGCCAGAGAACATTGATGGCGTGCGTGAATTTATAATGCAAGATTGTCATGTGACATACCGTGAGATAGAGGCATCCTTGGGCATGTCTTCCACCAGCATGCATTCGATATTGCATTAACACCCGGCCGTAAAAAATGTTTGTTCTCGTTGTATACCGCACAATTTGACAATCGCTCAAAAAAAGGCTTGTGTCGATTGGTGCAAAGAAATTTAAAAAAAATGCGAACGCGGTGCTTCAAAAGACGTTTATAAGATCGTCACAGGTGACGAATCTTGGATCTATGCGTATGAGCCCGCAACAAATCATCAATCGACCGTGTGGGTCTTCGAAGACGAGCCAATTCCAACGAAAGTTGATCGTGGAAGAAGCACTTCGAAGCAAATGGTCGCCTGTTTCTTCGGCAAAACTGGTTATGTGGCGAATGTTCCGCTTGAGCAACGTAGGGTGGTCAATTCTGAGTGGTACACCACAATTTGTTTGCCTGAAGTCTTCGGAGAAATTCGAAAAACGGACAAGAGAAGACGAATCATTGTGCACCAAGACAATGCGAGCTCTCACACATCGGCTCAAACCAGCGCCTTTTTGACCGGCCAAATCGTCGAATTGATGGGTCATCCGCTGTACAGCCCTGACTTGGCACCCAATGACTTCTTTTAATCGGTGACTTCTTTTTATTTTTTATTAGAAAAAAATGCGTGGTCAACGATTTTTGTCGCCATGTTTTGGAGGTATCTCAATCAGAGTGGAAAAAGTGCTTCGACAATTGGTTTGAGCGCATGCAAAAGTGTAAAAATCATGCTGGAGAAGACTTTGAAAAACAATAAAACCATTTTTGATGATAAATATTCGCATTTTTATTATTGTGCCAGAAATATATATAGTAACATTTTCTTCTTCAAAAGTACCGGGACTCATTTGATACGTTTTACAAATAGTCGAATCTGATGTGCTGATCTAGTGCTGATGTTTGCAACGCCTTATAGGAATGAAGATAACCCCAAGTTAATTTCATTGATCGAAGTCGATCCGTTTCAAATTTTGCAGGTTGATCTTGATTTAAGAATCTGCAGCTCTTGAAGCCACATATTATATCTGATTCCGACCAAATATCGAAAAGAAATCACGAGCAACAACACATATCTTTCGTGAAATTGGACTAAATCGATCCCTTTTTTCGAATAAACCCCACGCAAATGTCCTATCCGCTTTCAGGTCCAGCAACACTTGAAACCATTACTCCATGCCCGTAATATCAAACAAAGGTGCCTTCCGAGTTGAGGTTTAGCCTTTTTAGAAGTCACAAATTAAATTCGATTGTGCTCAAATTAAACCAAAAGTGTTATGAACGATTTATAACCATTCCTACCGAAGCTAAATCATATTGGTCTATCATTTGATATAGCCAGATGGTCAGTTGTATGTCGTTAATTTAAGTCCTGTTCAAAAACATTTAAAATTCGATCTAGCTGAAATGAAGCATACAGCAGTAATATAACTATAACTATTCCCCGTGCAAATGAGCCCACCGCAATATTTCCCTTGGAGCTATGGTCAAACTCAAACAGAGGAGCTTTTTCTTTGGTTAACAGAGTGGTGCAGAGTATTATAGAGTCATTGTTTACTTTTCCTTCTTCCATAATTTTTTCTCGGTTTCAATAAGTTTTGAAAACTAAACATCTTTTCTTGTTTTCGGATCTTCAGGATTCAAAAAGAACATTTTCGAAGAGCAAAAAGTACTTACTGAAAAAACATATTTTACAGGCAACCGTCGGGAGCAACGTGTTGCAGCAAACACAGCTACAAACGAAGCAACATATTGAGGCTAACGTTCCGGACGTTTGTCCCGCCTGCCATTAGAGATCATATGACGTGCGGCATCTCTTTAATTGTCCTGCCACGCCCACTCAGCTGACCCACAGGTGTCTTCGGACGCATGTAGATCAAATGGCGCGTTAACTTCACCTTGATATAGAGGCAGATCCCCTGTAGATGAACAGGACTTCAAAACAAAATATGTGACGTGCAAAATAGAAAGGGGCCTAAGGTTTGATAAGGTTGATTTTTTTACCCTTAGTTCCCTTTCTCTATGCGCTGTCACATATACGAGTATTGTTGTTCCAACACAACGACAACAAACCAAGCAACTTTTACTCTAAAAAGGCTGTGTTGCTGCAACGGTAGCCAAGCATCCTGACCTGAGAACTTTTCGCATAACCAACTGGAGCACAAAACATGAGCGTTATTTGAATTTTTACTTTAAAGGGGGCTAAACGCCTATTAAAGTCAAAAAAGAAAATGAAATCTCTTAGTTGTATCACATGGAAGGAGTTGTGTTAGTAACTCAGACACTTACCTTAGGTGAACCCATTCAAATATACCTCCATGGTTAAAATTTCTTTCAGCGTACGAGTAAATATATACGTATGTACAACCTCGGAACACAAAGGTAGTAAACAGACATCAAAACTCCATTCAGTGAGTGAATTTATTCCTTTTTATGCACTCTCTCACCACATCCAGCCGACCCCATCCATCAATTGTTGTTTTGCTGCTGCTGTCTTGTCCGAAAAATATTGAATTCTCATGTTCGAATGAGAAAAAATAAAATATAAAAAACTGAACATCTCGCATAGCCGTTGCCACGTCGCCGCCAGGAGTCGCCCGACCCGGTCACACATGCTAGTGCGAAGAGTTCGTAATAAATTCAGTAGAATTTGAAGTCGATCGTCGATTAATGGACAGTGACGATGATGTTTGGTGGGGAGATGACACGACTGACGGACGGACAGGCGGCCGGGTGTGCTAAAAAATATGAATGGCCCATTCAAGTCAAGGGTTGCCTAGTTTTATTGTTTGAATGCTTAGCAATGCTACGAGTACTACTCGTCGTTTGTCCTTTTGTCGTATGGCATTATTTTGACTCTATGAATTTTAATGTGACCTGGTTTTTGTTCATGTCTTTTGTATTTTTTTTGCAGAAATAAATAAACTACAATGGCATTTATAAATTAAAGGTATGGAGGATCTAAAAACGTTCTAATCTTTAATTAAACAATTTAGTTTTGTTGCGATGTGTACAACTTAAGTGGAATTTCAGCCACTTCTAATATCCCACAGCCTCGATGTCCAAGAGGCATAGATCGATTGGGTGCTGTACGTAAGTAATAGACTAAGTCAAAATTCAGTATAATCCTTATTTTGTTATTTAGATGTACTAAAAGTTTATCACTTTCCCTGCAAGGTGTGTTAACTAACAAGTTTGTTAGACTAATAGAAAGTTTGGAAAGTACTTGCAACGAAAAAAAAGAAACCGGTAGCGACACTGCAGCAGTTTTCTATGTCCTTAATATTTTCATCACATATGATCATTTATTCCCAGTGCTATCAATACCTTTATATTTTTTTTTCAAAGTTTTTATTTACAATCTGTCCAACTAAGGACAATAAGCAAATTTTATCATATTTTACAAATAACATAGATTGTTGAGCTCCAACGAGAACAACAATATAAGAATATCTTACGATTAAATAACAATAATTTGCAAGTGTATGCACTATTTTAAAGCATTAAAATAAACTATAATTAGTATATACGAGTATATAGCATCTACTTCCGAAATGGGAGGTCAAGGATGTGGTGGCGCTTCAGTCTTCTTGTTTCGTTGATATCATCGAGCAATGAAATGGCCAGCGAGTTGCAGTGATCACTTAATCTTTGAAGGTAGTTTTCTGCAGACCGTCTTATTTCATCTTTAACCATCGTAATGCTTAAGTCATTATGAATAGTGTTGTTAGACCTTTATAAAATAACATTATTTTGGTTTAAAGTACCGAAACAATAGTCGAGTTTGATTAAATGAGTAAGTGGTCGCGAAGACTTTAATGTCAAAACTTTAAAAAAAAAGCTTTAAAATTTCTTTACATACAGAACTGATTGTCTTTATAAAACGCTTATTTGGAATTCACAGAAAAAGTTATTCAAAAAATACTTTAAGCATGTAATAACCGATCTCGCTTAAACTCTCTAAAGGTCAGTCCTGAATTACCTTTTTTTTAAAAAAAATATTTTAATCAATCGGTTTATAACGTAAACTGTCAATTAAGTTTTGTTAAGAAAACCAATTTTAAAATGTTGTACAATAATGTGAAGTTATCGCATAAGCACATTCAACATTGGCCGTGTTCTATTGCCAATTTGCTTAGGAGGTCGCTAAAGCAATAACTTCACACCATTGCAAAATAATATAAAAATGATTTTGTTTCAGGCAAACTAAAGACAATTTGCGTTTGTTTTAAATAATTAAAATTTTTTTGGAAGAAAGTTTTCCATGAATAACATTTATCGAGATCGGTTATAACTCGTTTATTGAAATTCTTCAATAACATATATTCTGCAAATTGAAAATGTATAAATCAAACGATTTTTAAGCTGAATTGCATCAGTTCTTCTATACAAACAAATTTTAAAATGTCTCATAAAGTTTTGAAGTTCTCGCCTTAGCGACCACTTACTTTTATTTAATTTAATAAGCGAGTACCAATAGAACAATCCTGTTATTTCATACTTGTTTAACAAGGGTGTACTAACTTCATTTTTTAAAATTTTTAGAAAAGGTAAAAAAACCATTTTGCTTTGAATTGGAAGTATTCTGAAACATCAAAGAAGTTATGATATTTTTAAGGAAAAAGTTGAGAAAAATTTGCAAGATTTTTACAGCAAATAAAAATGAGGCTGTACTTAACATATGTTTCACAAAAATTTGGAAAATGTACAGTTTTATAACAAGACTTATCACTTTTATACCCGCAGCATAGGATGGAGAGTACGAGTATATTAACTTAGACTATATAGAGTAAATATATTATCGACCATCGTAAAATTCTAAGATGAATGAATTATGATTGCTGGCCTAACAAATTGGAAATAAATGTAATTGTTTGTAAGAAATTGGCATTAAGTAACCATCTATAGCCACGTATAAAAATGTTCCATAGTTATCTTGAAGATCAAAAAATGACCCCTATGGCCGTTTGACACGGTTACTAAAGAACATGGGCTTATGATCATTCAATGTTAACCAGATTTCATTTCAATTTGTTATATGTGTGTATTTATAAAGCTGTTGGCAAAAAACGGTGGTCCGTTCACAGAAAAAATAGTTTTTACTTTCGATTAAAAAATGTGCATATTTATGATGCATTCACACTGAGAACAGATTCGTTGTCATAACTGAAGTTTTTGCCAATCGGATGATTAAGGTTGTCTTGACCAGTGTGTTTCATCTCTATCCGTATGTTAACTAGCAGTAGCAGTTTTCAGTAGGCAGAACTGAAGTATAGGTGCAAGTGACGAGGCAGGGGAATGACTAGAAACGAGGGTTTTACCTAAAATCCAAATATTTCACTTGTTCAACAGAAAAAATATTAACTTTAAGAGGTTAAATTTGCATTAGAGCAAAATAAACTCACATACATACCTAAAGTAGGTAATGTAATTACGAGTATGGAAAATTTTTGCAGAATTTTTAAAGAAAATTGTTACCAATAGTCAACCTCTATTTGGTAATGATTAAATTTAAGCTATCATCTTCATCTTTAAAATACTCAGTGCCACAACTAAAAACTAATAGTTTGGACTATACTTATTTTGCTCGAGAGTAGAAAAGGAATTAAGCCTTAACAGGGAGTACTGACTTACTGACTACTTTATCTTCATATATTTATAATCGTACTTGTTTAACAGAAATCTCTAGACTTATTTGTGAAATTGTGTAAAAATGTAGCAACTAAATATTCGTTCTGCGAGTTTTTGTGTACAATCATCGTTTTATGTGGTTTATTGCATTTTCACCAAAAAAGCAAATTGTAGTTTTGATTAATATATTGTAGGCTTATATCAATTAAAAACTAGTACTATTAATTTAAAAAAATGTGCTCCTGTTTTCAAGAGAATTTTTATATGCCTCATTTGCATTTAAAATAGTATAAATCCTTACATATCAAGAGTTTATTAAAATTTGAATGAAACTTTAAACTATGAGAGTAGTAGCAGGTCGCCATAATAAAAGCAAAAGTGATATTGAGGTTTCGTCTGACGTCATCGACGAATTAAGTTTACCTAGTGCGTTGTGTAAGCAAACTCCCCACTGGGCTATAACTAAAGTAATGATAATATTTTATTGGAGAAAAATCAATGCAGTATTTCATTGATATAAAGCAAAATTTGTTTTCAGTGTATCAACACAATAAAAAAAAAACTTTCCACGTGCTTTCTGGTTTTATTTAGCATAAAAGTTACTACCAATTAAACATTTCGAATAACAAGATTTATCAAAAATGAAATCCCATTCTGATAAATTTGTTGCTTAAAAGACTTCGATTCTTTAAATTTGATTAACAATTAGAAAATACATTATTGGAATTGCATTGTTTTTCTAACAACATTTTTAGTTGAAGTTTCCAACATACTCGTATTAGTTTTTTTAAGATTTCGTTGAGGTTGGAGCCCGACTCTTGGACCCAAGGGGCCCAAACAACGAACCTTATGTTCAAAAGAATCGACCAATAGAAAACATGGACATGTGGATTGCAAATTAAATTAATATTCTTTACGAAAATATAGAAATAAATTTAAGATTCGTCAGGGCACAAAAAACCACTTCCTTTTTGGTAAAAAGGAAACGACAATAGCGACTAATCTCAAGATTCTCTCACTTTGATCCGGCATTAAAACAGTAGATCCCGGTCGGTAGGAAAAATAATTATATCGTGCGGTGGTCACTGATTTCGGAGAAGTTCTACATTTGTTTCCTGACAAGGTATTGAGGGAATAAGTAAGTAAATTAACAATTTCAATATCAATTTGAATTTTTTCAACTTTAAAGAAAATTCTCAATATTTTAACTTTTGTGATGCTATTATCGCAGCCAAATCTTTGTGCATTTTGTTATATATTGAGAATTTAAATCAAAATTGTTCAATTTAAAGTAGAAGCTAAAGTATAATAAAAAGAACAACAGTTCTTGGAACCCAACAATATAATGATTATTTATAATCCAAATTAAAATGTTTTTGCTAAACTCAATTTTCGGAGTGTCTACATCAGCTACAAACTTTGTAAACAACTCCGAGTGAAGATTGTCAATAAATAAATAATTCGTTTTGTGCAACTGTCTTAACTAAAAATACTATATTAAAGCCGTCCATCCATCCAACCATTTGGCCGGCTGGACCATCAATAGCCGCATCAGTCTTTATGACTATAAAGTCATTGTTTAATTCATGAGTTTATGTGAAAAGCTCAACAGTTTATGAAAAACGATCGATGTTTTATTCTTGTTTTGTGTGTGGTTGTGCTTGAATGCCCCCTCTGTTTGTTTTTTCTGCAGCCGTAAAACGCTCCATTCTTACCTGGGATAAAAAATGGAAGTGTCCAACGTGGACAAGAATAACGAACCATAGCCACACACACATCAAGATGTGTGGAAAATGAAAACTGATCATGAAACTCATAACTACTGTTAGTAGATCGGAATTGCCAAGGTACGTGTGGTAGTGGTATGATAATTTATAGAATGCCGCCTAATATATCTAATATTTTATGGGCTTGAATCAATAGGACTTGTGAGTTGTGTGGGCGATGATTTTCCCTTTTGACAAATCATGGAGTCGTTGTTATGCTGTTATGTCAATAAAAAGCCGCTTTATCCTCTTCACTCTTCGAAGTAGTCTAAGCCAGCTGTTGTTGTCCTGACCAAGTTGAAAACTTACTTCTGTCCTTCAGTGCATACACTTGACAATCTGAAATAAGCCATTCCAAATATATAATAGAAGTATAATAAGCTCTATTTCTATAAACAATGTAACTTAAAGCAATCTCTTTAAATGCAAAAATTTGTTTACCCGTTTCTAACTAACTGACGATCTTGCGTCGTAATCGGGCGAACTTTGAAACCACGTCCAAATAGTCCATTCATATCTTTTACTCGTGCGCAGATCAGTAGAGATGATCTTTCACAATTTTTTAAACAACAACGTAACTTAGCCTATAACTAGTTAAAGTATTTCCCTAACATTTTTCGACATTAAACGAGTGCGCTAAATACACATTTTTTATTAAATTTTAGGTTATGTTGACACTGACAGATGTTTACCGTTCGAAATGTTGACCGAAAGTCAGTAACAATCCTCCGCAAAACGAATTGAGTCCCACTTTTTTTATCGCTTAGCACTTTGGATCATCGCAGATAAGCCCGACACGATTGACGTCTTGGAAGAGAATATTCGGCGCGTTATTGCTGACATACGGCCCCAAATGCTACAAAAAGTGGTCGAAAATTCGGCCTTTCGGCTGAAATTTATTTGAGCCAGCCGCCACTTGCCAGAAATCATTTTTAAAACATAAAATAAAAAAAAAATCTTGGCCATAACATTAAGTTATATGCGTTTTATTTCTTCTTGAAAACCATACGTATAAAAAATTCATTATTCCGTTTAATTTTTAGGAGAATATGACTAGAGAATATCAAAAATGTAGATGGCGCTGACGTAGGTAAGTTTACAAGATCCTTACTTAAACTGCGCTTAACTAAAATCAGACAGTCTGTCAATATGATAGGAATTGTCCTAGTGAAACAATTTCGCCTGCGTCGCCTTACGCTTGGTTATCGCTTCGCAGTCTAAGATTTTGTTCAAAAATCTTGTTCTCTGACGTGTCCCACGTTATCTCGGCGACTACGTTTGCAAACAAAATTGCCGCATCTGGGGCTTGGAAAATCCTCAAGTTATTGTCGAGAAGCCAATGCATCTACAGAGAGTGGAAGTTTGGTGCGTTTTGTGGAGTGTTGGCATCATTGGACCAGTTTTCTTTGAAAATGAGGCTGGAAACAACGTTTTGGTCAACGGTGGGCTTACAGGGCCAGGTTTTCTGACTTTTGTTTACTGAATTTAAAGACATGAATTTGGACGCCACGCAATCCATATTTGCGCACTAAATTCCCAAATCGTGTTATAAGTTGTCTTGGCGATGTCAACTAGCCGTCTCAAGGATGCGTTTTGATCCCATTGGTTTTTTTTTGTGGGGAACCGTGAGGAACTGATGTTATGCCAACAATCCAGAAACGATTCAAGCACTTTAGGCCAAAATCGTCCAAGTAATCCGTGAGTTATAGCCCGAAACCATTATCAAGGTCTTGGAATATTGGAGTGACAAGCACTTAAGGCCAATATCATACGTGAGTCCCCAGCCCGAAACTATCAACAAAATAAGAGTGACCGAATGCGAAGCCAAGGCAGCCACTTGACGAAATTAAATTTTTAAATTAATGCGACTGTTTGTCCTTACTAATAAAGCCATAATACTTTAAAAAAAATAATTTGGTTCATTTTATAGCACTTTTAAAAAGAAACTTGAGTTTCGCCCACCCTTATACAATTGAAGTATCTTTCTTATTTTTTTCGGCTTATTCACCCGTATGCAGGGAGATAAACATCCAAGTTTTCTTCTTTTTAAAATAAAAAAATAAAAAATAAAAAAATTATTTTAATTTATTTCTAACAGCAAACTCGGCTGGTTTCGAGATAGGGAAACCTGTCAACCCAATCTTCCAATTTCTTGGTGACGCTTTATGGAACCATCTGCATCGCCCCTTTAAGGGCCAGATTCGTTTAAATTGTTCGCATAACATCAATCTGACGGAATCAAATCGTTGCATCGAGGTTGCCATTTGTAATCGCTAGGAAGGACGATAACTCGTGTATCGAACTAGACACTCTTGCTGAGCCATTTGGCAAAAATCGCCTGAGAGCAAAGATCGTCCTAATCTTCAATCTTTGGCCACAAAAATGAAGTGACGTGCTTCTGTAGACGTGACCGTTAACCTAAATGACGTTTCCAGCAGCAATTTCAAATAAAATAGGTTCAAGGATGGCAACCCTTCACATTGTTGTTTTAAAGAATGAATCACCACTTTCACTAGTGGGTTTACCAAACCCTTGATACTACAGTTCTTCTAATTCACATAGCTACCGAATAAAAATACCCTTTGTCTTTGTTTTGGGCCCAAACTGAAAAGCAATAGCAGCGCTGATGGTCGTTATCCTTTTAATTGCTGAATCAATTGGACCGTGTAAGCGAATAGTGCAAAATTGGCTTTTGGCTAGTGTGTGAATTTTGAAGTTTTTAAGATCGATGGCGAGTCTATGTTTGGAACTGAGCCGCACCAACTAGCGTACAGGGGTGGGTGCCTTATTTTGGGTCAACACTTTTGTACAATAAAAACACTGTTTGTTCATGTAAATAATAAAGCTTGCATTAGTCCCCAACATTGCTCAAGCGTAAAACTATTCATTCCGCTTTACAGAGAAATGATATAGACTTTCTAACAAAATTACGAGGGGAAATGGGATCCTTTCCTTGCTTACCTCAATATTGGCTGATTACTTCTCAATTTTAAAAATCAGAAGTACCTTTCGTTTCATTTAAAGAAGTATATGATCTTTGGGGTAAATAAGAAATGTAGATGGCGCTGACTTAGATTTGTTTGCCAGCTATTTACTTAAACTCCGCTTTACAAAAACTGGACAGTCTGTCAATAATGTAGGAATTGTTTCAGTGATTCGCCTGTGTCTTCATTCATCCGCTTGATACTTCACATATGCAAAATCTAGCAATGTTTCGCTTATAATAGATCGTTAATGAGTAGAGACCTTGTCAGCAGCACACATATATGATATTAAGGAGCCGTCCCACATCAACGGCGAAATGTGCGTATAGCAGAAGGTGATGTTCTTGATTTAAGTGTGCTGACTTACTTTTCCTTCCCCAACAACAAATCTGATTTAATTAGCTTGTGGAGTAATTCACTCTTGTAAAAATGAAAACTATTGTTATTTTCAAAACGCTTGTTCGTGTTGCTATGTGTCTTTGTGTAAAAGTAAAATACAGTTTAAATGCTACTTTTTGAAGCGATTTTTGTCTAAGCGGCCATTTTAAATAGGACGAGGGGATTTTTAAAAAAAAAACTTCCACAATTGGCATGTTTAGAAATAAATGTTACCAGCAGTGTTTTTATGCCATTTTTTCAACAAGCCTCAGGTGGTAAGAAATCCTGCCAACATTTTCTATCGCGAAAGTGAAGTTAAAACTCATCGTCTGCGATACCATTTTCTCATCGCAGAAGTTTCTTCCGTATAGAGAAGTTGTACCCCCCGACGTTTATTTCCAGAAGTCACTTCTGCGTAACTACAAAGAGTCACTTCTTGGAAGTTACTTTTGATTCTAATTTTATTTTGCGGTCACTGCAACTTTACAGAAGAGTATAATGTTGTTCAATATAGCCATAACGGCACATGTGATTTTCGGTTGGTGTTGTAAAGTAAACAACAAACAATCTTCCAATTGCCCTCTGGATGATTTAAAGACGACTGTAAAGTAAAATGTTCTTGTAAAATTCAAACTATCTTCCAATTATCGCCTGGAAGTGACTAAAGCGGAACGCATTTGACGATGGACGATGAAAGAAACTTCCAAGTGTTGGGAGGGATGTTTTAAAAAAAATCACCAAATTATTATGACTTGAGCAGTTTTTTATTCTTAAAAAGAAGAAATTGGTGAAATGTATTTGCTACGGTTGCCAGGCAGACTGTACAGCTGTTTCTAAACCCGCCAAGGTTTTTCTTCAGCAGTCTTTGGCAACGATTACTTCGGCCACAAATCAAATGACTTATACGGGAGACTCATTTTTATTAATGAGAATTACCCTTTGTGTATAGTCTTCGAACTGTGCGTAGAGCAATCTTCAACGCGCAATATCATTTCCACCAATTCCGTTTCGCATGGGTCTTCGTTGAAAACCACAAATGCAAAAGCACAATCAAAGTGTGCATGTTTTTGTGCGTACATATACTCATACATGCGTTGCACATTAGGGCGTACCAATCCTTTTTAATAGTTTTTTCGTTTTTTGTTATTTATTGATTCTGAAAAAGAAACAACATAAAGGTCTCGAACCAGAATAAAAAACTGCTCAAGTCATAATAATGATAAAAGACCGAATAAATAACAAAAAACGAAAAAAAAATCACCAAATTATAGTTGAGAAAATTATAAATGTAGGTGGCGTTTAGTTAGACTTCAAGATTAGTTAACTCATCCGTCCCCTAAAAACGACTTTTTTTATACATTGTGACTACATTAAAATACTCGTAAATATGTATTTTCCATGCTACTTTTATTGAATTTAATTTCTCACGGCCTTTTTTTAATCCGTGTCAGAATATCCCGTCTTCTAAATAGCCATAAACGCATACAAATAAAACGGATTTCTTTTAATCTTTAACTTGACAATTCATATTTTACGTCACTTGCCAAGGTCAAGCATAATAAAAGAAATCCTTCAGCCGATAGCTTTAGTTGCTAGTGCTAAATTTTATATTAATTTTTTATAATTTTCATTATTAGAGTACAAAAAAATATTCCTATTGCGACTGTATCCAACTGATAACTTCTCCCTCGTTGCCATGTCGCCCCATAATCACGGTACGAGTCCAACTTTATATCTGACAATCTTGTTTACAGTTTCCATTCATTATGCATCTTTGGTACGAAGCACAAGAAGATAAAGAGAGCGATACGCCTGGACGGAGGAGCCTCTGAAAAGGCAAACGATAATAAATAATCGGAGGCGAGCATCAGGCGCCTCTGCTAATGATGCTTAACAAAAACGAAAACAATCAAATGGGAATTAGAGTTCTCCGGTCTGATTTTGGTTCGATAACGCCACACAGTGGATGGATGCATTCATTCATAATTGATAGTGATTGTGATGGGGGGATGCAATTTATTCTTTTTTTTCCCCGCTTAGCTTCTTCTGTCCAAATAAAACTCGATTTGTAAAATTATTTTTTTTGTTTCCTTTTCAATATTGGCTTCAATTTGTTTTTGTATTTATTTTTAACTGTTTTTGTCTTTTTCAATTAGTTTTAAAATTAATTTGTTGTGTTTTACTTTCGTTTGTTTCGCTGTTTATCAATTTAACTTAGGTGTTTTTCATTCATTCCACATTCATTACATTTCATAAAAGTCATCATAACTAAACTACATACAATATTATTATTAGTATTAGCATAGTTTTAATTATAATTATAATTTAGGTATAACTTCTGTAAGACTATATTCAATACAATTTGTTTTTCGTCTTTTATTTTATCTGTAATAATAAAATTAAATTTAACTCTTCTTCTTGGTCGTTGCCAGTAACGTTTTCGTCTCTCTCTCCCTATTTTTTTGTTGCATTTTATTTTTATTATTTATATAAAATTACACAATTCAAAATGAATAAATTCTTGGGCTGTTTTCTGTTCTTTTTCCATGTCCGTTTTCGGTTCTTAAGCAAAATTAGACCGATATTAAATCGTTAATAAACAAACCCGCTTACTTTAAATTAAACATAAAATTCTTGCACATTAGGGGGGGGGGGGGGGGGTTTGATTTGTGTGTGTGTTTTTTTTTGTTGAATCAATTCATTTTAAATATACGAGTAATTTACTTAAGTACGAGTACAATCGTTTTCAATACTTTTCTTGTTTGCTCGGAACAGGCTGTGTTCCATGTCCTTTAACTACAATTTGTTGTCCGAATCTACTCGAGCATCGGCTAGTGTGTCTTTATTGTTCTTCAGTTCCTTCCTTCATTTACTTAAAGGTTATGTCTTTCTGTTTTTTTTTTGCGAATTATTTAGAACCAATACAGATCCTTAGAGGATTCTTGAACTTGCGCTTCGAGACCTAGAAATAAAGAAAATGTATGATATGAGATATAAATCAATAAGTAAATCATGATATCGGGGTAGAACGAGCTTAAGTAAAGAATTAATTATAAATGTATTACATGAAAATTGTGTAAAGGGGGCGTGGCACCGTCCTTTTTCTATCAGGGTTTGTCTTTTCATACCCAAGAAGATTTACCATTTTTAATTGAATCGGCTGTAAAAAAAGTTCTTTTCAAATGGGAAAGGTTGAACTTTGTCATTTAATAATGGAACACAATATCATTCTTATGACTACCACAACTGGCTCGGCAGTACCTCATCCGATCAACTCAATTTTTCATTTAATTTTTGATAGTTTTTGGTCCAATATCCTTAATGGCAACTTCCATGTAATGTTTCAACGCTTCAATTGTCTCTGGATGCTTTGCGTAACATTTATCCCTAATGCACCACCACAGAAAATAATGCAAATCACAACTCCGAGGCGGCCAATTTACATACAAATTTCGGCTAATTATTCGATTTTCAAAATCCACATAAAACAGTGACTCGTTGTGGATGCATTGGCTTCTCAATTGAAGAGACGTTTTTTGGTTAAATTCCTTATATCCTGGCAAATAATCTTCAATGCATTGGGCAAAGCGTCAACGCATCCAATAGTGTTCCATTTTTCCAAAAAACAGATTTTTTTATAGCCGATTCATAAATTTAAAAATTTTAAAATTTTGAATCTTATAGGCTGTTTCCACTACGGTCGCGTCCACGTCCGCGTCCAAAAATCAATGAACGCGCGTTAAAGCCTATACAAAAAACATAGGCAGTTAGCCATGGGAAAAAGTCGGGTTCATATTGGATGCGTTTTCGATAAGTCGCGTTTACTATAACTTCGATTATTTTTGCAATCGAAACCCACCCATACCTATTAATGGCAACACCGCAAATTGCACGTCCCTATTAAAACAGCAAAACCGCAACAGTTAAGTCATTTGTCAATAAAAAAGTGTCAATTGTGGCTAAAAGAATATGACAGAAGTAATGGGTGATTCAAGTAGAGATACTTTTTTCAATAGCCTTTTTTTGACAGATCACGTGTGAGTCGTGTCATGCTGTCATGTTATTTTTGTTTAGTATCGTTTTTGCATTTCATCATGGCAAGACTTACGCCTGAACAACGTTTACAAATCGTTCAACTTTATTAGATACGAAAATTCACGTTCTGTGAGGTATGTGTTTCGAGCACTTCGTTCAACTTATGGTCAACATAATCGGCCTACTGAGCGTACTATTCGCAACACCATCACCCATCTTGAGACCCAGCATTCATTATTGGATAATATTCGATCGAATAGACCACGTCAAGCACGCAGTGAAGAAAATGTAGCGGCCGTAGCTGAGAGTGTACACCAAGACCGTGGAGAGTCGATTCGGCGCCGTTCTCGGCAACTCGGACTGAAGTATGGAACGACTTGGCGCATTTTACGTCGATATCTTAAATTGAAGCGTACACAACAACACTGCAACACAAGCTTTATGTGCAAGAACTCAAACCGTCCGACGTTCCCAAGCCACATCGCTTCGCTTTATGGGCTCTTGAAAAGTTCCAAGAAGATCCGACGTTTTCGAGCCAAATTTTGTTCAGCGATGAGGCCCATTTCTGGCTCGACGGGTATGTAAACAAGCAAAATTGCCGCATTTGGGACGAAGAGCAGCCAGAAGAGGTTCAAGAGCTGCCACTTCATCCAGAAAAAACAACGGTTTGATGTGGTTTGTGGGCCGGTGGAATCATCGGTCCATATTTCTTCAAAAATGATGCCGGTGCGAACGTTACCGTCAATGGCGACCGTTATCGTGCCATGATAACCGACTATTTGATGCCTGGATTGAAGCTCGTGATCTCTTCGACATTTGGTTTCAACAAGACGGAGCCACATCCCACACATCGCATCAATCAATTCGGTGAGCAGATAATTTCACGTTTTATTTGCCACCATGATCGTGTGATATCACTCCGTTAGACTTTTTCCTGTGAGGATATGTTAAGTCTAAAGTTTATGCGGATAAACCCGCTTCGATTCAGGCCTTGGAGCGAAAAATCGCGCGTGTCATTCGCCAGTTACCAGTCGAAATGCTCGAACAAGTCATCGAAAATTGGACTCAACGGAGGGACCTTCTGAGACGTCAACATTTGATAGACATAACCTTAAAAAATAAATGCCAAAGAATGTTCTTTCAAATGATAATAAACATTCCCCATTCAATTTGAATTTTCTGTGTGAATTTTCTAGGCACTTCAAACAAAAATTTGAAAAGTAATTTATTGTACCCAATTTAGTCATTAGCCTGAAAAACTATCGAGTAGCCTTATATATTTTTATATTTTAAAATATACATATGTGACGCGCAAAATAGAAAGGGACCTAAGGTTAAAAACCAGTTTTGTTCAGGAGAGCCATTTTAAAGATTAGGTCCCTTTCTATTTGCGCTTAGAATCGTCGACTTCACTTTCACAAAACGCGCATATCTCTGGGAGGGAACACATTTGGGCATGGGATCGGTCTCATTCGATGCTCAGATGTTGTCCACATCAAAAAAAGAAAAAAAGAAAATTGATTTTTTTACCCTTAGGTCCCTTTCTCTATGCGCTGTCACATATATTTTTAAAGAAGTGAGTACTTTTCCTATTGGTATGATCGAATTTGCAACTTTTTCTTTGACTTAAGCTATTCAATCTTAAGTAACGAGGTTTAACCTAACACACCACTAATATGGACTTCCCTTTTTCGATCATTACCGATCGCTACTCGTATCGGCAGTTCTCTTTTAAAAGACCAACCAGTAAGTATCTCATATTGTGATGAGTTGGCCCAAATGCAGATGTTTTATTGTTCTGCCGCGAATTAGACTCTACCCAAATAAGGATTTCATTGGTAAAAGTTCCATTCTTGAAAGGATATTTTAGGCTCAATAATGAACGAACGGAATTAGAGTCTGCTCAGACTGACGCAAATAGTAGTATATTAAGTCGTTTATCCATACGAATTCGGCAAAGGGTTGGAAACTCTATTTTATACAAGGTGATTCACGACTGGACAAATTTCACCATGAAAATAAGGCCATATTCATAAAAATATGAACATGTGCATATACGACCATGTTCGAATATACAATGGGGCGAAATGGCAGCGGTTTAAAAATTTCGGATTGGTGGTCGTAGGGTACTAGGGTGAAATTGCACAGTTTTGAATGAATCACCCTGTATATGGAGAATACAAGCACAAAAGCTATTTGTTTTGTCATTCCTTGTATTCCTTGGCTTGGAGGGCGAACTGGCAGCGGTTAGAAATTTTCGGATTGGTGATCAGAGGGCACTATGGTAAAATTGCATAGTTTTGAATGCATCACCCTGTATATGGAGAAGAATATGATCACAAAAGATACTAGTTTTTTTTATTCTGAACAAATGGAATCATTTAACAAGATATTTTATCGGCTAATTCGAGCAATGAGGTGAATTCAAGCTCAGGTGCATTGGATGGAGGTTTTCGTCAAAATCAGACAAAAGATATGTTAATACTCATTAAATATTCATTGAAATTAATCGTAATCGTTCCACTAGGAGCATTGGAAAAATTTGTAAAATGGCTTCTAACTGTCTGTTGAATTTATTTTAAATATTCGCCGTGTTCTTTTGAGATATGTTTCTTAATTATCTAGATATCTTAATTACCTATGTATCTTTATTACCTAGATAGCTAAGAATATGTTGATCTGGCAACATTGGTTCTTTTTGTAAACCTCAAAGAGCATTGCTACACTTTTGCTTTATAAAAATGTTTAAAATATCTTTCAACTATCAGTTTTAATTGAATTCTATTTTCACTTATCCCATCTCCTACAGATGTACCCTATACGATTTCGCCGATGAGATCTGTTTTTGTTTAATGATTTTGAGTATAGATAACAAAAAGCATATGTTTTAATATTACAGGGTGTGACATGTTTGATTTTTTGTTGGATAAACAAGTGTGGTAACTCCTTCTGGTTTTTTCCGACATGGGGCCAACTCGCTTGCTAGCCTAGTAACTTCTATACAAATGCTAGTTTAGTAAACTGAAATGAACACAGCTGTTGACATATCCCCTTTTCGTGAATATATTTTGTTCTAACTATATTTTTTTCGCCAGGCCTTTGCCAGTATGACATGAGTTATATATTACAGGAAAAAGTTAAAATACAACTTTTTTTAACTTATCCTATCTCCTAGAGATGTCCCCAAAACGAATTCGCCGATGAGACCTCTTTTGGTTGATTATTTTAAGTATTCATATCATATAGCAGGGTGTGACATGTATGCTTTTTTGTTGGAAAAATGCGTGTGGTAACTCTTTCTTGTTTTCTTTACCAACTTGAGGCCATCCCGCTTGCTAGCCTAGTAACTTCTATACAAATGCTAGTTTAGTAACCTGGAACGAACAGAGCTGTTGACAAATACCCATACATACATACATATTTTGTTCTAGCTCTATTCTTTCGCCAGACCTTTGTCGGTATGAGATGAGTTATATGTTACAGGAAAAAATTAAAACACAATTCATCCCATGGTGAAAATACTGTTCTAACTTGACGTTGTCTTACTCATGTGCCGCTTCTTGAACTTAATTCATGCCGTTTGCTAAATTCTTTGCCCTAACAACGGAGTTCGTTTGTCATGTGAGGCAACGGCAAGGCACTTTCAATAAAAGGTTGCCATGACAGTGGCCAAAAGCATGACACATTCACTTTGAGGAAATCAAACTACACTTACCGGCCATTGTGGGGTAACTGGAGTAGGCAGCAGCACTCTCTAGCGCATGGGCGGTCTGTTGATCATGATGCAGTCTGTGAAATGACAACAAACAAAAATGAAAGCAAAAATTATTAATTCATTTATTTATAGCTTAAGCTAAAAGTCTTTAAGTAAATCAGCGTAAAATAAGACCATAACGCAAAAAGATAATTACCTTGAACTGTGGCCATATTGCTGGGGCAGACGCAGTAGGCTGCCATACTGGGCCATGTTGTGATGGTAGGCATGAGCATGGGCCGCATGGGCATGAGCAGCATGGGCGTATGTGCCATAGTGTGCGGCCGCAGCATGGGGTACCCAAGGATCCGTGGCATAGCCACCATCCGACGAATACAAATCGCTCATCTAAAGCGAAACAGACAATGGAGAAACACCTACATTAAATTGGAAATTGGGGCAATTGTTTGTGTTATCTTACCTGAGGATGTGTTGTGGCTGTCACGGGATGCACATAATTGCTATTCCAAAATGAAGGTGGGAAATTTCGTGTAGACATAGGAGTTGTGGCATCTGAAAGCACCATGAAAAAAAGAAAAACAGAGCGACACTTGCATTAGTCGTCAATTTAAACTGTTTAAATGAAAAATTAATGTTGAAAATGAGTCATCATCATTGAGACAATAAACGCCTGATTAAGAACTAATGCCTCGAAACTGTTGTACCATTCACTGCAATGCGTTCTGGCTTGT
This sequence comes from Hydrotaea diabolus, assembly GCA_963513945.1. NCBI lineage: Eukaryota > Metazoa > Arthropoda > Insecta > Diptera > Muscidae > Hydrotaea > Hydrotaea diabolus. Next base: position 5,525,749 of record OY740720.1, read on the forward strand.
TGCACCACAGAACGAGCACACCAACTGCCAGCAACTTTTCTTCCATTCGTTCGACACACGAAAAAAATAAGCTCAAATGAACAGCAACCAAAAGTCGAAAAAAGCATGAAAATTTGCCAACATGTGAAAAGTGTGCCTTTACTAACGAGTACTTAAGAATGTTTCTTCATCATTGCATCTCCACCACCAAGAAACAAAAACGGGAGGGAAATCTTCGCAGAACACCGCACGAATACTGAATTGTTTTCATCAGTGGCCCAAGTAAGACTCCATTGAAAATGGAAAGTACTTGGGGAAGCAGTGCATTAAAGGAATGCGTTTAAGGGCACACACTATAGAACGCGTTGTTGCCGCCACTGCCAGCCAGCCCCCGGCCCGGTTCCTGTTGCTGCTGCGGCTGCCCTCATGTTGTGGCGGTATCTCCAAAATATTATAGACATTGTTAAGAACAAAGTACGTACGAGGAGGAGCACATAGCCGTGCATGAGGAGCATGCAACATTGAGATGACAACATTCCTTGCAACTTGTTTTCGTACAATTTTCATGTGATGTTTATGCATGTGTTGCAGGCAGCTCCTCTTGGCATTGTCGTATCTGGGGTGCCGCCATCCCGGCATCCATCCATCCAACCATACGTCCGTCCGTCTTTATGTCATTTCGTTTCTTGCGATTTGTGTACACAAGTTTGACTGAATGCTTCCAAAAAGTTGTCGTCGTCAGTAAGCACGTATCGCCGTAATGTGTGCTCCTTCCTTCCTTCGTAAGAAAAGAAAAAAAATCATTTTAAATACTGATGCGTTGATGCGTCTCTTTTAAGCCGAAAATAAACCGCCGCGGTTTGAAGGCAAAACATTAAAGACGAACATTAAAGCAAGGCATTCTCAGCAGCAAGGATATGATTTAAGGATGTATTGTAATGTCCTTATTTGAAATACTAATAATAATGTTCTGATAATTTGTACCGAAGTAGATTTCGAAACATTAAATGAAAATCTAAAGGCAATAACCGCATTGAATTGAAAATAAAATAAAAAATACTGTCACTGGCGGAAACCTTTTGTTTAAAGTTGGCTCTGGGTGGTTCCTTGATTTTTAAGAGCAGCTTTTACTTGGCTTTGAAATTAATCTCGTACTCGTCAAAAAGCAGGCATGTTAGATGCTTACACGTTAAGATGGTTTCCGGCTTTGAATCTGGGATACTCTGTGATATTTGTACACCATGCCCATAACATTTCAGGACCCAGCAATTTTTTTCGTTGGTGACTCGTAGTCAAACGCTGATAGTCCCACAGGACAAATTTGTTTTTTTAGTGTTTAGAATCGAACATATGATCGCTGAACAGAATGTAGATGGCGCTGATTTAAAATTATTTGCGGAGCTAAAGAAAAACTACTAACCCCACTTGTAGTTCTTCTTTAGCTCCGCTAATAGTATCATATCGGCGCCATCTATAGTTCAAAAATTAAACGAAAATAAATAAACAAAATTTCGGTATTTTGGTTTTTATAAAAATTGCCTCCACACGCAGAAAAAAAGTATGGTTGGGGTGGCAATATTCGAAGAGCATCTTACTATTGTAGGGTATATGGCTGTGGCATAACAATAATTATGATCCTTACAACAATAGTATGATTCACTCACCACTATACTATGATCCCCTCAACCATGTTATATCGTAAGTCACACTGAACCATACTATGATCCCACAAACCATAGTGGGATCCTTCCAACCACAGTATGATTCACACGCAACCATGCTATGATCCCTACAACCATAGTATGATTCCACACAACCATACTATGGCCATCAAATTATTTTTTAGGATTGGTTTATGTTGTTATTCAGCGATAGAGATTTTATTAAGCAAACTATTGAAAACTACATTAAAATTAGTTCATTGCCAGATTGAGGCCGTGTTTCTATTGAACATTTCATTAAAGAAACAAAAATATATTCAACCTCTCTTATCCGGACAGATAAAGTTTCTAGCTTTGTCCGGATTACTGAATTTCCGGGCTATAGTACAAAATTTTATCAACTCGAAAGTTGGTTATGTTTATTAACTTTATTATGAAATACATTTTTTAAAAAGCGAAATATTGTTTTTTATCCAACTTTGATGTTCTGAATTAAATTCTGATTAATTGGTTGCGGTTCGGAGGAAAAACAAAACTCGAAAACTAGGGTCAGTTTCCTTTCTTTTGGGTGCGATGGTGTCTCATCCAATAGAAAAAGTGCTTTCAATGGCTTGTTACAATTGGTCAGATAATTCTTCACATTTTTGATAAATACATTCTTAAACAAATCTTCAAAATCTAAGGTCGACATCTAGCCTTTTTTGTACACTTCTAACAAAAGAAAGTTCAATGTTATTAAAAACTCATGGCTTTGCAGACATGCCTCAAAATCTATCTTTTAATATATTTCTACAAGGTGCTAAATTCTTCCCGCTACAAAACCCATGTTTTTGTTGGAAAAGCTCTCCAAAATAGCGCTGACTCATGTGCCTTGTATATCTGTTCCTCATCAAGCTACAATTCCTTAACACTTTTCAAGAACGTTGTTTAAAAAGGCTCTACAGCATAATCGTTGCTTGATAATTTTGCACCAGAACTTTTCAAACTCCTGATTCTGTTTCGAGACTAAAACTTTTGCAACCAGCCGTTACTGGCAGAGAAATTATCATTTCCCAAAATTAAAATTAAAACTTAAACTTATTAAAACAATGCTTCTTCCGTCTGAGGATTTTTACCAAAGTTCCAAATTTTCCTTCTTTCCTAAAAAAATTTTACTGCCCCATTTTAACCACATTTGTTTTAAAGTGGAATATACCTGATCCTTTCCAAGTTTCCGACTTATATTTTCTAATATTATTTTTTAAGATTAATTATACTTATATAATACTCGTATTGTGGACTTTGAGAAATTAATTTTTCACCCACTTGTCTGATGGATTTAGCAATCAAGTCCAATTTTTTACATTTATCAGCAAATGTTTCGTGTTGTCGTTTAGTCATTGGAGCCATTTTATAAGTAGACGTCTTACCTCCTCGCAGGTTTTAATATGCCAACCATTCCACAACTAATATTCCTTCTTACTAACATATTCTATCGTTTCTGTTCTTGTTGGGCTAACGAAAGAAACAAATAACAAATTGATGTCCGGACTACCGAGGCAAAATTTATAAACTATCCGAAACAATAAGCTATCCGAACTACTGGGTAGCCCGGACTAGCGAGTGTGCGGACTAGACAGGTTACACTGTAGACTTTTTTTTTATTAAATCCAGCGAAATTGCTCTAACGAAAACAATTCTTTTTATAAAAAAAATTTTGCCACGAATTCATACATTTATCCTCTTTTCAACTTTTCTAAAAACGTTCTAAAACAACTTCTTCGTTTTTGAATAACAAGTAACAATGAGACCATTTTAGACTCATTTAAATGAAACGTTAGAACAAAATATTATCCCATACTAGAGCAAAACGACACGACTTTTATAATCTATGCATATCGAAAAAGTGACCTCCATTTAAAGAAATCAGCCCTTGGAACTAATAAATTAAGCTCCCTCTGCAGTTGCTTTTGATGATGATAAACAATTGTCCGCATTTCACATTTCGCCACCACAACATCTGCCGCTGCCGTACGCGCCGCCAAGTATTCAATAAAACGCTCATTTATTATTCACGTACGGCGAAATGCGTTTTATTATTTAAGAATGACTGAACGACTGACGCTCAAGAATTTTCATTAAGAAAATACGATTGACACGGACAGCAGCAGCACCAAACAGCCCACCAAAGAACGCAGAGTCTCTTGCTTACACACACACACACAAATGAATGTCACGCACACACAGTTAGCATAAATAACACAGATACAAAGCCAAACAAAACTATGGAAACGGGCGTTGTGGTTCAAAGGCAGCACAACAACGAGGCGTCGTCCTTTCCTTTCTCAATGAACATGAGCAATGGAGATATCCATCCGTACGCCAGGAGCACCATAGCCACCACCAAGGTATGACTCTTACTTTCATTGCCACCTTGGCGGCAGCGCACCAACCACATTTGGACCGTAGAGCGAAAAAAAACAGTAGCTAGGGCAGTGCTATCGCACACTCACACGTACACACACACACTAGAGCACTCAACAGTCACTGGGTACAGACAAAGGCAGCGGCATGGCACCCAGTCGATCCTTCGTAATCATGGGCATTTACCATCAATTACCACAAACAACATGTGTAAAGATGCCATGCAATGATGCGGCCCAAGGCAAGTTGTTGATGTCTTCATAACGACCGACACTGTTTAAACCGGGCTCTGTATCTGTACCCTCTGAGAAAAGGTCATCGTTTTGAGATAACCATCTTCCCTATGAGGGACGGGAGGCCAAAGTATCGACCGACCACCTTGGTGGCAAAACGATTGTCTTATCTTCACTATTTAGTCCTTTTAATGTTGCAGTCTTTAAGGATTGTCAAAAAAAAACGATACTGACGTCTTCGTAATAAGAAATCAATGGTGTTGAAATTCCGTGGAAAATCTTGAAATTATGTTGGGTTCTTTATTTCGATTTAAATGATAATATCATATTGAAAAGGGTATGCTAGCTCAAAAACTCTCACATATTTTATAAAATAAAAAGAAACAACCCAAAAAAAAAAACCAACTAGAGTCACTTCTAAGGAGGCAGTTATTTAAAGGACATCTTGGCCAACATTTTAGATGACAACAGCGAGAGAGAGAGAGAGCTAAATGCGGCCGCTTGTATTGCGATTTCGGATTTGTGATGATCTTTGTGATCCCCATTTACACGAGGCATATTTTATGATTCCCTTTTGAACTGGCCTCTTGCGTTCACACAAGGCAATTCGGTTACTGCAATTTTTGTTTTCATTATTGCCTTTTCTGGCATTCTGTGATTGATTCGTTCTGATTTTTGTGTGATTAAACACTAAAATAATCTGCAGCCAACTTCACACTACGAAAAACACAAAAGTAATTGACAGTGCGTGCTAGTTCTTTCCCTTACCTCTCTCCTACAAACTGAGAGTTGTGGCAAGTAAAGTTGCCTCGTGTAAATAAATAACTAAGATGATCGTTGAAATAAAAGAAGAAGACACACGGCTACAATATTCGTCAGAATTTCACAAATTTATTGTTTTAACTGTTTCGTTCGTCACAAATCGAAAAGATTTTTCCGATTTAAAATCGCTTAATATTTCGCTTTCAAATTTAAAATAAAATGAATGGTTTTTGAATTTCTGTCGTGATTTGGCTAAAAAATTTGAATTATAATTATTTTATCGACTTTACGTTATTTTTTAAAATCGGAGGTTCCATTAACCGAATATTCCTGTGAATAACCCAAAATTCAGTTATACTGAATTGGTTATTTTGTCCGAAAATATCGATGCTGTGTATGCAGTTATATCGCTGAGTAGGGCGTCCTAAAAAAACTTTATAACATGTAAAAACGATCAGAACAGATAAAGATTAATATCTCATTTCTACGTAAGAGTTTTCCTTATCGAACCACGTCGATCCAAAAGGCGGTCAAGTGCATAAACTTTTCAAATCACTGTGAACAATGAAAATATCCATGATATGAAAATTGGTTATACCGGGTGATTCACGATTAAAGATAAAAGATTAAATATAGCCCTATCTCTTACCTTTCTAAAATTATCTAAACGAAGCCCAGAGGTCCTACGAGGGTGCTATATATATTTCTGGCCTAGGCAACTCTAAGTGTTTGCCTGGCGCCATCTGACATTTCCATTGGGACGTTTGACATTTTTTTTAGCATAAACGTACTCAGAACGTTTTGACGTACGACCATCATTTGTGTTGTTTACAGTGACTTGAACTCGTAAACATTTTCGTGCGACCATTTGTCACAACTTTCGACTTGGATTATCACGACAAGAGTGCATCGATAAACTTAAATCTGTGTATGGCGATGAAGCACCATCCTATAGCACTGTGAAAAACTGGTTTAATGAATTCAATCGCGGCAGACGCTCGCTCAAAGACGAAGGTCGTCCAAAAACGGCCGTTGTGCCAGAGAACATTGATGCCGTGCGTGAACTGATAATGCAAGATCGTCATGTGACATACCGTGAGATAGAGGCATCCTTGGGCATTTCTTCCACCAGCATGCATTCGTTATGGCATTAAACCGGGCCGTTGAAACGGTTTGTTCTCGTTGGATCCCGCACAATTTGACAATCGCTAAAAAAAAAGGCTCGTGTCGATTGGTGCAAAGAAATTTTGAAAAAATACGATCGCGGCGGTGCTTCAAAAGTCGTTTATAAGATCGTCACAGGTGACGAATCATGGATCTATGCGTATGAGCCCGAAACAAAACAGCAATCGACCGTGTGGGTCTTCGAAGATGAGCCAAATCCAACGAAAGTTGATCGTGGAAGAAGCACTTCGAAGCAAATGGTCGCCTGTTTCTTCGGCACAACTAGTCATGTGGCGACTGTTCCGTGAGTGGTACACCACAATTTGGTTTAACTACATTCATTGTTTGCCTGAAGTCTTCGGAGAAATTCGAAAAACGAACAAGAGAAGACGAATCATTGTGCACCATGATAATGCGAGCTCTCACACGTCGGCTCAAACCAGCGCCTTTTTGACCGGCCAAGTCGTCGAATTGATGGGTCATCCGCCGTACAGAACTGACGTGACACCCAATGCCTTTTTTGTTGTTGCCGAACAAAAAGGAAAAAATCCGTGGTCAACGATTTTCGTCGCCAGAAGATGCTGTTAAAGCGTTCAAAAACCATGTTTTGGAGGTGTCTTAATCGGAGTGGGTAAAGTGCTTCGACAACTGGTTTAAGCGCATGCAAAAGTGTATAAATCATACTGGAGCATACTTTGAAAAACAATAAAACCATTTTTGATGATAAATATTCGCATTTTCATTATTAGGCCATATATAGAGCAACCCTCGTACCATTGCAAAGTTATGAATGACTGAAAAGCAAAAAAAAAAAACCCACCACTGGATCACAGAACCCTCGTATGTCACGTATGCCATTGTCTATACTCACACTCTCTATTTGTGAAAATGTCCTACCTACTTTGGCCTATTGTGAAGAGTTCTTATTTGGACATAGACCATTAAGAACTCTTCACCAAGCACTGGGAAATTCGAACTTTTATCTGCTGTCTCCATATTATATCGAGTATATTTAGATAAGGTTAAGCCCAAAATTTTTGCTTCCCTTTTTTAGATTTCTGTAGTAGTTGTGGTCGATCATTAGTCTTTGCCAGCGAAATTGGAACTTTTATATCAGGATAAAGTTTGAACGGCGTTTATAATCTCCTTTAGAGCAGTAGATCTTACAGATATTGAATCCATAGATCTTTCTTCTTTACCACTGTTGAGTCTACTATTGCGTGCCGCTTTTTTCCTCTTAAAGAAGGGATAATTATGCTGTTCATTACTGTTTTGGTTGGCCAATAAATGGCTCTGCTGTATGCCGTTTGCTAACCAATTACTTTTTTTGTATTTTATAGCTTAAACTACGCAGCTTTAAATCATTTGACATCAACGAGAACTCAGACGATTTTAAGATGCTCAATTTTGGATAACACAATATAGATCTACCGAAATGGCGAAATCGATATTAATAGTCAAAGTCGCACTCTGAAATGTCCCCTATTTGTCCGCTTTGAGGAACATACAAGGAACTTCTTTATAAGCAGGTCCCGCACTCTATAATCGAAACCTCTGGTCGGTAAGTTTACCGCACGTAATATTTACTCCAGGTGCTTGGCATGTTTCAGAAACTGGTAAACATGAAACTTAAGATTTCATACCAACCACCTGTTGTTGTAAGCTGTTAAGTAATCATTAGTATTCCAATGTTGTCGTAAGATTACGTGCACCTGATGATGCCACAAAAGAGCCACATTTTCAGTAGATGTGAAGGGAGGAGGAGGTGACAGTGGAATGGTAACAAACAACAATGGCCCACAAATTGCTAGCGAATACTTTGAACGGAATTGAAAATTAGGAATTGATTTTTTATGATCACTTACACGACTTATTTGCATTTTATTGCTAAATTTACAACAAAAGACAAAAAGAAGAAGGAACAAACGAGCGAGCGACCGAGCAAGAACAGACCGGGAATGTGCAATTAACGAAATAAACATTTAAATTTATTTGTGTGGCTTTGGTGGCTGGTGGTGTTGGCGGCGGATGACGGTTGACGTTTGTCTCCTGGCTGGCTTTGGCTGATGGTGGCTGGTGGTGTTGACAAAATATCGAATATTTCGTACGTTGTTCATCTTGGCAGCTCCTTCGCCTGCGTTCGTCTTGCATTCTCTTACATCGGCATTTGGTTGTAAAATGTCGCCGGAATTCTAAACGCTTGCCAGTTTGCTCTGTTCATATGCCAATGGCGAATGCCATCACATGCCACATGGATTCATGGCGGTTTTTAAATGCATTCATTACTCAATTAGCCACCAACTGCACACTAACCAAGCCGTTCTTATGCTTATATGCCACGGTGTAATTCACAACAGCAACAACAACAAACAGATTTGTAGAAGATTTTGCGACAAAGCGAAAGTGCAACCGAACAGAATCATCAGACAGCGGGCGGTCGATCGGTCGAACGAGAGGAAAAGAGTCGCAAGACAAACAAACAAACGATTTAAAAGCGATCACATTTGTTATTTCCACTAAAAATATCTCTTTCTCGACTAGTAGTTGAAAGAAGAAGAAGAAGGATCGAAGGTATTTTTCGTGTCGTTTCATTTCGTTTGGGTGCATTTCTGTCTCTGATTGCCATAAATGCTGCTCTCCTCCCTTCCATCCTTCGCCTCTAGCGGCCGACGGAGCACCGGTGCGGTGCGCCTTGGTCGCTGCTGCTTCATGTTGCATGTTTCGTCGTTTTTTTGTTTTCGTCGTCGTCGTCGTACTGTGGGTTAACATTATGGTACTACAATTCGATAAGAAGAAGAAGCAACAATTTAATTAGATGCCGCTTTGATATACTCGTAAATGCAAATTCCTCGCATTGTATGATTTTTCTGTTTTTAGTCGAACGAACACATTCCATTCTATTTTTGCCCATTTAACCGACAAAATCGCATTTTTTGTTTGAATTTACTTTTAAACAAAATCTGCAACTGCTGCAGTTTGTTTTCTCTTTTTGTTTTTGGGATTTTTTCATTTTGCACTTTGATTATGGGCCAATGTAGTAGATTTGATTCGATCATATACGTGAAGAATTTCAATGTTACTAGAATGATACGGCGACAGGTATGATGTGAATTATCTAAATTCTTTGTTTTTTGTTTGTTGGACCTGATGACCTGATGTCGCAAATGAGACACGGTAAACTTGAAATATTTTCCAAACTATTTGAAATCGTATTCCTAAAGGTTATTCAACACGGACAAAAACTAAAATCATTAAATACCAAAAAAATAACCAAAAAATTGCTAAGTGAATATTTAATTAAAAATTTCGTTAATAAGCTAATCTATTTATCAGTTATTGCAATGATATTTAATGAATGGAAACAACAAAAAAAAATCACAAAACTCATGTGTGTGGGTGGTATATGCATTTTAGTATGTATGCAGTGCAACGGATTTTTAGTGTGTTTGGTGGAAAACTCCAATGTCGGTAGGTCTCGTAAATGCAAAACCGCCTGTCCCGCCTGGGTATAGCCGCCTTACATAGTAACATCGGATGAAAGGCAGCAAACGATCGTGAAAATATAATATTAATTGGACATTTAATCAATTACTTTGTCATCTAGAAACCATGATTCTGTAGAATTTTCATTTAAAAGAATTTAAATTTATGATTTGAACTTAAACTTGTTCAAATTGAAGCAAGCAGGAACGACTGCGTAATTTCGAATAAGCATATGTGTTATAGGCTGTTTCCACTACGGTCGCGTCCACGATTTATCGAAAATTTTTAATGGTGTTTCCCTTGTGTTTTGCGTCCACGTTTGCGTTCAAACAGCTGTTTGTGTTTATGTGTTTTTTATTTTGCGGTGCGAAAAATTTTAATATTTTTGTGTTTTGACATTATCATGGAGTTAAATGATATTATTTTGCTAACCGCAGTGGAAAATGAGGATCAAATGTTATTGCGCCTAATGGAAATGTGCAGTAGCAGCAGCGCTTTATGTTTATGCTGATAAACAGCTGTTTTAATAGGGATTCGCAATTTGCGGTGTTGCCATTAATAGATATGGGTGGGTTTCGATTGCAAAAATAATCGAATTTATAGTAAATGCGACTTATCGAAAAACGCGTCCAATATGAACGCGACTTTTTTCCATGCCTAACTACCTATGTTTTTTGTATAGGCTTTAACGCGCGTTCACTGATTTTTGGACGCGGACGTGGACGCGACCGTAGTGGAATCAGCCTATTAATACTATAGATGTGTTTTTTGTTGCTCGCTTATTAAGCTAATACGATAACTTCACAAATAGAAAAATGATTTTGTTTACACAAAACAATTTAAAATTTTCATCATAAAATGTTGGTTTTGAGAATTTTAATTCCTTATGAAAAAAACTTATCCAATAATGCTTATTACTCGCTTATAGTATTTCTTGAATTACTTGTTTTCTATAAGTAACAAACTTTTATTTCAAAAGTTTTATGACACATAGAGTTGTTTTTGTATACACAGAAATTTCTACAGTTGTTTTTTAAAGTTTTAAAGTTATCGCCATGGCGACCACTAACTTGCTGAATAACCTAACTCAAAAAAACACGTCCTATGATAAAATGTGTTTTAAGTCCCATGTTTAGAAAAACTTGTGTTAAATAAAAGAATTCCATTTTCAAATGAAAAGGGTTTCAAAAAATGTGTAACAAAGAATTCATTATAATCAACGACCATAATGGTAAGAAGTGTGTTAAAAATCAGTTATTTTCTTATTGATAAGGAAAATTAATTATTAAATAAAAAATGTTTAAGCCTTTTAATACACATATTTTTTTCTCACTCAAGAAATTGAAGTATTAAATAAAAAGTTGATGACACACCATATGTAAAAATGTATTTGATTATTTTCCAGAAATCGGTTTTCCAATTTTATACTGAGGTAAAACCAGATATGCTTATAATAATTTGGTTATTCAAATTTTTTATTTTGCAAAGGTCTAGGAAAACTGTTCTTAATGACGGAAAATCTAAATATTAAAACACGATTTAATTAAAACCAAGATAGGAAATCTGTGAAGCATTGCATATTGAGTGTCGGTGGGAAATGGAACTTAAATCATTTTAATGCGCTTTTAGTAAAATTAAGTGGTTAGTAATATTATCGGTTGATAACCTCGTCTTGTGATATTTCTCATTCAGTAGACACAACTGTAATTTGGTTGATTATAAATACATATACTCAAAATGTAATCTTTGGAAGTCCAATTATTTAAAATTTCAAATGATATATTCTAAATTCCAAATTAAATTTTTTAAATCTCAAAAAAAAAATCTTTTGAATTTCAAAAAAGCGCTTTAAATTTTAAATTAATCTTTTGAATTTCAATTAACGCCCTTTAAATTTAAATGAAATTTTCTGAATTTTCATTGATGTTTTCTGAATTTCGGATAAACTTTGTGAATTTCAAATAATATTTCTAAACTTCAAATGGAATTTCTGAATTTCAAATGGAATATTCAGAATTTTCTAGGAAATTTTGTGAATTTCAAATTGGTTTCCTATGAAATTCAAGTGAATATTAAGAATTTCAAGTGGATTTTCTAAATATTAAGTGCTGTCTTTTGAACTTCACATGGGGTTTTCAGAATTTCAGTTGATATTTTCTGAATTACAATTGGAAAAGGTGTAAAATTTAAAAACCTGTTGCTTGGCTATGAAGGATACACACTAGTTAAAAACCTGTTGCTTGGCTATGTAAGGATACACGCAATAGCCGTGTTCGTTTGAGGTTACTAGCTTAGTTACCTAGTTAGTTTGAAATGTGGCAATCTGGCAACATTTAACAAAATTTTAGGAAGTACGGCAACATTGTTTCTCTTTTTACCAAAGAGAATTAAACAACAAGAGTGTTCATCAGCGTATTCGTCAAAAGCAGAAAATATAAAACTATGAACAGTAAAAAAATAAATAATGAAACATAGTAAGTCAATTAATTGATACACTTGTGTTTGTGAAAATGTCTTAGAACTTTCAGTTTAAGTTGCTTTTTAGTTGCGATTATTCAATTTCATGCAGATGTGTCCAGTACGAATTCACCAATGAGACCTCTTCTATTATTTGTTTATGTCGTTTTTTCTTGTTTACATAACAAATAGTATTTGTTTTTACTTAGCAGGGTGTGCCATATTTTATTATTGTTGGAAAGTGCTGTAACTCTTTGTCGGGTTTTTAGTGACTTTGGCCTAATTAGTTTCCGAACCGAGTAACTTTCATACAAATGCTAGTTTAGTAACCTGAAACGAATACTCATATTGCAATATTTGTTATAGACAATCCAAACATTATTTTAACACAATTATTGTCACATATGTAGCGTGTAATAGGACTGTTCCGGCGAATATTTTTTTTTTCACTTATATCAAATAAAAAGAGACAAATGCCTATAAATGTTCAAAAGAACAAAATATTCTAATATAAAAATCATTTGTCAAAATTTTGACATAATTACAACAGAGATTGTGTTCAAGTAACGTCAAAACAAAGCAGCAACAAAATATCACAACAGATACATACGTATATACATATGTATGTACGAATGAATGTACATATGTACAAGTGTGATGCTAAAAAATACTCATGTATCAGCCGAGTGAGTTTGTTTGTGTATTTATGAATTTGTCAGTCCCTAGATTTGATCGGAATCATGTGAATCAGTCGCATACACAGCAGCCAAAACAAACACCGCAGACGACACGAATGAATGTTCCATTTAAACGCTTTCGTTGCGTATTAAGATGTGCCGTGATGCTGCTGTTGCCTGTGCTCCGTCGGTGACGTTGACAACCACAACCAGCAGCATTAGGTGCTGCTGCCTGGCCGCGTTCTCATGTTGTATGTCATGTTGCCACTTTTTCTAAGAAATCAAAACAGCAACAACAAAACAACTGAACTGAAATGAAATGTATCTTTCCAAAGTGGGAAGGAGGAGGCAGCGGGCCGGGCCGGGCCGGCCTGCAATTGTTAATGAGTAAATGATATGTGTAATTTCTTCTTTCATTTACCAAAAAGGATTTAACAGCCACCAACACCGCCGCAGCAACATCAACGAAATCTGTGCCTGACAGTTACATGACAGCGAAAAACACTTTTGATCTTCCACATGATATAGTGCGTACGCTGGAAACCAAGTGGAGACAGAGAGATGTCTTAATATTTCTGAATATGCATCTGGAGAACTTAATTATCGCAGCGCCATTAGTGTGAATACGATATTGAAGATAGCAAGAGGGGGAGTATGAATGGTTAAGTTAAGTCGACACTTTAACACTATACGCATGTAACTAAAAAAGGGTAGGCCATTGATGCTTAAGCGTTTCTTCACTCTTTGGTGTGGACCGACGTGGTGTGTTGATTTGTGGGCACGACTGGCATACAAGTTAATCCAGGTTCAACTTACGAGTAAGACATTAATCTCCAATCTATGTAAAAACTTTTTTTTTTAATTCATTATCCGTTCGGAATCGGCGTTAAACAGTAGGTCCTGGTCAGTGATTTTAAGAACTGTAACGTGAACAGCTTTTATTAGTTTTCTGAGAAGTTTCCCGTTGTTTCTTAGTAGGATGTTGAGAGACTTATGGAAGCAAATAAAGTGTTGTGAATTCAGACTGCAGGCCGACGTGGTGTTATAGCGTTAACCCATGTTCAACCCCATACCAGTTAACACAAGTTCAAATGCATCTCGTAAATGGCGACGACTTTACGAGTAGGAGATTTATCTCTTTGCCATGTAAAAACTTTTGTATAAAATGCATTAGCCGTTCGGAGCTGAAGTTAAACAGTAGGTCCCGGTCAGTGAGTAGAAGAATTGAATCGTGCACAGCTCACTTGTTTCTGAACAGTTTCCCCATACTCCTTAATATAAAATTTAGACTTTAGTTAAAAATTTCTAAAAAAAACTATTAGCGGACACAATATGAATATCTGAAAAAAAAAAACAAAAATCTTTTACTTTAAAACAAAAGAAAAACTTCAAGCAATGCTTCACAGGAAGAGATGTACTAGCCGTGTTCTTTTGAGGTAACTAGCTTAGTTAACTAGTTAGTTTGTAATATGGCAACATTGAGGTAACTAGCTTAGTTAGTTTGCAATATGGCAACATTGAAAAAAATTAAAAGTAGTACGTCTACATTATTTCTCTATGCATACACCAAAGATAATTAAACAACAAGCGGGTTCATCGGTGAACTTCTCACAAAAAGAATATAAAAAATTTAAATTGTACTTAAATAATTAATAAAATATACTAAATAAAATAATTGCTACACTTTTGGTTTGTAAACGTGTGTAAAATGTCTTTGAACTATGTGTTTGATTTAATTTATAGTTTCATTTTTGCAGAAGTGCCTAATACGAATTCGCTGATGAGACCTCTTCTTGTTTAATTAGTTTTTAGCATTCATAACAAAAAACATATGTTTTATAAAGCAGGGTGTGTCAGGTAAAATTTTATGTCGCGACATTTCGAAAGATCTATTCTTATTCTTCCTAAATGAGATAAAATAAAAAGTGTTACATATCCCTGATATTGAGTCATCATTTTATCTTGGGAAAACACAATAATTCTTTGAATAAATGTTATTCAGTAAGCTTTATTCGTTTGGGCTTACTAGCTAGTTAGTTTGCAATATGGTTATATGACCCAATAAAAAAAATTAAGTTTAGTTTGGCCTCTAATTTATAAATTTTACCAAAATACGGTTAAGGAAGATCTTCAAAGAAATAACTTGCAGTCTGAGTCCCTAAATTTAGCCTGACCATAGTTGTAAGCTTTTACACCCATCCTAAGGCCGTCGACGCAAATATAAGTTTTCATTTGGATAAACATGGCAACGATCCCAAGGTCAATGTCACATGGAATTTTACAGCTTTTAGGTGACTTTGTGGTCATTTATTTTTGGGTCTAACACTCAACAAAGTGCACTTTTGTGCATTGTCGGTGTCAGTGTCACCCTTGTTCCGATCCGAAAAATAAATAGATATTTCGACTCACGATGGGTGATATGCCAAAGCTTTCATGAATATTGTGTCACTTTTAAAGGTGTCGCGATGTGAAATGACTTAATAAAACTTTGTCTGTTGTCCTAATTTCCATAGACATTAGGCGTGTTTATTTGATAAACAAAAAAACGCTTAAAACAAAAAAAAATACAAAAAAACCCTTTCATTTTCTTTATTAATAAATGCTGTCAAAAATCGTTTGCTCTAAAAAAATTTGATTTATGTAGAAAAAAGTTATTGAAGATGTAGAAAAAAGTTATTGAAGATTGAAGTTTATAAAGATCTGCGGCTTCATTGGATTAAGTAAATTTCCTTTTTGTTACATATTTTATTTTCCTCCAAATTTCAGATTTCAAAAGCAAACTATTTGGGACGTGTATGTTTAAAATATTTTTCGTAAACAAAAGAAGAAAACTTAGAAAAGTGATATTAACAGCAGTAGGTCTCATTCGTATAGTGAAAAACTAGTCCCAAAGGGTTACATTTTCCTGCTGCCATGTTGCTTCGTGATAAAGTTAGTCACGGATGGTGATAAAAACAGTAGGCAGCCATTTAGTAAAAAAATCTTAGCTTCTACAAAAATGTAGATGCAAGATCTTTCATCAGAAATTCTAGTTTTCCCAGATGCAAACTGAAACTTTCATTGGAAACTTTGAAATTTTTTCAGCTTCTCTCAGAACTTTTTGTCATTTGAGGGCGAATTGTTTTCTTTACAGTGTGTGTTGAAAAATTCATCTCGGTCGAAAAATGGAATTATCCCGTGGTTTTCGGCGTGGGTTATCGAGACGTGAGTGTTTAAATCAACTTGTTTTGACTTTTGGCGATGAAGCACCTCAAAAACCACTGTTAATCGCTGGTACCAAGATTTCAGTTTCGGACGCCGTTCGCTCCATGATGAATTTCGTGAAAGACGTTCAACTTCGGTCACCTTGCCAGAAACCATCAATGCTGTGCGTCAACTGATTAAGCAAGACCCACATGTGATTTACCGTGAGATTCAGGCTTCATATTGCCTGTTCATTTGGCCGTGAAAATAATTTGTTCTCGTTGGATCCCACATAATTTGAAGAATGCTCAAAAAAAGGCTCAGTATGAATTGGTGTAATGGGATGTTGAAAAAGTATAACTCCCGTAGCTCAAAGGCAGTGTATAACATTGTCACAGGTGACGAATCATGGATCTATGCATATGAACCCGAAACAAAACAGCAATCGAACGTATGGGTCTTTCAAGACGAGCCAAATCCAACCAAAGTTCTTCGTGGAAGAATTACATCGAGGCAAATGATTGCGTTTTTTTAAAAATAACCGGTCATATTGCCAGAGTGTCTTTAGTGGAACGTAGGACGGTCAATTCTGAGTGGCATACAACCATCTGTTTGCCAACAGTGTTCGAAGAAATTACGAAAGATAATCACACATCAGCTGAAACGATGAGCTATTTGACCTCTCAAGATGTCGACTTGATGGGCCATCCACCGTAAAGCCCTGATTTGGCACCAAATGACTTCTTCTTATTCCATAGCATCAAGAAAAAAATGCATGATCAACGTTTTTCATCGCCCGAGGCAGCTGTTGAAGCGTTCAAAAACCATGTTTTGGAGTGCTTCGAAAATTGGTTTGTGCGCATGCAAAAGTGTGTTGAAAGGAGAATATATTGAAAAACAATAGAACCATTTCCAATGATAAACTATTGTGTTTTTATTGCCGGACCCGAAATATAAATAGCAACCCTCGTATTCTTGAAGATCTAAGCAACAGAAATAAAACTTCTTTACAGCAATGCCACGGAGTCAATTACAAGTAGTATATAATTTTTTTTCGAAATGTAGTGGACACCGTCGAACGTGATGAACAACTTTTAGGTTAAAAAAAACAATACTATTGACACGTCTTCTCTAAGTCTGGTTTTGTCAACAAAAATTTGCTGGCTAGAGAACAATTTTTTTTTAAATAACCAACACTCAGGGGATGTCCCCTATACATGCGGTGCATTGCGTTGGCGAGTGGAAAGTAAAGGATCAGTGGGAAATACATTTGCCGGAAGTCGATTCCATATACGGACTCTACGAGCGAAAAACGAATTTGATCTGTAGTGTATAGTGCGGTCAACTGGCCAATCGATAACAAACGGGTGTGAATTCCTAGAAAGTCGCGTATCCCATCCTCACGTCAGGAATAAGACGACGGATGTCTAATGAACACACACCATGAAAGTAACGATAGAACAGCGTCACGCAACCCACATTCCGACGATGCTCAAGGGAAACAATAGAGTTGGATACCCTACAGTCACCTATCAGCACCATCGCTCTCCTTTGAACACGGTCAAGTAGCTCCAAGGATGATTTTGGAGCACCTGCCCATATACGGGAGTTGTATTCCATCTTTGGTCTGATGTAAGTTGTATAGATATTGAAAAGATCAGAAGAAGTGAAATATTTCTTGCACCGCTTTAAGAAGCCTATGCACTTGAGTGCTTCTTTCGACACTTCGAATACATGTCTCGCCCAACGAGCGTCACAGTTTATTTTCATGCCCAGAACATCAAGAGCTTCTGATTGTTTAATATCCGTACCATCGATACAAATTGACGATATTGTTGGGTCAGCGAATCGCTTGTGAGACAACAAGCAGCACTGTGTCTTACGTGCATTAAAATCTACTCTATTTACTCGACCCTATTCGGAAATGGCCAGTACATCCCGGCCAAGTGTCTCATCCATAATTCGCCTTTTGTCTTCAATATCTTGAAGGCTCGGCCTACATCGAATAAATATGAATGGCAGAGGTTTCTATCATCTGCGAAAGAGTAGATTGGATTCACGGTCTGACCCAAAAGATCTTCAATGGAAATAAGAAATAAAGAGGGAGAAAGGACAGAGCCCCTGCGTTCAGCCTATGTGTGTTGGATGAGAACCCATCTACAACAACTCTAATAGTGCGATCTCTAAGAAAGCTCGATATAAAGGCCCATTTAGTCTCGACGGTTGACGGTTGACGGTAGATTCTGCAACCTGCAGAAGTCTACCGTCGTCAACCGTCAAACTGTAGTTATCTCCCTCTAACACATGCAAAATGCAACCCTCAACTGAAATAGCTGATTGCCTACCGTCAACCGTCCACCGTCAACCGTCGAGACTAAATGGGCCTTAAATCGAGCAAACGTATTACCGACACCAAGAGCGATCAGCTTTGATATGAGTGCACCGTGCCAGACTATATCAAAGGCCTTGGAGATATCTAGAGCCACGACCTTACTCTCACCAAACTGGTGATCGACTCCAACGCTCCGACAAGAACGGCAACAGGTCTCCGGTAGAGCGACTTCTACGGAAGCCATACTGTCGATCACTTAGCAAGTCGTTGGTCTCTAAATACCTCATAAGATGGTGGTTTACCATGCTCTCCATTACCTTGGAGAGCGCAGAGCAAATCGCAATTGGCGGATAATTCGCAGGATTATTGGCTTCACCCTTTTTAGGGATCAGCTGGACGTTCGCAACCTTCCAACACGCTGGGAAAACTCCCAATGATGACTCTTTTTTGCGGAAATATACTACTAATATTAGATATTGATTGGAGCAAGACTCACCTTTACTGCTGTTGAGGGCTCGCGAAAAATGTTCATCCACCACGCTCGCTGTATCACCGGAATAATTTGTAAATACGACGCAGGTTGCTGATAAATACTGTGCTCTCCCCTGACCGGCATTTAAGCTGGTTGTGGTATCCAGGGGCATCTCTTTGGCTCCCGGACCTCCACCACCGCCGCCGCCGCCGCCACTCGGATGCATTGAATGATGGCGCGGAGAATCGGGACCGGAGGAACAAGATGACTCATTGTGATGATGATGGCCACCAACTAAACGCGCTGCAAGCAAGAATTAAAAACAAGCATTAGTAACAAAGTTTCATAAAGAGTTTTGTAAATTTTTAGTAAACCTTTCTTTTACTTTACTTTGGAAAACAACATATTTAGATATTTCCATTATATCACTTGCAGACAGCAGGAGGCTGGCTAGCAGAAAGACGGACGAACGGACGGACAGACATATTTTGTTTTGTGTTCATTTAAAACAATTTATGAATTGTTGTTCGCCACCATATTTCGCGCATGTTGTTATTGTTGTTGCTGTTATTGCGTTTTTTTTTGTTTTTGCCGTTGTTGTCTCAAATTTAATAAATATCACCAAAGAATTTGTTTGGAATGTGCTCAGGCATTCCACTGCCACTGCCACTGCCTCCGCCGCTAAGGCGAGGCAATCTCATACACTTACTTACACACGCACGTACATACACATACTTGCAGATACACTCTCGTACGCGTGTGTGTATATGTTCGGATGTAGCAGAATGGCTGCTGGCAGTAGTCAGTCAGTCAGTCGACTGTATCCGTAGTTAAAAAAAAATGTCGCCGCTGCCGAACTATCTAAAAAATTTGCAAATTAATTAGTGAAGCGCGCGCGTTTCGTGCGAAGGAGTTTAAATGAGCATCTCAGCTCCGATCAGCACCACCACGCGTAATAGTGGAGCAGTGTCAGTTGTTGTACAGTGAGCGTAACAGAAAGCGTATTCGTCTCGCATAAGTGAAAACCCAATCACAAAATGTATGTTGTACTTTTGTTTTGTTGCGTGTTAAAACAATTTTTTTTTTTTAATTTTCTAAAGTTTTTCTTCTTCTGTCTAAAAATGTTTAATATTTTTGTTTTAAACAGTACATCGTTGGATGTAGCTAGGATAAACTGAAACGTGTTCAAGAGTAAACTGTATCTCTAATATTTTCCCATGTAGCTGTTATTATTTTTGGGTTGACTTTTTTTTGGAAAATAATTTTCTAGTTTTTGTTTTCTGTTTTTTTTTTACGAAAACTATTTTTTTACCAGCTTGAAAAGGTTAGGTCTGCGATTTTTAGTATGGGTTTTTTTAAAACTTGTTTAGTTTGGCGTGATAAGAAAAACTTGTAACATATTTTTTAAATTATTATTCTAGTTCAACATTATTAATACTTTTTCAAAAAAGATGTCTTTGCTTGTCCATATTAGAATCGAAAGCGGTATTTTATAATGTTTTGGATTTAATGGAAACCATTTTCTCAAAAAAAAAATATTTTATTTAAAAATAACTTCTTTTAACTGTAACTTGGAAATTTCTTTCTTGACAGTTCTTAAACGTTTTGTTTATATCGAGCGCAACATAAGCATTTACGGAAATAGTTACTTAAAATGGAGATACATTTCTCTTGAAACAAATTATTTTTAAAAAAAAAAAATACGTCATATATCCCGCTTTTAGAGACCTGTTAAAAAAATACACTGAATCGTTTAAAATTATGAAAAGGGCGGCACGATTGACACAATGAATGCAAAGAAACAATCGCTGTCTTAACGGTCTAAACACTGCTTAAAGTGAGAAAAACAAGCTTTTCTTAAACTTAAAAAACGTCAGTGTTCTTTAAATGACAAAACTTGTATTTTTGAGCACGTTAACATTTTTATAAAAAATAATTGGTATTGCCAAACATTTGTCTGATATGTGTGGGAAAATGGTCTGGAACATTACTTATTTTCGTCAGTCTAAGGAGGCTCTAACATAAATAAGTTCTCTGTTACCCATTTAATTTGCGATATTCATTATTATTTAAAACTTGGAGAGTCTCACGAAAGCTGGCGAAAAAGTATTTCTAAAGTCTTAAAAACTTCTTTCGATATTATCAGAAAATGAAATCAAATGGTAACTTCTGTACAGTCATTCATGGTGTTGAGAGCTAACATCAAACATGCATATCCCCTGAAGCAATTTTGGGGGTTATGCCCGCTTATCATAGGGAAAACAATCTACAATTTATTAATTTTGCGTTTGGGTATTATGTCTGCTTATTAATATGGGCATAGTCCCTGGAGGACATTATGTAAGTTTTTCATGTTTTTAATCATGTGCTCAACAATCACATCAGGTTAAAAGACGAGAACTTCGCTAGAATTTGCGTACAAGAAGTTTGTCCTAAAAAAAATTCTATCGTTTTTAACTGTCTTTCGTTGGGGTAAATGTTTTAGCCATAAAGAGGCGTTATCTCTTCACTCGATACTTTAAACGATTTTTTTAAATTGACCCCCTAAATCTCATGATTTTAGTTTTTTTTAATTTTTTTTTTGCTCTCGTAGCATCATAAGATTGATAAAATATGCCCACAATTTGGTTCTGTTGCGGCCTTATTTTAAATTGCAAAGACTAAAAACAATTGGTAAATCTGCGAAAGACATTTTGCAAAATAAATGTACAAACTGACGTGATCTATAGATCTTAAAAAGCCATAAAAAGAATTTAGTCCATAAAAATCAAATGGTCCTTTTTATGCGTTATACCTCCCAGCAGGGAGGCCTAAAATTAACTTTCGGGTGCCTGAAACAATACCGTAAGATTTTCGATGACACTCACTGTATACCCGACATAGAGTCAAGCAGCTGTAGCTGAAACGCTATCTACAATATCTGCTCATATTTCAAAGCATCTTTCACAGTGCTGCTAGTAGTACCCGTACACGTACATGTCTCCGGCTTTGTGTTCCATTCAACAACTCTTCAGAGTTTTCCATACAACCGGCGAGCGTCTCGTAGACGTAATCGTATTTGTTTAATCACAACTTGACAAAATGCTATTCATTTATAGCTTGTCTTGGCTCTTGCTGTTGTTGTTGTTGTTGTCAGAAAATGCTAAACGTTTAGATGGACTCGACACCATATTAAACAAAACGACATTCCAAGCATTTTAAACAAGTACTGCCACACAACTGCCCCGGCTACTGCCACCGACACACCGCTGCACATTCAGTTCGAGTCATACGCGCCACATGCCCACTCTTCCCATTCATATGGAAGACCGTGCGGTCGGTCGGCTTGAACGAGATATTGGCCAAAAAAAATAAACGTATCAACCCAAAGCCCAGCGAACGCATTCGGAATGATTGAGTGAAACATTGATTTACAAGCGAACAAAAATTAAATCATATTTGACTGATTGGAAACAGAAATGCGCGAGATTTATCTTTTGTTTTGGTTTGGTTTCGCTGTGTCGGTGCTTTTTTCGCAAGTGATTTATTATCGAAATGTGGAGATTTTAAGGATTGGATTGCATGCAACGTGATTGTGGCGATATAGACATGGAAATGGTCAAGGAGGCATGATAACGAACGTGTGGCTTGTTTTTTTTTTGTAAGTAAGAATTCATTTTTGCCCATTTATTGGTTTTAATAAATAGTTGTGGTACATCGGGTACATGCGCGTAAACATGTAGACAATTCCATCTATTTTGACACATGTTAAGTTACGGTGAGTGTCAACGAAAATCATTTAATTGATAGCTGTGCTGTGTTTGTTTGTATGGAAGCTACCCGGTTAGCAAGCGAGTTGGCTTTACGTCGCTAAAGAAACGAGTTACAGCTACCAGACTTATTTTTCTAACGAAAAGTCGAATACAACATTCCCTGGTATATAAAAATGTTTTTTATCTTATTTATATAAAAAAGAATCAGTCAACAAGAGGTCTTATCGGCGAATTCGTATCGGGACCATGTGCTAGATATGGAAAAAGTGAATATTTATAAGTAAATAAACTCAAACTGATAGTACAAGTTTATAAACATGACCTTTTTATTTTAAGGCAAAGCTCGTGTTGAATTGGCAAACCTTAACATTTTCGCAATAACTTTCAAGACCTTGTTAGTTTCTGTACAGTTGGAAACCATTGGGTTTCGTGAAGTTGGAATCATCGGATTTGTAAAAGGGCCAGACCAGTAAAAACGTCATTAAATTCAATCTGGCCGAACCTTATACAAACTTCACCGTCCCTACGCCTAAAACACGAATATACTCGTAAATGGTCCGGTTTTTAGGGCCGTTTCAGCCCATGCGATCTCAGCTTAAACCTCGAAATTATACTATAATTAAATTCGCAGCAAAAATTTCTTCATTTTGAGGAGCCACGTCTCATTCTTGACTATGGCTCTCCCTTTTGACCATGGAGGACATGTTTTTTAGGCACATGAGCCAAAATGTCCAAAAACTATGCTCTGTTTTGAGGTATTAAGTGCGGCCCAACTAATAGTACCAGTTTTAAACAGTACTCGAAAAAGTGTACTTTTCGCTGAGGTACCTTTAATTCCTTAAAGGAAAACTTTTTTCCCTCTGGTCTGGTTTCGCCCATTTACAATCTTAAACAGCTTATGACCATAAATGATCATCATGCAAAATTTAAGGATCCTAGGTAGATTCGTTTGACCGCTATCGTGGTTTCAACAGAAAGACGGATGGACGGACATTGGTAGATTTTCTATGAATTTTAGGACGATTAATACTAAATATGCTTTATAGGGTATCCGGTCAATATTTCGTGGTGTTGCAAATGGAATGACAAATTTAATATACCATCCACTTTTTGGAGAAGGCCATAACAAGAGTTAAAAAAAGTCCTATGCACTGGTTATCGTCAGTTTAAATATGCCCCAAGCGCCGTAGATTTTTTAAAACGATGTAGACAAATGATTACGGAGTGGCCTTTGAAGGGGGGAGCTATTGTGTTGCGTCGGTCTGAACACCGTTGCTCCAGCTGTATTAATTGATACCGTTGGAAATATCATCGCCGTGACTGAAAAATAGGTGCCAATAAAGAGAGTGAAGCCCTAAATTCTATCGCCTTTAATTAAGGCCTAGGAAGGCCTACAGAACGCGATTGCGTGTCGCATCAGAAAAATTGTTGTGTTATTTAACAGGTTCTTATGTAATTTTGTGCGTGAGTAAAAGAGATGGCGCGACTGCGCAATATAAGTGATACGTTTGTTAACAACTTTCATTTCGTAGATCGATAACATCGTATTTCCAGCAACTGAATAGATATTTTTTATGTGTGGATTTGTCTTCATTTCAAGTAATTTTGCATGCTTAATACTAGGCGTCGCGGTGCGTCCCACGATAACATAGCTGTTGTGCTTTGTTATTTGGACTGCTCAAATCAGCAGACAGACCAAAGACTATTTTCCTCTGAAACGTCCCATATAAGACTAGGAGACGACACGATTTTCGCACCATTTGCGTTGAAAAAAGCGCAGCTCCGCTTAATCCTTTTTTTTAAGGAAACTCAAAATATTTTGTAACGATAAAATGCACCATGTTCTTTGCGAAAAATGTATTGTTTTTATAAATTAGTCGATATTTTACCTACCTTCAGCATCATTACGTGCAACGGAACCCAGATCTTCTTCTTTGGTATGTGTTCTACTGCTGTGCAGAGTATTGCCAATACTGGTTGAACCCATTAGACTCGCACCCGTCGCACTGCCATGCACCACCGATCCCGCCAGATTTGAGCCCAGACCTCCAACGCCGCTACCGTTGCCGCCACCGCCGCCAGTCCCACTGCCAGCACTGCCCGCACTCAATGGTAAATTTGCACTTAAACTAGAGGATGAAGAGGCATGGTTGGTAGTTTGTGCCGCAGCCGCCACAACAGCGGCCGCTGTATTATGGGCAGCGGCCACGGCCGCAGCGGCAGCGTTTGCACTCACCGATGGCGGTAGGATGGGACTGCAGGGTGAATGTGAACTGCCCGATGCACTGGACGAGGCCAGTTGTACACCCGACGATGAGTACAAATCTTGATTGAACTGCGAAAGAGAAGAGAAAACGTCGAAAAACGTAAAGAGAATGCGGTTAAGTGATTGTATGCCTTTTAAACAGTTCATTAGCTTTTGTTGGCTGCTTGGCTTTCCAAAAGTTAATTGCATATGACATTTTTAAGCTAATTTATGAAAATGGAAAAATATCTATAAAATATGTCAAACCAAACGATTTATGGCCCTCGCCTCGGCGACTCCCCCTCTCTTGCGCGCTGTCTCCTCGTACAGCAACCGCTCGCTTTGAAGCAAAAAGTATTCGAACGATATCGCATTAAAAATAAAGAAACGTGCATAAAGTTACATTCATAAACACATGTGCGTAAGTGTGTGTGAGTGTATATCTAAACAAAAGTATTAACATTAACCCTAGAGGGTAGCACGTAGGGTCGTCCGTTGCGTAGGGGTTGAGGTCATGTTTACCAATGCCCTCTTCGCGCCTCATTATCGGTGACACATGCATATGTTTGTGGAAATTTATGATGATTTTCTTTCGTGTTTTCACAACGGGTACACGGAACGGAATGGAGTGGCATGGCGTGACACGTCATTTTATCCGTAAATACTTTATCTCTAGTCGAGCCGAACACTCAAAGCATCATTTAATTTTCGGAAAATAATGTTATGTTACTAAATTTAACACCTTCTCCCCATCCCCGGGCTTCTTCTTTCCCTTCTTCCAGCCCTCGTTGCAGCTATTGTGTGGTGGTTGAAGTGTGTAAACGAGGAAAACGATAATGGGTTAACCCATAATGATCACCTAATTCGAGATCTAAAGTATCCACTCAACACTTATTGTCGCGCTATTGATTTATGTACGAACATGCAGTCGCCCAGGAATATCTTTTCAGTGGCATGACTGTGACTCTTTTGTTTACTTTTGGGAATATCGGCGTCATTGCATTTATTCTTCTAATGCTAATGACTCTGATTATTTTCGGCAGCATAAAGAGTTGTTGGTATGATTTCCTATGACTTCTTCACTCTGATAATTGTTATCGATAAAGGAATGTCTTGAACAATTCCTTCTGTTAAGTGCCCCGACAACTTACTTAGGTGCGGGTGGGGGAGTGTTGGTGTTATAATTGTGCCAACTCATTGTTCAAAATTAAGATATTTTAAGGACTTCCACTTTAGCTTCAAAGTTTGTACATTTTAATTATGTTCATTTGCACTACCAGACCTTTGCGAGCATAATCTTATGTATGCTGAACACATGCTGACTGTCGAAGATTTTTAGGCGGATAAAAAGTAAAAATTAGTTATGATAAATATGACGACGCGATAATCATAAAGTTGCAAGCTACATAGTTTCTTGCGAAACGTTTTTTGAGAAACATTGCACGGTGGGGAATTTTCAGAAAACAAAAAGTGGTGAGAAAAATAAATTTTCTTAGATATTGGTCTATAAAATGCATAATATAAAAAATAAGACGGGATTTTAGAACACTATATGCCGTACAAGCTGTTTAAGCACAGGATGTTATAGGGTGCCACGGTTCACATCCTTGCGTGAGAGACATCTTTAAAAGTCTGCAACCTAAATCCCTTTTTCAACGATTTTTAGTTCAAAAGCGGCTTAGACAGATAACACTAGTCTACATCCATTTTGGTCCGAAGTTCTAAATATTTTTTCCTATAGATTTTGGCCTACTAAACACGAAAAGGAATTTTAAAAAATTTTCCTCTGATTAGTTTTTAAGATAAATTTTTTGGAATTTTTTTAAGATTTTTTTATGAGATGTCTCAGCATAACTCCCAAACGCTATTACCGATTTGACCAAGAGGTCTCAAATGAAAGCAAGTTAGCTTTTTAAACAAGTTATTCAAATCAGTTTAATGGTTTTGACGTTAGAGGCATTAAAAATTTAAAAAAAAATAATGTTTTGTGCCAAACTCGCGATTAAAAATTGAAAAAAATATATAAACAATATTATAAAAATAAATAAATACATTAAGCATAAAGTTTGGTCAAAACAAGCTATTGTTTTCAAAAATTGGGCAAGAAATGGTAGAGTTACACGTCCTGGTAAATTTTTTCCACATTTTAGTTACTTTTTTAATAACCTAAGGTTTACCGTAGAGCAGGGGTGCCTACGGCCGATTGTTTTTTGTAAAGCAGCCTACATAGTGTCATGTATAATCACGTTCCACTGTAATTCTTTGCCCACTAAACAACGTGTAGCTCTACCATTTCTAACTCAATTTCAACAAACCATGACTTGTTTTGCTGGAGAAAGTTCAAACATTATGCTTAATTTATTTATATATTTTTATATTATTGTTTATATACTTTTTTCGATTTATAATCGTTATTTTTGCACAAAAAAATGCATTTTTTTAAATTTTGAATGCCTCTAACGTCAAATCTATTGAACTGATTTTAATACCTTGAATGAAGCTAATTTCCTTTCATTTGAGATCTCCTTGATCAAATCGGTAATAGCGTTTGGTAGTTATGGTCGAAAAATCTCATAAAAAATCGTAAAAAAAATGTAAAAAAATTCCACAAATTCTGTCTTTAAAACTAATCAGAGGGACATTTTTATTTAGGAGGCCAAAATCTATAGAAAAAAATATTTCGAACTCTGGACCAGGAAAAAAATCATAATTTGTAAACTAGTGTAATTGATTAATCATATGGTTGAAAAGATTTATGAAGTGAGAAATAAAATTTTACATTGTTAGCCCTGACAATTTTGGTAAAAGAGGGTTTGTCAGTTGAGCTAAACTTCTATTGTAACGTCTACAAAGACTAAGTTTACTCTATCTGCTTAAAGGAAAACAAATTTCACAAGTTGAATATCACCCATTAATCTTATAATTCGCGAATTTTTTCCACAAGTATCTTAATTGTTTTTCATTTTTGGGAAACTTTAGTACGAATTATTTTTCGTATTATTTTAGGATAGCAACCAAAATAACACGAAATGCAATGGCTTAAAAATAGCCCAACGAGATATGGGGTGTAAATTATACTGAATACACATCCCATGGCTGGAACGGGTAAGGAACAAACAGAACGGTGGTACTTAAAGCCTCAACGGCATTAGTGATAGTAGCGATATATTCGCGGCAAAAAACTATAAAACATACATATGTATTTATTGGCTTTACTTATACTTATATTATATTGCTTTTGAACCAAGATGACAATTGTTGTTAACCGATTTGACCATTTCTTTTTATAAAAACAAAAGATTTAAATCCAGTTTTTTAAGGTTTTATTTTCCGATAACGATTAAACTGTCACAAATTCGTCAAAGGTGGCAAAGTACTAAGTTCGTTCACGTGAAAAACATAAATCGTCATAAAAACGGCGTGTAAATGCGGTTATGCTAATAAAATGTATGCCAAATAATTAGCATTTACATCATTTCCCAGGGAAGTTAAAAAAGTTTTTTAAAGTTGAGCTCAATGTGCCTGATATTAATCAAAAACAATTTCCACTGATATTTTATAGAACTTTCTTTAATGAAGTTTGACATATTTTCGATGTTTGCACTAGGTTTCAGTTTAAAACTTTTAATAATTCGACCATCGGTCGTTGCGCACCGAAGAAACTTTGCTGCTGTACAGCGGTAGGTCTTGAGTAAATCTGAGGTTACGATACTCGTCATCACGCAATACAATTAAGGTTGAGACAATCAATTCGAAAATTAAACTTTTAAAATGCGCCACAATCAGCGATGCAAACCATTTTAAAATTCGAGTTGGTCCAGAGCAAGTCCGAGCTAGTGGTTTGGTTTTAAAAATGTTTTTTAAGTACTCGTGAACTGAGGTTCTGATTCGGTTCAATAGTACAAACTTGTTTCAAAATCATGGGAAAAAATATTTTTAAATGTTATTTATTTTTATTACGAACAAAAAATTAAATTAAAACTTAGGTAGGTACTAATTCATGCACATTAGACCGTACCTAAAAAAGTTCGCCGTACACCATCGTACACCATAAAGTATTTTTGCAACGGAGTTTCGATTTGTTTTGCCTAACGTTGGGGTCGATCTTAAAACTTTTTCGTAACCATTTTTTTTGTTTTTAGATCAAAAAAATCTTAAGTACCACACGCGAAAAAAGTATGGTTGTGGTGACAATATTCGAAGAGGATAATACTATTGGTGGGTATATGGTTGAGGTACAACAATATTATGATCCTCACAACAATAGTATGATTCAAATACAACCATACTATGATCCTCACAACAATAGTATGATTCACACATAACCATACTATGATCCCCACAACCATAGTATTATTCAAACTCAACCATACCATGATCTCCACAACCATAGTATGATCCTCACAATCATAGTATGTTTCAAACACAACCATAATACGATCCTCACAACCATAGTATAATTCTCACGCAACCATGCTATGATCCCTACAACCATAGTATGATCACAAACAATTATACTATGATCCCCAATATAATTTATTAGAATTTGTTAAAGTTGTCGACAATAGATTTGATCCCCAATATTATTTATTAGAATTGGTTTAAGTTGTCACAAATAGATTTGAATTATGAAAATTATTCAAAAATACATTAAATTAAAAATAATAAGAGTGATTTATTTCACAGTAAAAAAAAATAAGTTTAAATAAACGTATGCGTTTTTATTAAAAAAAAATCAGTTAAACAAAGCCAAAGCAGCTTGTTTAAAAAAATTTAATTTCGAAAGTACTATTTATGCATTAGATCCGTACCAATAACATTTGTTCTTAAAAGCATATTTAAATGAAGAAAAATTACAATCATACATTATGATTACCGTAATCACATTATTGTTAGCATAAAACGCCAAACACAATACTTTTGTCGCACCAACCATATTAATATTGTTGCTATAACCATATTTTCATTTTTAAATTTGGCAATAATACTATTGTTACATTTCAACAATATTAATATTGCAGCAATTATACTATTGTTAAAAATAAATTCAGTTAACAATGCTATGGTTGCGGAAAACATTATAATTGCCGTGACCATGTAGTAACCATGTTTTTTCTCTGCATGCATCTTCTGGTACTCACCCATCATATCACAGTTGATACTATCCTAATGAACCACCCTTACGAGTATATCAAAAATATTAAGCTGACAAAAAATCATTTTGTTTATTTGCCGAACGTAGTAGTTGTCTTTTTAAGTTGTTCGTTGTAACTTCGGTGGTTACAGTCAGATGTTATAGTGTGATATATCTATGGTTTTGTGCATGGGATCAATTTCCATTCAAACAAATTGGCATCTTCGAACATCGATCTATCACATTTTAATATCCTCCCGTTAATGCACAAGATTCAACGAAAAATTTAAAAGCGGGACCCTTCGGCAAATTATTTTTTATTTTTTTTAAATTATTATTTTTCAGTAAAAGTTTTATCGAAACTGCTTGAAAAAATACTTTATATTCGATTATGTTCGCAACCTTTTTATTTTGTTAACTTCTAAGTAGGTACGGTCTAATGAACAAAGATGCGAAGTTCATGTAAAAAATGCTTTAGATGAAACGATTTTTTGTTGTTAACCGAACCAACGAACCGAAGAACTTTGTGCGGCTTTTGGTTCGTTTCGACAATTTTGGTTTACGGTTCGGTTCATAGACAAAAAAAAAACGTGATGCGGTTCGGTTCGAAACCGGTTCAAGTTCGAAACAGAACCACCCGCCCTTAAGCCCGAAATTGAATGTATTATCACAAAAATGATTTTTATTATTTTCCCAGTTAATTTTTAGTTTAAAATTGTATCAATTTTCAGTTTAAAAACGATACAAAACCAACCTTTACCAGTTTATTTAAATTTTTAGCAGTTCTTACGAAACATTGTCTCATATACAAGGTGGCGCAAAATTAATCACCCTATTGGAAGATGATACGAGGGTTGATATATAAAGGGTGTTTTTTATTGAGGTATAGAACTTCGAATTGAAATAAAACACAAGAAAATCGTTTTAATGTCCATCAATTTGGCTTTATTGGAAGGATAATTTTATGCCATTAATGTTTAAATATGATTTCGGGCATGTGGCCGCCGCGGCTGGCTCGAATAAAGCCAATTCTACAGGTCCAATTTTCAACCACTTTTTCGAGCATATGGGGCCGTATGTTGGCAATAACGCCACGAATGTTGGCTTCCAAGTCCCCTAACGTGTTTCTGGTTTGTTGGCGTAGACGAGCGACTTCACATATCCCCAAAGAAAATAATCCAATGGTCCATGTTAACCGATCCATGGTTATCCGAATTAATTGCTCTGATGGACGATTATGTCGACCATAAAATGGACGGAGCTTGCGGTGAACTTCGCGAACTGAACCATTACTTTCGAAATAAATTTGCACGATTTGCAAGCGTTGTTCTTTTGTCAACCTGTTCATGATGAAATGGCAAACCAAACTAAATATTAATCACTTGACAGCTGACAAAATGGCCGCCAGTTAAAAAAGTGATGTCAACTTAAAGTTCTATACCCCAATAAAAAACACCCCTTATATATATTTCTGGCGTAGACAACACTAAGTGTTGTCTGGCGCCATCTGACATTTCCATTGGAACGTTTGACATTTTTTAGCATAAACGTACTCAGAACGTTTTGACATACTAGTACGACCATCATTTGAGTTGTTTACAGTGACTTGAAAAAATCATTTTGGTAAATAAATGGAACTCGTGAACATTTTCGTGCGATCATTTTTCACAACTTTCGACGTGGATTATCCCGATAAGATTGCATCGATTAACTTTAATCTTTGTATGACAATGAAGCACCCTCCTATAGCACTGCGAAAAACTGGTTTAATGAATTCAATCGTGGCCGACGCTCGCTCAAAGACGTGAAGGTCGTCCAAAAACGGCCGTTGTGCCAGAGAACATTGATGCCATGCGTGAACTGATAATGCAAGATCGTCAGATGGAGGCAACCTTGGGCATTTCTTCCACCAGCATATATTCGATATTGCACGAACATCTGGCCGTAAAAAGTATTGTTCTCGTTGGATCCCGCACTATTTGACAATCGCTCAAGAAAGGCTCGTGTCGATTGGTGCAAAGCAATGTTGAAAAAATAAAATCGCGATGCTTCAAAAGACGTTTATAAGATCGTCACAGGTGACGAATCATGGATCTATGCGTATGCGCCCGAAACAAAACAGCAATCGACCATGAGGGTCTTCGAAGACGAGCCAAATCCAACGAAAGTTGTTCGTGAAAGAAGCACTTCAAAGCAAATGGTTGCCTGTTTCAAACTGATCATGATCATGCAAAACTGGTCATGTGGCCACTGTTGCGCTTGAGCTACAAAGGAGGTCAATTCTGAGTGGTACACCACAATTTGTTTGCCCGAAGTCTTCGGAGAAACTCGAAAAACGAACAAGAGAAGACGAATCATTGTGCACCACGACAATGCGAGCTCTCACACATCGGCTCAAACCAGCGCCTTTTTGACCGGCCAAAACGTCGAATTTATGGGTCATCCGCCGTACAGCCCTGATTTGGCACCCAATGACTTCGCACATCAAGAAAAAAAATGCGTGGTCAACGGCTTTCGTCGCCAGAAGTTGCTGTTGAAGCTTTTAAAAACCATGTTTTGGAGGTGTCTCAATCGGAGTGCAAAAAGTGCTTAGACAATTGGTTTGAGCGCATAAAAGTGTGTAAATCATGTTGAAGAATACTTTGAAAAACAATAAAACCATTCTTGATGATAAATATTCGCCTTCTCGTTATTAGGCCATAACTATATATAGCAGCCCTCGTATACATTTTGCAAATGTCATGGTATATGGACCATTTTTGAGATTTGTGAACTAGATAAATGCAGAATACAAACATACAGGTTGTGGAGTGCTAAACTTTGCAATAGCGTGGAGTAATTGCGTCAACTTTTTTTAAGCAATACTCAGTCGGTGTTGTTGTCGCAGCGTGAGTTTCATCATCATGAGCTACGAGTCGCATTTCCACTTAAGCGGTTACGTCAATAAGCAAAATCTGCTTTTCCGGGGCACTGAAAATCAGTGTGTGATGCACAAAGGGCCATTACATCCTCTCAAAGCTTTTAAATGGTGCGGCATTTACGCAGGAGATGTCATTGGCTGCTTTTGCACCACCATATTGCCTTTCACATAAATGCATTGAAACGCGCACAAATGTGGAACAAAACCGACGGCAACAACATGACGGATATCATCTTTTCTATTTAGCAGAAAAAAATCACTCAAAATCATTTTTTTAGAAAAAAAAATGTATTTACAAACATAATTGGATGTTCAATTTTGCGCCACTTTGTATAAGCCTTTGTTGTTTTCCCCCTTTTTAAATGTAAAATACTAAGTTTTTTTAATATTTCTAAGTTATGGAGGAATTTCCACCATAGTTCTACCAGCCTTTGTATTGCATACTCTAATGCCATTGAGAGTGTCAAGACGTTTTTTTCTGAATGAGTGTGGCTAACGATGTGTTGACCAAGGGGAATTGATTTTTACAAAAAGTAAAACTGAATTTTTTGGATTTAGTACCCTGTTTTAATAAGTGTGCTATGTATATTTGGTTGTTACATAATTGAAAAGAAAAGGTGAATATTAATTAAGAAAAACGTCGAATCGTATTTACCATTCACGATGGGTTCGCTATAGAATTGGAAACAATCACAATTGCCATATTTTTAGACCCTACAACGGACGTTTTTAAGGCGCCTATGGTCCATTAAGCCGGCCACTGTCTAAGTCAAATCTTATGAACAAATCAATTTTTGAATAGGTAGTGAAATTTGTATTAAGTGCTCTTTTTAATTTCCTCTGGGCCGATTTTGTCCATTTACAATCGAAAAACGAGCACAAATGATCATCAACTCGGGAGTTAAACTTTTGGCTAATAAAATGTTTTCAACTTAATTTAATAAACGTTACATCTTTAGATAAACTTTTCGTAAAAAAATAACTCATTATTTGTCATTGCTAACCAAATGCCAAGCAATTCATATTATTTTATTACTTCTGAGCCACCTTGTAGATTTAATGCAATTGAAGTCGCTAGCCTAAGCGACTGGCGGCGACACTTTTTGTATTGCTGATAGAAGGTTAAAAATCGCTTAGCTTAGCGCTTGAATAATTTACGAATTATTGCTAAAATCATATACAAATAAATACGTATTTTATTGAAAAATGTAGGCTTGGCCTTGCGACATACTTTCTGTGCCCCCGCTCCTGTTGTCGCGAAAAATTCAGTGGACAAAAAAGGCTTTGAAGCCGTTGTTAAGTTGTCTCCACTTCGTTAGAGACGAGTACTGCCGTCCACAAAACAAAAGAAGAAAAAAACGGAAAACAATGTGTGAAGTTTATTTGGGCAAACTTTCAAAGAAGATACACATCAATTCCAAACTGTGGGTCTCAGGCCATATGGGACGGACGCACTCTCTCTTGGCCAAAGCAAAGACTCTCACACGCAGTAGAGCAAACGAAATCAACAAAAAGCGCGTGATTTATGCCGTGTGATTTTGTTTGTGACTGGTAAAACATTATCGAAATATCAATTCACCTAATAACTTGGCCAAATACTTTTTAGCCATTTGCAAAGCAAACCAAAACAAACAAACGAACGAGACACAGGCAAGGACAGACGGACTGTAAGCGAAAGCAAGCGCAAAGGCAAAATCTCAATACGATCGATTGGCCAAAAGACAAAGAATTCCTTTTGTTGTTTAAACGCTTTTTGCTTTTTGTTGGGCCAAAACCAAACGCACAC
This sequence comes from Hydrotaea diabolus, assembly GCA_963513945.1. Taxonomy (NCBI): domain Eukaryota; kingdom Metazoa; phylum Arthropoda; class Insecta; order Diptera; family Muscidae; genus Hydrotaea; species Hydrotaea diabolus. Next base: position 5,560,392 of record OY740720.1, read on the forward strand.
ACACGCACAAAACAGTTTGTCTGCCACAGCAAAAGCATCCTTCCAACAAACAAGCAAAACGTCTAAACGAAAGGGACAGGGAGGCTGGGGTGTAAAGTGCATAGTTGGCGATTGGTATTCTCCCATGCACCTCTGCCACACTCTTGTAGATCTTTAGATCGTCTTTAGGTAGTTTCACAAATAATTGCCGATCCTTCTACGTCAGCGGTGTCTGTTGTGTCCAAGAGGCTGACTTGGAACGCTGCATGGTTGGTGCTTGTGCTTGTCGGCATCTGGGCTACTGCACTTTTTTCTCTTCTGGCCTATGCTGGCAGAGATTTGGCCAAGCAGCAGCACTTGAGCTTTTAGGCTTTCGTACCGATCGTGTCTTGTGATAAGGCGAAACATTGATTATGTGCTTAAAACAACTGACAGATCAGTGGAGGATCGCAGCAAATCGTTTACGTTTGCTGACCGACCGACCGATCGATCGCTCGATCGGTGCAAAGGCTGCAAACAGAGCTATTTGTCGTGAACACAATGCGATTTGCTCGCAAACCGAGATCAGAGAGCAAGGATTTTCGCTGATGCAGTACTGGGGCATATGACAGTATGTACGTCCGTTTGTTCGGGTTCCACTTTGATCCGTGTAAACTGACCAAGTGATTCATTTCAATATTTTGATCACACGTAGAGTAACTGCCCATTTTGTGTAAAACTGTCACAATTCTAAAAATACCGTTTCAAGTAAATTGACTTAAGATTTTGTAAGGGCAATGCAAAGTTCAAAAATAATGGCAATTGGGATAAATACATGGCTTTATTTGAAAAAGCTCTTCAAGTCAAAAAATGTATCTCTCGCCACAGCTTATCGCAAACGACTGTGCGGAATCCTCATTTCTACGTCACGAGGTTTAAAACAAACGAGGTTTAAATGGTCTGCAGTCGAAACACAAAACGGAAATGTCTGGCGATAGAGATCTAAAACCTACATTTCAGAAGGTTTAAACCTAATCTGGTTTCAAATTGTCAGTTATGTCAACGCTCTAAGGACGCTCAGAGGCCTACAGTAGTACGTACAATACCGTAAAGAGTAAAATCGACTCTATAAATCAAAAGTTTTTTGAAACTAGAGTTCTTTACTCTACAAGCCTAGAGTTCTTAACTCTGCAATCAAAAATGTCAAATTTTGGCATACCACTGTAAACAAATTAATGCAAATCCTGCCAAAAAGACGCGGAGAACCGCATAACACAGAAATACATGTCAGGATTCTCAATTGAATTTTACTTTAAGATTCGTATAGTTATTGTTAGGTTCCTCCGGAGCAGATTCAATAATACCAAATAAAGCATTTATAAAAAAAATTATGAGTTGGAGTTGTCACGCTCGTGTTGTTTGTATTTTAAAAGATTTACTTTATGCATTTAATTAAAAGAATATAGCATATTTGGGTTCGTCACGAATAATTTTTAAATAAATCAAAAACCTTCTAGAAACACACACACGGAAAAAAAGAGACTCGGCATTGCAAGTGTTGTTTATTTTCTTTTGCAGGATTTATTGAAACTGGGTGATTCATATTTGCATTTAATTAAAAAAAAGCACTCCATATATTAATGAAGGGGCTAAACTGATACTATGACCAAATTTTTGTCAACCAAGGCTTGTCACGTGAAATTTAAAATAATAAAATAAAAACCTCGCAAAGAACCCTTAAAAGAATGACACGCTGAATTTTTTAATGCTCACAGATGTCAAAAACTTTATTGAATTGCGAACTTTTTTATTAAAACACTGTATTGTCAAATAAATACATTAACAATAAAAAATTCTGAAGTAAATTATATGAATTCATTTTAATGAAAACGTCGGATATGATGCCTACTTTAACTTGTATTCAGTTTTTTTTCATAAATCATATATTGGGTCGCACTAGAAGAAAATAGATTTTAATAAACATCTTTAATGCATTTATAAACACTATCTAGCATCTTTCTTAAAGCAAACCTCAAAAAATAGTGGTTTAATTGTTTGTTGTCAAGTCTAATGGCTGGTTCTAAGTTCGTTTACGAGAACAATTTTAAGCAAGAATAATACGAGTATTTTCCTGGCTAAAACTGACATGTCCAGATTAGTGTTGTTGACTGATTTTTTTTTTTATGTTATTAACATGAAACTGTTGGCATCATTGGGTGATCCATCTAGAGGTATTTTTTCAGAACAAAAAAATATAAAAATTCAAATCAAGTATCGTATCTTTATTGGTAATTTGAAAGGACATTTTATGGCATTTATTTTTTGAATATAATTTCCTTCAAATGTTGGCCGCAGGGTTTTCATTCTGAGGGACCAATTTCGGATGACTCTAATGACTTTAATGACACGCTTAATGTTGGCTTCCAAAACGTGAATCGTAGCTGGTTTGTCAGCCAAGAAAAATGTCTAAAGGTGTGATATCACTCGACCTAGGCGGCCAACTCACCTGTCCAAAACGTGAAAATAGCTGATTTTCGAAATGATCTCTCAATAGATCCATTGTTTGAGCAGCTGTATGGCAAGTGGCACCGTTCTGTTGAAACCAAGTGTGGTCAATATTATGGGCTTCAATTTCAGGTAGCATAAAAATCGATATCATGGCGCGGTAGCGGGCACCATTCACGGTAACGTTCCGGCCATCATCATTTTTGTAAAAATATGCACCGATGAATCCACCAGCTTATAAATCACACCAAACCGTGGTTTTCTCTGCTGCTCTTCAGCCCAAATGCGGCAATTTTGTTTATTGACTTTGCCGTTGAGCCAGAAATAGGGCTCATCACTGAACAAAATTTTGGTCGAAAACAGCGGATCTTCCTGTTTCTCACCGAACGCTCATTTCCATAATACAGTTGCCAGCATTTGAAGGTAATTATTTTCGAAAAATAAATGCCATAAAATGTCCTTTCAAATTACCAATAAAGATTCCACACTTGATTTGAATTTTTATATTTTTTCGTTCTGAAAAAATACCTGTAGATGGATCACCCTATATATATATTAATAATTTTTATTTTCCTAATTCATTTCATTGTTTGTAGTTTCCATTTTTATTGTTTCCATTATTTTTATAGTTTCCATTATTTGTTAAATTTATTTGAAAATCACCGTTTGTCCATCAGAACAATGGATATGCGTTTTATTCAACATGATAAAGACACTATTTTTAAAATTATAACAACTTTGAACTCTGTGCTTCTTTATTCTCAGCTTCACAGCAGGGACTTGACATAATTTCTTTCTTTGGCGTTTGAAGCATTTTTTAGGAAACATGAAACATTATAGAAGCCTCAATCCTGTGAGTTTTGGAATTGTTTTCTTTGTTGATCCTCTTTTTTAATGATTGGAAAAGGCTAAGGCGAAAATATATCTTGATTTCGCAGCCGAAATCATACTACAGACACCGCTGCTTGTCTTCAGTATGGTTTACTTTTTACTACAATTAATATCTTTATACTCTCCACCGAAGGATGGAGTATATACTCCTACTATTTTCATCATTCCTTTTGCAACATCTCGAAGTATTGATCGAAGACCTACAACATCGTTTTGAATAATTCATAATCAATTATACTTCAATTTCTTACATTAATTCGATTAAAACATTTTTCATCATTTTATAGAACAGACCCCAAGCAATGAATGTAGTTAAACCATGATCAGCGGCTATATACTAAAGAGCAGTCAGATTCGCATTTGACGAGAACTGCTGTCAGAAAAGTTTTTCACCGAACCAAGTAAACACAGTAAAAACCACTCGTGTGTGTTTAAGTGTCGTTGGTAAATACATTTTATTCTGGCTCTTATAAAATGCTGCTGCCCTACGTGCAAGACTGATTAAAATAATAATGAACGCTGAAAAATGCAATAACATCTAAATAATTATAAATTAATCGAGTCATCAAGTCAATGCATTTTTTCATTACTTGGATATAGCACTATTGAAGAATCTTTTTAATTGATTTGATATACATAACTTTATCAGTGTAGGGTCCTGATTTTGCTTGATGATGGCTTATGATCATAAGCTGCTTGGGATTGTAGATGGACGAAAGCATAAAGAGAAAAACGATTTTAGCTAAGATTAAGGTTTTTTGGCTAAGATAAGGGTCGAACTCATGACCAAAAGAGCCAAAAAGGCACTTATGTTGCAAGTAAGAGACCTCCGCTTCATATGAGCATAGGGGTAATTAAATTAAAACCTGTTTTCTTCGAATCCAAAAATTAATTTATTTTAAAGAATCTGCTTGGCAAGAGTACCGCCAAAGTGTTTGTTCAATTTAAAAAACAAAGCAAGGTGTTCTTTTTGAATATTCAGAAAATATGAACGAAATTATATTTTACAAAAGGATAAAGTGCCATTCCGTTTGCAACACCTTGTAATACTGTCCGGAGACCCTATAAGGTACGTATATATACATTGAATCGTCATGAAAATTCTAAGATGATCATGTCCTTTTGTCTGTCTGTGGAAAGGTGGCTGAAATTTGGCACAAACTGGGTTGATGGGCTGAAACGGTTGGTATTCACTAAATAAGCCAGATCGGTCAAGAGTTAAAAATGTTCCCCTCACAAGGACTGGATCATCCTCTGGAAACATCAACAGCACTCAACTTAAGAACTTAGTAGCTCTAGAACTATTAGAAATATGACGATGATATTTGGAACATATGAATCGCATCGAAAAACCACACGGCCAAAGTACTTAATCATTCGTCGTTACAGTATTTTATTAGAATGTTATCAATAATAAGCTTATAATTATACTCGTATACTCTGTTGTATTTAAATTAGACAAAAGTGGCTCCGCCTTTCTACTTCTGTTTAAGGCGATTTTGACATCAATAGCAGTTAAAACTGTCTGGATGGATTTTTTTCAGAAGATCCAGCAATTGTTATTTTCATAGCCATTCTTTAGTTGATTTATTTGTATCATTTCTTACAATAAATCCAATCTCTACTAAATATTATTTTGAATTTGAAACCAAATTGTCCCTAAAACCTATTAACATAATAACGAAGAGGCCTACGGAGTCATTCCAAATATTGTCTATGGTAGTGGGCCGCTGTGGTATTTTGTTAGGGTACACAATTGTCAAGTTCAAGACCAGCAAAAAACATCTTACATTTGTTAGCGGCAGGGTTTCTACCTCGTAGAAGCCGGCGACTTTGCGATTAAGAGATTAATCGCCAAGTCAGCTTATCTTTGAAACTCAGTCCTTTGATGCCGGCATCATTCGAGAGAAGTTCTTAGAAGAAAAATAAGTAAATAAATAATTTCTCTAGATAGCAACGAATATTTCCTATTAAAAGGCTCGGGCACACTGGAACTTTTTTCTCTTACGCTGTGTATTTTTTAACTTCCGGTAGTCTAAAAACCATTGAAATAAGTGTTAAAAACTTACAATCATATATGAGAGGACTTTTCTACGCCGTCACTGCGATAACAAGAACTTTTTGTTAGTTTTTAACATATATTTTTAAAGAAAAACGCAGAGTGAAAAACGCTTTAGTGTGCCCGGGCCTTAAAGTAAAATTAAAATTTCCCATTTATTATTTATATAATTTACGTCTACCACGATATAAGGAAACTGAAAGATATTCTAAATATCTTTTTCTAATCCAATATTTTTTATTATAATTTTTTTTTTTAAATTTAGAATTTTTGGCCAAAATGAGAAAAAAAAATTTAATTAAAGCATTTTGGGCAACAACATGTTTTAAAAAGAAAATCAATAGATGGACCACCCATTCTTTTTTCTATACAACTGTCATATTTGGTCGGAGCCGCCGTTAAACAATAGGTCACCGAGAATTATAAGAATTTTAACAATATAAGAATTATATCGAGCACAGCGCACTGATTTATGAAAAGTTACCCGCATTCCTAAAGGGGATGACCAAGGAGCTTTGTATTCTTAACCCGCTACTGGCTGCCCATAGACTCGTACGATTTTTATGAAATTTGGAATTTTATGTCCAAAAGACCAGAGAAATTGAAAGAAAAAAAATTAGTTTAGCCCAATCTTTCCTTTTTTCCATAAAAAAAAAAATACCGCGATATAGCTCACCGGGCCCACGCTAAAATTATTTATGTATCAACACTTTCTTGGGTATTTAAATACCCATTAGGCAGGAATGGGTTAAATATAAGAAACTATACTTATAAATATTAGCTTATCAAAACAAATTCTGATAATGCATTAGAATTTTTAATCTTAACCAATTTTCAGCAGATTGTGTCGCAGTTCGTGCAGAGGAATAAATGCAACAGCAAGCATTAGATGTCGCTTTTATTTAGTGATCAAAGTCGGCAAATAGCGCAGGCTGTCTATTACAATTCAATTTAAATTGGTCTACCCGAGAGCAAGTAAAACTTTCAAACCATCGATATTATTAAATTAACGAATCTCCTCGTCATCCCACTTATAGAAATTTCATACGACGTCATTGTTCGAATGACAAATTTTCATTTCTGCTCCAAATTGTCTTCACAAGGATCTGTGAACTGTGGTACGAACAACGGACTGATTCTTTGCCAAAGCAATAAATGTTCACTGATTCTTCTTGTTTGCGCTTTTGGTGGGATTCGTCGGTAACTTGAAGTTGAAATTCTGACTCACACATGTCGAATTTGAATGGTCGGTCGCCCGACCCGTAGTCGGGACGGGTCGGCTGTTTTGCAAGCTGATCAAACACAAAAACGAAAACAGCGTTCAACCTAATGGCGGCAAAGACAATAAATTACCAAAACATGATACCAACAAACGACAACGTTTTGTTACTTTGTTTTGTTTTTGTTGTATTTTTTCCGTATGGATTCTGGTCTTTCTGGTGTTTCATCGATTTGGAGTTTTTCTTATTCGCCGGCCAAAACAGGCAATAGCAATTTTAAAATTTCCTCTTGATGTTGTTCGGAACTGTGATACTGCTGCCACTGCAGCCGCTGTTGTTATCATCGTCGTCGTCCCAACAAGCAGGGCGTACGTGTGTGCGTCTGCTCCTTCCTTGTCGTCCGGCAGCATCCCGATACGTGTGGACGATGTTATGCAAAAGGTACTCATTCACATGCGCGCGCGCATTTGATTTTGGACTTTGCCAAGAAATGACAATTCCCACTTAATGCTGCGGCCTTGTATAATTGGGGCCTTTTGGACACAGGAATCCCTTTGTATTCATGCGACACTTTTTTAAGGGCATAAAAGGCTGCTGGCGAAAAGGAGTATTAAAACCAATAACAACAAAACGAACAAACGCTTTATTGGACACAAAACAGGATTCCCTTTTGTTTGTCGGTTTTATTAACACGGCATATACTGGTCTCTACATTCAAACGTACGTATGCATGTGTTTGTATACAGGTAGAGAATAGTCATACAAATATGGTTATCGTGGGAAATTTTTGGCAGCTCAAGAAGTATAGGAAGCTTAGGAATGAACTGTTTGATGTCTCTGGCTTTGATTCGAAAGTGTTGGCTTTAGGTTTTTTTTTTGTATTGAACGCTTGAAAAGTTGAATTGAAAGTTTCCAAGCATCACTCAGTGGGAATCCTTGTCTTCTTTTTTACAAAAGAAGTGTCGCTTTGGGTCGATCGAATACCATCGCCCATTGAATCTTTAACATTCTTAGCAAAGACTTTTTATCTTAGGGATAAGTACCATTACAATGCTCTAGTAAAATGGTGTGGTGTTTGAAGGCAAAATCTTTATTCATCCCAAAGCAAACCAACTGGTATTTTTGAACTTTTTTCCTTCAACACCACGTCATAACACAAAAGAAATCTCAAAACCAAATTTACCCAAAGCAGCAGTTCTTCGGCCAATGGCTGTCTCCACGGCACACAGTTACCGCTACAACAACAACAATGGAAGCTTTTAAATGGTACTTCTCTCTATGATATACTAAAGGGTGTTTTTTAGACGTGTGGACAACCTGGCCACACTTTTTTTTCGGAGTTGGTCTTTTTGACAGTTGTCACTTGATTTATAATCAGTTTGGTTTGCCATTTCATAATGAATAGACTTACTTTTAAACAGCGTTCACAAATTGTGGTGAATGGACCCAAAATGAGATGGCCATCGATCATGATTTTTACAAGAAAATTTTGTTCAATGATAAAGCTCATTTTTGGTTGACTGGGTACGTAAAATCCACAAGCCATTGTTGAGACGTCGTAACATTCTCAAAAAGTCACTGTTTGGTGTGCTCTATGGGCAGAAGGTCCATATTCCCTCTGCCCATAGGGCCGGCCATAATGTTACAGGAACGCTATAGAGCCATGATTAATGACCTTTTCGTGTCTGAATTGGAGGATGTTGATGTGGACGGCTCTTGGTTTCAACAAGACGGCGCTACATGCCATACAAACAACGAAACAATTAATTTATTAAAGAAAACTTTTGGTGAGCGCACTATCTCGCGTCGTTGTAACACCGCTAGACTATTTTTTGTGGCGTTATGCGAAGTTGCTTGTCTTCGCAGATAGGCCCGACACGATTTACGCTTTGGATGTGAATATTCGGCGTGTTATTTCTGACATACAGCCTCAAATGCTGCATAAAGTGATCGAAAATTCGGCCTCTTGGCTGGAATTTATTCGAGCCAGTCAAAGCAGACACTTGTCGGAAATCATTTTTAAAACATAATGGCAAACCCTTATCTTTAGACCAAAGCTAAATTCTTGGCCATAACATTAAATTACGTGCGTTTTATTTCTTCTTGAAAACCACACGTCTGAAAAAACACCCTTTTTTATTCCCACAAGATCCCAAGGGGGAAATTCTCTCAAATAAGTGATCTGTGCACGATATCATCTTTATGCTCACTGTCCAGGACCTACTAAACTACAGCGGCTCCGAACGGCTAATGCATTTTTCAGAGAAGTTTTTCATGCCTTAGTGATAAATCTCTTACTCGTAAAGTCGACGGTATGTACGAGGTGGATACCCGAAAATCTTTAAAAAAAAATATAGAAAAATATAAGACCAACATGCACACACACGCGTATATGGTATAAAAACCAGTATCCACTATAAAACAACAGCATATGACTAGCGACGCAAACCTATGCGAATCAGAAGGCAGTGCAAGAAATTGTTATTATGTTTTCTTTGTTCGGTGGTATACTCTACTGCCGGCAGTTTCTTATTGAATTGAAAGCAACATTCGTTGCTTGGGGTCTGAGGATTCACCGATACTGCAGTAGCCCCTGCTTGCAACTTAAAGTCTTTTCGACTGCCTTTTGAATAACTTGTTGGGTCTTTGAACAAAATGTTCAAAAGAAAAATGGTCTAAAATATGACTACGACCTAAGCATAACATTTTAAAAAAATATAAATTAAAATTTGACTACATAAAACATATCTTTCATATTACCCAAATTTCGTACAAATCGTACAATCGCGTTCTAGAACGGATTGACTAGGACAGCAAGAATTGTAGTAAAACACAAAAATTAATTATTTGCCCATTTTTAATTTTCAACCCCCCCAAAAAATACGATTATAAAGAAGCATTCCATAAACTTTTCCAGCAAAAGCAAATTTTAGGAACGTCTTAAATATTCTGACCCACAACTAAAATTGACACTTTTTGTTAACAAATAACTTTTTTAGGTTTTGCTATTCAGTATTAATTCTCGAGGCGTCACCTATCTGTAATCGGAGTTTAAAATATTATTAGAACTTTATACATAACATGTAAGTATTGATGCTTCTTTGCGTGTATACAAACGTTCGACGCTGTTCGATACAGAATAATAGTTTATTTAATAATTCCGTAGACTACGATTTAAGGAAATTTTAAAACTGCTCCCTGGGAAACCTTTATTTCTACTCGAAAAAATATGTTCCACAAAAACCCACAAGACAGAGAGAGAGAGAGGGAGAGAGAGATAGAGCACATGTGTATAAAACATTTGAATGATATGTGAAAAAAAGAACCAAAAATGATTCAAAACTTACCCTTTCATACTGATAAAACGAACGACTTGGTCCAGCACGGCCATATAAATATGGATAATAAGCACCGTACATTACTTCAGGGCAGGATACTGCCATTGTAGGCTCTCTAAACGTGGCTCAAAATTCTGATGTTTTCTTGATCAGAGACAAACACACACGTTCACGTTATTAACACAAACACACATAAACCGGCCCGGCACCGATAGAGATAGCGATAGCACCACCGACACTGGCACTCACTTCGCCGAAAACGTATCTATCGTCACTTGTTTAGTTCGCTAACAACAATGTATCCACTCAAATCGGAATTGAAACGAAACCTAATACCGCGGCCTAAACGAACGAATATCTGCGGTTGTTGGACTGAACGGACGTATGTGGAACGAGTTCCACCCTGCAAGAGTTATCCAACAAAACTCGTTCGTCAATTTCACTTCACCGGCTGATGGTTGGTGCTGGTTTTTTTTTGTGGGCCTTCTTAAAGTGATTTAATTTTCTTCTGCTCTTTGAGCTCTCATGTAATTAAAGCTTTAATTGTAGCGTACGTATGTAAGTACACTCGCATGTGTTCCCAGTGTGGCTTCTGCCTGCTACTGTTTGTTGGCAGTTCGTAATTCTTGGCAGCCGTACTTTTCTGTTAACGTGTTCGGTTTTTGTTTTTTGTGGCTGTTTTCTTATTTCTAAGAAAGAAACGCGTCCATCGTTCCGTTTGTTACATTTACATATGACTATGTACGAGTGTGTTTCGTTTTGTTTTATTTTCTATGTATCTTTATTTTATTTTCTTGTATTTGATTCTTCAATTATTTACAATCATCACAAATCGTAGACCGTACATTTGCTTTTGTTTTTTTATTTGTTCGTTTTTAACTTTGCAGTAATTGATGCAATTTTTTCTCCATGTACTCGTGTGTACTTACGTTCGTCTGTGTTTGTTTAAAACAATTGTAATTGTTGTTATTAAAATCAGTTGAAATGAAATTCAATTACGATGAGTGATGTGAATTGGCTTTCTTTCATTCACTTCCACGAAACAGCACGAACAGTGGGCTCAAACACAACGCACACTATTATCATCACAGCCAGTTAGTTTTTTTTTTCTAGTTTCTCACAATACCGGCGATTTTTATCCGAATTATTTTGTTTTATTTTTAATTCTGAAAATACAAAAAGAAATAAGATATTAGAATTGGTTTTAAAGCTTTAAATAATAAAGTTTTAAATAACAACTAATTTAGTAAAAAAAACGTGCACTCCCAATGATAAAATCTGTCAATAAAACTGATCCATTTATAATTCCAAATTGAAATTGGGAAAAGCGAATTGAAATTAAGAAAAAACCGATTGGAATTAAGAATTGACAATTGAAATTGAGAAAATAAAAACTAAAATTGAGAAATGTCAATTGAAATTGAGAAAATATAAATTGAAATTGAGAAACGTGAATTAAAATTGAGTAAATAGAAATTGAGAAACATAAATTGGTATAAAGAAAATATCAACTGATATTCAGAAAATATAAATTTAAATTCGGAAATGCCAATTGAACATGAGAAAATACTAATTTAAATTCAGAAACGTAAATAGAAATTGAAAAAATACAAATTGAGAAAATATAAATTGAAATTGAGAAAAAATAAATTGAAATTGAGAAAATATAAATTGAAATTGAGAAACGCAATTGGAATTGAGAAAATACAAATCGAAACTGAAAAACATGAAGCGAAATTGTGAAAGTACAAATTAAAAAACATGAATTGAAAATGAGAAAATATAAATTGAAATTGAGAAACGTACATAGATACTGAGAAAATACAAATTGAAATTGAGAAAATTCTAATTGACATAGAGAAAAGATAAATGAAAATTGAGAAATGCCAATTAAAATTGAGAAAATACAGGTTGAAACGGAGAAACGTGAATTGAAATTAAGGAATAACAAATTGAAATTAAGAAACGTAAACTAAAATTGAGAAAATACAAATCGATATTGAGGAACGACTAATTGTGTAGCCCGATACAGGTCCATAAGACAAGTTTCGAACAAGCTTTTCGTGAAATAGAGCCAGAAAAAGCCCTAAAGTCTTGGAAAGTTGATCAAAGGTAGGACGCGCTATAGGAATAGCCATAGGAATTTCAAAAAAAAGAAACTAATTTTTGATCTTTTTTTAATTTAATAATGGAACTTTAATCGGCAAGATTTTGCTTGAGTACTGATGATAAGGTTGTGGGTTAATAAAATGTTAGTTGTACAAACTATTGTTTTATCAGTTTAGACAACAGCAAAACAACAGCAAAACCAAATATACTTTCGCAAAAATGTTAATTCAAAATGAATGATTTTTGTTAGCGATGAACCTCTTATGAAGATGCGATATTTATTTAAAAAAATGTGTATGAAATCACTTCACTATTGCCTCTAAGCGGAATATATATATATATATTTTGTTAAAAAGCAATAATATTTAGAGTGTGTCATATTACGAATATTAGGAAGAGGAAATATTTCTCATATTGATTTTTATTTTGTTTTTATACCCTCTAGCCCTGTCCTCCGTCTGTTAAAAACATGAGAGCGGCCAAACGAACCTACCTAGAATTCAGAAGTTTGTTGGTGACGGGGAGAAGTTTCCCTTTAACGGATTAAAGGTACCTTAAAAAAGTAAACTTTTTTGAGCATTTGCCTAACAAATCATAATTTCTTGTAATACCTCACAAAAGGGCAAAGTCGATTAACATTTTGGCTCATGTGGCCCAAAAAACGTCCCGCTTGGTCATGACGAGCTATTAATATTCAATATATACATATTAGGGTGGAGTGAAAATATGCTTTTTTTATAATTTGAAAAAGTTAACCTCGGAAAGAGATGTAGTCTGGGGTCCTAAAGAGGGGAAAAATAAAGAAAAAAATTTAAAAAAAAATTTAGGGGTCGCGCCACTCCCTAGAAATTTTCGCTATTTTGGCGTTGATTTTAGAAAAATCCTAAAAATTAACGACTTAACTTATTCGAAATTTCAAAGTTTGAGCTTGTTCAGTGCCCAAACAAAAGTATTTGAGGCAAATATGAGGATAATCGACTAATATTTGTAGCTTTGGTGCGATTTCATTGTTCAGTCAATTTTCTGAAGAAGGGGCGATTTGACTTATTTTACTTTTTGAAATTTTTGAACAATGAGAAAAATTTTTTTAAATTTTTTCATGCCCTTATTTCATTGTTTAAGCTATTGCAAACATTTATTGACATAAAACTTTTTAGATTTTTCTAAAATCAACGCCAAAATAGCGATAATTTCCAAATTTCTAGGGAGTGGCGCGACCCCTAAAAATTTTTTTAAATTTTTTTCTTTATTTTTCCCCTCATTAGGACCCCAGACTACATCTCTTTCCGAGGTTAACTTTTTTTTTTTGAATTTCACTCCACCCTAATACATATGGCTACTGAAATGAAAGCAAATTTTACTGCGATTCCAAATAAGGAGTACATTTTGGCTCATGTTGCCCAAAAAGCGTCCCCATGGTCAAAACAAGCGATCAGTAGTCAATAAAGACACATGGGTACTCAAATGAAAACAAAATTTGAGTACCTTTGTAATGTTGGCTGGGTTAAGGGTCGAACGCATGGGCCAAAAGGGACCAAAACTTCACGTTTAAAGGCACAAAACATTTTAATTCTCTTTTTCAATATCTTAACAATTATTTACTACTTTTAACGAGTAAAGCAATTTCAAGGTCGGATGAGTCCGAGTCCTATATGATATTCCGCATCTAAGTATTTTCTATCTACTACTGTGTACAAAATTGTAAGATAATCCGATTGAAAATTCTTTAATATTGCATATAATTTTCAGCATTTATGAGGTGAAAGCCCACCGCTGATAAATTTTTTTATTAAATTTTAGCCTAGTGTTGCCATTCGTACATACTTATCAACACAACACTGCGACCCAGACCACAATAGTCTACCTTTATAAATATGTACATTAAACCTTTTACCGTTAGGGCGTATGATGAATATATATTCCTAAGCCTCAATTAAAAATCACTCATACGTCACTTGAATGTGGAAAGAAATGGTTTATAAAAATCAATTTCGATGTAGTGTATCAATTCCGTCATCAGTTCTCATCTACCTCGGTATTCATAACAATATTGTAAGATGGACAATGGTGTGTAGTATTGCAGTCAGTTTAAAATACATTGAAGTATGTATCGAAACCTGTACATACTCGTAGTACATACGAGTACATTATTATTAAATGTTTTAAACTTATAAATAATTCTGCCTGTATGTGTATTTTTAAAGCTTCCCTCCAGAAGTTGACTTTGGCAAGTTGTATAGATAAAAGTCGTTTGAAACTGAAAATGGAAGGAATCGTAACAGATAATAAAATTGTACCACTCCTTAGCTGGCGATTTTTTAAAGTAGTGACTCCGGGCACTGGTAAAAGCAAACCACTGTGCCAAACTCTTCGTTCCTGAGGACGTTCAATTTTTACTAGGAAACGGACAAAGTGTTAATCAATATGCGTTTAAAACAGACATATGATCCGAGTCATTTTATTCAAATGGTAATAAGGGGTTTAAATGTCACCAAAAGCATGGAAGGAATATTTTAACTCAACGGATTAAGAGTGATGCGTTGACAAAGACAATCGTAGTACGATGCCTAGTGTGCACAACTATCATATAAGTGAAGTCGGTTTTAAATCCAGATATGCCGACGACTTTACAAATTAGACTTTTCAAGTCTAAGTCAAGTAATAAGTCTTTTATAAGCTGCATTTATAAGCTCACTAAACAGGAGTTGATTTGATGGCAGTTCCCTAATTGTTAATGGAAGTTCGAGTGGGGAAATAAAATTATTTGACACAATTTCTTTGGAAAACTCCGTTCTCTGCCGATGTAAGAGCAGAGTGGAAAAATCTTTTCCTTACTAAAGAACCGAAAAAAAAGTTGCAGAGGAAAAAGACACTGGTCATAACACAACTGGGCTGGGCGTAGCAGCAAGAGCTTTATTAGAGACATATCGGAACGAGGAAAAACGACCTATGCGCCAAACGAAATAAAATTGCGTGAGAGTGAGGATATTAAGATATAAAGAAAAGAAATATTCTGCAAAAGACAATCCAGTACGAATCATAGATGGCAGCTCAGAATTTCAATTATATATGACCGTAGCAGTGCAGCTTTAGATTAAGTACATCTACCGATTTTATATTTAGAATACTAATTCCTCAAAAAATCCAATAAATTCCAATTGATCCGTATGATATCCGTGTCGATTATCCGCCTTTGCGAGCCCAACGATAATTTATCATGTGTATCTGACTTTTGTATCCCTGCAAAGCTAGTACGTCAATGCCAAAACCTGTGAAACACAAAGAACCGAACCGTATGATTAAGGTTGCATGTACTTCAGTTTCTATTGGTGCAACCCGAATGTTAGTTGGTCCACTGTACAAATCGGTGGAAGTGACAAAGTAGAAACTTAATGATAATGAAATGATTTTTGATTTTCAGTTTTAATATAAATATTGGCCTTGTTCTATTGGCAACTCGCTTAAAGCGATAACTTCACACTATTGTACAAAAATATGAAATTGTTATTGTTTACAGAAAACTACAGACAATTTGCGTGAAACCCCGTTTGTTTCAAATAATTAAAATGTTTATGAAGAAAGTTATTCAAGAAAAGCCTTTAGAAAGTTTAAGCGATCTCGGTACAATAATCAATTCAAACAGCTTATGATGCATAAAGCCATTCAGTTCTTGTATACAAATAAATTTCAAAAATGTTTGTAAAATTTTGAAGTTATCGGCACGCATATTGTTATCAGGATTTAAAGCTTCAATTAAAGACTTAAAAAGTCCAATAAAAAATTAGTCAAAGCTAGATACAATAGATATTCGGACACATTAATATATTTTGTCGGGTCCGCTTGGCTAACAAAGGATGATATATTTTAATTTCCTTTCCGACGATATGATTTTCGCGGAAACCCTAAGATTCCACCGTAATAATTTCTTTAAAAATAATTTTTATATTTTTTTGTTAAATTGTTTCTAAGATGCAACCGTTATTGTTTATTAGAGCGAAATAATTTTTTGTTATTGCCAATTGTTGGTTGCATTGAACATTTCTATACAAAACTATTAGCTGTAACATGCGGCTCTGGTAACCAATAATTTCAAGTGCATTCAGTTAATGTGACCGAATGGTACGTTGCCTGTACCATAATATTGATATAGCATCGAACATTGCCACAACAGGTGGTACTAGCAACCAATAATTTGATCTTTATTCGGTAACGGTAACCGAATGGTACGTTGTCTGTACCATAATATTGGCTTATCAATCATATGATGGTTCGTCCAACGGAATTTCCATCATAATTATAAACAGTTGGTGATTCGAACCGAAAGTCTTCTCGCCGAACGGAATTTGTGTTGTTCGGACCGATTTGACTGTTTCTTTGTGACTGTACAACAACTGGTTGCATCTACTAAAATTATGTTGAGACAACTCTGTTAAGCGGAAATTGAGACAGGCTAGTGCAATTTATGTTCTTTGCGGAGTTTGCCTATATCGAATCAACCTATCTCTGCCTTAAAATTAAATAAAGAATCACATTAGCTTAAAGGTGCTGAATAAGCCTTTACAAATGGTAGAGAAATGAAGCCCTTTCCCGACGGAAAAAAGCAAACACTTTTACAATGCTTATACATACTACCTGTGATCCAATAAGCAAATGGAAAATTCGTTTAAGCAACGGTTCGAACAGAAATATAAAAACTCAATGGCAGTGATCGAATTTTTATAAAAGTGATGGATATTTGCGAAAGTCAAAAAGATCTGAGGTATTTTATGGCAACAAACTCACAAGATACAATCTTGCATGTCGAATCGGTCCGAACGCCTTTCTGTGTGTCTCTCTTCTTACATGTTAAAGTTTTCAGTAGAGACAAATACATGTTTGTTTAAAACTTCAAGTCCTCTAAAACCAAGCCGATGCTTTATTTAAATCATTTTCAAAAATGTTTTTGAAGAAATCTATCAATAATTTATGCGACAAACCGTTTTAAAATATAAGTAGTTATTAAAGAGATACCTCCAGTGAGTTAAAGCAAACTCGTTTATTACTCGCTTATAGTATTTCTTCAATAGCCGTTTTTCTATAAATTTTCTAAACAAATGGTTTATGATTTTTATACAAAAGTAGTTTAAGGTTTTTGCAGCAATTTGAAGTCATCAGCTATTTGAAGTCATTTAAACGATGACGCTAAGCAACATTTAATCAATCAAGCCTTAGAAATGGTCTAGTTTTTCAAAAGAGAAAAAAACGATGGAAAATATTTGAAATAATATTTCTGCAATTTTTTTTGGTTTGCATGTATTTATCAGTTTTTTTTTAATTTATAGCAGCTTGTCTAGTTTGCAATATAGATTTGTATTAAGGTAGACATTTCGATGTGAGGGAGTGCAAATAAATATTTATACAATGGAACACCTGAGTAAATATCATGCCATTGTAGTGTTGCTGCCAAATACATTAGGCAGATAAACATACCGTTTAAACGTGATTTATTTCTGCTAATCCCAGAGAATAAGTTGTAGTTGTCGTTAATCCATACACAATGCCAAATAAAAAGTTTTGCTTTTTTTAATATTTTAAACACACAATGAATCACTTTTGCGTTGAAGACAGCAAAAACTTTAGGAATTTATTTAAAAAATTTCACTAAAAATATATGTAATTAAAATTCTCACGTGAATTTTTTAGATTTTTTTTACCCGATTCACGATTTACACATACACACAGCTGGTGTCGTATGTGTTGTTTCAAATGTTGCGGAAATCAAAGAATGCAAAATTGTCTTTGCTTTAGCGTGTAGCGTACCTAGCGCGTGTGTGTTTTCGCTTAAATTCGTTTTGTAACACACACTCTCACTCTCATACAACAGTTATTCCAAAATTATTTCGTTCTATTTTTTGTTTTTCTATTGCAATTCCTTCAAGGCGTCGGTTAACCAGAGAGTGAGTGATAGAGAAAGAGATTGCAAATAGCACGCTCTATAGTGTTATTAAATATATAAGAATATTTTCTTGAATTCACCGTTTTCTTGAGATTTTTTCTATTTGCATTTGTTTTACCGATGCGGAATTACGTTCAATATTTAAATTCTATTCGATATTTTCGGTGAAGTTTTCCAATACAATTTCTTTTCACTATTTGAGTTTAACGATCCGTCCGTACTTTAGAGACGTGCGCATTCGCCGTATTTGAACAAGCAACTACCTAATATGACACAGAAATATTTACGGCACTTCCATGATGCCCTGAACACACAACCATCGACCAGACGTAGGACGGAAATACAAGCCTTATTCTCCCGCTGTTGGCAATGAGTAGAAAAGAGACAGCTAGTGACTGTAGAAATAACAACACTTTTCATTGGCAGTTCAGGCGCGGTTTGTTAGTGTGAGTAAATGTGTATGCAATGCTTTGGTGCTTCTTTTCTTTTTTTCAAACTCCTCCTCGGATTTGGGTGCTCGACGCTCGCTTTGTCTCTCTTTTTGTTTTATTGTAAACAAACACAAACTTTAACTTCCTTCCTTTTCCTTCGTGGGTTCTTTAGTGTGGAACTCTTTTTGTGTGTGTGTTTTTTTTTTGTTTTAATTGTGCAAAGTAAAATAAAATGGTGTGACTTTAATTTCCGTTGCATACATGTAGTTGTGGTGGTTGTTGTTGTTGCCTTGCCTTCATGGGGATTTTTTGATTATTTCTTCTTGTTATTTCTAGCCTGCCTTTTTGTTTGTTTGTGTTGCATGCAAAATTTATATTTTCTTTTTGGCTAGTAATCGTTGTTGTTGTTGTGGGCTCTTTTCGTTTCTCTTTTTGCATGCAGTGTTTTGCTCGTTGCTTTTTTTCATTTTACAATTTTACATTGATGGTTTTCCTATTGTTTTGCTCCATGCAAATAAGCTGAGAAACAATGTGGTGTATGTCTGCATGCTAGTGTTGTTGTCTTTCGTTGCTCTAGCTGTTGTTGTTGTTGTGTCGAAGTTAGTTTTTTCTGCTCTGCGGTCGTATTTGGTATTTAAAGTGTCTATAAGCCGACTGCTCATTAACTAATGGATTACATTTCGAAAAATTCTCTTATGGGAACTCTCGTGAAACACATTCATTCGCTTACTCTGCCGTCCACACACACGTACATATTTATGCATTCATGTTTGTGTATGTATGTGTACCTACTCACTCGTATGATTTATTCGGAGAGTTTAATTAAAATAGACCTTGAGGAAGTAAATCATGCTGCATTAAAAAGGATGAGGGCAACATTTCCTAAAGCAACTAAAATATCGTTTTATTTTGTTGTGGGCTCTTATTTATTTAGATGGTATCCGATAAAAGCTTTTATTAATTAAGAATCTAATAAAACCATTAAAAAATGTCAAGTCAACTGATAGCAAAGGTAGCGGTAACAAGCAAAAAAATAAAGAATATGCGTTGCAAACACAAAATGTTCATAATCGTAATGGATATTCGTTTCTACCTATACATACCGCAAGATGATAAATATGATCATCGTATTAAACACACAACTAATTGATCAGTTGTGTCATTAAAACGAGGTAAAGGCATTTAGTTGCCATTTCTGGTGACAACCAATAGCTCTTCAAAAATGTTGTGGTTGTAACAAATTATTGGAGATAAAGACTACAATTTCTTAATAACTTATAACGGTTGTTCAAGGAAACATTTTCAATAACCTTTTTCATGTTTGCCTAGATCCTTTCTATGTTAAGACTCCTTCAAGAGCGTAAGCAAAAACTTTTTGTCTGATGAAAATTTTAAATTTTTTGCTGTTAAATAATTTTCTGGATGTTCAGATACTTCAGTTCCACTTACTAAAAATTACAAAGCACTTAACTAATATTCACTTGTACTGATGGAATAGTCGAGGTTATTATTCGGCTGTGGCAACGAATCAGTTTCCTGTGTGTGTTTTTTTGGGAATTCGTAATAAAATTTTATTTCGTTTGATAAACCTCATAACAAAGTATATTTTTGGCCATTTGTCCAGACCATAAGGGCCAAGGTCTTGTTTCACTTAAGAGTCAATTTAATTGAGCTTCCAATTTAGCTACACACAGAGAAGGAATCAGGTGAAAATTGGTCCGAAATACAAAAAATCAGTTGGATAGACACAATTTCTGCTGCAATCAACAACATTCCATGGTATTGATGGTTTCATGGCTTTTCAAATGTAATAATAGTATGATACTCACAGCCAGTAAATCGGTTATACCAACCGCTTTCAGTTTGGTGCTAACAGGAATCAATGCTAATACTAGTTAGGTTGCCACTGAAGTACAAGTTTGGGGTGTATTTTCTAATGTCATACCGCCGCAATATAATCAGCAAATCAATGTATAACGAAGTGCAATAAGAGACTTGTTGTGATCGGGATTCCGAAAGTACTTCCAAATTTGATCAGATCAAATGATTTTCGAACCTGCTGAAATTAAGCTTCAGTCTTTTATTTAACAATTTAGCTATCTCTTCTTTAGTAATGCTTTGGGTGTTGTTTTGTAATATTTTCCATACTTCAGGAATCAAAGCTAATACCACGAGTTTTGTATACCAACGCTCTTTCTGCCAATGCTACTCGCTGCTATAAATTATTGCCAGCTAAAACGTAAAAGCGTTTAGCTATGGCAACACTATGCTAAACGCATGTCAGACGATATATTTGTACTTATATTTTTAAATATTAAAAACAAACTAATTTTTAAATTGTATTAAAAATATTACAAGAAATAAAGTGCATCATCAAATATCAAAACGAAACGAAAACACTTTTTAATTTATTCTGAAAAAATAAATAAATCATTTGAAAAACTTTCCCGATATTCGTAATAATAAGAAACTACTTTCATAAATTCGACTTTATAATTGGAATTTTTCCATATACCATTAAAAATATTGCCTTAGATTAAAGATTGTCTTCTACACATACGCACAAAGAAAAATTCAGTTGGAAATCTACAAAATTTCTGTTAGATGAGAAGACTTTTGACTCGAATCACCAGCTCTTAATAATCATGGTGGAAATCTAGTTGGACGAACCATAAGATAATTTATACGCCAATATTATGGAACAGAAAACGTACCTTTTACATTGCTCATTACCCAAATGAAATATAATTTACTGATTGGCAAAACCGCCTGTTGTGGCAATATAATAATTCTGTATACAAATGTTCGATGCAACTTACAGTTGGTAATGACAACTAATTATTTAGTTCTAATAACCTCAAACGGGTGCCTCATAGAAACAAGTTAATTCTAAACATAAAATATAAAAAAAAATTATCAAAAGGTTTTAAGGTTTCTCTCAAGATCATATCGTCGGAAAGAAATAAAAATATATCTTCCTTAGATAACCAAGCGGATCCAAAAAAGTATATTATAAGTACCATTAGACACAATAATTTGTATTAAGCTTTGACTAATTTTTTTATTTGACCTTTTTTTGTTTTTAATTGATGCTTTAAATCATATTTTTAAACTGAAATTCAAATAGCATTTCATTATCATTAGGTTTCTACATTGTCACTTCCACCGAGATACTCAGTTCCATTTACTGAACATTTCAGTACATCAACTAACATTCGGCCGATTGAAAACAAAGTTTCCCTTTCTTGGACTAAAGGACCTCGGTAAAAAGTACACTTTGTTACGTATTTTCTTAAAAAATCATATTTTTTTGAGGACGAGTAATGTTTTAATTGGGTGCTGTTAGTTAAGACGCACTGAAGACCTCAAAAAGAGCAAATATGCTTGAGGTTTTGGCTCATGTGGACCAAAAAACGTCTTGCATGGTCAATTCAGCCGATCAATAGTCAATATGGACATATGGGTACTAAAATTAAAGCAAAGTTTGCTACGAATCTATCTATTTTAATGTTTTGGATGAGACTAGGTCCAAAAACCGATCTTTTTCCCCTTTTGGTTATAAAGTTAGGCCTGGCAGAACTAATATACAGGTTGGCGCACCACTCGTGTTACAAAAATAAATTTTACATAACCTTTTGCTTAACATAAAAAAACCCCATAACCCATAAAAAAAGTGTGGTGCAGTCGGTTCCGGTGACCGGATGGCGGGATTTCTGGATATTAGTTAGATTGGGAATTTTCGTTGGAGCTCTGCCATAACCGGGCTATAAGTGCCGTTGCTACATCTTGATAGAACCCAATGCTGTTAAATCAGAAAAAACGCCTTCAAAATCTTTAAATAGCGATCCTCATTGACTGTCACTGTTACATCGTTTTCTTCAAAGAAGTATGTCCCCACAATGCAGCTTGATGAAACTGCGCACCATACAGTAACTCGTTCTGGGTGCAGTTCTGTCTCATGAAGTATTTGTGGATTAGATTCACTCAGATTCGCGGCTATTTTGCTTGTTTATATTGCCGTTTAAATCAGACATAAAAAAACAAGCAATTAGCTGATGTTTTCTTTGGTCATTTTTGGCAAACTTCCAGCCGAATACGTAAATACAGAGGGTTAAAATTGCTTGTATTTTGGACTTTGTGTGGAAACAAGTTTAAGTCATCATGAATTGTCCTTTGTAATGACCTCTGCTAACTGCAATTTGCGCCGACAAGTTTCGAGTCGAAACGCTTAGATTTGCCTGAATTGACAATGCTACAGCCGCGATGGTGTCATAAAGCCGACAGTACGGTTCCAAATTAGGCAAACCAGCCTCATAATGGTCCATATACTCGGGAGAGTTCCGCCAAACTCGCGCCTGAACTCCCTTTGGACGGAAATGCAGGACTGCAAGCATGGCACCGCCGCACTTTCCAAATCCTCTTTTTGGTATACAAAGTATTCATTTTAATAAATTTAAATACTAACCTTTCAAGTAAAATAAAGAAAAAGCCATTTGCTCACACAGAAAAAAGTTATTATGTTTTGTTTTTATAGCACGATTCCTGTGCAACCCTATATTAAATTTTCGATATTTCGAAAATCTTCGGTAATATTTTTCAGTGGATATTTCAAAATGTAACTGACAGCACAACTTTCTGGTGCCAATAAACACAGGCTGCACAGAAAACATTAAACATCAATAAAATTATTGACTTGGCAGCACTGCCTTCTGACAGCTGCAATAACTTGACGCTTTACAACACCCAACCACTCTTTGCGAAATAAATAAGCGGAGTTTGTAAAATAAAAAAGCGTAGATGTAAGCAGGACAAAAAAAAATCTTCTAAGAAAAATAAGAGGGTTTTTTACCGTTTCAAAAAAACATGTCTAGTATTGCTGATCACAACTTTAGCGTTTAGTACAAAACGTTTGTGACCGTCAAAAGTCAAAATTTTGCACCAATCTTTGATATTAAAAAAGAAATTTCGAATTCAAAAAATGTAAATGGACTGTAGGCCGTGAGAAGTTTTGGAAATTTCACAAGCCGATACAAGAAAAACAGAATCCCTTTCCAGATTTTATTACAGTCGCATTAAATACAGGAAATTATAAAAAGTAAAACTATTTTTCTATGTAAAATAAAGTAAGTGCTCCAGTAAAAGTTCTATAACTTCTTAACCAATAGCGAACATACTCTGAAGTTTACACAACTAGCTTAAAAAAATTTAAGGAAATATGTAATATGCATTTGAAATATGTAAGGATATCCTATGCAAGAGGGTATGTATATATCCTTGAGTAAGAGGGACATTATGTCGGCCAAGGCTATGCAATTTTTTTTTCATTCTCGTAAAGAGAACATCAGTTTCTTTCAGGTGACACCTCATATGTTTATTTTTGATGCCGCATTCCCAATACATTTGACATTTAACACAGATATGTTCTCTGAAAAATGCACGTCCAGCCCAATATCGAGATATTCTAAGATTCGAACCAATCCCTACAACTTGCACAAATATTTGTCAATTTTTTATCAAAATCACAGATATTTCTTTTCAGAAGTGCAGTTTTCTTGTCGATTTTATTTATAATTAACCTATAAATACAGACTAGCATTTAGATCACGAGATAATGCCTATCAAAGTTCAGAGTTCAATAGGAACTTTTTCCAATTTGTCACTGTTAGTTGTGATGAAATTTTGTACTTTTTGCCTATTACTATAAATGCGATTTTTAAATAGACTGATTGGATATAGTGATTTTTCACGAGGTTAATTTAATCCTTGTGAGGGGAAAATTTTCAACTCTTAACCGATCTGGCCCATTTTTAAAGCAAACCATTATAGAGCATTTACACATATTTCACAAATTTCACAAATTTTAAAACGCGCATATCTCTGGGAGGGAACACTTTTGGGGCTTGGGATCGGTCTCATTCGATGCTCAGATGTTGTCCACATCAAAAAAAGAAAAAAATTAAAGTTGATTTTTTTACCCTTAGTTCACTTTCTCTATGCGCTGTCACATATGGTCACGGCAATAATAATATGTTCT
This sequence comes from Hydrotaea diabolus, assembly GCA_963513945.1. Taxonomy (NCBI): domain Eukaryota; kingdom Metazoa; phylum Arthropoda; class Insecta; order Diptera; family Muscidae; genus Hydrotaea; species Hydrotaea diabolus. The sequence continues at coordinate 5,584,872 of OY740720.1, forward strand.
TCGCAATAAAAGTATGTATGTCGAAACCATAGTATTGCTTTTTGAATTTTATTTTGACAATATTATGATTGCCGAAATATTAAGATTGTTCAAATGTAACAATAGTATTTCTGCCAATTTTAAAAATGTAAATATGGTTGTATCAACAATATAAAAATGGTTGGTGAGACAAAAGTATTGTTTTTTTAATTTTTATGTTAATAAATATATGATTACGGCAATCATACCGTAATATTGAAATTTTTCTTCATTTGAATATGCTTACAATGTTACTGTTACGGATCTAATGTAATAATAGTACTTTTTATGTGGAAATTAAATTTGTTTAAACAAACTTCTTTGGCTTAAACTGAATTATTTTAAATAAAAACGCTTACTTTAAACTGACTTGTTCTACTGTTAAATAAAACACTCCTATTATTTTGAATTAATTGTATTTTTAAATAATTTTCATAATTCATATCTATTGTTGACAACTTAACTCAATTCTAATAACTAATTTTGGAGATCATCGTATAATTGTGTGGGATCATACTATGGTTGTAGGGATCATAACATGGTAGCGTGTATATTATAATATGGTTGTGAGGATCATACTATGGTTGTGGAGAACATAGTATGGTTGAGTGTGAATCCTACTATGGTTGTAGGGATCATAGTATGGTTATGTGTGAGTCATACTATTGTTGTGAGGATCATAATATGGTTGTGGGGATCATAGTATTGTGTGAATCATACTATTGTTGTGAGGATCATAATATTGTTGTGCCACAACCATATAGCCAACAATAGTATGATGCTCTTCGAAAATTGTCACACCAAACATACTTTTTTTCTACGTGTACTTCGTATGAAGTAGAAGTCATGTAAAAACTTATCTATAAGTATAAAATGCATAAGCCCGATCAGTGACTATACGAGTACGAATTATATCTTACACAGCTAACTGATTTAGGAGAAGTTCTCTCCTGTTCCTAAATGGAGTGTTGAGGGAATTAAGCAAGTACTTAGTAAGTAAGCTTCAATAGCACGACCCTGCTCTAAATAATACGAACCAGCAGAGATGAGGCACAGTGAGCACAAACGAAACAATGGCTGCTGTAAAACCTATCGTTGAGAAAGAGCCGATGGGTCGATTTGACATCGCGCGTATTAACTGGAGCAGCGTCCATTTATTTTACGGATAACTTTACGTAATGATATAAGCCTGATGCAGAAATTAAAATCCAATAACTACAATTTTTAATTTCAATGTCATGATCCAGGGAATATTTCGGATTAGTAAAAATATTCGATTGCAATATTGATGCGTCTACCACCCATGCACACAAAGAGAAAAAATATCATTGAAAGAGAAGACTTACTGCTGCTATTCTCAAATGTATATATGACGCGCAAAATAGAAAGGGACCTAAGGTTAAAAACCAGTTTTGTTCAGGAGAGCCATTTTAAAGATTTAAATACGTGTATCTTTGGTGTACCATCACTTTCAAAAAACGCGCATATCTCTGGGAGGGAACACTTTTGGTCTCATTTGATGCTCAGATGTTGTCCACATCAAAAACAAAGTGAAAATTGATTTTTTTACCCTTAGGCCCCTTTCTCTATGCGCTGTCACATATAATCTTGGTTAAAATGCGATCCGGCATACTGCATAACAATTTATGACACCAACTGACTCAGAATTTCTTTTTATGCCTTCTCACGACAAATGCCTGTGAGGGTGGGTGAATATTACTAAATTTTTAGGTATTAGAGATTGAGAGGAATCAAATGAAGTAGTTTAAATGACGACAAAGTTTTTATTTTCGACGAATTTTTTCGAACATTTCGTGTAAATTGTGAAGAAGTTTTTTTCTTAAAAATTTCGTAATTTTTCCTTCATTTGTTTTATGAAAAGTTTCTTATTTTGTATCAAAAGTCATCGTAAAAAATTGTATTCGTCGTTTTGAGGAACATTTTTGTAGAAAGAAATATTTCATTTTATGTTGTTAAACTGTTTAGCTGGCAATTAATAGACACTACAACTGTTGATGTCACAACATTTGTTGGTGACTACTACGCAACATTAACAGCTGACTTGGCAGTAGATATTTATCGCTAAGCCATGTAAAAGTTTCTTTGTTAAATGCATTGGCATTTCGGAACTGTCTTCAAACAGTAGGTCCCAGCCAGTAAATGTAAGAATCATGCACTGCTTCCCTAGTAAGGATGAAGTTACAAGGGGTATTGAGTCATGCATAAAAGTTGGCACGTGCCTTAGTTTGCTTTCCTTCATCTAAACATTGCCAACAAATTTATGTATGCGCTTTAAAAATTCATTCTTCCTGCATTAAACACCTCAGCCGTTAGACCATTGACCAATAATTGACATTCTACGCCGCCACCTAAGACTGCTACTTGGTCGCCTATCTTTTTTAATAGAATCTTTTGGCTTCGATAGATAAAAAAGTTTTTTCTAATATCCTTATTAAATTTTCTTGGACACTGTTTGGGCCATTGATGTTAGACTTTTTAATCGATTTTTCTGGACACCTTTCTATTCCTGTACAACTCAATCGTTTTACGCTGATGCAATTCGTACTCCAATCAACAATTAAAATATAATGTAAATCAAAATAGAGTTTTGGACTGATTTGTAAAAAATGTGTGACAAGCGGAGCATTGCTGGATTACTGTAGAAGATTCTATGGCAAATTTAACAGACTAATGATCCAAATGGGCTACGAAATCAGCCAAAACTTTTAAAAGGTTTAGAAATAATAAAATTCGTGGGAAAATTTTATTGCCTTCAAATATCCGTATACGTATCCATCAACTATCTGCAGCAGCCTCAACGAAATAGACGAAAAAGAAATTAAATTAAAATGTTGTTAAACTGTGGCGGTTAAATTTAATTAACGAAAAAGTTCCTATATAAATTTCTGGCCCAGGCAACACTAAGTGTTGCCTGACGCCATCTGACATTTCCATTAGAAAGTTTGACATTTTTTAGCATAAACGTACTCAGAACATTTTGACGTAGGACCATCCTTTTTGTTGTTTACAGTGACTTGAAAAATATCAATTTGACAAAAAAAATGGAATTAATTCGTGAACATTTTCATGCAATCATTATTCACAACTTTCGACGTGGATTATCACGACAAGAGTGCATCGATGAACATAAATCTTTCTATGACGATGAAGCACCATCCTATAGCACTGTGAAACACTGGTTTTATATTCAATCGTGGCCGATGCTCGCTCAAAGACGAAGGTCGTACAAAAACGGCCGTTGTGCCAGAGAACATTGATGCAGTGCGTGAACTGATAATGCAAGATCGCCATGTGGCATACCGTGAGATAGAGGCATTCTTGGGCATTTCTTCCACCAGCATACATTTGATTTTGCATGAACACCTGGCCGTAAAAAAGGTTTGTTCTCGTTGGATCCCGCACAATTTGACAATCGCTCAAAAAAAGGCTCGTGTCGATTGGTGCAAAGAAATTTTAAAAAAATACGATCGATGTGCTTCAAAAGAAGTTTATAAGATCGTCACAGGTGGCGAATAATGGATCTATGCGTATAAGCCCAAAACATAACAGCAATCGACCGTGTGAGTCTTCGAAGACGAGCCAAATTCAACGAAACTTGTTCTTGGAAGAAGCACTTCGAAGCAAATGGTCGCCTTTTTCTTCGGCAAAACTTGTCACGTGACTGTTCCGCCTGAGCAACAAGTTTTGCTGGTCAATTTGAGTGGTACACCACAATTTATTTGCCTGAAGTCTTCGGAGAAATACGGAAAACGAACAAGAAAAGGCGAATCATTGTGCACCATGAAAATGCGAGCTCTCACACATCGGCTCAAACAAGCGCCTTTTTGACCGGCTAAAACGTCGAATTGATGGAGCCCTGACTTGGCACCCAATGACTTCTTTTTATTCCCGCACATCAAAAAAAAAGCGTGGTCAACGATTTTCTTCGCCAGAAGATGCTGTTGAAGCGTTCAAAAACCATGTTTTGGAGGTGTCTCAATCCGAGTGAAAAAAGTGCTACGACAATTGGTTTGAGCGCATGCAAAAGTGTATAAATCATGCTGGAGAATACTTTGAAAAAGAACCGGAGTCTCGGTTCTCCCTGTCTGCGCTTTCCGTGGTAGTTGTCATCCAACGTCTTTCTGGCAGGAGTGTTCATTTCCATTCGAACGACATGTCCTAGCCAGCGCAATCGCTGTATTTGGATGCGCTTAACTACATTCATGTCGGGATATAGCTCGTACAACTCACGGTTCGCTCGACGTCTATACTCTTCGTTCACGCATATGGGTCCATACATTTTCCGAAGGATCTTTCTCTCAAATACACCCAGCACAGCTTCATCCGCTTTCGCATGTACCCATGTTTCGGCTCCATATAAGAAGCACAGGTAGTATCAACGTGTTGTAAACGTAATTTTCGTCTTTCGAGAAGGGGCTCTTTTCTTAAGCTGCTGACCGCGACCAAAATAGCATGTATTAGGCAGCACGATCCTTCTTTTTATATCAGTGCTGACATCGTTCTTTTGGTTTATGGCGAATCCGAGGTATACGCAACCATCTACTAACTCTACGTTGCAACTGCCGGCCAGAACTATGTCGCCTTTCGCGGCGCTACCCTCGCAGGCGCCAGCATCATCTTCGTCTGGTTCTCATTAACTACTAGACCCATTTTTGACGACTCTATCTTAATTTTAGAAAACGCACTGGTAACATCTCTTTCAGTCCTTCCGACGATGTCAATATAGTCCGCATATGCGAGGAGAAAGCGCATATGTGCCTGTTTTATTAACTTTTGCGATTTTCAAAATTTTCTCTATAAGGATGTTGAAAAAAGTACACGATAGTTGTCACCCTGTCTGAGACCTCTTGCAGTAGTGAATGGTTCGGAGAGGTCACTTCCTATTTTTACTGAGGATTTCGTGTCACTCAGCGTCATTCTACAAATGCGTACAAGTTTTGCTGGTATACCATACGCAGACATGGCTTTAAATAGTTTTTCTCCTACCGTAGTGTCAAATGCAGCCTTATAATCGATGAAAAGGTGGTATGTTGTGGTCTGCTTCTCGTGGGTCTTATTCAGGATTTGGCGCAAGATGAAGATTTGGTCGCTTGTTGACTGAGATGATAAATATACTCGTAATCATCTTTATGTACTCACAACTTATTGATCGATCGTACCAATAAACCGTGAAAAATATGTATTCAGTGGTGGTTGTGACAACCAATAATTTTGCACACGATTTGTTGCTGTAACCAACTATTAGTGATGATAACTAAAACTTCATCATAACCAAAAACGGGTTGTTTATTTGTATTATTTTAGGTATAAAACAATTCGATTATTACTGACTTTAAACCAATCGATTAACCAATTTTTTTCCACTAAAATCCTTCATCATCTTTTTTACTTCAATTGTGTTACCAATCAGAGTTTTGCCTCTGACTAAAATTTTAATTTTTTTTCGTTAAACAAGTGTGGTATGTGGATTTTTAGATCCCAAAATTCTCTTCTGAAGGTTTCGATACTTAAATTACAGAGCACCAACTAACATTCGGTTGGACTGAGGGAATACTCGAGGTGCATGTAATCTCAATCATTCGGTTGGCAAAAAATTCTATTGCGGCAACGAACCTGTCTCTGTGTGTAGAAAAACTTCCTGCTGTAACATACACTCTTCAAAAAATTGTCGGTAAAAGTATATGTGACATCGCATAGAGAAAGAGACCTAAGGTTAAAAAAAATCAATTTTCACTTTTTTTTGATGTGGACAACATCTGAGCATCGAATGAGACCGATCCCATGCCCCAAATGTGTTCCCTTCCAGAGATATGCGCGTTTTATGAATGTGATGGTACACCAAAGATACACGTATTTAAATCTTTAAAATGACTCTCCTGAACAAAACTGTTTTTTACCCTAAGGTCCCTTTCTATTTTGCGCGCCACATATGTTGTAGAAATATTATTATTTATATAGGATAACACCAAGTTATAAGCTCTAATCTGTTTTAGAACATGAACAGCAACAGCGAACAATTTTGCTATCCATATTAATGTCTAGTTTAACGTGACTCTTGCCGTATTGACCTCAACCACGGTGGTACATAGCTCTGAGATAAGCTTAATTGTGATTCCAACGCTTCTCCAGCTATACTAGAGGTTTCAAATTAAAAGGTGTGCGCGCATTATCATTCTCTACGTGAGGTGTTCAAGACTATCTAACGCCTCCTCTGGTTATTAGGCAATTGACTTTACCTGCGATTTGGGTGTTCAGCCATAGCTTCCGCAAAACTACCCGAAGAGCCATTTCCAACAGGTCAGGCTAGAACAAGAATTAAAAGGCGGTCCTGACCACCCGCGACACCAGACAAAAGTCTCAGGTCCGAGCTAGTAGAAAGGGACTACCTCCAGTTCAAGTCCGACACGTTCTTACTGATAGCATCACTGACAACGATATGCTGCAAACTATCATAAAGCATTTAGGATAAATAGGATCAGTTGTATTTTTTATTTTTGCTGCACCATTTTTTTTGTTCACTTACGACGAAATGAACACTAGTCGTATTTTGACAACGGCAACAGTGATTATCTAACGAAACAGCCAGACAAATGGCCGCCGAGATCTTGCGACTGGACTTATTTTCTGAGGCTTCAGAGCTGAAGAACGAAACATATACTAAATGTAATGGAACATTTTGATAAGCCAGAGAAATCGTGCTACACATTTAACGGAAAGTGATCCATCTAGAGGTATTTTTTCAGAACAAAAAAAATTATAAAAATTCAAATCAAGTGTAGAATCTTAATTGGTAATTTGAAAGGACATTTTATGGCATCTATTTTTTGAAAATAATTTCGTTCAAATGTTGGCAACTGTATTATGGAAATGAGCGTTCGGTGAGAAACGGAAAGATCCGCTGATTTCGACCAAAAATTTGTTCAGTGATGAGGCCCATTTCTGGCTCAACGGAAATTAGCGTGTCATTTACGCCATACCGGTCGATATGCTCGAACGAGTCATCCAAAATTGGACCCTCAGAATGGAAACCCTGAGACGTAGTTGCGGCCAACATTTGAAGAAAATTATATTCAAAAAAGAAATGCCATAAAATGTCCTTTCAAATTACAAATAAAGATTCCACACTTGATTTGAATTTTTTTTTGTTTTGAAAAAATAACTCTAAATGTACCACCCACTTCTATTCTATTCAAATTTGGCGTTTCTGCACACTGCTAGAATTCCTTATTTCTACAACAATACTGCTCAATTCGTTTGAAAACTCGGTCTTTTTGACCAGACCACAAAAAATCTACAGACACCTGCGGTATTACTTTTGATAGTAGGAACGCTAACGGATGAAATTTACGGAAATACTTTTTTCAATGTATATTATATACCACCGACGTGGTGCAATGTTAAGCGTACATCAATCACTATAGCAAAAGCTAAAAAGGTTCATCTAAAATATTTCAGCGGCGGGTTACCACCTCGTAAATGCTGGCGACTATTAGAGTATGATTTCTGTAGTCATGTAAACACTTCTCTAGAAAACGCATTAGTCATTCGGAACCCGTGTAAAAGTTTATCGCGTTCAGTAAGAGTTTATTATATGAATTACATCGTGCTTAGCTCACGGATTTGAGATAAGTTTTCCATTTCTTCTATAATTGAATTTTGAGGAAGTAATTAGTACAAAATTATTTACCTTTGAAAATTCGTATACGCATACTTATTATCACCATATAAGACTGATCACGATTGTATTTGTATTTTATTTAAGTAGAAAATAGGTTTTTATTGATTGAAAAAAATATATATTTCAGACAATTTGTTAATTTCTTCTTAAATGGCTTTTAAATAAATCAGCCTTAAGAGTTCCGAATACTCTACGATTTCGCTTAGAAGGATTGCGGAATTGTTGTTAAACAACTGCGATCAATGATTCAAAATTATAAATGCTTTACGCGTTAAGTAACTCGTTTCCAGAAGCAAAAAACAATAAAGGAAATTAAAGGAATAAACTAAATAAAATAATTATTAATGATAATAAAATTTCTAAACAAAATGGGAACTACAAACGTCATACACACATAAAAAGAATCATGGATCCGGAGTAAAATTTTTAGCTTAGAGCTTTTTTGTGTATGTAATGTTAAGATCAAAATTGTTTAAGGCGTCAATCTCTTGGGATCGCGTGGGAACATTGAAGTCTTTCTAATGTTGTCGAGGCCCAAGTACAACATAACAACACGTTCTAAACCGATGCCACCGCCAGCATGTGGTGGACAACCGAAACGGAACGATTCGATGTAGGCAGCAATTTTACTGGTATCTAAAACAGACATAAATTTCAAATAAGCGAACATCGTCCAATCATTAAATTTTGTTTTGTATATATTCCATACCTATACCATGATGTTTCGCTCTTTCCGTTAAAAATTCGGGATCGTGAATACGTTGGGCTCCAGACAAAATTTCCTCACCTCTCATAAACATATCGTATGAATTCGAATACATCGGATTGTTAGGATCGGGCATGGTGTAGAACGGCCTTATAGCCAAGGGAAATTTATCAAGAATATAAAAATCGGTATCGTATTTTGCTTTAACCAAACGACCCAACAGCTTTTCATTTGGCGTAGATAGATCTTCTTCGTCGCCAGTTTCTACGCCGGCTTCGCGTAACATGGCCACACCCTCAGCGAATTGTAAAATTAATGGAGGCTCCAAAAACTTAAACGGCTCCACCTTGTATTGCTGCCCGACAGCTTCAATTTCACGACTGTATCGATCGCGTAAACCTTTGAAAATAGCCGTAAACGTATTGCCGATTGTATGCAGAACTTCATGATAATGATATTTAAATGACATTTCCAAATCGAGGCCCACGAACTCAGTCAAATGTCTATGGGTGTTGGAGTCTTCGGCACGGAATACGGCGCCCACGGTGAACACCTTGTCAAAATCTGCCGCAATTGCCATTTGCTTATACAGTTGGGGGGATTGGGCCAAGTAAGCCGAGTCTAAAAATTAATATTTGTATTATAACTTCGAATTGCATAATTATAATGTCTGCAATTACCTTTGAAATAGCTGACGGTGAAGACATTTGCTCCTCCCTCACTGGCTGCCGATATGATTTTGGGCGTATGAATTTCAGTGAAGCCCTTGTCAGTCAGAATATCACGGAATAAGCGACAAACACCGGCTTCCAAGCGGAAAATGGCTTGATTGGCTGGAGTTCTCAAATCCAATACACGGTTATCCAAACGGGTATCTTGATTTACGCGAATGTTAAGACCTTCGGTGTCGTCGGAGTTGTCTGGCCTGGAAGCGTCTTCTATTTGCAATGGCAGTTGAGCCTTAGCTTGCGATATGACAAACAGTTGTTGTATGGACAACTCAAGATTTTGTTCGGTGCAAGATTCGATTTTATTCGGACCACCAACTGCAACAGCTTCAATATCAATTATACTTTCTTTGTGCAAACTACACAAAAACAAACAAAAACAAATTCAGTAAGTTCGAGGAATAGAACTAAGCCTGACAGCACTTACTTTCCGGCAAATTTGACCATTTGTTTGGAAACGTTATCACCAACTGCCACAATACATTGGACAGTACTGCTTTGTTGACGTAGAATCAAAAAACATTGCTTGCCCTTAGCTCTGGACGTGTGCACGCGTCCTCTAACCCATACAGGCTGCTTGCCAACATATTCGCTTAGATTAGGCACCGACACGAAGTTACGTTCATCATGTTTTTCCTTCGAGTTGATAATATCGGAAATGCCGTAGCGGCCGGTTGAACAATCTTCTGCGGAGTCTGCATTGTCATTATCAGACTTTCCAGCTGCTGCCTTATGCTCAGCTTTCTTTAAAACGCAAATGAACGTTTGTTGTAATTATGGAGAAAGGTACCACCTTTTGTCAGCCATACTTACTTTTGCGGCTTTCAAAGCTTCCTTGGCCTGTTTCTTGGCGGCCTTTTTGGATGTCCCCTCCGCTTCGCCACCGTTCGAATTAGGTGCTTGCGTGGCTGTTTCGTTTTCGGTCACCATAGTGATAAGACAACTTTACCTGTTGAAACAAAGAACGAGCATTTAAAATTGTATTTTAACTTTAAAACCACAATGAAGGCACTAAAAGTCCACAACAATGTTAATTGCAGTTCTGCAATTATAAACTCGCCGAGGTGACAGACAGAGAGAGCGTTCATTGATAAGAAAACAATCTTAGCCGACAAGAGAGAAAGATAAGAAATTTCTCTCATTTACGTGGCTGGCTTAGAAATCGATTGCATCATGTGAAAATACTTTTTTGTATTAAAAACATTTAAATTTGAATGAAATTATTGATTTACAGCCAGATTAATCAAGGAATTGACTTCCGGCTCTAGTTATCACGTAAAATTCCAAATACTCTTTAGAGTTCTGACCGTCAGCCGAACACATGTGTTCCAATTTTCTTTCTGTCACATCACTCTTTTTTACTTGTTTGCTTTTTTAAACCATACAACTAAATATAGAACTTTTATGTGAATTTACCTTTTTGCTAACTGAGGTTTTTTTCTATTTGTATATTTTAAATTCCCCCAAAAGAAGTTCAATTTGCAGCAAAGATGAATAATATGCGAGAAAGTGATTGGTAAATTAGTTTCGATTTTAGTAGAAAAACAATTATGTTTTGAAAATCGACTAATTTCAAACGATTTTCCATGTGGTTGAGCAAAGACGATAAATTGAAGAAGATAAGTGATATTCTTCTTTTTTGCAATATGGTACAAAAGCCCCACTCAGTCACGCACAAATTCTCCGTTTATTTGTCCACTTTCGTTTGTACACAATTACAAAAACGCTATATGTGACGCGCAAAATAGAAAGGGACCTAAGGTTAAAAACCAGTTTTGTTCAGGAGAGCCATTTTAATGATTAGGTCCCTTTCTATTTGCGCTTAGAATCGTCGACTTCACTTTCATAAAACGCGCATATCTCTGGGAGGGAACACTTTTGGGGTATGGGATCGGTCTCATTCAATGCTCAGATGTTGTCCACATCAAAAAAAAAGTGAAAAGTTGATGAAAAGTTTTGTTCAGAAGAGCCATTTTAAAGATTAGGTCCCTTTCTATTTGCGCTTAGAATCGTCGACTTCACTTTCATAAAACGCGCATATCTCTGGGATGGAACACTTTTGGGGCATGGGATCGGTCTCATTCGATGCTCAGATGTTGTTCACATCAAAAAAAGAAACAAAAAAATGAAAATTGATTTTTTTACCCTACGGTCCTTTTCTCTATGCGCTGTCACATATGGACTAAATTCTCACATCCCAAAATGTTTGTATTCTTCGCCCATCTTTTTTATATGTTGTCTTTGGTGGAGTGATCCGAAATCGAGTTTTGCTTACAGTTTTAAATAATTTGTAATAAAACACAAGGACGATAAATTGCACAAGATGGGCGATGTGCTTCTTCTTTGCAAAAGTGTAGAAAAACACTCTTCAGTGACGCACAAATACTTGTGGTTTATTTTTCCACATTCGTTTGTACACAATCACAAGAACGCTAGAAGTCCAAATGAAAACACAAGAACATAGAAAACATTAAATTCACACACTATAAACACAAAAAATGATTTTTACTAATCTTCTGTCTTAGATTTCTCGCTAAAGCTCATTTCGCCCATCTTGTACAATTTATTTTCTTTGGTTGAGTGGTCCAAAATCGAGTTTATGCTTATAGTATTAGATATTTTGTAATAAAATATATGTAAGTAACGTCAATCATTTTTTTTTGTTAAAAAATTATACGTAAATTAAATATTATTTGTTTGTCCTAAAAACACAAGACAAATGACAATCAATTATCAATGTACAGAAAAGTAAGTTTTTGATCAGTTCGACGCCTTTGATTTATTTTGAATAAGCTGTAAAAAAATAAGATTATTAAAAATGTGCTAAATCTTGCGTTTTTAGTTTTGTGCAAAAATTGACAAAACTATTCTAAAAAAATAGCTGGCTCATGTAACATTGTCCGTTTTTTTTCGTCCCGTATATCCTTAATGCCATACAAATTCTTAACGAAAATGGTACACCGAACTCGTATGACGTTAAAGATAACTTATATAACAATGTTACCAAATTTAAAACAAAAATGATGACGCTTCTCCATTTTAAAAATCTAAAATCGGCTTATTAAATCCGCCCTTATTGTTGGCTGAGGCATTGTTAAAAGTAATAAGATTGTGAACAAATGTTTTAAAACTTAATATTTTGTGTCTGTAATAAACTATTTGTTTGTTTTTAAAATACTTCGGTAGTTAAATTGGCAAAACTGTAATAGTTAAGTAATTTTTGTTAACAAAAACTGTCAATTTTAATCATGTTTATAAAAAAAAGTCCTGCTGTTCTCGATCAGTAAAAAAGAGAATATTAATATTTTACAGGGATTAACAGGCTCGAGACACTTTGCATTTACAATTTAATAGAAGACAACTTTTTTACAAAAAAGAAAAGTGACTTGATTTGCGGGGCTGCATGCTGTTTTTATCGCGATTTCGGGTTTGTGGCAACCTTCCTCAGAAAGCTTCGCAGTAATTGTTCGTAGGAAAACTGAACTCTTTATGACCAGTTTCTCACCTTTCAAGTTTATTTCACACAATTTCCCACGAAAATACAATTCACCTTTACCACCTTTACAGAGACTACACATTCAGAGCTATCCCTAGAATTCCTTTTATAAGCGTGTTGTAAAAAGAGTTTGGGTGGCGTTAAACTGTTTTGCCGTGTAGTGCATTAACATACATATGTTTTGCTCGTTTGTTGGTTTCGGCACTTTGCTTTAACACATGCAGATGTAGAGGTCTGGAGTCGGTTAATCCCGGTTAATGTGTTAAACCAAAAGACCGAAATAAACAAGCGAGCTAAACATAAGGAAATATAACTATATTTAGTACTTGGCCTGGATAGCTTTCAAGTATTGAAGAACAACATATGTAAATATAAATGAAAAATAAGATGTCTCCAAGTGCCAAAATCTATAAAAAAAAAATCCAGCGGCCGTTTAAAAACAACCTTGCCGCTGGCGTCGATAATCCACTAAAAGTTTAAACTCTGATTTATAGCCGAAACGGCTAGTTCCGGTCAAAGTTTGAAGCAAATGCTGAATTACCCGTGTTTCTGATCGGCGGCGGTGACTTGATTTTTTTTAAAGATTTGGGGTTTGTATGCTATCTTCTTTATATTTTTCGTCGGTTATAAAAACCCCTCCACAGACAAAGTCATTTTTAGAATGGCACATGCCTGCTGTTTTTCACCGAAAATTTTAATCGTTATTATTGCCGTCAGTTTTACATTTGCTAGTGCATATTGATGGATGGTTGAACAACAGTTAGATGGCAATCCCGATTAAATTACTAATGTAGTTTAAGTCTTACTTATATATAACTAATTAACAACACTATTCAATTTCAATGTGAACATACTTTTAATTTCTTATAAAACACATACAAAATCAACATGCTGCGATTTAGTACCAATCGACTGCAAATTACCTTTTTCATACCAGTTTAAATGGCCCGTTTCTCATCCCTGATACGGTTGCCATATTCGTAGTCGTCACGCTCTTGTTTTGTTGAGTGCCCTTAGTTTAGTACGTCTATTATTTTACTCAGATTTGGATGTTGTTTTGCTCTAGTCGTTTCTAAAAACCACTAATAAGCTGAAACCAGAAAGGGAATACACCGCAAACTTATTAAAGTAATTAAGCAAGAAGTGCTAATTGTTAAAAAGGTAATCAAACAATCGGTGCAAAATCACATTTAAAACATAGGGTAAATGAAAGCCAAGCTGAACTTTTTGCCTTTGCATTCCATTTTGCAATTTCTAAATGGTGATGAAAATCTGCTTAATATGAACCCGATACCGTCCGCTTTTAAATGAGTCACCACAGTAAAAAAATCATTGAATGGATGTGTTGTTATTGTTATAGTTCTAAAGTTAGGATTTGCCGAAATGCGAAAGTGGAGGCGGTTGGGTGGAGTAGTTCGGAACACGAGGAAGTCTCATTATTTACTTTATTTCGCACGGAAATGAGAAATGACGACATCAATTGGCCTTTTGGCCCAAGAAGACGCCGCACATACATCGTTATGCATCGAGAAGTGTGTTGCCTTGACTTTTGATGTAGGAGCGGAAGGAGGTTTTATTGTCCATTCATTGTGTATAAAGCAATGAAATGAAAGGGAAAGTTCTTGTTAGGTTTCATTGTTTCCTTGATGTTTTTATCGATTTTTTTACTCTGCTCCAAACTCATTTCTCCTTGATGGTTAGTTTTGCTAAGTGCTCTATGTTTGCTTATCTTATCTTCGAGAATGCTATATAAATCAATCTATAGGCAATATCGTAATACATTTTGAGGTCTCATGTGTGTATATTATGATGGATTTGTTTCTGTTGTCATCTGTGGTCACAGTAATACGTTCGTAGTTGTCTCAATGAATGCATTCATTCATATTTGCGGCAATATAATCGGGGTTAACGACATTGTTTAGTCAAAAAGTTAATCGGATTAATTTGACCTATTTGTTATATCAGCTGCCCAAGTTTAAAATATTATTTTTGACAATATTGTCTTTCTTTTCAGGTACTTGTGACACAGTTTGAACTTCAAAGAATTGAGACATAGTATCATCATAGTCGTTGTACATCATGGCTGGTGAGTTCTCCTTTAAAGACCGTATTAATATTTTTTTGTGTGTGTTTCGAAAATTATTGCAGCTTCATTTTGAATAAAAGAACAAAAGGCCAATAACAGAAGATTTTCAAAATTCAGTAGCGAAGCAGTTTTCTTCCGACTGTATATTTTCTAGTACAAAGCAAAATGTCTTGGCAAGGCGGGGCTTATTATCAAGGTTTTTTTCTTTTTCTACATATTCTGCCTTAGTACTTCCCTTCTTTTATCTAGTATGCTAATAAAAATAGCCTGTAGTTCAGTCTTATTGTGCATGCTATCCATCACTAACATTTTGGTACACATTTTTAACTGAAATATAGATTAAATTATAAAATGTTAAATGTACATAAAATGTTAAATGTACACATAATCTTAATTTCAGTTTCGAAAATTTGGTTGTGGATCCTTTCCGCTAGTAGTACTATACGAAGGAATTTGTTTCTAATGTAGCATTGGTTAAACTAAATTTTCACTAAAAAATCTAAAAAATTCCGAAACTGAAATTCAACACATACAACAACATTATCAACACATTTATTACCTATTTCATGCGCTAACAAAAGACACAATTTGCAAATCATTAACAACCTTTGGAACTTTAATATCCCTTTGAATTTGTTTTATAGATTTTTAAGTCTGCATTACTTTTATAATGTCACTGCACGTAAAAGGTTTTAAAAAAAAACATGAAATTAAACGACTCTTAACAAAATAGACTCACAGGTTTTAAAAATTGCTTTTACTAGGTACTAAGGCGATGTCTTAT
Source organism: Hydrotaea diabolus (assembly GCA_963513945.1). NCBI lineage: Eukaryota > Metazoa > Arthropoda > Insecta > Diptera > Muscidae > Hydrotaea > Hydrotaea diabolus. The sequence goes on from OY740720.1 coordinate 5,600,389, forward strand.
AAACCCAAAGATAATAATATCGTTGGGTTTTGTCTTGAATTCAGTAAGATTATGAATGAAGGGAAAACAAGGGAGTTATATTTTCTTACACTCTGTTCGTTCAAATCATAAACTGTTTGGGAGTCATCTTGAAAGATAGGCTGTTTCGAGTTGAGTAACATAAGTTTACCATTCGGCTACTTTACAAAACTAACATGGTTTTAGCTTTTTCAATGAACTATTCCATGCTCTAATTATGTCAAATATCCTGTATTGTTTAAAACAAGAGGTAACTTCTCTTAAATCAGTGAGTTGTGCACGATATAATTCTTGTACTCAGTGACTGGGACCTACAGTTTTACGCTGGCTCCAAACATCAAATGCATTTGATAGAGAAGTTTTTACATGGCTTAGAGATAAATCTCTTACTCGAAAATTCTCCGACACTTACGAGGTGGAAACCTGCCGCTGAAAATTTTTTATATGTTCTAACCCGGGGTTGAACCTGGGTTAACTGCCGTGCACACATCCATTAAACCTCGGCACCCCACATCTAAACTATTCAGAATAATATGAACATGGTCAAATTGGGGTTTAATAGAGTTATGCGTACTAAAGGGTGATCCAACTAATACGCACGTAAAGAAAACAAAAAGTTTTCAGAGAATTATCTTAATATCTCTCATATGATAGAAAGATCTATGACAATTATATGTGAATAAAAATATTGGCTAAATGCTCGCCATACCCTCTGTGTCATACCTCCATCCGATGATCGATATTTTCAATGACACTGAGACATAATGAATGTTCAATGTCGTTAATGTGCTAAATTATCTTATCCTTTAGCTTTCAAACTGTTCTTGGCTTATGGACGTACGCTTTTTTTAATATCATAAAAGAAAGAAGTCCGACGTTGTCAAATCGCATGATCGTGGCGGCCAATTAACTTCGCCACGACGTGAGATCACCCGGCCATTCAATTTCTCGCGGAAAAAGCCGTTGTTTCGTTCGCTTGTTGGCAAGTACCACCATGCTGTCGGAATCACATATCGTGCAGGTCCACATCCTCAATTTCTAGCCATAATAAGTCCTTTATCATCTCGCGATAAAAACACCATTCCCGGAAACTGCTTGGCTGTCCTCATTTTCGAAGTAGTACGGCCCGATAACAGAACGAACTGGACTAGTATGCACAGGAGTTTTCACATTTCCAACAGACCCGGTTTGCTGAAGTTGAGCACTATTCTCCCGGTTGTGGACACACTTGGTCAATTATGCTGACCAAAAAAATCACAAAGTGCATTTTGATTTAAACGTCCATTTTCGTAAAGGGCTTCAACAATCTTAACGCGCTGTACTGTGCACCTTTCCATGGTTAAATTTGTTATACACTGAAACAAAGAAATGTCAAATTCAGTTGGGCAAAAAACTTGACGTTAAGGTTTGACTCACAATTAACATCGTGAATTATGTTTGGACCACCCTTAAATACTACGCTTTCGATCATCTATCGCCCATTGTTATAGACTTTTTAGGAACTTCTTTTGTTGATTTTGTCAACGTTCTTGTTCTTTTTATTTTATTAGATACACAAATTTCAATCTCCTTATCCTTGCAAAATCATTTGTATTCTGTAATTCTACTTTTAAAAAGCAAATAATTCCTAATAAACTTCCTTAATTAACATCCCTTTTGAACAAGTTCTCTTCAGTAAGAGTAACCCGTTCATACAACGCCTAGCCCGGCTGTTTAAAAGCTTTAAACGTTACTCCAAATATTTTGCGAAGAAATGTGGTGTAACTTAATATTTTGATTCGAACCTTTCTTGCATTTCAACTTGCCACTTACTCACATAAATATATTGCTTGTGAAATTAAGGATAACGACTATTTATTCTTATTTATTTAGTCTTATTGCAGTATATTATTTTTTGTTACCTAATTGAGCTTTTATATGCCAATGGGATATGGATTATTAGATTAATAAACGAAAAAAACTAAATGGCATATGTCCCAAAAGGTCTCCAGCATTGTTGATTTAAAATTAACTATATGTGACGCGCAAAATAGAAAGGGACCTAAGGGTAAAAACCAGTTTTGTTCAGGAGAGCCATTTTAAAGATTTAATTAAATACGTGTATCTTTGGTGTACCATCACTTTCATAAAACGCGCATATATCTGGAAGGGAGCACTTTTGGCGCATGGGATCGGTCTCATTCGATGCTCAGATGTTGTCCACATCAAAAAAAAATTGAAAATTGATTTTTTTTTTACTCTTAGGTCCCTTTTTCTATGAGGTTTGAATATATTCTCATATACATCCTTAGACCAAGTGACAGGGATTTCTCACAGTTCGCCATTAATGCAGAACTGTTGGCGGCATTACGAGCTAAACTGCCACTGAAAAATATCTAACATTCTCACCCAGGTTTTTCCGAGGTTTCTTACACACCACGGAAGACTTTCTTTAAAAGTTCCTACTGAAAATTTGGTTAAATCATTTTCTTTATTGCTATAGGGCGATCCATCTAGAGGTATTTTTTCAGAACAAAAAAAATATAAAAAATCAAATCAAGCGTGGAAAACTTAATGGTAATTTGAAAGGACATTTTATGGCATTTATTTTTTGAATATAATTTCCGCAACTACGCCTCTGGGTTTCCATTCTGAGGGTCCAATTTTGGATGACCCGTTTGAGCATTTCGACCGGTATGGCTTTAATGACACGCGTAATGTTGGCTTCCAAAACCTGAATCGTAGCTGGTTTGCCAGCAACGATTTTGCGCAACCCCTAAGAAAAATGTCTAAAGGTGTGATATCACTCGATCTAAAACGTAAAATTAGCTGCTTTCGAACTGATCTCTCAATAGATCCATTGTTTGAGCAGCTGTATGGCAAGTGACACCGTCCTGTTGAAACCAAATGTCGCCAAGATTATTGGCATCAATTGCAGGTAGCAAAAAGTCAGATAGCATTGCGCGATAGCGAGCACCATTCATGGTTACGTTCCGGCTATCACCATTTTTGAAAAATATGCACCGATGATTCCACCAGCTAATAAACCGCACCAAACCGTGGTTTTCTCTGGGTATAATGGCACCTCTTGAAATGGCACCTCTTGAAATGTGGCAATTTTGTTTATTGACTTTGCCGTTGAACCAGAAATGGGCCTCATCACTGAACAAAAATTTGGTCGAAAACAGTGGATCTTCCCGATTCTCACCGAATGCTCATTTCTATAATACAGTTGTCAACATTTGAAGGAAATTATTTTCAAAAAATAAATGCCATAAAATGCCCTTTCAAATTACCAATAAATATTCCACACTTGATTTGAATTTTTATATTTTTTTTGTTCTGAAAAAATACCTCTAGATGGATCACCCATTATAAAGAAATGGATTTAATAATATAGATAGAGTAAAGTGTATTATTAGTTCTACTTTTCGTTAAAGATTTTTGTGTAGTATAAAATAGACACTAAAACTTAAAGCGAAAATGATAATAAATAAAGCATGAAAGGTACATTTTTCTAAATAAGCCGTATGCTCAAAACGAGTTTTGACTTAATATCATTTGTAAAAAAACATGAAAAATTATTTAATTCTCAACTTCTCGTTAAGGAGCTCACTTCTAAAATTAGTGACCTATGCGTAATGTAATTCCCGGACCTACTGCTAATGCAATTAACAGAAAAGCTTCAACATGGCTTAGAGATTATTCTAATACACATAAAGCCTAAATGTACTAGGTGAAGATGGGTTAAGGGTGATCTTTTTTGAAGATATCAAATGCGTTAAAAACTTTTTTATATGGAAGCTGGAACGGGAACTTGTGGTAAACATGCATTTTTTATAATTTGTAAGACATGACTTAAAAAACGATTTCGTCCATTTACGATCGAGCTTGGTTCGTTTAACCGCTATTGGATTTTCCACAGACACATGGACTGACAGACATGGCTAGATCGTCTTAGAATATAACTGTCAATATTTCGTACTGCTTTAAATGAAATATCTATCCCACGACAGTCGGTTCTATGTACCGGATTGACCCGAAGAAGCAATCTTCGGCCAAGTGCTGTCAACCCGACACTACGTGTTCCGCTTCAACAACAACAATTTTAATATACCACCCACCCTTTGGTGGAGAGTATAAAAAAGGTCTCTTCATGACGATAGCATTTAGATATGATTTTGGGCATATGGACGATTATGAGCGCCTTAAAAATTACGAAGTCTTCTATTAATGATGACTGAACTGCGAAGTAAATTTGACAGCGTTGTTGAAGCGTGAATCTGTTTATGATGATTTGCCAGAGCACCTTCTGACATTTATGATCAATAATAAAAGTCGAAAAGTGAACGCAGTATGATGGATTTGTTTGATAGTTAAGCCTTTCGTTAGTTTTATCTTAGCAAATGAATACACCCTCTATTTCAAAATACTATCATACTAGACAAAAGCAACATGAATGTGAAGTATGTGTTTATGTATTTCTCTTTCGAATCTCGTCGAGAAACATTTAATACTATTTTGTATAATTCGAAAACGCCATGACGCACATTTTCCCCATTTGAATTTTAAAATAAATATTTGTGTGCTGTGTGCTACCTATTTCCTACAATAGTCTCACAGTCCCCACTCCCGGCTAGTAAAATCCATTGATAATAGTTATTATGTACTCATAATTAGAATAGTGACACAAGTACCATGGATTATTAACGAAATTCGTTTTCTTAGAAAAAACAAATTATTCTCAAACACAAACTAAAAGGAAAAGGAATAGAAAAGGAAAAATAACGTTTAAAATTTTGAAGTGAAGTACTTTTTAATGGTAATAACAGCAGTCTGTTTTAAATAAAGGCCAAAGACAAAAGCTACATTTCTGTTTTTATTTGCAAACATTTTTAAATCAATACATACAGAAACATGTGTATTAGAGTAGGTGGGAGTACCCACACCAACTTTTTAATTTCAGCCATACACCCTCTAGTTTTAATGATTAGTTTAAGAGACAGAACTTTCTGACATAACCTACATTGACCATTATTAGTAAATCACACTTTTTAATATTTAATTAAGGTGTGACAACATACAATATCTATAAGTTCAGACGAACACACTGTAGTTTTAATTATTGTTAAGTATTGTTTTGACAAAAGCTGTATTTTCATTCTGTTTTCGATTTTTTGTTCTAACCGACCACAAGTTCCAGTTTTAACTTTGATATTTCTGTTGGTACTGATATTTTTGGAAATGTAACGATATTTTTAACTTGTGGCAATCTTTTGTACTTATTGAGGATATCTCCACAGGGAATAAGCTTTATTCTATATGTGGGGAAATCCCTAATTACAAGGCATACTTTGAAATTTATGGCTAAGACAATATTCGTTATTTCGCACACATAGTAGTGTAGGTTATCATAATGTCGTTCCTGACCATCCCTAGACTTTCAATACTCGTTTTCAAGTTGAAATACTCATATATCTTGGTGGTAGTGTTAGATCAAGTTATCGTAACTGTACTAATATGCAAAAAATATAAGAAGTTTTTTTGGTTCTCTTTATTTGTTTGGGTTGTTATTATTTTTTGTTTTGTTAAGTGATTAAATAAATAAATGACATATTATATCATAGGATGTCCCCGCCCGCTTCTATCATCACAAGAAGTTTGTATAACAGTGGGCGATTAAACTTGGGATATTCACTGGAGGCCGTCAGCTAGCGGTATAGTTATTTCATGTGCCTTTTTGCCCTAACAAGACTTGGAATTTCAAAGCCCCTGCTAATTTTTATGACTTTCTATTAACAAAAAATGTCCCAACATGTATGTGACTAAGATGATCGTGTTCTGTGTCCACTCATTTAGCTTAAGTCCGTTTGCAGAACGATCCAATTGTTATATCCTTTGGGAAAAAACGGTAATACAAGTTGAAACGTCTAGTTTGTAGGTCAATAATATTTTCGTATTGTATTAAAAATTTCACACGTTTGTTTGTCATAATATTTGTCGACGCTTTATCAGTACTCGTACAACAAAAATAACTCATTTGAATGATAATTCCCAAGTACTTCGTTTACATCCCCACAAATACCAGAATTACCAGAATTGTTTATTTATCATGCCTGCGTTATAGATTCATATTCATATACTAAATGTTTATTCCAAATTCATATACATATACAGACCATGGCATAATACAGGCATACGAAAAGAAACCAAAGTAGAAACAGGTGGTATTTTTATTTTTTAAAAATGTTTACTTCTTCGAAACGACGACTTTTTTTAAAGGCAAGTAGTAGAACAGTGGTACAAAAACATACAGGCAAATGCGTTTTTGGAATAAAGAAATTTATGAGAAGACTTAAAATGACAGCCATACATAAAACCTGAATGATTCTTGCTGTAGGGGCGAACATAGTGCCGAGTTGACAGTCCTTGGCCGAAGAATTGACTCTTTGGGTCAATCCAGCTGTCGTAGGATATAATTCGTCACCTTAATGGGGGTCTACTCGTATTTATTTATTTATTTAGATATATTTTACAAATAAATTTATAAAATACATATTTTCAGAGGCGCGGGGTTACAGAGACAATATGCGCCCGCCGTAGCAAATTTGGCAGAATTAATATTAAAATATATTATCTTAAACTGATTTATCAAGATATGTATAATCAATCTGATTTATATGATGAACTCTAGTCTAGACTTCATTGATATTGTGGATATTAAGATTGGTAGTGCAGTCCAATATATTTTTAAGAGGTTCATCCAGTTTAGAATGAACACATTCAGTCAGGATATGGTGGTGGTCTATTTAAAAATAAATGTATACATTAAACAATATATCACCGCCGTGGTGTGATGGGAGTGTGCACGACTATCATGCCAGTAAACCCAGGTTCAAATCCGGGTAATAACATCTAACAATTTTCAGCGGTGTTATTTCACCTTGTAAATGACGACGACTACGAGTAAGAGATATCATCTCTCTAAGCCATGTAAAAATGTCTCTATAAAAAGCATTAGCCGGTGATAAACTGTAGCTCACGGATTTGAAAGAAGTTTTCCCTTGTTCCTTAATGGGTTGTGTTGGGAATTAAGTAATAGATCACTACACTTAGGCTTAAAGATTATGACATGTTAGTAATATTAAAATATAAGAAAGAGTGTCTCTTAACTTGTAATACCCTCTGTCGAAGGATATTATTCTGTCTGCAAGACTTACTTAAGAAATATTGATTGCTGATCTTATGTAAATTATTTTAAAAATCTCACTGACAAATCACTTGGAACAAGTGGGACAATCATTGACTTTGCACCGGGTTTTCACAGCGCAATTTCCCAAATTCTGTTGACCAAATGAAGGAAAATATAAAAACTAAAACTTATCCAAAAACTAATTTTCAAGTTGAGTGTGGAATTGTAGTCGTTTTTTATATGACAAGCGAAAAATCTGCTTAAAACCCCAAAAGCAATCGTTTTACATCTTTATAAAAAAAACCATACGTTTTTTTATTTTCTGAAAATGGTTTGAATATACGATACGAAAATTGTTTTTTTTTTGGAAATTAAAAAAAAAAATGTGCAGAAGATTCTCCAAGAGGGTTTGCTTGTGCCTGCTGAAGTCCGCTTAAAGCATTTACTTCAATAACGTTTTTTTTTATGAATTAGTATTTTCCAAAATTAACGATTTTTAAAAAGTATCTTTTTTAAGAGAAATATTGTAATTGCAAACAGATTTTTTTAGTTAAGCACAATAACACTTCTGATATGATATGGTCGGCCTTTTCCACTCTACTATGTAAATTTTATTTGGTCCTTTGACTTGACGTTTTGGTTATTTCATCCATGGAATGCAATAATTTTAATGAGCGTAACGACGTTTATGTGAGGATATAGTTTTTACGATACGTTGACAAATTGGCTAACGTATATATTCCAAAGGATCTTTTCTTTTAAAAAATATTCACGTTTCATAATGGTTTTCGAAGCTTAAAGCGAAAAATATCTTAACGATCACGACAACTGTTTCTATGCACCGCATCGATCCAAAGCAGCAATTTTTCGCCCAAGGGCTGTCACCCCGACACCATGTGACATTGCAACAACAACGATTTCAAAGGTTATTTTAATATTTAGTCTAAAGCTAGGGTTCAAACAAATAAATATCTTAACATTAAGATATGAGTAATTAATGTCGCTCTACTTAAATGAAATTGTTTTAGCACTTCAAATATGCACTTGTATTTATGATTTTTCGAAAATTGTATTTTAGACGCATGTCATCCAGTATAAAACCCACATCGATGTATATTTGTCATGAGGCACCCTAATATGCATCCAAAACTTGTCTCTTCATTTTCATCCAACACTGTACAATACATACGCAAATGCGTACACCACTTTCCAATGGTGTATGTGTCAATAAAAAAGTGATATTTTTTTGTTATCTGTACGATAACGAAGTTCTGCTTCCACAACTTTGACTGGAAATTAAAGAATTCGTTTTTTGTGTACTCGTATGATGATTAACCTAACCAACCAGTAGTTTGTCAATTTAGAATAGTCTTTGCAGATATAGAAATCTAAAGTAGCCTAAAGCGTTTTTAGAGTTTGACAATTTAGAATCATGTACCAATCAGTTCCGACTAGTGAAGGAAAGTATAATGTAATTAATATAAGTGTTGTACATCCAATGTAGTGCTAATCACCCTGTAATCTGGTTGAATAGTTTCTTAGATGCATGAAACGAGTATAAGACCACAACATACTCTATAATAATGTTTATTAATTCCGGTTTGCAGATCCAAATCAACAATATTACCCACCACCCGGCGGATATCCACCACCAGGCGGTTATCCACCACCGGGTGGCTATCCACCACAGGGCGGCTTCCCACCACCGGGTGGTTACCCGCCGCAGGGAGGATATGGCGGGGCCCCGGGTGGATATCCGCCAGGAGGCTTTGTACCCCAACCTGGCTTTATTCAGCCGCCTCCAGATGCTAACGATTATGGCGGCTATGAAGATCCCGAGGCCCCGAAGAATTTTTCCTTCGATGACCAAAGCGTTCGCAAAGGCTTCATCCGCAAAGTCTATATAATTTTAATGGTATGTATTGATTGTCATGCTTGTGCTTAGAACAAAAACTAGATTCCCTGACTAACTGGAAAATAAAAGAAAATGTCTTTCCAACTTGTTTCCCAGAAAATCGTTAGTCAGCGAATGAATTGTCAATTACCTTTTAATATTAATTTGTGCTTAAACCATTTACAGGGACAACTGTTGGTTACTTTTGGGTTTGTCGCTCTCTTTGCATTGCATAAAGGTACTAAGGAATTTGCTATGCGTAATCCAGCCCTGTTTTGGGTTGCCTTGGCTATTCTCTTAGTGACAATGATCTCAATGGCTTGCTGTGAGGGTGTACGTCGTAAAACTCCCATGAATTTTATATTCCTTGGTCTATTTACGTTAGCGGAATCATTTTTACTGGGGTTGTCTGCAAGTCGATATGCTCCGACGGAGGTCAGTATTTCAGCAATATCTCGTATATATCATAATTATTATTGTATGGCTTCATTGTTCACAGATTCTCATGGCCGTTGGTATTACCGCAGCAGTTTGTTTAGCTTTGACACTTTTCGCTTTCCAAACAAAATACGATTTTACCATGTGCGGTGGTGTCCTGCTAGTTTGCATGGTCGTGTTTGTCATCTTTGGTATTGTGGCCATATTCTTACCAGGCAAGATAATGACACTGGTTTATTCATCGATCGGAGCACTGCTTTTCTCCATTTATTTGGTATACGATACGCAGCTAATGATGGGAGGCAATCATAAGTACTCCATTAGTCCCGAAGAATATATATTTGCCGCCTTGAATCTATATCTGGATGTGATCAACATCTTCATGTACATTTTAGCCATTATTGGGGCATCGAGGGACTAGAATGGAAAAGATTGATGGAGAAAGGTACAAACAAAACTCAACCTATACCACTAACAATAATAACACAATTAAAACAAACCCCAGAAACTTCACGTTGCTTGATAATAATGTAAAAAAAAGAAACCAATCAAATCCAATTAAATTGATGAACATGAATTTACTTGTTTGTTTGTATGTATGTGTGGAGGTTTGCCAAATTAAATTTCAAAATAGATGGTCTTAAAACACCTCCAATCCAAAGATTGATTTCAGTAACTTGTAATCGTTTGCACATATGCATACTAACATTATACATATATGTTAATACTAGTATTTACGAAGGCATAAATACGTTGAAAGGATTTCCGAAACCATCTCCTTCCTTCCTTTTATGGTTACTGTACGAGTGTAAGATATTTAAGGTTTATTTACCTACCAATCGGCGTTGTTAATTTAAACTGATCGTTCATATATAACCGGAATATGGATTTTTTGAACATTTATATTTATTCTATCTTGTTATTATTATAATTTTTTGTATGTAAATTTAATATGTATTTTTTTTTTGTTCTTTTTGTTTTGTTTTTATTCTTATCCTATTTGTTATGCGCATTGTATTTCTATTCATCTTATACCAAAAATTAAAACCCTTTCAGTAGATTTACAATTAACTTATTAAACATGAATTTATCTTAAACAAGATCTTTATTGTTGCTTCAATGTTACATCAAACATGGTATATTTTTAAATGAATTACTTGTTTTTCTTTGAAAAAGGCTAAAATACACTTGAAATATTGAAAATAATTAATGCATGTGAAATAAAATTGGCCATAAGTTATGTCTTCAATAACAAAGAAGCGTTTAAAAATACTTTTAAACTTTTCCTTGGAATCGATAAAAAGAAAAATGCATACCTTAACGTGTACTTATTATTGGGCACAGCATGAAGTAAGGTAATGTTTATTCAAGAAATTAAAAGCCCGATGTTCAGTTTGTCTGATCAAAAATAAATCGTAGAAATCTTCGATGAAATGTTTATCACACATTTCATGATAAAATGGCGTATTCATATCCCTCGGATTTGACTATCTTAGTACGATATTCAATGCATACGGTGAAATTTTGTTTCACTTTGGGTAAGTTTTTATTTTATTTTACTGAAGAAAAGTGAAATAATCAGGAATGCTGCAGAATCTAAAACGGAATTGCTCATTTATCGGAGTTAAAAAGCAATTTCGATTTGAATAAAAGTTTATCTTGAAACTGAAATGTTTAAGCCATGTTTTAAACCAATTATAAAAAATTAATTATTGACATAACACAGCAATCAATTCATTGATTGGCCAAGAAGTTGTATTAACACAAAAAACGGTAAAAAAATTTATTGTTTAATTGAAGGTCAGTTGGAAACGATTCCAGTGCGTGTCTTACAGCAGAAACTATACCGATACAATTTGCTAGTCCATTTTGAAAAATCCCTCAGTTGATTTTAAATATATATATATATATATATATATGTGACCCGGTCTACGAAAAGGGACCTTCGGTGTGAAAATATCATTTTTCACTTTTTTGGCGATTCGGATAGACTAAAGTGTGCTCTTTCTAATGGCGCAAAGCAGAAGTTTCCAACTCGTAAAGAAGTTTGTCAAAGAACGAAACTAACCTCTTCATCTACACTCATTTCACATGACTTGTTTATCTTTAACAGCTGTTTTCTCGAAAACTTGTTTTTACACCGAAGGTCCCTTTTCGTAGACCGGGTCACATATATATATATACATGTATGCGTAGTGTTTAAGTTGTAAAATGTGCATACATTTTTTTTAATAAATTCATGAAGTTATTAAAGAGTTTACGTTTAGGACATATAAGTACATCATTTTATTTTTGATTTGACTACTAACGTCGTCACTACAGACATAGGTAATTTGAAAATGTAGACATCAACTAATTCTATTAACTATGGCTTAGCGGTATTTCACTTATGAAATAGTTGAAAGTTAAGTTGTATCCAACTTAGAAATTTGTTTGCTGTAACGTAATTGATTTTGGAATTCTTCCCATTGGTATTTGTATTGTCAGCCCTAACCCATATGGGCATTTCCGAACTGGAGTGGCGTTACTTTTACACGAAAAATGCGACATGTTTTTTTATATTTATGTAAGAATTGAACTTGGCGCTACCTAAACACATTTGAAATTTAATATAAATTTACTATTTAAGGTACCAATGGTTTTATTGTTATAATTTAACTCTATTAACCTTTGTTTAAATTTAAAATTTCACTTCATTTGCGACGGTCAGCGTAGAGATAATGACAAATGTTTTTTCTTATAAAGTGACGTTACTTTAAAATGTCCCCAAAACCAAATCAAAATTTTACCGTTAACTGATATTCGTTAGCTTTTATCCATTTATTTTATAATTATTTGTTATTGTAGCAAAGTTTTGCTATAAAAGTTCAATTGAGCAACTACTTGTAAAGAGAAGATTCTCTTAGAAATTAACCAAACTGACCAAAACGGGAACGTTTTTGGCCCCATATCTCGGCATTGCGACTAAGTAAAGCTCTGCTCTATTTTATTTAAATAATTTTAAGTATTTCTCTTTAATAATATATATGTATAAAAACAAACAATAACTAAACTTTTTATTTTTGGGCCACGGTGGACATTTCCCTGAAAACGCCTATACTAAAATTGTTAAACCTGTTTTTGTCGGGAATTTGTCTTTCAACAGAAAGGATTCCTTAAGATAAAAGCAGTATTATAAGTAACGACTATTTGACATTTACCAGAAAGTTTTATTTATAAGGTGTGCGACAGTGACATACATGATGCAGGAGTACTACACTTAAAATAAAAATCAATAGAAAACACTAAATATGCTGGCCGTAACAGTTGTATCGAATTGTTTCTGTCAATAACATCTGATTCTATGACATCAAATTTCAATAACTATTGAATTCACGCATGAAACCAATAATATCGTTTTCTGTTGTCTGTTTTAATTCCTATTCAAGCAGCAATCATATGCCACAGCCCCTAATAGGTTTGGACATCCCAAAGTTTACTACTTAATGTGGTGTTTTGGGATCAGCTTGGGTAATGAAGACTATAGCAAAGCAACATTTTTAACAAAAAGTGCCAATTATGTTCGAGTCTAAAGGAAAAGTGCTACAAATCTAGTTTAGGTACAGTTATAATAAATAAATTATTGTAGTGTATTGAGTACATCATTTAAACAAGATGAATGAAAAAGATGGCGACGACCCATATTTACCGATTACGGAACATCAAAGTTTGGTGGTCAAGATTATTTCATATAGAATTGCAGCCGGTTTTTGATGCTTTAACTTAATGCCACTTTTTAAGCCATTGACGGGAAATATTTGAGTTTTATTTTGGGAGTTTTATTCAATTTTATTTCTAATTTTGGTTCTCATTTAAAAGCTTATTATTAAAAGCCTTACAATTGGGGTATTTATACAAATTGTCAATCCATTTTTTTATGACCTCAAGCGCCTCGCAATAGGTAAAAATCGATTTGTCGTAGAATTGGTATTATTATAGTCTTTTGAATGATATTGTCCAAATCCGATAAGAATTAAGAAAGATACAACTACAACAAAGATATTTATTTATATTTATTATAATTTTAAAAACAAAAATTTACAGAAAACTACCTTATAGCCTTTAAACCCAAAAATTAACATCTGCGCCGTTTTAAGTTGAATTGACTTCAGAGTTAGCCTGTCATCAGCATCATTAGTGAATGTGTTACCATTTCACAGTGAATGTGCTACCTTTTATAGCGGCATAGCGGGAATAAACTGACTTGCGAGTTAACAAATTATTCAAATTTAGGACAAAAATGATTGCTTCTGGCTACCAAATAATGGTGAGGCATAAGGCCGATCAGAGGCGCTCGTTGGAAGATGTTTGGGACCATGTATTCCCACCGAGTGCTCCAAAGAAAAAAACAGTGACTGAAATATCCGGCCATCAGTTTACGGGCACAACTGAACTCCTATTTCACATTATGGCGCGGGCAGTTCTACCTGAGTCCCACGGAGGTAAATCCAGTGATGTGATCTTTATTGATTTGAACCATAAGCATGAAGTTGGCGAATTTGAAAAGTGTCTTCAGCATGTTATGACACGTTTAGACACTTTAAATCCACAAAACATCGAACGTACGTCAGTTGTACGCAACTGTTTGAAGTCTGTAATAAGTATGTCATGTTATTGCTCGGAACAATTTGACTTGGCCCTTGGGGAGCTGGAAGATTTATTGTGGGATCATGAGAATGTCTCCTTGATAGCCATCGATGGACTGGATGCTTTCTATTGGGAAGACTGTTATGGGCGTCTTCAGCGTATGTCGACACATTATAAGAAACTTATTCAACGTTTGAAGCTGCTTTGCCGGGAGCACAACATTTGTTGCGTCTATACGGTGGATTCCAACTATTTGCGGTCGAAAGTTAAAGGCAAGGTTAGTGAGATTTATTCGTTAGCGGATTACCAGTTGAAACTTACAACGAAGGATGGTGAGTTTCTGTTTTTAAATGATAAACCATTTTCTTTTGATGGTCCTTCATTGACGACCGGCGAGTAGTTAAAAGAAATAAACATATCTAGAAAAAATGAATCTGCATTTAAATTTTGTAAAATTTATCGCATTACATATGTGCACATTTCCCTCAGCATCACAAATATCTTTCAAATCAGAAGGCTTAAAGTCGCCGCCATGGTTTTGAGGTTTTGAGATGGAGTCTTATTTTTAAATTAAAGCTACGTTTTTTTTTCCAGAAATTCAAGACAATATACATATGTATCTTGATTTTCTATTAGATTTATTGAACCACACAGCAACCTGCTGAAGAATCTGAATATGACATTATTTTCTTGATTTGGAATAATTAAAGGCGTAGACCAATAGGCGGGATCCATTGGCCTTTGCGCCTAAAAATCGTTTCCTAATATTCGAGGCCTTACGGGTATCCTGAAACGGTGAAATATTCTCACATATCCAAATACAGACCCATATTTAAGATTTGGATCAATTTAGGAGTGGAATGAAACATACAGGCTCAAGGGATCCAAAAATCGACCATCACAAATCAGGATATCACACTTATTTTCCGATTAGAAGAAATTGAAGGTCTAAGGTCCCTCGGGCGCTGAAAAATGTTCTTTCGAACATTGACATATGGGTTCGTAGGAGCTCAAAAATCGGCCACCGTCATTTTTTAATATTCGATTTTAATATTCGACTAATTTTAAGCCATTGATTCATAGGACCTACGAACATGAACCTATGTGAACTCTGAAACAGTGAAATTTTGAATTTTACGATTTGGCAGAACTAGAGGTTTAACATAAAGGTCCTAGTGCCCAGGTGTATTCAATTCAAATTTCACATTGAAAGTAACACTTAGTGGGCCGTTAACAACGAAGAAATATGAAAAAAAATGTTTCAGGAAAGAGTACTTCAAGAACCTCTGCCGAAAGACATAGTTTAAATAGGAATCATTTCACAAACACACTGGAAAGTGGTTCTAAATTTGGACCACTCT
Source organism: Hydrotaea diabolus (assembly GCA_963513945.1). Taxonomy (NCBI): domain Eukaryota; kingdom Metazoa; phylum Arthropoda; class Insecta; order Diptera; family Muscidae; genus Hydrotaea; species Hydrotaea diabolus. The sequence goes on from OY740720.1 coordinate 5,615,897, forward strand.
TACAACAAATGACTTCTCATATAGACCGTAGCATTGCGTGGTACAAACAGTTGCGGATTTCTTATGGATATTTCGAAATTAATTCCTTTTTATTTCAAAACAAAGCTATTCCATTCTGATGTATTTAAAGCTAAATACTTAAACTCACTTCAGCTTCAATCTATACTTGCTGCTTCCGGCTGCAATGATCTTCTCCATGTGTGTTGCAGGCACACTACTTCCTCTACTCCCTTGCGGGTTCCACTCTAGTGCCTGTCTGGCAATATCTTCTCTTGGCTATCTTAGAGTATGGGCTATATTTCAAATATTTTATATTACATTTGGCCAGGATATACTCATAATTCTTCTCGAGCACTCAATTATGAAGATTTGCAGTGCCTTTAGCTCATTCACGCTACGTTTCATGCCTCACAACCGTAATGAGTGACAGACTTTACGTTCGAGTTAAAAGCCGCAGTTTCGTCTGTCTAGAGATAAATCTAGAGTGCCACCCATTATCTAATGATCCAAACCCACCACGTCCTTTGTTAATTCGGTGTAATATATCATTATTAGTTCCTTCTTTGTCATTTCCGACGCTGAAAGAACTGGCAGACTTGTTCCTTGATAGCGAAGTTTGCTTTAGCTGGAAATAAACCATATGAGCATGATTCTGAGTGAGATCAAGCAGGCTTCGTTGCAACCCCCAATGAAATTGCTATTTACGTTGTTCTTTATTACGCCCAAAATGATAAAATTCTAAAATGGTTTAGTTGTCCATTCAACTGAGTGATCAATACACTATATATCTGGTCGAAAGACCCACAATCAACCGAAACATTTTCTTCGAACTCGCGTCGGTGTCAGCTGGTAATAGTTCTAGATGTATATTGGACATGGCCATATGCTTTGATCTTTCGTAAGCTCTTGATTGATTTTAAAATTTTATTTCTGTTGGGACATTGTTTGTCCATACCTTCCGTGACGTTGCGGTTGCTACAGCCGTACTGTTGCTGGCGACATAACTGTAAGCATTTTGGGGTAGTCTTCCGTCTAAGTTTAAAGTTGCTCCCATTTCGATGTGTTGTTAATGATTATAAAGCCTATACTTACATAAGGCACCCTTAAATGGTGGAGAGGACAGGAATGGGCAGACGGATAAAACCAAGATTCGGTGGAAAAAAGATATTACAATTCTTAGAATTACGAACAGCATGCTTGAGATCGAAGTACTAGGATGAAGTTTCTTAACCAAAAACCACATGTTGAACTGTGAAATCAAGTATGTATGAAAGTTAAAGCATTTTTAAGAAATCACCAGAACATGAAACATGCAACTTCAATAAAAAATAAAAAATGTGTACCATAAGCATTCTAGAAAATCAAATTCAAGGGGACTACAAAAACATTTATTATTTTTATTTATTTGAAATGTGCACAATATAGCGTCATAAAGAAAAAAGAAGACTCTTCTCTCGATCACTCGGGGAAAAGGAGCACTTTGTCCGACTACATCATACATTACAATGTTAATTATTAAACTCTGCGACTTGTTATTTCCGATTTGCAAATACTACACACCATTCGGGGACGATTGTTGCAATCAAATGGTGTATTTTTACATCTGTCCACATTTCTCTTCGGTGGTGCACTCTCACAACAGTTGGAAAAAAAGCTTAAGGGAATGGACTCACTCTCCTCAATTGTCTGTGGTAAGTTTTTGTCTTTTGTTTCGGGTAGAAATAGGCTTATAACACCGCCGCCTATCAAAAGGCTACCCATGATGATCAAAGGTAAGACCAACATTTGCTGGCCCATATGGTTTATAATGGGTATCACAATGGGTCCAATCATTGCAATAACCGAACTAAAACTCATTCCCAGACCTCGTACAACGGTTGGGTAAATTTCGGATGCCAACAAAGGTAAAACCACGAACGCCGAAGAAATTCCCATTTTTCCAATGCAGTACAAAATCAGCATAAAATTCGCATCGTCACTATAAACCGATGTTGTGACACATGCAATGCCCCCCAATAACATGGATATACACAATATGGTACGCCTGCCGCAATAACTCAGCCCCGGCCATAGCAGAACGTATGTGGGCAGTTCCACCACGCCAGCTAAAAAGAAATTCCATATTTCATCCCCTCCCAAGGCCGGAGCATAATAACTTAAACCTACGTACACACTGGTGTTGGCAAACCATATCAACGTTATGATCATAGTTTTGCGGCACATATTTTTCGTTCTAAACAGATCTAAAATTCCATGAGACGTTGACGTGCTCTCAGGTCCTCGAGAGCTTTGATAACGCCTTTCCACCAAGCTAACAAAATTTGGAACGACCGTTATACCATTAACTCTGGCCATTGTTTTTAGTATCTTCGCCGCTCTCCGCGGTTGATTAATAGCCATTAGCCACCTTGGCGATTCGGGCAAAACGAAAAAACACGAGAACAACAAAAGCAGCGGCAACGAAACGGACAATGTTAAATATCTCCAATCGCGCACGACAAACACAATGCCAGCTAACAAAACCAAACCGCAGGAGTAAGCAATGTTGGAGACAATCGTGCAAAATACTCGTTTCTCTGGTCCAACCATTTCAATTGCTGTAAATACAAATAAAAAGGTCATTCAGAAAATTTCCGAAAAAACTACAAGAGAAAAATCAATACGTACCCAAAACGTATGGACTAGCCAAGATAGCTGGAACCGTCAAGCCAACCACAAAGCGCAGACCTAGCCAAACATCGAAGTTCCAGGCGAAGGCACTTGCAGCGCAGGCAGCAATTTCCAGTAGAAGATAAGCATAAAAACTTGGTCGCCTGCCCCACATGTCTTGTAAGTAACCAAAAACATAATTGCCCACCAGACCTCCAACTCCGAATATGACCAGGGCCAGGGTAACCAGGTAGCTTTTATCACATACCAAGTTCCACTAAGTAACAAGAAGAGTTAGGTCACTCGTTTGATATTCACAAAGGCGGATAAACTTTAGAAGATGACTCCAAACAGAGCGATAGTTGTGTGCCCTTACCTCGGTTACAACAGTCGTCGGGTATTGAGTACGATCATAGTGCCAACCATATTGGCAAGGCATTAATCTTGACCCTCGGGGACTGCCAATGTGCCACACTTTATCTCTTTGTAGCTCCAATGGGGTACGGTACTCCAAATAGCGTACAATGTCCGAATAATTCCTCACGTACATTTCGCACTGAGAATAGTCCTGGTTTTTAACCGGGATACTTAAATTCATCACTAATTCCGTGTAGTCCTGGACCCAGGGTTCCAGTTCCGGTGTGCGACACCAATGTTTGGGAGTCGCTGCAATAAACAATTGACTAAACTATGTTGGTTTATTTCCAGCTTAAAGGGCCACATATTGACTGACACAAATAGTTGCTCACCTATAGGCGTGAAAGGCACATGGCAGGGCAGCTGGCAGGAGGACTGCACAGATGATTATCTTCTGGTATAGCCCAAAGGACCCAACTTCGTTAAGTACTTCATCAAAATCCATGTTGGGTTTGTTTGGCTAATACGAAATGTCCAGTCCAAAGCACAATACAGCAACAAACCAACTAAATTCAATTCAATTTCATTTGATTTTGATTCTAGCGAGTTTGTGCAAATTTCGAATTTGGATGACAAAAACAGTCTTCGTTAATTGAAACCAAAGGAAATCTGCCCAAGTTATGCTGCTTCTCGTACAAGTGTGTATTTGGCCCGACTGTGATTTGCTACAAAATGTTCAATTGGTCATAATTACATTACGGGGTACAAGTGTTTAATTAATTGCCTACCACTGGTTCTGAAGGTCTCCACAACGCGACACAATGGGATACAATGAGGGATGACAATAAACAAATTACGAGTATTTCCAATGGAAATTTAGATTTGTCTTCTATGCACAAACATAATTCAAATTAAAGCCTAGACAGTGCATCTCATTCAGTGTCGGTTTGTTGGAAGTAAAAGAGCAACGAATTTTCAAAATCCATTTGAAAAATATGTGTACGTACATTTATTTCTATCAACGTATAGTCTACCAGAGCTAAGATCGCAATCGAACATTTAATACAGAGTATTGGAATCGAAGTGTAACGTTTGGAGTCTGGAGAAAATACACTTAAGCAGCGAAGTACATTAAGACCGGATTAAGATTATCCAGGACCGAAACTTACTTTAGCCGGCTCCAGCGCCTTTGTTTGTTCTTGATATGCTCCATAAACGATTAAAAAGCACAGCGGTCTAAGGCATGGTTCCTACAGTTTCCATTACCAAAAATTTGTGCATCTTTCACCACTTGATCCCTTCACCGGATTCTCGGTCTTCAGATAAAACTGTTTGGAGTCATCTTCTAAAGTCGTAGTTATCGCCTACAAAAAATTTTTAACATTTATGGTCTAGTACAGAAAATCGTGTAAAACTATTCTATAATTAATAGCATTGTATGACTTAACGGTCGTGTTTGATTTGGACTTAAAACAGTTTAATATAAGTCTATATAAGTATAATCGAACTAACGTCAAATAAAAGCTTTTGTACTAATAATTTGTCCCGTTTTTTAAAAATATTTTATTTCTGGAAAAAGTGGTTTGAGTAAAACTTTTGGCGATCTTTAACATGCTCGCGTCTTACTTGTCTTATGCGCTTTGGTTATTGAAAATATTCATGATGTATCAGACGTAAAGCAGTTGTATTGTACAATTTTTATTTGTAAAAATAAATTTATTCATCAAAAATCGCTAAATGGGTTCGTTGCAGTGTGCTTACTTTTTTCTCATATATCTAAATTTTTAAATCAAACTAAAGTGGATTCGTATATCCAAAAATGTTGAAATAAATAAGGAACCTATATGGTTTTTAATATCGACTAGCAGATCCGGCAAACGTTGTTTTGCCCATAAATTTTATTTTCACTGAAAGTCTGGTTTCGTTGCAAAGTCGTGGTGGACTGATATTTCGAAGAAGAATGACAGGAGCACTGAACCGAAATAAAAATATTATTCAAATAACTTTAACTTAGAATTTATTCACCAAACCATCTTACCAAATTTTGTTCCAATCCCATGACAGCTGGTTCTATGGACCGGATTGACCCGAAGAGTTACTCTTCGGACAAGGGCCGTCACCTCGGCACACGGTTGCCGCAACAACAACGAAATTTCGTTCAAATACGAGTACCGTTAACAGGAGCAGAAATAATGGATTTTTTATTTGTGATTTGTATGGGAGGTACCACGCCCACTCAGCCGATTTCATGCAAATTACACATAAACCATCTACAGACCATCCCTAACGTACCTTAAAATGTTGTACCAATTGTCAGCCTTCTACCTCAGTTTTATCACGCCTCCTCCTGCCACTGTCCAAAATTTCGACTTTTCTTTTTTCCTAAACCCTCGCGCAGTAATTATGAGCACACCCTCAGAAGGAGGTATCCAGTTTGCCCCAAGTCGTTTCCACGTTTTAAGCGGTGTAACAAACCACATTTCATTTTTATATATAGGGTGATCCATCAGAGGTATTTTTTCAAAATAAAAAAAATATACTTAAATTCAAATCAAGTGTGAAATATTTATTGTTCATACGAAAGGACATTTTATGCCATTTATTTTTTGAATATAAATTCCTTTAAATGTTGGCAAATGTAATATGGAATTGAGCGTTCGGCGAAAAATAAGAAGATCCGCTGTTTTCGACTAAAATTGTGTTTAGTGATGAGGCCCATTTCTGGCGCAACGGCAACGTTAATAAACAAAATTGCAGCATTTGGGCTGAAGAGCAACCAGAAGAGGTTCAAGACGTACCATTATATCGAGAGAAAACCACGGTTTGGTGCGTTTATAAGCTGGTGGATTCATCGGTGCATATTTTTTCAAAAATGATGATGGCCGGAACGTAACCATGAATGGTGTTCGCTATCGCTATTGAAGCCCGTAATCTTGAGGACATTTTGTTTCAACAAGACGGTGCCACTTGCCATGCAGCTGGTCAAACAATGGATCTAGTGAGAGGTAATTTCGAAGCGCATCTAATTTCACATTTTGGACCGGTGAATTTGCCGCTGATCGTGTGATATCACACTTTTAGACTTTTTTTGGAGCTTCGGAAAGTCCAAAGTCTATGCTGACAAACCAGCTATGATTCAGGGCTTGGAAGCCAACATTACGCGTGTCATTCACGCCATACCGGTCGAAATGCTAGATTGAGTAATCCAAAATTGCACCCTCAGAATTGACACCCTGAGGCGCAGTTGCGGCCAACATTTGAAGGAAATTATATTCAAAAAATAAATGGGATAAAATTTCCTTCAATTGAATAAAAAATATTCCACACTTGATTTGAATTTTTTATTTTGAAAAAAAAATACCTCTAGATGGATCACCCTATATATAGCTTTGGAATTATTGACTGGAGTTTTGGACATTGGCTAAATTGGCTAAAAATCTGTTATAAAATTTTTAAACAAAGATTTAAGCTACGAATTAATGGCAAATTCGTAGCTTAAATCTTGTAAAAAAGCTAAAGTCGGTCGTGGCCGACTATATTTTATCCTGCATATGTGGATGTGCAGAAAAGCCAATTGAAAGCAGATTATTGTATCCCTTAGCTTGGCTCTAAGTTTAACCAGATTTTATAAGTAATGTCACACTGAAATTTGCTTGAAACTTTACTATTTTCTAATACCCATCAACGTTTAAATAAGCCCAAATTAAATTGTATGTAAAGTCTATAAAATAGTTAAGTCAGTTGTGATCAAAAGATGCCGTTTTTTGCGTATAAAACATCCTGCTCTACTAAACTAATAACAAGTATTATCGTCGTTAAGTTCTGCCCGGTCGATTATTATAAACCATATAGGATCTCCGATCAATAATTTGTGTTGCTGCAAACGGAAGGCAAATTTATTGTACCATCCTTCGGTAAAGGGTATAAAAACAAGTGGATAAAAAAAGTTCGGCTGTGCGGACGGATATATACCCTTCACCATGGATTAGGTCAATATGAAAATGTCGTAAAGGGGCTTGGCACCGGTCTCTTTTCTACTATCGTCATATCGGACGTGACACCGTTCACTTTTCCTACAGGATGTATTTCGACCCATGCCAATATACTATTTTCCAAATTAAATTGTCATATCTCTATTAGTTCATGAGATATTGTCTTTTTTAAGTTCAGGGTTGTGTGGGCGGTGCCACGCTATCTTGTCTTATTTTACCATAAAATAGTCTTATAATTTCCAAGTCTTTGATTAGATTCCGATTCATTCTAGTCCGTGTGAGGAGAATTTTGTTACCTAGATTCAGTATTGCGACCTTTAGTTTGCTTTTCACAGACAGAAGGACATGGCTAGATAATCTTAGAATTTTACGACAATTCACAATATACAGTAGACGCTCACAATTCGTATTGACAATTCGGAAATTAGAACCAAAAGTTCTAATTTCCGAACTTTTTTGTTATTTTTTCTGTTTCTTTTTCTGAAACAGATCATCAAAGAGCAAAAACAAAAAATATATTTCGTTTTTGTTTGTTTTTTTTAGATATAGATTGTATTTTGGATTGAAAGGAAAGAAAGGATAAAAATCAATACAAAAACAAACTATGATAAGATACACTGCCACCGCCTTTCAGCAGTTGGATAATAAACATTTTCCTTTACTTCAATAATTTATTTCAAGTTTGAAACATTTATGTGATACAATTTGACTGAATTTAAGTTTTCGCTTTTCATAATAAAATACTCAAAATTGGATAAAAATAGCGTATTCGCCTTATTTTTGTGAAAATAGAAAAACGTCCAGAAATTAGAACTTTTCGGAAATTAGAACCACTCGAAAAACACAGTGGTTCTAATTTCCGAGCGTCTACTGTACTCGTATATACTTTTGAGGGTCTCCGACCAGTATTTCGATGCGTTGCAAACGGAATGACAAAATGAATATACCCTTAATCCTATGATGCAGGGTATAACAATTTAACAAACAACAAATCATTTCTAATTGTGAAAAAATGTACACGTTTTCAACGTTTCAAATGACTAATAACAATTCCGGTTTTGCTATCGAGTCTCAGCTACCAAGGCTTAACAAAAAACACCATTAGTAATACACCATTTCCCATAGAAATAGAGAAAATTTAAATTAAAATTGAGAATTGATATTGAGGAAATACAAATTGAGATTAAGAATTTTATATTGAAGAACAAATTTTACATTTGCATCTAAGCATTGTCAGAGAGCATCTAACAATTTGTCAGCGGCGGGTTTATTAAGAAATTTATATTGAAGAACAAATTTTACCTTTGCGTGGTAGATTCAAATACGTGCAAGAGCATCTAACAATTAGTCAGCGGCGGGTTTCTACTTCATAAATGCTGACGACTTTACTAGTAAGAGATTTATTTCTTAGCCATCTAAAAACTTTTCTAAAAAATATAATAGCTGTTCTGAGCCAGCGTTAAACAGTAGTGGCCGGTCTGTATGTATAGGGTGATCCATCTAGAGGTATTTTTTAAAACAAAAAAACAATATAAAAATTTAAATCAAGTGTGGTAATTACCTACATATATTGGTAAATTGAAAGGACGTTTTATGGCATTTATTTTTTGAAAATAATTTCCTTTAAATGTTGGCCGCAAATACGCCTCAGGGTTTCCATTCTGAGGGTCAAATTTTGGATGACTCGTTCGAGCATTTCGACCGGTATGGCTTTAATGACACGCGTAATGTAGGCTTCCAAAACCTGAATCGTAGCTGGATTGCCAGCATAGACTTCGAACTTACGTAACCCCAGAGAAAAATATCTAAAGGTGTGATATCACTCGATCTAGGCGACCAACTTACCTGTCCCAAACGTGAAATTAGCTGCTTTTCGAAATGACCTCTCTATAGATCCATTGTTTGAGCAGCTGTATGGCAAGTGGCACCGTCCTGTTGAAAAGAAGATTACGGTCTTCAATTTCAGTTAGCATAAATATCGATATCTTGGCGCGATAGCGAACACCATTCACGGTTACGTTCCGGTCATCATAATTTTTGAAAAAATATGCACCGATGATTCCACCAGCTTATAAACCGCACCATACCGTGGTTTTCTCTGGGTATAATGGCACCTCTTCAACCTCTTGTTGCTCTTCAGCCCAAATGCGGCAATTTTGTTTGTTGCCTTCGCGGTTGAGCCAGAAATGGGCCTCATTACTGAACAAAATTTTGGTCGAACATAGCGGATCTTCCCGTTTCTCACCGAACGCTCATTTCCATACTACAGTTGCCAACATTTGAAGGTCCTTTCAAATTACCAATAAAGATTCCACACTTGATTTGAATTTTTATATTTTTTTGTTCAAAAAAATATATAAGAATGTTATTGTGCACATCTCAAAGATTTGTGCACATCTCAAAGGTCCCCCTCATTCCTTAATGGGACGTTATGGAAATTATGTAAGAACTTTAAGTTTTTTGAATACGTCGAAACATGAATAATGTATGTGGTCATCACGATGTAAGGGTTTGAAAAAAAACATATTGGGCCTATGATCGAATTTGTTCTTCGGATAACCTTTTGGCGAATAAAAGATGTGTATCCTGCTCAACGTAAGATGCTAAAGGTAAGATAATAGGCACTTATAAAGTTTCTACCATAGAGCCTTGTCAATCCATTGTCAGTTTCACATTTTTTTATTTTAATTTAAAAATTTCCCACTATAAATTCGTATTTTCTGAATTTAATTTGGAAATGTGAATTTAAACTGACGGCTCAGCCGATAGTTTTTTTTTTACCGGCAAATCAGTCTTCGGCGCCGTTGTTAGTCGGACCGGCTTCAATCTCTAGTTATTTAAGTGTCGTTTTTTAAACGATCTGACAGCAGCACTCCTCCCAGCTGATTATTTTGTTTTCCATAAAATTTGTTATTGTGTTTTGGGAGCAATTAGTCTTTTTGTGTTCACTTTTAAAAGCAGGCAGTCGTAAAAAATACATGAAAATATGCGAAAATATCAACAGCTCCTGTTATTGGTTATTTCGTGCATCAGCATTGGAATCCTCATGATGTACAAGACCGAAAACAATCGCCTTAAGGATGTTTTACATGTGATCAATTTCTTTGGACGGAACGATGCGGCAATATTAAAAAGGGTCGAAAATAACGCATCAATGGTGTATATACGGGATTTCGTCCATCCACTTGCAGTTTGGCAGTCGATAGGCAGCAATTTCCATGCCTATTCGTCATATTGGAGGAGAAATGAACTGGTTGCTGGCGGCGAAGCTGTCGCTATTGTTGCGGGAGTAAAAGGTGCTGTTTTGAACTTCAAATGTTCATTAAATTTCAAAGGTGCCACCGCTTCGAACATACAGGGGAAATTTCGTTTCCAGCGGATCGATGTGGATGGCGAAGACGACCATTCGGAATTTACCCGGTATAATTTCTATTGCAAGCTGACGAGAGATTTCGGTTTACCGACATCGGTGACATTCACTGAAGTTGCCGGGTCGGCAAAGGAGGGCCGTTCGATGAAGCTTAGAATGGTTAAAACTGCAGACGAAGAATTGAAGAAAATGGCAGTGCAACCTTTGACAGTGTGTTTAAATCTTTTCAATAACGAATTTTTCAATGTCACATCGGTGGAAAGACAACCCAGGGAACTATTGGAGTTTTTTGTACATCACTATATTTTGGGCGTGGAAGATTTTTTAATCTACAGTGCTGATGAATTGCCGTCCTCATTGCTGCCACTACTAGAACGCTTTAATATACGCGTGCATGCAATACCTTTTAACTTTCCGTTCTCTTCCAGTAATTCCTCCGAAAGAATTCGCAGCATTATCGAAATGGACTGTATTTTAAGGAATATTAATAGGGCACGGCACGTTCTTTTACTGGAAGCAAATGAGTTTTTTTATCCGAACTCGAAATTAGACACTGAGACGTCCTTATTGCGCACCTTAAGACATTACGACAACGGAGTTACACATTTCGACATGGGCACGTTTGCCATTTGTAAGGATCAGAAGCACAAATATTTAATAGAGAACACCCTATACGACCCTGAACTGAAGGGTTTGCATCGTGTAACCTTGTACAGGCCCCAGGACACTGGCATGTCCCTGACTACCGAAGACATGTTCAGTTCCCCTCGACGCATTTCGCTGCCCCTGTCGCAAGTGATTTCTCATCGTTATGTAAATTGCATACATGTGGTTGATGGTCTGCACGATTGGCGGAACTCTCTGCGAGAAGACTTTATGCAGCATCTTCTAAAGGTGAAGGAGGAAATAATGCTATTAATTTAGAAATTTTTAGTTAGTGAATATCGATAAGAATAGTCTTCCCATAACAAAGCATATCTATTCAGTTGCGCTCTGTCTACGTAATATTGGAGTTTTTTTAAATACCGCAAAGTGCATTTTAGTTGTTACTCAAATTTCTAGAGTTAAAACATAGCATTTATACTAGATATTTAATCTGCATTACTTTACATTTGACTGAAGCATTTGAACTGCTTTCCTTTTAATTTAGTTACAAAAACATATAGCATTTAATTTTTTTCAAGCAATTTTAATGTTTGTATTAAACAAAGAAAATAAAACTAATAATAAATTCATATAAAAGAAACTTGTGAAATGGAATTCATTTTCTTAGCGATATCGCCTAAGAAGACAATGTGTTTGTAACAAAAGTAGTTATTTTTTATATTTATATATGCGACATTTTTCTTGTTGACTTTAAATTAAATGTTGGTGCCTTATTTTAGTCGCTGCATTAGTGCAGCGTTCTTTAGACCAGCAGTATCAATTGTTGCTGCTAAATCCGTAAGTTCTCGTGTAGGAAATGAGGAGACCAGCATGAAGTTACGGTTGGCATATTGTGGACGTGCTCTGAAAGTTATAATGTTCACGGTGAGAGTGACACGATCTATTTTATAATTCAATAACACTCACGTTTGTATGTACTCCTGTATGTCAGCCACAGTGTGGGTTAAATTGAACTGACCCGCTAAGCGAGTACCATCAGCTAGGCGTATTTGAATTGTTGTGGTAGGAGCCGACGTGTTCAATTTAAGCTTTTCCTTGGCGGCATCATCGCCATTTGGCTTTGTGTCTGTGCTTGGAGTTGATGTCGGTGCTGAGGCAGCAACATCTTCGCTTACATTTGGTGTAGGACTTAATATATGAATTTGCTTTAAATCAACCATAAACGGAGTTTAGTCGTTTTTATAAATTTACCTTCCCAACGCATGTCCTGATCCCTTGAAAGTTTTCACCGTTGTTGTCTTCTTTTTGTAATCTTCATGTCTGTGATCTTCCACGTCTACATTTACCATCCATCCCATTTCCAGCAGTTCATTGGGTATTTCGCTACATGGTGAAATAAAAAAGTAAATACATTACTAGAATTTATTTTGCAGATGAGTCCCCGATTCCAGTTCAAAAACTTAGTTCATTGAGGATTGAATAGACAGCACTGTGGGATGTTTAGCTATTATAAACCGGATAAAAACATAATTTTTCAGATACAGGTTTCTGCCTTGCATGACTTTGCGAGAAAGAAATTAATCTCTAAGCTTATGGCTGTAGTGCAGTTGATGGAAATAGAAGCAATATGACTTCATAATGACTGGAGTATTTCGCAAAAATATAAATTAGGGCGTTAGGCTCCAGCAGGCCCCCAGGCCATTCAAATGATACCACCACTTTCACATACGTAAGTGTAAATACTCACTTGAAAGGAAATTTCTCAATGAAGTCGAATATGGTTTGTGGATGTATTTGTTTCCCATAATTACGATAGTTTACGAGTATACGTAAACATGGTCTACAGAAATGAGCAATATACTCCTGCATTTTTTTAAGTTTTGTAAGCACCTACATTATGTTTTCCTCCCATTTCTACGCAATGTCCATTAGTCCATGGGGTATGAATAGCAAAATATCTATCGAATGTTTAATCTGCTGGCTATAAAACACTTACCCTCGCATCACTGTCTCCAAAAATTCCTTATTTTGGGGGTCGTCGTACAAGCGCAGTTCCCCATCATCAATTGAAAAGCCCTGACTCCATAATTTTAACACTACGACTGGCTTCGTTTTTCCTTCTCCGTCCTTATTGGCAGGCGTAACCACTGAATGATCACTATCAGTCATGCCCAGCCGGATGCCTTGGCCCCAACTAGCCCCAGATGAAGTGCTGGGTCCCGGTGAATTTTCCATGTTGGCACTACTTTCTTGCGCCATACGAAACATGTCAGTTAATTGTTCTCGAAAGTTTTTACGCTTTGGTGGACCCAACACCTGTTGGCCGGAGCGATCAGAACCACCGGCATAAAAGGCTTGGCCTTCTTCTTCATCGTCATTATTTCCTGAACGTTTCGACATGTCGCCCAGAGTGGCAAATCTATGCGAAGAAAAATTTAAAACTCAAGAATTAACATGACGGTCTACGATTTATGTACATACCTTGGTTTGCCGCCTGCACCGCCTCCTCCTTGCCTGCCAAAAGTATCGCTAGTATTGGAGGAGGAGCCTGCCTTTGATTCAGTGGGTGGCATTTCATCAGCTGGTCCGACCGCACTTTCCGTGTTATTATCTGAATCTCCGTCGCCCTGGTTGCCCAAAAAATTGGATAAAGCATCCTGTTTCAGAGGATAAAATAACGAATAAAAAAATTTAGCAAATGCCAATAATAAAATGCCGGACTACGCACCTCCAGTGACCAGTTACTACTTGACAAATAAAACCTGGCTACATTCTCGTCGCCGCCACTGATTTCAATAAATTGGGCAATCAACTCGTCGTGGTCTGCCATTTGTTTGGACGATTAATGCAATTATTCTCGCGTTCGTTTGATAAACTAAATTTTGCACAATGATTTTACAGTTCTTGAACTTCTCTCTCTTAGTGATGTGCAAGTCGGGTTCGATGATTAGTAGAGAATTGATTTTGTTTGCCTTTCGTAATCGGACAAATTTGAATATAAGGTATGTTCACATGGTGGCATATTTATTCGTTACCGAAAGTGTAATCGAGGAGTCGATATTTAGTTCCTAAAGACAAAAAATTGTACAAGGTGGGCGATTCTCGGTTTATTTTTCCACATTCGTTTGTACACAATCACAAGAATGCAATAAAGTCAATATTGAAACACAAAAAACTAAAAAAGCACTCAATTCGCATTCTTCAAAATCAAAATAAACGGCATTCCAAAAAAGATTTTTACTCTTCTGTTTTTCGATTTCATAATAAATCTCAGTTTGCCCATCTTGAAGAATTTTTCATCTTTGTTCAATGCAACAATTTACCATCTTAATAAGTCTCTTAAGTTTGTGTAAACTCGTACCGCACACACGTAAGACACTTTCTTGACACGTATAGCAATATTAAGGGGTGTCACCATATTTAACATTTTTAGTTCGAGTTATTGCTTGATGATTTATGTTAAATGCTCAAATAAACGCCCAACTAAGATCATCCGGCTGATTTATAGTGCGTACATTGATACATTTTTGTTGAATTTTATGCGTGCTACGCTGACACGAATTTTTCTCAAATCCTATATGTGACGCGCAAAATAGAAAGGGACCTAAGGGTAAAAACCAGTTTTGTTCAGGAGAGCCATTTTAAAGATTTAAATACGTGTATCTTTGGTGTACCATCACTTTCATAAAACGCGCATATCTCTGGGAAGGAATACTTTTGGGGCATGGGAACGGTCTCATTCGATGCTCAGATGTTGTCCACATAAAAAAAGTGAAAATTGATTTTTTTTTACCCTTAGGTCCCTTTCTCTATGCGCTGTCACATATTGTGACTTACAATAAGCATGTGAGAAAGTTCCAAAACCACTGATGCTTTGGTTTTCTTACGCTGTATATTTTTGAATTCGATTGACCGAACCAATGAAATATATCTAAAAATTGCACCTTGATTTCCCAATTTTTCTTATAAGGATTTTGACAGATATTTACATGAAGAGTTTATCTTTGTACAAGGAGTCGCTTTTCCGACAAAGGGACACAAATTTTTAATTTTATTTCAGAGTGTAGTAATTTTCACAACATCACTCATTATATTACGTTGCACAGTAAGTATTGACTGTTAGGAATAGATCATTGTTTTTTTTTGTAATGCTTCAATTAGTATTTTTCTTGTTGTGAAAAATATTCATAAGTTACAAGTATCAGTGTTGCTTAAAAATCTAATATGTTCAATTTATGTTATAAAAGACTATAAATTGTACAATAAGGTAGAAAAACTGCACTCAATAACGCATAATTTCTCGGGGTTTACTTATATTGAAACACAAAAATCACAAAGAACAATAAATTCGCTCACGTTAAATGCACAAAAAACAGTATTTCAAAATGATTTTTTTTATTTTATATTCAAAACTGTTTTTCAATTTCTCGATAAAGCTCATATAGTCCATCTTGCGCAATTAATCTAAAAACATCTATAAAATTGGCTTCTAGTAACTTAGGTTCACAGAAACATCTGTTCATCAATTCATGATTTGTTACTGTTGTGTTTTTATTATGCAATGAAAGTCAAAATTTAAATATAATTCAGGCTTTATTTATGAGCTAGAAGGAACTTGTAGCTCAATTGTAAAAAAATAACATTTAAAAATTAACAAGTTAAGTTTCACGTGATGGTGCCATATTGTTTATTACATGTAGGTTACTTCGTAGCATGATATAGGGTGTTTTTCTGCCCTAGCAGGAATCGAAAGTTCTTGCTGCTATAAACGATTTTTAACAAATGCTAGCAAATAATATAGTACTTTACAAAAACACGCTTAAATTCTCGGTTTATTTGTCCACTTTCATTTGTACTCAATCAAACGAACGCTAGATGATCAAAATTGAAACACAGAAAACACTAAATTCGCACACCTTAAACACAAGAAAACAGCTTTCCAAAATGTTTGTGGGTTTTGTCAATTTCTCATAAAAATCATTTCTCCCATATTCTACAATTTATCGCCTTTGCCATGCAACGCGAAAAAATAATATTTTTTAATTTTTTCATTGTTTTATAAAAAGTGTTATAAGTATTACACTACTCAACAAAATGAAAAAAATTTCATGTACTCCGGATGCGATAATTTTTTCTGTGTAGATAACCTTGACATGAGCTCGAAAAACGCAATAAAAAATTCGATGCACGCGTTTCGCTTTTATTCGCAATTGAGTAGAGGTATGAATTTCAAAAATTTTCAAAAAGTCATATATTTTTGTCACCCAACAAATTTTAATTTTTTTTGTAATAAAAAAGAAAAAACCTTACCATAGACAAAGTTGTGCATATGTCGAGCAAATTTTTGAAATTCATACCTTTACTCAATTGCGAATAAAAGCGAAACGCGTGCATCGATTTTCATGATCTTTGTCTCATTTTGCTCATAGGTTATGTGACTTTACGTAAAAGTAATAAGATTTGACATTTTTTTTCATTTTGGATTTTTTATGGATTTTTTAAAAAAAAAAATTTAAATCTTTAGGCAAAAAATAAGTTTTTTCCTTTATATATTCATTTTTAACTTGGAAACTGTTGCTTGTATAGGAAAACAATATATGAACAGATTAAGGGAATTGTAATTTTAAATTTTTTAAAATTTAATTCAATTAAATCGGGCTAGTGGTTCCCGAGTTATGCCGGACGAAACAAATTAACCAAAAAAAAAAATTTAAAATTAAAAAAAAAAAAAAAAATAAAACAAAAACCAAACGAAAAAAAAATTTTTTATTGCGTTTTTCGAGCTCATGTCAAGGTTATCTACACAGAAAAAATTATCGCATCCCGAGTACATTTTGACTGTTGACTAGTGTTATTAGTACTTAATATAAAGCATTACTTTTTTTGAAAAAATTTCTATGTCTGGACCGAACTCACGAACGTCCTTTCGAACAACTCATATTTTTTTGCTGGGTTTTATTTTTTGGACAATTATTACTTGACATACACATCAGACATACGAGTGAGTACAAATCAGTAAATATCGCACGAGCTTTGATAAAGTAAACTGCTAGCGTCAAAAGTCAAAACTGTTATAAGATAACAATCCGTCCTAGGTCGTTTAAAAATCGGCATATTTACGTAAGACTGGAAAATCATCGACGTTAACAATTTCTATCTCACGGAAATGTGTCAACCAAAAGCAGATGCATTTTTTCTCGAAAGCGGGCGCAAATCGTTGATTAAGGCCTAAAGGCTCGGTTACTTTTTGAATATCAATAAAAAATGAAAATGAAATGAAAAAAATATGCACAATGAAAGATTCCAAGAATACAATAATTAGTTCCCCAAGACATTTAGTCAAGTGACTGATGTAAACTGAGCAAATCAGTCAAACGTTCTTGGAAAAATATTTAACCCAAATGTTTAATCAAAGTAACTTCAATACTAGTAAGCGAAAAGAAATATATTTCCCATACATACCACATTAGATCTGCTAATTCTACCAATTTAAAATAGCTTTTGGTAATATCTTATAACATCTTTATTCAGTACAAAAATACTATTTTCTACATGAAAACTTCGTACGTTTAAAAATAATAATAAACAAAACCACAAATGCTGTAACAAAAACTAAAATAATAATTTACAATATCAGTTAATTGGCCTTTTCAGACCAGTTCCATTAACCTCGTTCTAGAAATTACGTAATAAAACTCGAAAAATACGAATTATTTGCTATCACTATCATTCTGTAAGAAATAAAAACAAATTTTGAATCAGAAACAAACGAAAAATTAATCATAACAAAATATAAAAACGATACATGTTTGGTTAAGGCTACAATAATAAGCACTTTACACGATACGACAGACGACATAACTATTAGGCTATTACAAGTCACAGATTTAGTAATACAAACTAAGCATGTAGTATAGTATGTAATATTACGAATAATTATAATTATTAGGAAAAAAAACAATTTATGATTTTCTCTACTTTTTTTCTGTTTGGAATGGGAAAATGAAAGAAATTTCGCCACACTAGTCTAATGGTTTATACCCAACATGCCATGTACTACATATGTATGTATGGGTGTTTTGTGAAAGTGTATGTAATAAAGAAAGTTATTTCACCCAAGGCAGAGTAAAGTTTATGATATTTATTTATGTTTCTTAGGAAAGACGGCTTCCTTGCCACTTGTAAACAATTGCAGTTCATAGGGTAAGTGTGTTTGTTTTTGGGGGTGCAGTTTGATGTTTTCTTAGCGCGACAACAGTTTGCCCTTTAATGTGTTCCAAAGTGAATGAATTTTCATGAGATTTGAATGATTGTTATTGGGACGCAGCCTAATTACCTGCATGTAGTGGTTAACAAGGAATGTCAAACCGATACCTAGGCCAAAGACCAAAATATGGGACAAATACAGATTGGGCAATGGTCGTCGTTTGCGCAAAAGGAAATTCAATATGCTCGCCTTCCGCTCCGAATATGGAGGATAACGTCCACTGTAAATGAAAAAGCGATAAATTAACAAAAAAACAACGAACAATTGCTGTCGTCATGAATACTCACGAAGATAATGTTTCGCCCAAGGCTCTTAGATTCTTGCCGAGGCACGACTTTCTGTGCACGAACGTATCAAAGGTATGTTTGCCGTGATAACTTCCCATACCACTGAATCCAACGCCGCCAAATGGTAGAGTGTCAACTATATACAAGTAAAAAAATATTAAATTTGCACGCGGGAAAAAAATTTGCGAATATTGGAAAGTTTCAATACAGAGCTATTTGGTATACTGCCATAAAATTGTAGGATCGGATTTTTATATATTTTGGAGGAGAAATTTTGATTCAAAATCTTTGAATCTTTGATATTTTATTGGTCTGAAATTTTATGGTGGAAACGCTGACATCTTTTTTATCAGTTATGTTTTGATTGTGTGGCCGTCTGTGATCAAATATATCGAGTCCTTACCGCGAAAAAGGCGTAAGCGCCACTAGCTTTTTAATAAAATTAGATAGAAATTTCTAAAACGCTTCTAAGTTTAAATATTAAACATTTACATTAACAAAGATATAGAAAACTGAATTGTATCGGAAATTCTCCAGATAAATAAGAAAAAAAACTAAAAAATAACCCTTTCCTGTAAATTTTTCTTTTTTTCATTTAAATCGGCTATAAAAAATGTTCTGAAAAATGTCTGCTTTTGTTGGAAAGAATGAACTTTGTCATTTAATAATGGAACACCATCCGATGCGTTTTCGCTTCGCCCAATGGGCTGAAGACTGTTTGCCAGGAGAAGAAGAATTTCACCGAAAAATCGTGTTTTCAGGTGAACCTTGGTGGCTTTGTCAATAAGCAAAATTGTCGAATATGGGGTTCAAAGAACCCACACATGACTATTGAGAAGCCAATGCATCCACAACGAGTCACTGGTTGGTTAGGATTTCGGGCTGGCCGCATCATTGGGCCATTTTTCTTCGAAAATGACCGCGCTATGACATGGACGACATTTGGTTTCAACTAGACCGGGCCACATGTCACACAGCCAACGCAACCATCGATATTTTACGGACTCTTTTTAAAAATCGAATAATCAGCCGAAATTGTGATGTCAATTCACCGCCTCGCAGCTGTGATTTAAGCCATTTGGAATATTTACTGCGGGGAGCCATTAAGGATAAATGTTACGCAAAACACCTAGAAACAATTAAAGCGTGAAATCGAAGTTGCGATTAAAGATATTCGACTGAAAAATTGGTTTGACCAGATGAGGTACTAGCCAGCAAGTTGTGGTAGTCATATGATTGATATTGTGTTCCAATGACAAAATTCAACATTTTCAATAAAAAAATTATCAGAACTTGTTTACAGCCGATTCAAATTTAAAACGTTAAATCGCCAGCAAAAAAAAGCAAAATTATCAAATTTTGTTAATATGCCTTCTAGGTGGTATAATGTGATTCAATAGCTTTTGGGAAAACTTACATTTTGTTTGAGATTTCGGTCAGTTATAAATCTTTCAAAACGAGAATAACCAGACGCTACCATAGCTGATTTGAACACTTGGACATGTGTTTTCATAAGACGCCACAAAGAGAACACAGTAGGCGTTGTTGAAAGAATAGCCTTCACGAAAATTGTAATATTTAATCAATAGCCCGTAACCATGCAATAATCCTACAGCAACCATCGGAAAACTAATTGTGTTCTACAGTGGTTTAACGTCTTCTCGTTCTTTGGTCAGCTGGATAAGAATATCACTCAAACCATTAGTGAGATTAGTGGACTCTGCGAATGAAGTCTTGTTGACGAAGTCGCTATCATCTCACTTGAATGGTGTTATTTCCACAACAAATAAAGATACGACCAATAAAGTTTTCCACCATGTACCTCACGCATCTTTTTTATTCATGTTCACCAACTCTTAATAGAAAACCCCTTCAATTTATATATAATTTAGAATATAAATTAACCGACAACATGCCTTTCCGTTTGCAACACTACAAAATATTGATCGAAGGCGCTAAAGGAAGATACGACCCGTTGTCAGTTGAAACATGATGGCGTTCAAACAAATTTACCTAGAATACAGGAATTTGGTGATGATGCTTAATGGTCATAAGCTATTTGGGATAGTAAATGGAATCGAAATGCATCGAAGTCTTTCCGGGGCTAAAAAGGTTTCCTTTTAAGGGACTAAAGGTACCTCGAAAAACAAGAACACTCTTTTGAGTATTTTTTAACAAATAATAATTTTTTGTTGACGAACAATAGTTTAAATGACTGATATTAGGGATTTGGGCCGAAAAGGCCCAAAAACGGACAATTATTTTACGCTTAAGTTACGTATGGATAGAGGAGGGAATACAAGGTTCGACAAGGCGTCCGCGCTCTCCTAATCGTAGAGGCACCACGACTATATACCGTTGGCGAAGTTGCCAATGTTATCCACAGCGCAAAGTCATCGAAGGCGCTGGGTCCAGACGGAATCTCAAGGCTTATGTTAAATCACTAGGATACCCCGGGCGTAGAGTACTTGACAAGGTGTTCAATCTGTCTTTAGCCACTCATTTGGCTGACAATGGTTAGAGTGGTTCCGCTACTGAAGTCAGGCAAAGACGAATCCTACTGGCCGATCTCCTTGCTTTCGCCAGTAGCAAAGACGCTTGAATTATTAAATAAAGCGCTTATAAAAAGAAAGACCATAGCCGGAGCAATAACCAAGTTTGCTTAAAATCGCTAAAGGACTTCTTAAAACTTATATTTTTCTAAAACCATCATATTTTCAAAAATGTCGGTTTATAACTCATATTTTTAATAGTTTACTGTAATTTTTTTTACAATGTTGTTGATGCAAACAAACAAGACAAATGTTTAATATTATTTGACTTTATAATAAAAATAGAAGAACGTTAAAAAATATTTCAATTGAAAACACTTTTATAACATATTAAATAATGTAATTTGAGAAATTTGGAAGGTTCTTTTTTCATTTTTACTTGCAAAAAACTGAATAATATTTTTATCTATAATGCCGGATTAAATACATTTAGTTATTGCGGCCACATTGATTTCAAAAAATTAACTTAATATCCAAATAGCTCTGTTTTAAAAGTTTTCAATATTTGTATAACTTGAAGGGACGGATATTAAATATAGCCATAAACAGTTTTAATAATCATTGTGACTTTTAAATATCCGTTCTTTCAATGGAATCATATATCAAAAGCTGGTTATAAGTATAAATATACATTCTTAAAGCACGTAACTCTCACTAAAACCAATTTGGAATATGCAGTGTTAAAATGTATCATAATGTCCTATTAAGACCAAGCGCTAACAGTTATTTAAATCGGTTTGCTTTCGATTAGCCCTTAAAAGGACATTATGAAAATTACTGTGTTATATATTTTCGTTACTAGTTGTTAAGAAGCAAATAAGCAATAAGTAATGATAAATTTTAAAAAATTATTAAATTAAAAATACAAAGTCTACCCTTATACTGCTTTAAAACAATAGTCGTGTTTTATTAATAAGCGAAAAAATCGTTTTAAATCCCGCTACGGTGGTAATTTCAAAATGGTAAGGGCCAGACATAATGATTTTTTACTTACGCTGCGAATTCTTTAATTTCCAGTCGTCTGAAAACCAATGAAATATGTATTGAAAATTACAAAAAGTTGACAATGTTTAAATGAACATATTACTAAGTTGAGTCAGCTTAACGCCTTTTATACCCTCCTCTGAAGAGGGGATGGATGGATGATAGACTAAATTTGTCATTCCAATCGCAACACAACGAAATATGGATCAGACCCTTTAAAAGAATATATATTATTGACCGTCGTATAATTCTCAGCCATGTACGTCCGTCCATGTGTCTGTTGAAAGCACGATAACGGTCATACGCTTTTTTGGACTGTAAATAATGGGCGTAGTGGGCCCAGGAAAAAAGTTTCCCTTTAAGGGACTAAAATACCTTAGTAAAAAGTACACTTTTTTGAATATTTACTTAACGAATCATAATTATTTATAATTGTAGGCGGACAATGGTTGAATTGGGTCCTGTTAATTGCGACGCTCTTAGTACCTCAAAAAAGAACATATTTGCTGAACATTTTGGCTCGTGAGGACTAAAAAACGTTCCGAATGGTAAAAACATAGCAAATTTTGTTACGAATTCAAATATGTAGTAATTTTGTTTGGTCCAAAGGGTCCCAAAAAAAAGCGGATCTTTTTTGCGCTATGGTAGCGTAGGGGCGGCGGTGGGTGTATAATGGCCGAGTTATATTGGCAACTCGCTTAGAAGGTCGCTAACGCTCACACTATTGTTGAAGAATATAAAAATAATTTTGTTAACAGAAAACTATAGACAATATGTGTTAAAACCCCTTTTTATAATAATTATTTTTTTTAATTTGTGGAAGAAAGTTATTCAAGAATAACCTTAAGCGTATTTAAGCGAGCTCAGATATTACTCGCTTAAAATATTTCTTGATAATTTTTTTCTATAAAATACAATTTTTCAAATCAAACGGTTTTTAATGCATAAAGCCAATCAGTTTTTGTTAAACCGTTTAAGGTGTCAGCAGCTGTTTGGGTTTGTATATGGGCGTAATCGGTACAGGAGAAAGAGTTTCTCTGTAAGGGACTAAAAGTAACTTAGTAAAAAGTGCATAAAATCACATTTTTTTGTGGACTAAGTGCCTCACAAAAGAACATATTTAATGGACACTTTGGCTCGTGTGGCCTAATAAGCGTCCCGAATAATAAAAATTGTCGATAAATAGCCAATTTTGCTTCAAATCCATTTATAGAGTAATTCTGATGCCTTGGCTGAGATTAGGTTAGCGATTTAGTAGCGGGAATATAAGGTTTGGCTGGGCCGAACTAAACAACGTTTTACTTGCTCTTTAATAACTTGTTTATTTTTTAAAACAAACTTTTGGATTCCTATATCAATAATATTTTGAATAAATTAAAAATGTTTATGATTTTGCAAACCAATGTTTATCGCCATAGAGGAATTTCAAACGGAGTTTTCGCTAATAAAAAACACGCATTATGCATTGTTTATTATTTAAACTAGCCAATTTTAGGGAGGGACATGTTTCTTTTTTTTTAAGTATTTTATGGTTTTACTTTTGCATACCTGAAAAATGACTCAATAAGTCATTACTGCAAAAACCTCCACTGGATGTATTATTAATAAATAATTCAACCGTTTTTTTCTCGTTACTCAGAACGTACAAAGCCAAAGGTTTTTCTCTATAGTATATATACATAGTGAATTTGTATTGGTTAGAGTTTAGTAAAGGGTTATAGATTATAGGAAAAATTAAGCATTAAAGAAAATTATTAAACTGCATATAAAGATCATCACACAATAAATGTTATAAAAGATAGATATATTAATACAAAAATGAGTAATGAAATTTCGGTGGAAAAAAAATTGAGAGCGCTTGAAGTCATGCAACGTGCGACTTGATTCCCGTGCACTTTTTTACAAGATCACTGGGACTATTCTAAGTACCTGCGACATGCATTATGGTATCATTACTGCAATATCCACCACTAGCAGTATTATCTCTAAACTGGTCAATAACTGTCTGCGCATTGGAGAAGACATAAATCGATAACGGTTTCTCCCTAATAGAATATAAAAATCATTAAGGAATCAAATACACATCTAATAAATATTGTATACAATTAACTATGTAGGGAGGTGTACAACATATTAAAAATAAAACAAAGATATACTTATGGACCAACCTCTTATTAAGATCACCTGATTAGCTGGTTTCTCTGTTACTCATGAATAAGTCACTTCCAACGTTAGTCCACACTGGACATTTGTAAGACATAATTTACTCACGAATAAAGTCCTAGAAACCAGTGAGTGTTTGTGTGTGTGTGTTTTTTATACTAAATTGTTCATAATATATTCAAGAATACAAAATACCAACAGCATCATGCGGATACATATCATTGACACTTAAATCACCACCACCATTTAAAAATATCTTTAACTACACCAGTTACCAAAAATCTACAACGTTGTATCGAAAATATCAAAGTTGAATGCGAGGAGAGTTTTGTGCACAGCGATAATGTGAATTTGTATTCTTACCAGCATAATGCATTATTGTGTCGTTTAGTAACATGCCTCCGGCTCGTGTACTAGATATGAATAAGTTTTGTATTTCTGGTTCCGTTGTGAAAATGTACATCGCCAGTGGACTTTCTCTAAGGGGTTTCATTCGCGAGTTTCGACATAATGAGAATTACAACAAACCAGAGATGTAGACGATGAAAATGCATTCGGGACAACAAAAGTGATATAGAAAACAACAACAAAAAAACCAAAACGAAATGAGTGCAAGAATGGACAAAATAAATGACTTGAATCATGACATGTGATCTCAATATCATCAAAAAAAAACTGTATGAAAAAAAATTAAGATTATGCAAACAACAATAATGATTTAGACGGTAACACTTTAGAAATGAATTAATGAAAGAAACAATTGTATTGAAATGTATACTCCGATAATGATTTCAGCTAAACCTACAAGCAATCTTTCCCGCTTGAACAACCAACTCAATGAATTAAATAATATTTCTTAGGTTTTTGGAATGAATTTGTATTTCTAAGTAGTCCTTTCCAAAATCTATTGTTATGCAAATGTTCAACAATTTTAAGCTCTATTGAATAAAATTACCTAGGTGATTTTTGCTGGATAAATTTTTAATGATATAAATTAACTTTTTTATATAGAATTGTTCCTGTTTTTAGTTGGCCGGACTATTTGACTATTCGGTATGTGATGGAAAGAAATCGATCAAAATCTATGCGCTGTCGATTTGGTATTCTAGAGAATATTTTTTGGATATAGAATAAATACAACCACATTTTTTTGTACTTCTTTAGAGGTTTAAAACAGAAAAAGTGAAAACAATTAACATCAAATAATTAAAAATCTAACTAAATGAAACTAAATTAATATTTGAAATTGAAACCGATTTAAAAGATCGACTTCAATCACATACCGCTTGATATAAAATCAACCAAACTGATCACAAAATGTGTTATCTTTTACACATATTAAATTCTACACTTTGAAAAATAAACTTTTTGATTGTAGTTCGATTTCAATAACAGTTTTGTGATATTTTTTGACATCGAAGCAAATGTTATTAAAAACTTTTCCTTTAAAATAATTTATATAACGTTTTCGTTATTTATAATTTATGTACAGGGCTAGGCGTTTAAAGTGTTACCAACTTTACTTTAGCAATGCTGGCAAACCGATAATACCAGCTATTTCAAATTCGTACCAACGCATCTGTTTATATTGTTTGCATCTAAGTTTTATAGAGCAAGAGTTACTTAAAATGGAATTCAAACGTAATAGTGCGATTGCGTTATATTTATTCATTTATTCTAACGAGATTTTACAAATTAAATTTGGAAAATCACAACCACCTATTGTTCGTGGGCTGAGCTATCTCAAAATGAATTTAATGTTTGTGTATCGCACCGTAAATCGTTACAATGATGTAGGCAGCATAGTTAAACACTATGGTGGTAAACAAAAAAAGCAGCAATATCACATGAAATTGTTTGGGAAAGTAAAGGCTCGACTTCAACGAAGTCCATGTCGTAGTGGTAACCAAGTGGCCAAAGAACTGAAAATATCCCAGCGAAGCATTCGACGCATATTTCAAATTAACGGTTAAAAAACACATTTCACATTTTATTTTGTTCTAACAATAGCTTTTAAATTTGTCAGATGCAAATGCGGTGGACTAATTTATCTGGGTCATTTTGGAGAGCGAAGTGAGCATTAAAAAAAAATGCCAGTATGGATGCGCTAAAGAAAGCGTTTGTACGAGTACGGGAATGGGCCAAAATACCGCAGAATCACACTCGTGCAGCAGGCCAGAATCAGGAAAAAATGTGGACACATCAAGCTTAAGGTAGGAAATTTAACATTTTTGAGCAGCGTTGTTATCCACCTCGTAAATGACGATGTGAAAGATTAATCTTCAAGTTATATCCAACTTCTTCATAAAAGTAGCCAAGTTAAGGCCCGGAGACTTATTACAAAAATTAGATAGCTCGCAGCTCACTAATTTGAGAGAAACTTCTCGTTAGTAACTTATTAAATAGAATGATACGGAACAATCTACTAATATGAAACTTATGACAATTCAAATAATAGCAAAAAATTAATAAAACTCTAGATATGATTCATTATTAAATGCAATATATTAATTTTTTAGTGATTTGAATTGAATTTGTTTATGAATGCGTACGATTTCCCCTCAATATTCAAACCAAGAGCAAATCAGTGAGTTGTGCACGATCTAATTTATGTATGCTAATGCATTTGTTTAGAGGAGCTTTTCATGGGTTAAAATATTTGATTCTTATTTGTAAAGAACCCCGGATTTAAGAGATGAAAACGTCCACTTTCAAATGTTCTTGCATAGTTTTGACTCTGTGGTCTTGGTGCGATAGTTCCTCACAATACCTGCCCGTTTTTAAAGGAAAGTTAACCATTTTGTGACCAGTTCGATTATTATACAAGTGAAAACTATATTCGTAGAAATATGCCTATTCAGATTTAAGTTTAAATTCGATATTTGGTAAAACCACAAAAATTGGCTATTTTTTTAAGCAAGAAAGATTTGGGATACGAGAAACGCCAACATTAAATACTTATCATCTTCAAATTATACAACAATTGTATCGATTTGAACAAATTTTGATCAAGGACAACAACGGACTATGTACCCATGTATGTGTTTGTATTGGATAAATGTTTATATGAAGTCAGGAAAATTAAGAAAAAATATATTTTAAATGGTAGAATATTATGAATTTTAGGATTTCTATAATCTGCTGTCTGTCTTCTATCTGTCCATGTATCCTATTGCTACAAATTAAAAATGAGCAAATTTCAGACGGTTTGGTGCACTGGACCCATGGGTGGTTTTTTCAAAAGCTTCTCCGGGTCATTGCTTAAGAAAATAATAAAGGAGCGACATGGGCCATTTCCATGGAAGCTACTGCAAGAGCCGTGGCTAGGGTTCCACGACATCGTAAAAATAGTCTTAGCAATATTACAAGAATACCAAAAGTGCTGATATGGCATATTTTTGTGGGAGTATATGACCCTTTTCCATTCCATAGGCAGTATAGGAAAATATTTAGACACGTAAAATCTAATTTTTCCGAAAGTTGACGTGAGAGCCAGACGGACATGGCTCAAATATGTTAAATAATCATGAAGCGTATTTGCTCAAAACATATTTAGGGTCTAACAAGCTTTTTTGATGCATTACACTTTTTTGGGTGTAGGGTAAGTGTATAAATAAGTATAAAAATAAGTTTATTTCATATTATACGTATTGAACGTAGTATCAGATCGCACATAATGGCCTAGTCGTTTCGTCAAAATTGCAATATATATTTAAAGCCCTGGATAAAAATTTTGTTTGACTTGTGTTACTGAAAAATTCGCCATTATTGAAACAAATTTGGAGAATGATTTGTATATTAACCTATCTGCTTTGTCTACACGCAGTTTGCGTTCTGATATTTTATGTTCATTTCTCCCATATGTCTGCTCAAGTGATAACCATTCGTAGGATATGCTGTTTCCAAAATATCCGAGTTTGAGCTTGTTTTGTATTTTTATGAAAGGGTATGTGGCAAGACTAGAGAAATCGTTTAAGAATAAAAACCAAGTAACGATATTCTCGAGTATGCCACAATGGTAATATCCGCAGTTTATTCCTCGTTTGGTCATCAATGAAGTTAAAAGATTACACATTTAAGTCGGCGAACTATAAACGCTCTAATGAACCTATACGCATATGTATCTTGGCGATCCATGTTGGAAAAAAGACCTCATCAAACAATTTTCTTACTTAATTTTCCTATAACATTCATGGTTTGTATGATTTTTCTTATTACCACCGTAAAGCTTTTGACATACCTGGAATTGATAAAATTGATAGCGTCAAAAGCACTTTCAACACTTATAATAGGCAAGATGGGGCCAAAAATTTCGGATTGCATCACAGGATCGTCGGGCTTAACGTCTACAATAATTGTGGGCTCTATATATAAATCGTTGGCACTCGAATTGCCACCTACAGCAATTTTGCCATGCTTCATCATGCCCATTAGGCGGCTGCAAAAAACAATTGATTAATTTCTTCGCAGTTAATATTTGAATTATAATCGTTGTATGAATCTTACTCGAAATTAGTTTTGTTTATAATGCGACTGAGATCGGGACTATCTTTGATATTTTCGCCATACCATTCCTTGAGAATTTCCTTTGCTTCTTTTATGAATTCAACCTCAATTTCTTTGGAACATAGCACATAATCGGGAGCTATACACGTTTGACCGCAATTTATCAGTTTACCCCATAAAATACGTTTAACGGCAGTCTTTAATTCCACGGATTTGTCAATGTAGCAGGGACTCTTGCCACCCAATTCCAGAGTGCAGGGTGTTAAGTATTTGTTAGCAGCTGCGTGAATAATTTGGCCTACTCGCGTAGAGCCGGTGTAGAAGATGTAATCGAAACGTTGTTTTAGTAATTCTGAAGTTTCATGGGGACCTCCGCAGACTATGGGATAGCATTCCTAAATTGAATAATGTGTAAGATGGAGAGGTAAATTTCGGGAAGTATATAACAATATACATACAGTATCAAGGAATTTGGGCAATGTTTCCTGAATAAATTTTGCGCAATTTGCTGCAACTTCACTGGGCTTAATGACAACACAATTTCCAGCAGCTATAGCCGACGCAACAGGAACCAACAATAGTTGCAAGGGATAATTCCAAGCACCGATGACCAGAACTACGCCATATGGATCCTTATGAATCTGCACGTCATCCAACAAATTGACCAGCGACTTTTCTGGCAACTCCGGTTTAACCCAGTCATCAATATTGTATAAGATGTTTTTCAGGTCATTCTTCAGAAATTCGGTTTCGACAATTAAACTTTCCTGTTTGGGTCGCCTCAAATCAGCATCCAAGGCACTGATCATATCATTTTCATGTTCTTCATACATGCGTAATAGATTTTCCAGCTGCTTCTTTCTGTGAATGAAAGAAAAATAAGAGAAGTAAAAGATTAGAA